>OY720682.1:74821278-76021278 GCA_963170755.1 Amphimallon solstitiale | reverse complement strand
AAAAAAGTAAAAAACTTAACTTACTGGAAAGTTTAGAAATAAATAAATTTAATGAATTAGGTATAATATTAAACGATCAGGTTGATCTAAATAGCTCTCCCCTACTAAATTTAAAACTATAATTGAATACCCCTTCCTAACAACAATAATTGTGTCATCTATTACCTGTATTTATAAGATCCATTGTAACAGAAATTTAACTTGTATATTTTCATCATCTGATGAAACAACAGTGTTGTGAAACATATACACCGCTGGTCTGTTTACTATTAGAATGCGGGATAAAATACATGTATTTCGTACATATGGTAGCAAGCGAGGTTGCCAATATAATTTAGTCCGGCATCATAACTATGACAGTACTTAATAATGACACAAATGACATTTAATAGAAAATCGTATATTCACGCGGACAGTTTTCTTTGATTTTGAGTTACTGACACTGTCTAAGATGTTGTACACTACGGAAGAAAGAATTCAAATAATTAAATGGTACTATTCAGGTAGTACAGCACAGGAAGTAGTTGGTCGTGTCATATTTTCATTTGAAAATAGACCCGTCCCTGCCGTTCAAACAGTTTTGAACATTGTTCATAAATTCGAATCTGTTGGATGTATTACTGACTGCCATAAATGCATTGAGAAGAGCAAAGGATGTCGTATACGGATACTGAGCGAGGAAAGGGAAGTTAATGTATGTAGTGCTGTTGAGCAAAATGAACCATGTTCATCACGGCAAATATCTGAACAGGTTGATATCCCAGCGCGTACTGTTAGAAAGATTTTGAATAGGCAAGGGTATCGTAGCTACAGCATACAAAAACGCCAGGAAATTTTTCTTGGAGATCAAGTAAGGCGCATTAACTTTTGTGAAAGTGTAATGGCACGAGTCGTCGAAAATGATAATTTTATACAAAACATTTTATTTACGGACGAATCTGCGTTCTATTTACATGGTCGTTCTAATCCAATGATTACTAAATATTGGTCAAAGCAAAATAAACATCTGTTTTTGCCCCTTCGTACCCAATATCCTCAAAAATTGAATGTGTGGGCCGGTATATTGGGTGATCATATTATTGGTCCATTTTACTTTCTTATACGTAGTATAAGGAAGTATTGTGATGACGAAAATTTTCGACCTCGAGATTTTTGCAGATGTCCACGTTTTGAAGTCCCCTGATACCAAAAAAGTGGTTTTTAAAGAATGCCTGTGTGTGTGTGTGTCTCTCTCTGTGTGTGTGTGACCACGATAGCGGTCAAACCGCTGTAGATATCAATTCCAAATTTTGTATTTACGTGTACAATCTCCCTCTTGAGATCTGATTAGTTTTTCAGTAAAATCGGTAGACCGGAAGTAGCAGTTTACTTCGGCGAAAAAATAAAATTTTGACAATATTTCGTCAACTATTAAGTTTAAACAAATTTATAAAGAATTCATATATACTTAGAATTGAAATTGAAAATAATTTTATTTAAAAAGTTTTTCGAAATTCCTACCGGAAGTAGGTCTTTCACTCTTATCGAAAATCAGTTTTTTGCGAATATTTCGTAAGTCATGCTTTTTAGACAAGTACGTTACGGGTATAAAAGTATTTAAAACATAATTTTCAATATCTTTTGTTTAAAAGAAATTTCAAAATTCAGACCGGAAGTACCACTTATCGGATAACGATTTTTTGCAAATATGTCGTAAGTTATGCATCCTATATATATTTATCAAGAGTACAAAAGTATTTAGAACTGAATTTGCAATATTTTTTGTATATATGAAATTTCAAAATTCGGACCGGAAGTAGCACTTTTACTCTTAGCGAGTAGCACTTTTTTGATAATATCTTGCAAAGTATGCATTCTATAGAGATTTATTAAGAGAATAGAAGTACTTAGAATAGGATTTTGAATAATTTTTGTATAAAAAAAATCTTAAAATTCTTTAATTTGAAACGCTCATACGTATAAGGAAGTCGTGTGGTGGCCACACCTCATTTTTTTTATTGATGGTACACTTACAGCAGCCAGATATTTGCAATTGCTCGAAACTAATATCATGCCGGCCGTTCGTGCTCTCAATGTTAATGTTGAAGAGATTTGGTTTCAACAGGATAACTGTCCAGCTCACACTGCACGGATTGTACGGCAATTTCTTCAACAAACTTTTCTTAACCGTATAATAGGTTCAGGCGGCACGATAGAATGGCCACCTCGCTCGCCCGATTTGACGCCGTTAGATTTTTTCTTTTGGGGCTGTATCAAGGAAAAAGTTTATACATATGCGCATGAGCGAGCTAGAAATTTGGAAGAATTACGGCAAAAGATTGTCAACACTGCCAATAGTATATTGCTTGAAACACTTGCCAACGTACGGAATGAATTTTACTACAGGCTTGGTTATTGTCAAGAGCAAGCAGGCGGTTTATTTGAACATTTACTCCATTAATATTTATAGAATTTTTGTACTAAATTTTATAAAATAAAATCTTTCCTTTTACTAATTAGTTTAAAAAACATTTTAGTTTAATTCTAATATACGGTAGTTTAATTTTGTAATTTAATTTTTCAAGAATATTTTAGTTTAATTTTCTAGCGATCTTTTTACATTAATACCATTGCTTACGCAGAATTATTCCAATTTTATTAAAACGTTGCTACCTCTAAACTGATTATTGTGTTCTGTTTGTATTTTTTCACTTCTCTCCAGTGTGATATTACTTATTTTCGATAAAATATAAATTACCGTTAACAAAAGCGCGCTATACGGAAGCATTAAATGCACTCGTAACGTTTACATCATAAATAAAAGAGAGAGAACAGATGGCCTACTCTCTCACTAAAAAGTGAACCAAACATCACCACCATCTGTTGCACCCTTCCGGGTACTTTTGGTAGAATTCATTGTAGGAATCTGTAGAAAATGATAATTTTCTAACGAGCGGGATCTTTGAAATGACTTGCAAATTATTAAAGTATGAAATTCATGTGAAAATTTTCATCAATATTTTTTGGCGTTATATTTGCTGGAACATTAACATGTGTCTGCAACATTAAACGTCAAAATATTTGATGCTAATTTTACATGAAAAACATATTAATATACGTAAATAGTGAAGTATCGTAAAATCTTTTTTGTATCTAAATACTACTGATGAAACAGATCAAAGCAAATGTATTTTTATCTATAAGTATTATATATATTTAGTAAATCATATACAAAAATAACATTATACCTTATAACTGCAATATATTTAATATGATTAAGAAACTGTTACATTTTTTAATACTATAAATGACACTTACAAATACATGACACATACTGAATTTCTAGTCTTTCACTGGGACTTGCTTGTGAGGTGGATGGTAACGCCTGAGCATCCATATTTTCATCGGTTTGATGTTTCGAAATGCATTTGTGGAGAAGAACTAACGTATTTAACAATGACAGTTACTCACAATATTGCAAATGGCGGAGAAAAATCACATGACAACAACAACTCTAACAAAATTCACTAATGCAGCCAACTATATTGAGAGCTATGTTTTCGATTCTGTATAAAGTGCTGCCCTCTAAGGGACCCTCCCTCAACCAAAACACTGATAAAGTGTAGTAAATGAAGTGCACTACCCCTGGTTTACATGACGTTCACTGACGTTTATCTAGCCTGACCTAACCAATGCACAACAACAAAATGTTTAATGTTTACATTACGTTAGTGCATAGTCTATAAGTCGATACTGGGAAAAATGTTTCAAATACATAAGGCAACACTGTGCGCGTTTTCTACTGATAGTCGCATTCCAGATCTGCTCAGACCAGCGGTGTATAGTGTCTACATTAAATATTTTTGAAACTAAAGTTTATGTTTCTTATGTTATTAATTATTGAAATGAAGTTTCAACAAGTAACATACAACATACCTTAAATTTAAAGTATTGTATGAATATTATAAAATATGTTATGGAAATTTTACTTGTACTTGTACCTACTCTTAATAGCTCCCCCTACTAAATTTAAAACTATAATTGAATACCCCTTCCTAACAACAATAATTGTGTCATCTATTACTGGTATTTATAAGATCCATTGTAACAGAAATTTAACATTTATACTTTCCTGATCACCTGATGACACAACAGTGTTGTGAAACATATACAGGGTGGTTCACCAGGAACTGAATCGATCGATTGTGGAAAAACTATAGCTAGGAATGATCTGAAATTTTGACTTTATACTAAAGTCGATGGGGGCCATTCGACTAAAATCTTTTCAAGATGGCGGTACTCTGGGCTATGCCGGAAGTAGGCACCAACTTCCTAATTTTAAAATTGAATACCCTGTATATTGTCAGGTTTTTAGATTCTACGTGAAATTCTAAATATATTTCATGTATAATGTCGTATATCTAAGTGTAACCCTGTTTGACTTATTGAAATTCTTATGTTAAATTTGACGTTTGCAGGCAGAAAATCAATAGCACTTTTTCCATACAAAGATAAATTTACTATTTATTTTGAAGTAAATTCTCTCAAATAGATGGTCTAATTAAATACTATTTGTATAAAATTGTTACAATTATTACTACAGAGTGTACGAATTATACGCCTGAAAACGAATTTGGAAAAAAAAGCCAAAAGACATTTTTTTTTTAATGGGAAGCGGCAACTTTTATAATTTTATCTTATTCTGCATTAAAAATAAAGATTACTTTGTATAAATATGTCTATTATAAAAGTTGGTAGGTTTCGAAATATTGGCAAGTTGGTATTTTTATCTTCTACAATACATACTGTTTGTGCATTAAGATACATAACTTTTTTACGAAAATAAATTTATGCAAAAACTGACCTTGACTTTATAAATGTGTGCCTTTTGCATCGCTAACCCAAATTTGGGATTCTAAAATTACAAAATAAATTTAAAAAACGCAAAACGGCGATGCCTTGCAGGGCCATAGTTTTCGATAGGTAAACGCTCATCATAAGTGAATACTACAAAAAACGAGAAAAGAATATTACATTGATTAATTTAGTCTGATGATCAATTTCTCTACTGAAAACGTCTATAATGCAGAAAATTATCCCTCTTCAATATGTCCCACTCTTATCGAACACTACTACAATAATTATGAGTTCAGAAATCATTCACCATTCGTATATTCATTTGTTGAAGGAAATTTAGCATTCAAAATTATACGTAAATAATTTAAAACTAACCAAATAAGTTTCTGTGATAACTTCACGTATAAATCTTCTTTTAAAAAATGTTTTTCACACAAAGCGGTTTTAATTGTTAATTGTTTGTCTGTTTGGAGGTATAGCACTCCACTCTTTTAATTTGTTTCTGGACACCTCAGATAAATACGCTTTATCTTTATTGTCACTATAGCCACTATGACATATGAATTTTGTAATATATGTGTTTCCAAAGATTTATTTCATCTCCATATAGAATTGACTTACTAAGTACTAGGTATTACTATTTACGGTACAACTTCCGACCAGGTTTGAAAACATTTAATTCAATAATTAAAAGCACTAAATTGTTCATAAAGAAACGGAACGTTATTATAACAAGAATATATAGGAAAAAGTTAAATATGACCACCACCTTTTTGTTCAATAAGTATTAGTCAGTAATTACAGAAAGAACATAAATATATCGTAAAAAACCTCTATTATACAGGGTGTTTCATCGGTTGGGGTATCGCGAATTAAAGTGCCTAAATATAAAAATGTCGACTTCAAATTTTAACCACTTATAGAACTTTTAAACCGCTACCAGTAGGTTAGGTTGTTTTTGATAATATTATTTTATTTAATGCGTAAATAAAAAAAAACCTTCGTTCAAAAAATCAAAAGTACTCAGATCTTATTGAAATTCAGGTGTTAAAAAGATATGTCTATAAAATCAACTATGCAATTGAAAAAAAAATTAAAACTTAATCAATTATTGAATATTTTACAATAATTTCAAAATTAAAGGCAAGACGTTGAAGAATTTATGGGTTTTTTATTACAGTGTTGTGTGTTGAGTTTATAAGCGATTCAAGGTAAGAAAGTTAATATAAATTAGGAAAAATTAGGTATTACCCAGCTTTTTTTGGCGCTAGCTGTAAATTCCACTAATTCAGATCAACATGACACTGTCACTGTGCGGATGTCAAGTGAATGGGTAATACCAGGTAGTAGAAAGTAAATATTTATAACAAATGTTCAAAATGGTGACCTTCTTGCTGCACACACAGTTCTAACCGACGCGTGAAGGAATTAAGAACTGTAGCGCCTCTGTTTAGCTGGTTAAGGCGTTCAAACGCATTTGTTATTCTTGCCCTCATATCCTCGGCGGTAGTTGGCGGTTGTTGGTACACCATCTCCTTCACAGCACCCCATGTGAAAAAATCCATCGGTGTTAAGTCGGGTGATCTGGCTGGCCATGGAACTGGCCCACCACGTCCGATCCAGCGTGCAGGGAACTGATTATCCATAACCTGACGAGCCCTTAGTGCGTAGTGCGGAGGAGCCCCATCTTGCTGCAGCCACAAGTGTTGGCGAACATTTAACGGCACATTTTCTAATAAATTGTAAAGATCATTTTCCAGAAAATTTGCGTAAAGCTCGCCGTTTAAATGCTGGTCAAAAAAGAAGGGGCCGATTAAATGGTTATCAATGATTCCCCCCCAAACATTGACCGTCCACCTATTCTGAATGCGTTTTTCACGCATCCAATGAGGGTTCACTGGTGCCCAATAGTGTATGTTATGTCTGTTGACATGTCCACTGCTTCTAAAAGAGCATTCGTCAGTAAACAAAACATGTCTAAAAAAGTGCTCATTTTCTTCTAATTGTCTTTGTGCCCATTCACAAAATGCAACTCGATTTGCAAAATCATCCCCGTGAAGTTCTTGGTGAAGCTCGATATGATATGGGTGGTAAGTGTGTTTGTTGATTATCCGCCACACCGATGTCTTGCTGATTCCAGTCGCAACACTGATTTCTTTAGTGCTTATCTGAAGGTTATTGTCCACCATATTTAAAATAATTGCCTGATTCAGTTCATTGGTGACAGGTGGATTATTCACACTTCGATTTTTTGACGCAAGTGATCCCGTTTGCCTCAAGTTATCCACTAACCTTTTGAAAGTTCGACTTTCTGGGTGGATCCTATCCGGAAAACGTTCCGCATAAATCTGCTCAGCAACCGCGGCATTTTGTAGAGCTTCCCCATAAACAAGTATCATGTCAACTTTTTCGTCGGCAGAGAAAGTGAACGGCATTTTGAAAACAGAAAACACTAGCAAAACACAGCTTAAACAAATGAAGTTGACTCCGTGAAAATAGAATCACAACTAACATCACAAAGTACCTAAATGTAAGTTCAGAATGCCCTTGGAAACGCTTCCCGATTAGTAGAACTACAACAACAACTGAAGGCTTCAGGGTTGAATATTATCCGTCATAAATTTTTATTTATTATCCGTCATAAATTTAAAAGGACTACCTGTTTGCGGACAGCACAATTAGAAAGTTAAGTACCATAAATCTGTCGTAAGAAAAACGACATTATTTAATATTGACTTTATTTGACAAACGGTTTCGTTTATAAAAATTCTGATTGTGAAGTTAATATGGGTGATATTTCCACGTATCACCATTCAAATTTGAACATTTTTTGAGCACTTTTAATTTTTGATAATACGTTTTTTTTTTAATTTACGCATTAATTAAAATAATATTATCAAAAACAACCTAACCTGCTGGTAGCGGTTTAAAAGCTCTATAAGTGGTTAAAATTTGAAGTCGATATTTTTATATTTAGGCACTTTAATTCGCGATACCCCAACCGATGAAACACCCTGTACAATAGAACAGTGGTGGGGAAACTTTTTTTAAGACGGGCCATTTGTAATAACTAGACAATCGTAGCGGGCCAAAGAATAATGCTTAATCGTTAACTAATTTATGTGTTCTATAAACATATACATATATTATTACATACACTTATTATTTTAATAGTAAAAAAGCAAAAGGTAAGAACATTATAAGCACAAAATATAAAATGAATTTAGTGTAGTTCTTGATGTGAAGTATTATCACTTTATTTTCTGGTGTCATTACTGGTTGATGGTGCATGAGAAAAATGAAATTGAGACTGTTTCATCAAAATTTCATCATAGTCCGGTTCCATTTGCGAAGCAGAAATTCTTAAAACTGATGAAAGGTGCTCATCTGTAATTCTGTTTGTTAAAGAAGTTTTCCTAAGCTTCATTGTTGAAAAGATTTGTTCGCATATATAAGATGAGCCGAACATTGTCATTATCTTCATTGCATGAGTAATTAGATTTGGGAAATTATCTGGACTTAAATTTTTATAAAATTCTAGTAATGGTACTGTATGAAGAGTTTGTTTCAGGAGAGTATTACAGTTCAGTTCTATTAACTCAAGTTGAAATTTTGCATCAACTTCTTCGTAATTAACATTGAATGGGGTCGCAAAAATACTAAACTCTGGTTCCATTTTTCTAAAGTCCTGAAATCTCCTTTCAAATTCTGAAGATAGTTTTCTCAAATTAATTTCGTATTTTTTAATCTTATTGTTTGATATAGTGAATTTTAAAGATTGTATTCTTGGAAAATGAGAAAAATCAGATTTAGAGATCTGATTAGCAAATAATAATAACTGTAATTTGAAACTTTTCAGGTATTGCCAAATATCGTGAAGAAACTGATTTTTTCCTTGCAATTTGAGATTAAGTTTATTCATGTGTACGAGGAGGTCTGTGAAAAAAGCGAAATCAGAAAGCCACGTTTCGTTTTCTAAGACGTCAAATTTATTATAAATGTCTTTATCAAGAAGAAAATTCACAATATCGTCTTTTAAATCCCAAATTCTTTCAAATACTTTTCCAGCACTTAACCAACGAACTTTTGAATAATACAGGATATCGGAATGCTCAGCATGTACGGACTCCAAAAACTGTTGAAACTGGCGATGTAATAATCCTCTGGAACGAATCATATTTACTAGTTTTACAACAATATTAAGTATATGGTCAATATCTAAAGCCGATTTACAGAGAGCATCCTGATGTATAAGGCAATGCAAAAAAACAACATCATTTTCCGGATACTTAGAATTAAATTTCTCAACAAATCCTTGATTGACTCCAACCATATTAGGAGCACCATCTGTAGTTACATTACATAACTTGTCAATAGGTAAACGAAGTTTATCGATGCAATTTTCAAATTTACAAAATATATCGGCACCAGTCGTTGTTCCTTTCATTGACTGCAGCCCTGCAAGTTCTTCTGTAATTTCAAAGTGGGCGTTGATTCCTCTTACAAATATGAGTAATTGCGCAGTATCGCTGATATCTGTACTTTCATCCATGGTAATTGAATAAAAAATACATTTTTGAGTTTTTGTAGTCAGTTGTGAAATTAGATTTTTATCAATATTTTCAATTCTCTCGGTGATTGTTCTTCTTGAGAGAGACAGTGACTGAAAATCTTTTTTCTTTTCAGGGCACATAATATCGCACACATCTATCATGCACTGCTTTATAAATTCACCATCTGAAAATGCTTTATTAGATTTAGTAATATTATAAGCCAACACATAACTGGCTTTCGTAGCGCATCTTTGAGAATGATTAGCTCTCTGAAATAATTGTTGTTGACTTGATAAATTTTTTATTAAATCTTTCGATTTATTTTTTTTCACCTGTTCACTTAACGATGAGTAGGAGTAGTTTTCATGTTTGCTCTTGAAATGGCGTTGAATGTTATATTCTTTTAAAACTGCAACAGTTGTATTGCAAAGTAAGCACACAGGTTTTTCTTTAAATAAAGTAAAGAAATATTTCCACGTCCATTCTTCTTTAAAAACTCGACATTCTGAATCCACTTTTTTTTTTTAACATCCATTTTAGACGTTACCTACTACGGAGAACAACACACAGAAACGCAATTGACGAAAGCTTACTGCTAACTAATGCTCTTACGCGGGTGTTTGTTGAGGCAGTGGGAGTTTCGGGGATTACCGGTTCTTTCGAGAAAACAGAACAATGAATCGAAAATGCGAGAGTGTCTGGAAGTTTCGAGCGAAGATGAGTCATCTCTTTAGGTCGGATGGATTTGTCCAGAATACTATTGTGTTTTGAATATCGCCGCAGGCAGTTTTATGCGGGTCGTCACATTACGAAGTAAGAACGCGTTCAAACATTCTCACGACGGCACTCTTAAACGGGCTAGATTAAACCTTTCCGCGGGCCGGACTTGGCCCGCGGGCCGTAGTTTCCCCATCACTGCAATAGAAGAACAACTAATACTTGTTGAGCAACATTGAGGTACTGGTGGTCATATTTTTTCCCCTATGTCTTCTTGTTATAATAAATTAGTGTTTTTATTTTTGTCAATATTAAAAATTTGCCAACCTCTGGCCTTTTCAAACTGGGAACTTTTTTTTAGAATAACCCTATGCTTTACTAGTTTTTGTAGTTTTTTTAGATGGCAAAATATAGCATGCAGTATGCAATACAACAGATTGTCTTAAAGACGCCCTACGAGCCCCCCCCCCAACTCGCTTGCAGTGGTTATGACTATGACTGTTGTACATAGTTGCCACTAGTCTTTATTGTGAATAAAACAAAGGTATAAGAAATGTATTTTTTATGTTTACTTTTTAACTTCTTTGAACAAGGTTCGATGATTTTATCGCTGCTCACAATTGTATATATATTCAGGTAACTTAATGTACACACGTACATTTTAAATATTGCACATTCAAACACTAACATTTCTTTGGTATTGTTATTGATATAATTATACTTTTGGTATGTTTGCTTTCTAAATAAACTAATTCCTGCAGATCAAAATGACTCTTTTCTTAGAACTAACGCTTGTGCATGCAGCCAGGAGAAAGGCATATATTTGAAAGGGGTTGTCTGCGAGCTGGAGAAGAATGGATAGAAAGTAATTTGGTTCCAGTTGCTGCTGTTACAGTGGGTGTGATGGTTTTAAAGGTAAGTGGATTGAATTGCTGAAGTCTGTACAATTATATGCCGAAATATTCTATTTTAATATAAGGTGCATTTTTGTTTTGTAATACAATGTACCCATGACATAGTTTCTTTTCTATTTGTCAGATTTCTTCAGTTTAATCTGCTGGAGTTTTTACTTTTCTTCTTTGCTTAACAGGCGCATGGGTCAAGAATTTTAAATTTATTTTTTTCTATTTTTTGTTTTATATTTACTTTCAGACCTATGATGTATCTAAGATTATAAATGAGCAAGGGTGTCTACAGGCCATAGAAGAGTGGATAGAAAAAAATATGATACCTTTAGCTAGTTGTGCTATTTTTGTTTTGTTTTTTCAAGTGAGTAGCCTTATCTTTTTTATTATTTTTAATGAGCATATTGCCTCCGCCCTACAAAAATAAAACAAGATATATGAATTGTCTAAACATGAATATTGTAATGTCAGTCGTACCTTGTGTCAAATTTCCGGAAACGAATATACAGAGTGTAACAAAATAAGTGTAAAACATTTCAGGGGGTGATTCCTTAGCGAAAAAGAGATAGGGTCTTTCATATAAAAAAACTTCAATGGAGCATCCCTTGTTAAGTACAGCCCCATAAAGGGGGTACATAAAATTTGTTTTACAATTTTTCTCACAAACACTAAAAATGTAATTTATTTCCAATGTAACTTTTTGTATGATTATTTGTTTACCATTTAAAAATCTATTTCCAAAACCTTGTTTCATTCGAAACAAAAAATGTCTCTTGAATTTTTTGCCCAAAAGTAATCAGTTCGCAGCAAAAAATTATTTTACGAACAACTACAGAGATACATCGTCATAAAACGAAAATGTAAAACTATTATTTAGTAGGCCGCTAGTAGTGGTATCACGCTGTCAGTTTGTAAATTTTTGAAATTGAATTAATACTTAATCGTGTGTCGTTGTTTTGTTCGTAATTTGTTAGTTTAATAATTCACTTGTTATTAAAATGGCATACACAAATGAGGAAATGGCTGATATGCATTACGTTTACGGTCTGTCGCAGGGGAATGGGTTAGAAGCTTCTAGAAGATATGCTGAAATGTATCCTCAACGGCAGCTTCCTTCGCATAGAATATTTGCCCGACTTCATCAACGATTACGAGAATATGGTTCATTCGACAAAAGAACGCAGGATTGTGGTCGCCATCGAGAAGTTAGAACAACACATCTTGAAGAAGCAGTACTTAATTTGGTTGAAGAACAACCTACTAGCAGTACTAGAAAGATTGCTTTCGAGTTAAATGTTGATCATATGACGGTATTTCGAATTTTAAAGGAACAACTCTTATACCCTTACCATCTGCAACGAGTACAGGCACTGTTACAGCGAGATTTTCCGAACCGTCTTGAATTTTCCAATTGGATGCTGGAAATGATTAGAAGAAATCCTGACTTTCTGAAGACGATCGAATTCACAGACGAATGTACTTTTTCTCGGGACAAGATAATTAATTTTCATAATAACCACATATGGGCTGATGAAAACCCTCACGCTATTGTACAAGCTAACCATCAAGAACACTTTTCTCTTAACGTGTGGCTCGGAGTTATTGGGGATTATTTAATTGGCCCTCATTTTCTACCTCCTCGATTAAATGGTGAGGCATACACTCAATTTTTAAGAGAAGTGCATCCAGTACTGCTGGAGGAAATTCCTTTTGGCGTCAGAAGGGATATGTTTTTTATGCATGATGGGACTCCCGCCCATTTTAGTCAAGCAGCACGTCAGCATTTAAGCCAAACATATCCAAATCATTGGATAGGTCGAGAAGGACCACAGAATTGGCCCGCTCGATTCCCGGATCTCAATCCTCTCGATTTCTATACTTGGGGCCATTTACAGACTTTGGTTTATCCTACTCCTGTTCGCGATGTAGAGGACTTAAGAAACCGCATCATCGATGCGTGCAGGGTAATTAGAGAGTATCCAGGAATATTTGAGCGAATACGTGGCTCAATGCGCCGACGTCTAGACGCATGTGTAATGACTGAAGGTGGACATATTGAACATTTACTATGATTTCTACATGTTTTATGTTTTGTTATTAATAAATTAATTTTGTTTATTCATCTTTAATCATATGTATTTTGATGCAGGTAGTAACTACAAAATAACAATACTAATCCAGTTCGCATTTATAACGATGTATCTCTGTAGTTGCTGTGAACTGATTACTTTTGGGCAAAAAATTCAAGAGACATTTTTGTTTCGAATGAAACAAGGTATTGGAAATAGATTTTTAAATGGTAAACAAATAATCAGACAAAAAGTTACATTGGAAATAAATTACATTTTTAGTGTATGTGAGAAAAATTGTAAAACAAATTTTATGTACCCCCTTTATGGGGCTGTATCTTAACAAGGGATGCTCCATTGAAGTTTTTTTTATATGAAAGACCCTATCTCTTTTTCGCTAAGGAATCACCCCCTGAAATGTTTTACACTTATTTTGTTACACCCTGTATATGGACGTGAAAGTGAAATATACACAGAAATCAAATAACATTGACTGTTTCGTTTCATTGAAATAGTGTAATTGCCACACTTTTCTTATTCTAAAAAGCATTTTATTCGAGTGACATCTACGGTTTTATATTCAAACTACCATACTATTTATTGTTTACTATTATCACATTATTAACATCTACAAATTAAAAAAAAAATAATTTCTTATAATTTAACAATAATTTGATTATTAATAAATTAAGAAACAAACTTAACAATTAAAGTTTTTAAATAGACATTGTATGTTCGATGGCTTGTTGGGCACTCTTTAAAACAGACGGATCGCAAATATAATATATTTGCTTTTGTTACTAATAATCAGACTTAAATAGCTTCTCCTTTTCAGATTACGCCATCACTCTCGATATTTTGTAAAATATAGTTTAATTATCATACACCTGATGAAGCCAAATTGTGGCGAAACAATTGTTGTATTACAATAAATTATTTTATATGTAAAAGTAGATGTATTTAAAATTGTACAAATATTTCTGATGCTTTCAGAACCTACAGCTGGGTGAATTTACCGAACTCTTATACGAGGATGTATTGAAATTCTTAGCCTACTATAGAAGCAAACAAAATTTGAAAGTAAAAATATTTTATTATTCAACACACTCTCCTCTTAATTGGATACATTTATCATAACGAACTTGCAACGCCTCTAGACTTATCAAAAAGAATTTTTTAGCTTGCTCTGCAAACTAGACCCCCACAGCTTCTATCACCTCTTCGTTGGAAGAAAATTTACGACCTTTTAAACTTTTTTTCAGTTGAGGAATGACATGATAATCGGAGGGAGCCAGATCTGGTAAATAAGGGGGGTGTTGGAGTAATTCGAGCCCTAAATCACGAATTGTTTGCATGGCAACATGCGATTTGTGTGCAGGTGCATTGTGCTGCAAAAACAAAACACCTTTGGACAACTTTCCGCGTCTTCTGTCAATATTTTTTTCTCGTAGAGTGGTTAGTAACGTCGAATAGTAATTCCCAGTTATTGTTCTACCCTTAACCAGAAATCAATCATGATTACTCCATGGCAATCCCAAAAAACCGAAGCAAGGAACTTTTCCAGCAGATTTTTGAACACGCAACTTCTTAGACCTTGGAGAACGAATCCATTCCATCGATTGCGTTTGTTTTTTGGTTGTAGAAATGTACCCAAGTTTCATCCATAGTAATAATATGCCTTAAGAAGTCTGCATCTTTTTCAAACCGAGCACAGATCTTTACTTAATGATGGCTCGATACTCCTATATTTCGATTTTCATAATTTCTCGGTCGACATCTTTTTTTTTTTTCAAATTTCAGTGCGCAACTTTAGTTTGACTTTTTGCCATGAAATTTTACACTGACACTTCTAATAGGTTATGTTTCGTTGCTATGGTATCGCAATATTTTCTTTTTCCACGGAACCGGCCAAGGCTAACTAGAGAGTAGATATCAATACATCTTCGTATTGTTTCTAATAAATACCTAACTACTTGCATTTTATAATAATACAACATGTCTGTATAATTAATTAATTAATTAGAAAGAAAAACTCGTTTCACAAAAATATATATGATTTATTTCATAAACTAAATGTACATTTCGTTTGCCAAGCAAACATCATCGGTAGTATACAGATTCATTCGTGTTTTTACATTATATATATGTTCGAACGTTTGCAGTGACAAACCTTCTCATTGTAGTAAGTTAAGACCTCTATAAATCTAACCGTACTTTTATTACAGTAATATTGTAAAACTATGGTGGGTGTTTAATGAATGTGTAAGGGTGGTATGAATTCTAGGCAACTCTGACTAAGTGGAGAAACATCTGAGTTTAATAAATTGTTTTTAAATTTCTTCATATAAATACTTTCCCACATATTTAAATTTTTACATCTAGTTATTTTGATAACTTGTACATTATCAATTGAAAATGTATGTCCTGTGTTTACAAAATGATACGCTAAAGCTGATTTATCACTATTATGATTTTTCAAATGATACAAATGTTCTGATGCCCTAATTTCTGCGTTTCTGTTTGTTTGTCCAATATACACTTTATTGCAATTATTACAATCAATTTTGTATATTCCTGAGTATTTTAAAGGGTCTGACTTTTCAATGTTGTTATGTAATAAACTCTTAGTATTCTGTTCATTGACAAATGAAGGAATTATATTGTATCTTTTACACAAGTTTGAAATTTGATATTCCCATCTTTTATTTAAACAAAATCTACAAAAAACTTTTTTGTTTTCTAATTTAATGGATTCTAATGTAGTTCTGTTGGTAATTAATTTTTTCCTTTCTAATTTACGTTTTATTCGATCTATTGTATCTTTCTCGTACCCGTTCTCAGCGGCTACTTTGTATATGTATGCTAACTCTTTATTATAATTTATTTTAGAAAGTGGGGTGTTCTGTAATCTGTTGAGAAGAAAAAAGAATGTAGTTTGTTTATGTCTGAAGGACGTGTACGAAGTGTTATGAATATAATTATCTGTATGTGTGGTTTTTCGGTATATGTCAAAATGGAAACTGTTTTCCCTAATAGAGATAAGTAAATCCAAAAAGGGTAGGGTGTGTTCAATTTCCATTTCATGGGTAAACTTGATAGATGGGTACTGATTATTAATGTAATTGACAACATGGTCTAAGTCAAAATCTCTTGGAATAATTGCAAAAATTTCATCAACGTATCTGACCCAAAATTTAGGAAACGTTGGTCCATTTTCTTTTATATCGTGTTCAAAATAATTAAGGAAAAGGTTCACAAGAAACGGTGATAGCGGGTTGCCCATAGCTGTTCCAAAAGTTTGTTTGTAAAACTGATTATTGAAACCAAAAATGTTCTGGTCCATACACAACTTGGTTAGTTTTAAAAATTCATTTATCTCTTCTTCTTTGATATTGTTGAAAAGTAGAAAAGAATTTAGGTTTTCTAAAGTTTTTTCAATAGGGACATTAGGAAAAAGGGAAGTTACATCAAATGAAATTAACTTTAAAGATTAATGTCTGTATAATTTTTTTTTGTGTATATAAGTGTATTTGCGTTATATTTTCCATTATTTTACAGATTTTAGGAATCTGCTTCGCACAGAATCTTCGGGCGGACATTTTTGCACAAAAGGCGAAATGGCATTGACAAATAAGGGGTCCCACCGCCGTGTAGTACAGTCTATCTTGTCGCATAGCGTGGGAACCCTCAACCGCCAATCAACAAGATAACGTCTGATTATTGACAAATAACAACAGTTTGTAAACATTGATCATTGACTCCTACATACTAACACACAAAGATCTTTTATCAGAATCAACAAAGCACAATTTTCAGCGTTTATTTATAATATATAGTGTAATATTAGGATTATACAAGTCGAAATAGTTAAGCACTTCTGCTACAGTGTATTGTGGAAAGCAAAGTGCGTGTTTAAATAACACAAACTTGCTAAATTTAAGTCTGAATGTTTTTCTACAATATCCCGAAAGGCGATATATTTTTATTGTTTTAACTTGTTGTGTGTGATGTGCGAGATATCAGTACACAAATAAGTAATTTTTTATTAACAAAGTAAAGCAGAAAATTTTAAAAGTGTGATATTTACGATAGTTAACTTGTTTTTGTCAAGTAAATTAGGTAATTGTTTGGTCCACTTTTACAGTCGTTGTCGAAGCCCGTTTGAGTTAAATTTCTAGAACTTTGCAAAAATTAACCTCAAATCGGGTGTTTAATTAATTATATCAATTTCTAGTTGAATTAAAAGTTCTTATAATTGACAAGTGTAAAACTTCATAATATACATCTTGGTGTTCTTTAAATTAAATTAAGTTACGCTAACGTAAAAACAAATTATTGGAAACATCTAATTTTTATGAGGAGATATTAGTTATTTTTTCACTAGGTTGATTTAGGTAATTATAAGCTTCATTTTAATCATTTCCTAAAATTATATTATTCGAAGAAGAATGTGTAACGATTTAGTCACTATGCTAGTCATGGGGAAACTAACAACATACTAATATATTGAAAATTATATAGCAATAAGCATTGCTATCATTATTGGTTTGCTCTAACCTCCTACATACACCGTACAATGTTTACAATTAATCTTATCACTGTGTTATACCAAAAAAAACTTTTCCCCCCGTATAACACACGTATAAGAGAACTTTATTCATAGGTTAGAACACGCCTTATATTCTTCTCCATTATTCAGTTTACTTTTTCTATGAAACGCTTCTAAATTTCTATGAAAGATATAAATTTATGTTTCGTAACCTAAGAGATAGAAGAAGTGTTTTTGTTTAACCTAATGCCGTGTTTACACGGTCAAATAAATTCATGAAATTTTTGACCTTGAATTTATTGGAACGTGTAAACGCTAAACTTATCAAATAAATTCACGAATAAATTGTCGAATTAGAACCCGCTCTAATTTTTCGTCAATTTTCTAGGGAAATATAGTAACATTTTAGTTTAAAATAAATGCCAACTTTCGCGTTGTAAACTTTCTGCCCTTTGAATAATTTTTTATTATAAAAGATTGATCAAGTTAGCAAGTAAAATCGTATTTGTAAAGAAATGTTCCAATAAATAATATGCAAATATTGGTATTCTACACAATCGTTGCAGAGGACCAACAAGATATCATCAAGTCTTATAAAACGATGTATTTTTCATGAAAACAGCTGCAATACGGAGAATGTTGCATTTTATTAATAGTTTGTGATTACTACGTACAATCAAGTACATATGAAAATATTCGGATATGCTTTTGTATCCATCATCAAGCTATAAGTCCATATTTTGCGTATATAATTCCGTATTATTAACCCCTACAAATATAAGATTAACAGGTTCCGCCTAACCTCCAAATAGATAAATGTAAACAAAAACATTTAAAAGTTGCAAGAAAACAAATGACACTATTTGATTGTTGGTGCTAGTGGATATCGTCAATTAAATATTGGATGAATGTTTGCGTTTACACGGTCCAATAAATTGATGAATAAATTCGTCAATTTATTCATGAATTTATTTGACCGTTTAAACACGGCATAAGATATGTTGGAATTAAGCATGTGCTGCCTTTAATATTGAAATAACCGTGTATATAATCATTTTAGCAACTGTGAATTACATGCATAGACGACGTACAAATACTAAAAAGAAAATAATATACACAATAAGATATATTAAATGGCCACTATTACCTCGGCTGCCCCCCCCCCCCATACCACTCTTTCTCTTATTATTATGACAGTCCTGAAATATCTTTTGTAGGTTATATTACATGGCAGATAAAATTTTGAATATTGCTGTGTTTATTTGTTGGCTCATCTCGGTTGATAAAACGATTCTGCTTTTTAAAGTATATATTTTGACGGGGTATATTACTAGATGTAATGCTGACGTATCAGTGATATGTACCTACCTAATTTAAAAACGAATTTGTGAGAATTGTAGTGTTTAAATAATGTTGTTAAAATGATGGTTTTAAGAAAGTAATCCGTTGCTCTTGTGGAAAGTCTTTATAAAATCTTTGAGCAAGCAATCTGTTTCATAGTTTAATACTTATATTCAGAAGCTTATTTTACAAGCAGTGACACTACCGAATGAAAATAATAGTGAAATTGAAACAGTCTTATACTTACTTTTTTCAGATATACAATTTACGAATTTTTTAAACTATTCCAAATCCAATTTTCATTCAATTTAGAAACGTTTTAATTATAAATAATAAATTTACTAGTGTTCTAACAAGTTTTAATAAAATGTAGGAATCGATGACAATGTATTTTTGGTGTAAAACAATAATTCTGTTGAACTAACAAATTCTATGTACCTATGATATAAATAAATTTAATTATTTGTACTAGTAGAATAACAGCTTTGAAAAAAATATTTTTAATGTGATATTTTAATGTAGGGAATTTAGTTTCCCCATTCTCTTTTTTTAATAAAATTTTTCTTATTTTCTAATATTTATTATAAACTTTTACAATTATTATAACATTACTTTGAAGCTAAATGTGTTCAGTATTCAATATTTTTCACACTCGGCATTGGAAAAATGTGTACCTACCTTAAATGTAGCATTGGATAAAATTTCTATGAAACTATTTTCTCGTATTAAGCGTACATTGTGAGGCATTTGAAAATTTTTCTTGTAATATATTGCTGAAAACGGTGTGTATGTATGTAATTTTGAAAAAATTTTCACTTCTTTTCAAGTTATGTTCATATTAGGGAACATATTGAACTACTTTGAAAGCTATCGCTCATACTAACATTTCTTATTAAAGAAATTTTTATTACAATGAGGTTTCCCCAAGTAAAAGAAAGAATTTTGAATGTGTTGTATATTTGTGAAATTTTTGTACTGTAGTCTTAGGAATTGTTGAGATTTTTTATACGCAGACTTGTAAAACTGTGTAATATCTACCTATTATAATTCTGGAATTGTAATCAGATAAACTGATTTCAAATGCTGCTGTACAGTTTTAATATTAACAGTATTTAATTAAATAAACTAATAAAAAAACTTTATTTTTTTTTTCTGACATCCACACACCTTATACGAGGCTATATCGAATTTAAACGGTACTGATTTTTTTTTCAAATCAGAGCTTTATTCTAGATTTTTTGCAAAAAAAAATATTATTTTTCTGCATAATTTCCTGCCCTGGAAACGAATTTTTCCCTGCGGATTGGGAGTTTTTTAATCCTTCGTCGTAGAAAGTTTGGTCTGAAGGAAGGATGCTCCAACGCTTCCAAGCCTAGGCTGTCTATGTTTGCTTTGTGACGTTTGTTGAATGAGGAAATTTTGCAGGTGTACACGTTTTGAAGTGATAATGTCTGTGTCCCTGTATTGGAGAGTATAATCATCCTCTTAAGATGTAATTAGATTTTTAGACAAATCGGAGGAAGTAATTTGTATCAGTGAAAAACTAAAATTTTACTAATATCTTGTCATCTGCTAAAAAAGTTTTTCAAAATTCTTTCCGGAAGTGGATCTTCTACTCTCATCAAAAAACAGTTTTCTTGCGAATATTTGCAAAGCCATTATTCGCTTTTACTTTCTTATACGTAGTATAAGGAAGTATTGTGATGATGAAAATTTTCGACCTCGAGATTTTTGCAGATGTCCACGTTTTGAGGTCCCCTGATACCGAAAAAGTGGTTTTTAAAAAATGTCTGTGTGTCTGTGACCACGATAGCGGTCAAACCACTACAGATATCAATTCCAAATTTTGTATTTACGAATATAATCTTCCTCTTGAGAACTGATTAGATTTTGAGCAAAATCGGCAGACCGGAAGTAGTAGTTTACTTCAGTGAAAAAATCGAATTTTGCAAATATTTCGTCAACTACTAAGTTTAGACTAATTTATAAAGAATTCATAAGTATTTAGAACTTAATTTCCAATATCTTTTGTATAAAAAAAATTTCAAAATTCGGACCGGAAGTATCACTTTTACTCTTACCGAATAACGATTTTTTGCAAATATGTCGTAAATTATGCACTCTCACACTCTAAGAAAGTCGTGTGGTGGCCACACCTCATTTTTTAGACAGATATTTAGTTGTTAGTGATCGTATATCTTCTAAACGATGACCGATTGAGGTCATATTCACACAATATATTTCTTTTGTCCAGAGGATGTTTCATATTAGCTATGCGAGGACACGGGGCTGAGTCAAGTTATTTACACATTATTTATGGACCAAAATGACATATTCACAAAATATGTTGGTTATTACCAAATAAGAAAATCATAAGATCTGGACTCGATAGGTGGCGCTGTGGTCAAGTTACTAATAAATTTTCGTTCCCCTTGCCCAAGATTACTAAAGTATTTTAGTAATCTTGCCCTTGCCTACCTACGAACCGCGCCAACGACCTCTTCTGTCAAGATTTTCTAATACAGCGACATCAATCAAATCAAACTTAGAGTGCCACCTACCGGAAAGGACAGAACAACGTCTGACGGGCCAGCTAGTTTTAGTATAAAAAAATAACAAAACTCAGAAGTGACACGTTTACTTTAGCAGTTTTCTCCGAATACCTCGCAAATTATGCGCTCTATAGATTTCTTATAAGTTCGTAAGCCTTAGAGTTGGATTTGGGACAATGTGAGTTTTAAAAAAATCAAAACTTGGAACATTTTTTTACTCTTATCGAATAGTAATGTTTTGCATACCGTATGTGTATTAGGTATAGGGATTCAATGTTTACGTGCGATTTATACGTATACAAGTAATACGTGGCAACGTGTCACCCCTACTGCCCGTCACCAATCCCGGCAACAATCGACATCACAACGATTTTCTCCGATCTTCCCACATCTCCCCATCAGATTTTACATTCAATGTTTAGCTGCGAACACGTTGCGATCTAGTCTGCAATAAAAGCCGTCTTATTACTGGAACGGGAAACATCAAATGGTCGCCGCGATCTCCTGATCTAGTAGTTTATTATTATTTTCAAAATCCTTTTTTATTTACCTTATTTTTAATTTTATTAGAATTACGCTTTTGTTTGTGTCATGCAGCGTGAACGCAGCTTAATAATTCTCTGCATTTACCGAAAGGAAAAAGAAAAACAAATCCTTGCAACTCATAAATATTAATTCTGAACGCATTACAAACACCCAAGTCAGTGGTCCAATAGTTACTGCTAACTTGAGCTTGTATCGGTCGCGCTGGCATTGGAGAGGAAAGTAGGGGTGCCACGTTGTCACGTATTGCATGAAATGATCGCCTATGGCTAATGAAAATTATCTCGCAAATTATGCACCCTATACTGATCTATTAAGGGTATAAAAGTATTTAGGGTTAGATTGGGAATAATTTTTATACGTATATAATTCAAAACTCGGACCGGAAGTAATATACAGGTTCGGTCTGTTTTTACCTTGCATGCGAGTTAAAAGTCCATGTATTGATGAAACGAACGTTGTTGTCAATATATATACACATGTGGGCAAGTACTGATCGACGCTAGACGACAGGCCGATACGCTCATTACGATCATAAGATTCCAATATTATGCATGTGTGCATATTGCAGGGCTTGTTATCTTCATTTTTAGGTATTATTCTTATGACGTATTTTGATTTTTTATTCGACTTACATATTTACTTTTTTTGTTTTGTTGATTTTTTATAATAATTCAATATCCACTTGCCCATCTACACTCCAATAAGTACTGATTTCTTTCTAATTGCAAAAACTGTCTGTCACTCGGATTCACGTCTGCAATAGCCGACCGATTCCGATAGTTTTGCCTCTTCGCTAGGCCTGGTAGAGATACCGTAAAGTGGGGATAGACGATGGGTTCACTTCGAAAAACACTTGCCTGAAATGTGTGTGACAATGTTTACTATTTTCAATTTTTTATCATCAAATATAATTACGTAAATTTGATTTTTTTTGCTTCTCTTAAGGTGCACTGGTAGTAGGCTCTAATGTGCAATAGCTAAGTTGCACTAGTTAATTAAGGTGCACTTGTTCCCTGTTTTTCTAGGGAGAATTTCACAAATAAGCCCAGATATAGATTAGTAATTAGCAAAATTGGTTCACAGCGTTCAATCAATTAGACCAATACATATGCTTCAAATTGATCCGACACTGGAAATCGTACCGCTAAAGGTTTCATAAATCTTGTGCTCGCTAACACAAACGCCCTTAAAAGCTCTTTCTATGGTTTATCCCAAAAGCTTATTTTACCCTTAATAACGAAAATTAGTTATCTGTGGCAGACTTTTTAATACATATCCTACAAAATGGTGGAAATCACCGACGCGATATTCGTACTTGTATTGTGAGTAATTTGTGACATATATTAATAAGAACAATAGGTAAATAGATATTGGATGAACTATAAAAATAACACGTATTATTTTTTAAATTTTTATTTACTTAATCTCATACATATCCCATACATTAAATTGCGATTGAATATATGTAAGTTTTATAACATTTTTTTAAGCTAAAGGATCATTTTATTTGACTAGAAGCTATATATATCAATATATAATTTAAAGTGAATCTTGCACATAGGTTTACATTTTATAGTTTTTTTTTTTTTTTTAAATTATAACACAAATATAAAGTGACATTTCTATACTTGACGGCGAAAAATTGTAGAAAATGGAAATGAATGTGCGTTCTGTAAATAAACTAGGTACATGGTAGATTTGTTAATTTCAATTCACTCTTCTTATAAATTGAATTTGATATTTAGTTCGATTTAAACTTTTATTATGAAAAGTGTCTTCGCTATTTTACTCAAATGTTGAGTTACACTTTGAAGATTTGAATACTTATTTCATGATATGGAATTAGTTTTGTGTATTCGTCAGTAAACCAATGACTGTCTAAATTCTAACCCCCAATTTTTAAGACACAAGATTCAATATGACAAGCAGATAATTTTTGTGAGGTGGTATTTCCTTTCATATAAGTATCTGATATCAGTGGCATCGACAGTGCAACATTTCATAGGATCGACAGTGCAACATTTCATAGAGTATTAGACGCAAAGGAAACAGGATTATACTTATGAAATGTTTCTCATGCTATTTAAAGCATATATTAATTCTACTTTGCCACACAGTTTATGTCATTGTGGACGTAGAAAAACTTAGTCCTTGTATATACAAGCAGTTTAAGCGAAGCGATTTCTTCGCCGATTGAAGTTCGCAGTAATTTCGGAGCATGTTGGGGTATAAACCAAAGGTATAAACACACTGTTTGTAACACTGCAGGGGATGTGGTCATGCAATGGTGTACTCGGTACTCTGATGCAAGCCGATTGTATTCGGTATGGTCGTAGTAACTTTAACTTTTACTACAATACATTAGCGGGAAAAAATAATGAATGGGCAGTGTCGAACCACTCTGGTGGCTATTGTTCCGAACTAACCTTCAGTTGTATTATCTGGGTATAGAATATGAGATTTTTTCACGCAAGTATATACTGAATATTGTGTATTTCAGAACCTATCCACAATTTTTTATTCTGTAATTGATGCCATTAAAACATACATGCATACATTCGTATTAGAGACAATATTATTTTGCAAGGGAGAGATACCTATAACACCTGATGATCTCGGCTATTATAATTGCCTTTCTAATAGCGAAAACTATATATAAAAGTTTTATTTACAGTGTAATATAATTACTTACATTCAGAAATTCGGAAAACGTGCTGTAGCCATTAACTTTTGCTTGTTTTAGACTATCATAATATAAAATTGTACCAAAAAATTGAAGACTATTGTACAATACAATGTAAAACGTCATACAGTTTTCTTGTACACATTTATTGCGTGAAATTAGAACCTGTCTTATTTTCGTACTAGTAACTTGGATATGCGCAGGCGCAGCAGAGCGTTTCAATCTAGCCTGGCTATTCATTTTTTACAGCGCCGTAGTGTGAACAAACATTTACTAAACTTCATTAAGAAAATTCTTTCTGTTATTTGCGAAATATTGAAACTATTTTCGCAAGTACTGGTATATAAGAAGTAATACAAAAATGTACTATTTACATGTATATGTTGCCATAGTCGCCTTCTTTTCTGTTTTTTCTTTATTATAATACTTGTCAAGATGATTGTACTACATGCATTAGCACTCGATATAGGTAAGCCACCGACCTCTTATTATCAATTTTTAAGATCCTCTTTATTACCTACCTTTTGCGCTTTATTTAGACCGGTTTGAGGTTATGAATGATGAGAGATGAATATTAATGTTTTGTTGGAAATATGTATGGCGCAGAATCACAGAATAAATGTTTGTACAAATTAATAGTAGATAAAGAACCGTGTTCAAATTAATTCAATAATCTTTTACAAGGAAATGGTAAGAAGTTTTACATTGTACTATAAAATACTTTTCCATTTCTTTGTACAATTTTATATGATAGTTTTAAACGGGCCTTATACCCGTCTTGCAATTTCTTAGAGGAACTTTAAAAACATAAAAATTCGAGTGTAGTTGATGGCAGTAACGCTCTAGATCATGCCTGGCCAATCCAAATGGTTTCACGGGCCACTTTGATGACGCCTACCATTCCAGCGGGCCGCACTTTAGATAAACATGCTTTTAAGAAATATAATCAAAATACAAAATGGATAAAACACTATTTTTATACTCTAATTCAATTTACCTAATTAACTCTGGAGTCTTTTTTTAAGAGATATTTGTTTTCCTTTCTTCACTTACTTTTTTAAATCTATATTTACGTTGCACATCTTAGCTGTTTTTCTAATTTTTATGAGTTAATGAGGGGCATGAGATGAAATTTGTAAATTTCATCTTCGTGAATGATGTTTCACAAACATATGTTTTACAACTCGTGCAAAATATCTTAAGTTGGAATATATTTATTAGGTGTGATTAGAAAATATTTCTTGATGACGCTGCAAATATCTGTTTCATTTCCTTGTTGGACTGTAACTCAATTACCTAACTCATTTGCAGATATTAAACAACACTGTTTACGTCAATATCAAATACCTATATAGAGGCATGAAAACATTTCAAACATTTTATCATATTTTGATAATTCTGAAAAACGACTGTCACATGCAGTTCAAGTTTATTTCATTAGCAAAATTGGGGAAACTTTTAGGTTGGCTGTTTTTGAAGTTATTTAACAGCAGAAAATATTTAGTATTATTATTTCTAAATTGGCACTCAAACAACAGTAATTTCTTGTTAAATGCTTTAATGAAATTTCAAGTATCGATTATTAAATTATCCTGCCCTTGCAAGTCTTTATTTAGCTTATTAAGTTTTTCTGTAATATCCGCCAAAAAACATAGGTCTAACAACCAATTATCTTCATTTAATTCAGGAACAGATTCTTTTTCTTTCATTCATAAAATGTCTATTTCTTTCCGAAAATCAAAAAATCTTTTTAAATATTTTCCACGACCATCTAACATTGGTTAAATATACGATATTATCATATTAAGATCATTTTCTAAGTAATTCTTTGAGTTGCCGATACTGAAGAGCATGCTATCGAATGTAATTTACCATCTTTATAACTACGTTCATAACGGATATTCATGGATAATACTTGAGCACATATACTTTGTTGATGTATCAAAGAGTGAATAATAAGAATATCATTGGTTTTAATACCTCCGCAATGTAGCTTATCCGCAACTAATTTTACAGCTATCTTATTTTTACCTACCATAGCAGGTGCTCCATGTGTTTGTTGATACGGAAATATAAAGCTATTTTCGGCTAAACATTTTTCAATCGTCTGGAAAACATCTGCTTTTCTAGTAGTGCTTTTAAATGATTCTCCATCTGTTGTTAATCCGGAAAGAGTCTCAAAGTGTAAGCTATTTTTGGCTAAATATTTTTGAATCGTCTGGAAAATATCTCATGGTGTCTTTTAAATTATGCTCCATCTGTTGTTAATCCGGAAAAAGTCTTAAAATGTAAGCTATTTTTTGCTAAGCATATTTAAATCGTCTGGAAAACATCTCCTTATCTAGTAGTGTCTTTTAAATGATTCTCCATCCTTTGTTAATTTGGAAATAGCCTCAAAATGTAAGTTATTCTTGGCTAAAAAATTTTCAATGGTCTAGAAAACATCTCTAGTAATGTCTTTTAAATGATGCTCCATCTGTTGTTAATCTGGAAAGAGCCTCAAAGTGTGAGCTATTTTTGGCTAAACATTTTTCAATCGTCTGGAAAACATCTCCTATAGTAGTGTCTTTTAAATGATGCTCCATCTGTTGTTAATCTGGAAAGAGCCTCTAAGTGTGAGCTATTTTTGGCTAAACATTTTTCAGTCGTCTAGAAAACATCTCCAGTAATGTCTTTTAAATAATGCTCCATCTGTTGTTAATCTGGAAAGAGCCTCAAAATATAAACTATTTTTGGCTAAACATTTTTCAATCACCTAGAAAACATCTGTAGTAATGTCTTTTAAATGATGCTCCATCTGTTGTTAATCCGGAAAGAGCCTCAAAGTGTGAGCTATTTTTGGCTAAACATTTTTCAGTCGTCTAGAAAACATCTCTAGCATCTCTCTGTTGTTAATCTGGAAATAGCCTCAAACTGTAAGCTATTTCCGTCTAAACATTTTTCAATCGTCTGGAAAACATCTCTTCCTTTAGTAGTGTCTTTTAAATGATGATCCATCTGTTGGTAATCCGGAAAGAGCCTCAAAGTGTAAGCTATCTTTGACTAAAAATTTTTCAGTCGTCTAGAAAACATCTCTAGTAATGTCTTTTAAATGATGCTCCATCTGTTGTTAATCTGGAAAGAGCCTCGAAGTGTGAGCTGTTTTTGGCTAAACATTTTTCAATCGTCTGGAAAACATCTCCTCCTATAGTAGTGTCATTTAAATGGTGCTCCATCTGTTGTTAATCCGGAAAGAGCCTCAAAATGTATGCTATTTTTGGCTAAGCATATTTAAATCGTCTGGAAAGCATCTCCTTTTCTAGTAGTGTCTTAATCTCCATCCTTTGTTAATTCGGAAAGAGTCTCAAAGTGTAACCTATTTTCGGCTAACATTTTTCAATCGTCTTCAAAACATTTCCTCCTCTAGTAGTATCTTTCAAATGGTGCTCCATCTGTTGTTAACCCGGCAAGAGTCTCAAAGTGTAAGCTATATTCGTCTAAACATCTTTCAATCGTCTGGAAAACATTTCCTCCTCTAGTAGTGTTTTTTAAATGATGCTCCATTTGCTGTTAATCGGGAAATAGTCTCAAAATGTAAGCTATTTGCGGATAAACATTTTTCAATCGTCTAGAAAACATATCCTTCTCTAGTAATGACTTTTAACTGTAACAGATTTAACATTTCTTGTCATTTGGTATGAATTATTCAATCCTCGAATAAATAGAACAAGTTGAGATGTGTCTGAGATATCCGTACTTACATCAAATGCCAAAGAATAGGCTTTGAATTGGTAAATTTGATGTCGCAGTTACTACTGTTTCAGCTGAAAGGTCATCAATGCGACGACAGATAGTTTGACGTGCAAGATTGATACTTGAAAATAATTTGCTTTTTCGGGTAAAATATCTTCTATAATTGCTTCCAAACAGTACCTCACCAGTTCACCATCCGAAAATGGTTTCATTTTCTTTGTAATCAACATGGCAATAGCATAACTTGCTTTGATAGTGGTAGATTTTTACTTCTTTACTGCCATGCATATTCAATCAATACGTTTTGTCTCATGATGGCTCTTGACGTCTTGTTTCTTAAATACAGCGACTGCGTATCTACAAATTCAACACAATAATTTGGAATTTTGTGTCGTGAAGAAATTTTTTCCCATTAAATTTTCTGTTTTCATCAGCAACTGGCTGAACAGTATACGCAGTGTCGTTAAACATGGGTGGATAGTGTTGCTTGCTTTGCTTTGCGCAACTTTGTAAAAGGAAGCACATGTAAATTTTCATATTAGAGAAATCAAAGTCTTCATATTTGTAATATAAAATTGTCTGCATAATTTAACGTGGCGTCTACATGTAGCCAGTGGGTTGGCCACTCCTGCTCTAGATGAAGCGTAAATAAATATTTAAATATTCGGATTCTTTTGACATGCAGCGTAACCATTACTTTCTCTTTATCTTTTTTTTTAATTAACCTATCAATCAATTTTGGACCTCATTTATAAGATTTTATTTTAAGATATTAGAAAATAAATGCAAGAAAATAAACAAGTTTTCGAAGGCAGATAAATAAATATCTTTATGCTCCAATATCTCAGTAATAAATTAATTTGAGACATATGTTTATATGGACTCTTTTGTTTATTTTATGCTGGAGAACAAGTACCTACAATAGTGCCGTGCAATTCCGAAACACCCGGTATAAAGAAATACACGAAAATACTCAAAACAATTCTATTTCCATTTACTACAATTTTCCGCCGGGCACAATTTCAACTGTCTTATTCTCTTCTTCTTCCGTTCATGGTGTAAACAAACTTTCTCTTTTTAACACGGAAAATCCTTCAAGGCAATCTTCAATTAGCACCAAACTTACATATATAGTTAACAATAAACTTTATTGTGTACTAGTTACAAGCTCAAAGTAGACTCGATTAAGAGTCGAGGGAGACATTGGGCGAAT
Source organism: Amphimallon solstitiale (assembly GCA_963170755.1). Taxonomy (NCBI): domain Eukaryota; kingdom Metazoa; phylum Arthropoda; class Insecta; order Coleoptera; family Scarabaeidae; genus Amphimallon; species Amphimallon solstitiale. The sequence goes on along the minus strand of OY720682.1, from coordinate 75,991,582 downwards.
TGCTTCTTTTGAGGCCGGCTGTGGCCCCATTATTTTAATTTATTTATGTCTATCCAAAAAAAAAAAAAAAAAAATGAAAACATATAAATTGGAAAATTGTGCTTAGACCGTACTCAAAAGAATCATTTCCCAATGGCAGAACACTAATTATATTTTAACACTATGTTCAACCGTGGTAATCTCTCCAAACATTCCTGGAAACAAGCATATTTATTTTCGAGATTCGTAGGCCATAAAAAACAATAAAAATCATTGAGAAAACAAATACATATAAATATAGATGGGAACTAGAAATGATAATATGATCTATCGACAAAATCTGACGATATATAAAAAAATTATGAAAATCTAAAAACTACTAACAATGCGTAATAAATATCATAATGTAAAAAAGCGTAAATCTTCTTTGGCATAAAGAAGTATATAAACTCTCTTTACCATTACTTTTAAGTACAAAACTGATCCGACCTCGTAGTTGATTTTTTGTTTGTTTCATTTTTAACACTTCAATCGCCATTTTTATAATCTCTAACAATTTCTAATGGGTATCACATCAGATTATAATAATAATAGGATCTCGTACATGAAAAGCATAAAGATTGATCGTACAGTTTATATTCCATATATATATATATATCGACTCCATCCGCTTTTATATAACTTGATGATAGTGCAACTCCTAGAAACATCCTCTGGCATTCGTAGATTGTCACTTTCAATTTTATTTACGTTTTACACCTGGCTGTTTTATCTTTCAAACTGCACGATCAATCGAGAGGATCTATTTTTTTTTCTTGATATCAGCCAGATGTATAATATTGATATCCTAACCACTATATAAATATATTTGTTTGTTTTTAATTATTTCATTAAAATTGTTTACACGTAAAACATATCTAGAGCCTCGATATAGGTGCTTTTTATTCTATATTCGAGGCGAATTCGAGGTATTGATAAGTATAATGAAGAATTAACGAATGAGAACACACGTTTGTTTACCCTAAAATATTTTTCTCATACCTATTCACAAATCTATTAGATTATGTTAAGTTAATTTACTTGAATTCTTTAAACTGGGCGGGTAGTGAATGAATATCTCTTTTTTTTTTATGAAGGAAAATACAATATCTCTGATATATTGGCAAAACCTTATATTTTCAATTTTTTTTTTTAAATATTTATCATTGTAAATTTACGAAAAATGGACGTTTCTATTACATTTTGTTTTAAACACCTTGTATACAGTGGACAAAAAGGACGTTGTTAAATTTACTTTTTGTTATTGGATACTTTCATAACTCAGTCGATCGTTTCACATAGATTGAAGGGTATACATTTGTATGAATTGTTCTTGAATGCTGTTTTTTTTTTTTTTGTTAAATTCACATGAGGGGTAGTTATTGCTACATACATCCTGGTCCTGAAATCTTAGAACTCTAGTCTATAGGCCGAGCACGACGTTTCGTGATCTTGTAGATTAATTGTACACCTGCTGGCGGATGGTGACAGATCGATTTTACACTTGGTAAGAAGTTCTTCGTTTTCTGCTACCCAGTAACCTAGCACATCTGTGTCGTAAGTTGGGATGATAGTAACCTCTGAAACATAAAGAATTAATGTAAAGGAGGTACTTACTGATTTTTTTATTAATACTTTTTATATTGTGTCATGAATGCGCGACAATTCTCTGACATCAGGTTCATAATCCAAACAAACCGCACAGCAATTTTTCTCCCGTGTAAATTATATGGTGTGAAAATAAGAGAGTATTTTTAAGTATTTTAATAAATAGTACCTACATAAATTGACTTTTCTAGTGATAGGTATGATGTATGAAATGTGTTTTAATGATTTATTATAGCTTAACACAGAAAATACTTGTATTTTCAGATTTATAGACAATACAACATTGTGTTTACAACAAACTGTGGCTGTTTTTTCTGAAAGACCACATCTGCTATTTGTTAGACATTGTAAATTGTTCCCAATATGCACTCAACTTTTTCTTTATGGTATCTTATTTTAATACTTTATGATACTCACCGAAAGGAAGGGGCCACTTGACCTAGTCTAATAAATCTTTTAAGCATTTAGAAATATTTAAAGATAGTTCAACTGTGATTTTATGTATTTTAGTTTACTCATCCCTTTGCGGCAATAAATCAATATTTGTTTTCTATAGTGTATATGACATGGGTTAGCAAGAAATTGTATTTTTGTTTTACTTCTTAGAAATCTCAGTTAGATATCATGCGAACTCTGCTTGCAAGAAAAATTCATATTTGAAATCAGTTCCTTAATTTACCTGTTATCATTAACATGGGCTCCGCATTTTCTGTAATACCAAATCAACAATACAGCTTGTAATGCGTAATTTATTTCTATAATATTATTAGTGTGATACTTGTTTATTTTAATAATTAAAAACTTATGCATTTACCATTTTGATTTGGTGAGCTATCTACGCAAATATATGAAATTTTGTGAGTTTGTGTCTTTTAATCCAACTAATTGTCGCCGATCAATTAACAAATATAGCCTATACGGCCTTACAACCCGTGCGTGGCGAGCTCATGAACGTACCGCATTTGACATAACAATTTATCGGCGTCAAATAGTGCTACTGTTCGCAACAACACCTACCTAGTAAGTAATTTAATCTTTTCACATTTAGATTCATCAAAAAACGTGAAATTATGATTATTAATTTTTTTTATCGCCAACCGTCAGTAAAGTGATGCGTTACCATAGCGTTTTACGGAGGTAAAGAAACACTTTATCGTACTGTACAATAAAGTACTTTTTAGTATGCATGCATCATAAACCAATCAAAACACACCCATAAGCGTGCATAATCGGGCCTTTATCGCACGGCGTGCGTATAAAGGTTGCTTGGTAACAGCCAATCCCAAGCGTTTAATAGTCCATTGAAATGTCAAGGAAATGTCAAATGACATATAGGTACATGTCACTCGATAATATGTATTGGAATTATTGATTTGGTTTATTTGGTTTGTACCGCATTTAATATCGTATAACACATTATTATGTTATTGTAAACTATCAAATTAATCAACAATTATGGTCAACTTTATTTCAAAACATGTAACATGAACGGAAAAATTATTTTAAATGAATATTAAACGTACAATTTTGATTATTCGTTATTGTTAAGTGACTTGCAGCATTGCTTATTTGTGTATTTTCAACGTTCTTATCAGTGTTAACAAATGTGTCAGATCCAATATTGCCTCCTTTCTGAACAGCTCCAGCAATTAATTTTGAAACGCCTAATTTGTTTGTGATAGACTCTTCAATATACCCACTCGCTGTCGATGAGGATTTCCAACCCACTTGGCGTTTCAACTCATCGACATTCATCCCTCCATTAGCCATAATCGTGGCAGATGTTCGTCTGAAGGCATGACCTGTGTATTTATGAGCGTTTATGAAATTTAGATAACGTGCTATAATGGAAGGGCACTTTCCAAAGGTATTAATCCCAACAACTTGTTTTATATATAGTCCTTGAGAATATTTTAAGAAAACTCGATCTGTACTGATATGCTTTGGACGTAGTGCAAGATATTTATTAAATATCTCGGCATACTTTATGTTGGAATTATCTACTACAGCAAACGTCCGGCCTTTTTCTGTTTTTGACGGACGAATACAAATTATCAGGGCAGATCCTTCTTTTCTTATATCACTCATAACCAGATTACACATTTCGCTTCTTCTGCAACTACCAAACACTCCACAAATTGCTACAACTTTTAAAAATAAAAATATATTATCTGCAGCCTGACTAAAAAAACTTGCATAAATCTTCTTCCGTAAAAACCAAAGATTTTTTAGCTTCTTGACCTTTGCCCACTTCTTTCATAAAGGCATGGAGTTTGTGATAAGATGCTAAATCGATTCTGTTTTTAACCCTTAGCATAGCTTGCAGTTTGGAATGAATGCACCAAAGTGACGAAGCTTTATAAATTCTGGACATTTCCAATATATACGCTAACATTACTGATTCATCAATATGTTCAGTCTGTTTCTACTCCATCCATAATAATAATTTTTCGTACTCTTTATAATATAAATGGTTGGACTTTGCAGGTATTAAACTTAATTCAGCTTCAGTAGCTAGTTTTTGAATTTCTGTCGACATTATTAATACAACAATGATGTTTAATAATTAAGTGCAATGTCAAATGACATAATATAGAGACACATGTCACTCGATAAAATGTATTGAAATTATTGATTTGATTTCTTCTAATTAAAATTATTGTTGCATTTATACTAAAAAATATCGTATGACACAGTGCATAATTAGCTTTTAAAGCACTCGTAACGTTAAAGCCACTCCGCTTCGCGTCGTGGCTTTAAACTTGTTACTCGTGCTTTAAAAGCTTGATTATGCACTAGTGTCATAATATACTATTACCTGCCGCTAATATCTGTCAGCGTTGCCATGACTGATGACTTTAAAAATAAATCGTTTGTCAGTGTCATAAACTGTCATAAGTTATTATATCTTTATTTCTTAAATTAACAATTTTCACGGTTGGCGATAAAATTTTATATGCACCACGTCAGTAAAGTACCTTTACCGAACACGTCTGTTACTCGCCGCGCTCGCTTCACTCGCTTGGCTCGTAAATCAGACTCCTTCGATAAAGTATCACTTTACTGACTTGTTACATAAATAACTATTATTAAACTTGTATATTCAAAACCTGTATTAAAATAACTTTCTATGCCGATACAATTTAAATATTGTTTCTTTCCTTGAAGTATATTGCTTTGTATTATTGATGAAGCTAAACTTGCAAGACCATAAAGATTTTCAACAGAATAATGAAAAAAACAGTCACTGTTTGTTGTAAACACAAAGATATATTGTCTATAAATCTAAAAATACATGTATTTTATGTGTTAAACTATAATGAATCGTAAGAATACATTTCAAATATCATACCAACACCAAAAAAGGTACACAACTTCTATAAAAATTACTTTGAAATAGTCTCTTCTAAATAATAAATAAGAAGTATCCGGTTTGTTTGGATTGAACCTTGATCTAGCAGATTCTAGCATAATGGTGACGTCAACAGAAAATACCCGCATATCGTCTAATTATTACAGTTTATGTACATATATGAAAATATTTTTGGAATTTGTGTTAAAAATCAGCTATAGAATAGAATAATTTATTGTTCCCTAAGTTAGGTATATACCTACGAGGGATATTTTTTGAATAAGGTCTATTTTTGAATAAGAAGAAAAATAATGTAAATATCCAACCATACTTTGCTTAGAATACTTCTCGGACTCTATTATTCTAGCAACTCTTTAAAATAAAAGGTGCACCAATTTATATACTTCGTATTTTTCTTTCAAGTTTTATTAACGTTTTACATGAAACACCAGTTTGATGTAATTTAGATATAATGCAATTATTGTTTATCGTGGTATTAGCATCATATTATAGTCTAAACCATCAACGCTAGTCTAATTAGCTTTTGTCAGTCACAATTGATGGACAGAATTGCGTCTAAAGTCTACTCGAAATGCCGGCATTCAATATGGAGGTCGTTCGGCACTGCAGACATTGACGCCTCTAAATCCACGTTAAGTTGACTTCAATGTTACTGGAAAAGTCAAAATTAAGGGATGGAAGATCTATCTGAGGTTTGATTAACTCTGACAGTCGCACGAAAATTCAACTGCAGGTTATGAACTGTCAAAACCATATGTCAATTTCAGTTAGTGATGACACTTGCCGGGAAACGTCAAAATTTACAGACGGAATAGCGTCAGTCGTGCAATCAACGTGTTTTGCCAACTAATAAATGCTCCGAATTGACAGCATTAAATAATGAATATATCAACGATGGACATATATAATAATCGAGAGATATGTTATGGAAAACGAAAGACTATCGAGAAAGAATATTCACTTTCATCGACCGATTGTCAAGTTTACGAATAAAAAAAGAATTTTTGATTGAAATGTCATGTGATGCCTTTTAGACATGTATTATTGTTATTGTTGTTTATTACTATTGTATGGGTTATTTATTTATGTGTATCTTCAATGTCGTCGGTTCATGAAAATATAAAATAAACTGTAGTAGAATTACCGAACAGATGCAGTAGCAACATTGCATTATAATATATTACATTATGTATTGACGCGCTGTTGCTACTGCATCTGTTCGGTAATTCTACATACAATTTTTATAACTGACTTAACATTCTAAAATTTTAGTATTTTGCATTGTTTGAAACATAAAAACTAAATTCTAACATAGGGTATCACGTTACATTTTGAAAATATTTTTTTTACCTATATTCACTAAGATTAACGTAAAATTTAAAATCAAGAAGAAAAAAGCCTTTAACTGAGTTAATTCAAAGATGTTACGAACAATATTTTGGCTAGAAAATTAAAAATCAAGACAAGACATGGGTACCACATATACCGCATGTGTCAATTTTCATTAGCCATAGGCGATCAGTCCATACAATACGTGGCAACGTGGTACCCCTACTTTCCTTTCCAATGCCAGCGACGCGACAACCGAGACATGCTCGCAAATACAAGTTAGCAGTAACCATTGGACCACCGACTTGAGTGTTTCTAATGCGTTCAGAAATAATATTTACGAGTTGCAAGGATTTGTTTTTCTTTTTCCTTTCAGTAAATGCACGGAATTATTGAGCTGCGTTCACGATGCATGACACAAATAAAAGCGTAATTCTAATAACATTAAAAAATAACCATAATAAAATAACCCTAATAAAATAAATAAAAAAAAGGATTCCTCCCTGCACAGCAAGGCATTGCCCTAGGCAGTCGTAGAAATTTTCTCTTACGTTTTCTAACATGTGAGCAGTTACTGAAATAGCAGCCTCAATTATTTTTTCTCTCAAGGCAAGTATGTTTTCTGTTCTACCAGCTTCATGGGTACAAACAATATTTTTTAAATATCCCCACAAAAAAAAATCGACGAAGACGGCCAGCGACCGCAACATGTTGTCAGCTAAACATTGAATGTAAAATATGGGTCGGGCTCGGAGAATATCGTTGTGATGTCGGTTGTTGTCGGCATTGGTGACGGACAGTAGGGTTACCACGTTGCCACGTATTACATTCATACGTATAGATCGCACGTAAACATTGAATCCCTATACCTAATGATATTTGACACATGCGGTATGCTGTATTTCGTGTTATGTCAAATTAACTCTGTGGAACAAAAACAAGAATTCTTTTGAAGTTCTGTCAGAAAGGCCAATGAATTGGCGTGAACCAGCAGATCACGTCATGGACTGATACTTCTGTCTTGTAAATAATGAAGGATTTTCAAAAAGAAATAAACACAAATTAATGTATCCAGACATTCCATCTGTAAGCAAAGAGTTGAAAAGAACTGCTTGTGAACTTCCAACTCCAATGCATTCAAATTCCACGGGCGAGGAAGATACAATCGATGTTTTGAATGTATCATTTTCAAGTGATCTAACTATGTTTCTTCTGACGAACCACGTCTCATTATTCGATCAATCTAAAGGATTTGATACGGTATTTGCGTTTAACCAAAGAGAAACCACAAATTTTGGAATCTCGATTAAAAGAATGGAATCTTTTATATTCCACTACAAGAATCTCTGTATTGAGGAATCGTCACGAAAATTCAGTTCATTATACAAAGTTGAAATAAATTTCTGTTAGGTACTGTATTGATGTAAATCAACTTTTGTATGAAATGAGTATAGAATATAACATTGCAGAATGGCGACTATTTTCGACGAGTCGAAAACAAGTCTCAAAGCCGTTTTACTTTGTAATGGTAACTAGAAACCGTCAATTCCAATGCCTCATTATACAAACACAAAAGAAACGTATGACAGTATGTCAACTATATTAAATCTCATTCAATATCATGATTGGCAAATCTGTGGTGAATTTCCTTATTACTTGGACTGCAAGGGGGGTTTACCAAATATTGTTGTTTTTTGTGTCTGTGGCATAGCCGAGCAGTTCAGCATGATTGCCAAATAAAAGAATGGCAGCCACGGACCACAATTGTTCCTGGAGAATTTAATATAAAATTTGAGCCGTTGGTGGATTCTGATTGGGTGATTCTACCCCGTCTGCACATTAAATTAGGATTGATGAAACAGTTTATCAAAACACAAGAAAAATAAGGCAACTGTTTTAAAGGAAGCTCTTCAAAGATGAAAATTTTTTAACGTACCATGTATAATTTAGAGCTGACAGCATGGACTTCTTTTAAAAATGTTTGCAAATATTTTCTGGGAAATCAAAAGAGTGGAAACTACCAAGAATGTCGCTCAAAGTTCATTTTTTTGCATTAACATTTGGATTTATTTCCTGCTAATTTAGGAAGGACGAGTGATAAACTGGGGGAAAAGATTGAAGAAATATAGAAACGGTATCAAATTGTCACTAAAATTGAAATGTATTATCTTATACATAAATATTTATGACATTTTATTTAATAATTCTCTTATGACGGCAAACTTGTAAAAGGTGCGACTGCTGGTTAACACCAACCAATCAGAATCACATTTTCGGTTAAATGGTCCGACATAGTGTTTAGCATCAACCACTTAGGAGCAGCAGAATTTTTGATTGCATTTATAAAATATATATGTATTACTAAAGCGTAACTCCGAAGACAAAAGAATAAACATGTCGCGGACAACATTGTGCTGGTACTGCTAGTAAATAACAAATGCAAGAGTGTAAGTAGTGAACACATATTAAAAAATAATATAAATCACCTAATTCTTTATCTTCCCATGATTGTTTGGCTTCTAGGAGTGCATTATAGACTTCTTTGCTCGGTTCAATACCAGAAAATACATAGTAACGTGCTCTAATCCTCTTGAAAAAGTCTACATACGAATAGTTGGAGTTACCGTGATGAGGAACATACGTTAGATCAACGTAAATAGGTCCACCAGCTTTTCTTTGTTTCTTATCGTATTTCGACGGTGATTCCGACCGCTTCCTATCATCATTTAATTTATTCTTTGCTGTAACATTTGCTGGCAATTTCTTTTCTTTTTTCGGTGTCCCTTTATTATCCGGAGGTGCTGGACTAGGTAATCCCAAGGGCTTGCCCCATGTTTCTGAAATTTAAATATTATTTAAGAATTGAAAACGTAAATACAAATAGTTTACCTATAGGATCTTTTTCTTTCTCTTTTTCGGCAGTAGATGTTTCAGGTAATTCAGTACCAATGAAACTGGACGTCATTATATCAGTCTTTTTCTCAGTTTCTTGTTTATTGGAACTAACATATTTAGCAGTTGTTATTTCATACAAATAACTTGGTTCACCGCTTAAATCTTCTCCCCTTGTTTGTCGATGTTCTTGCATTGCTTTCTCAAAGTCCAGATCCGATTCGTCTAAAAATCTCCCAGATCTAAATCCACTGTCTTCCATTTCGCCGGGTAAAGTACCATAGAAAGACACACTCATTTGATCAGTTTTAGATAATCGTTTTTCATCATCAAAGTCATATTGAGACGATGGAGAATGACCGATTTGGGAAGTCACACTCGTTGGGGAACCGAGTATATCATCTTCGTCGCTTTCTTTAGCTTCTTCACTTTCTAACATATTTGGCGCTTTGGACATCTGACTTGAACTAATATCGCTGTGAGTGGAAGATATACCGTGCTCATAATCATCACTTCCGGGAGTACAGCTTCGAACATCTTGCTCCCTAGTAGTTGAAATTGTAGGTACTTCTATTTTCTTTTCAAGACAAATGTCAGATTTTATGTCTGCATGCATATCCTTAACTATTGGACTAACTGGCACTGTAGGAGGTGTAGAACAACCTGGGATATGTTTTTCGTAACTTAATGTTTCCTGTAGTTGCTTATCTCTTTCGACATCTGCAATATCAGGAGTTGATTTTCCGCTAAAACCTGTTTCTTCTGGTTTTGATAAATCTTTGGAAGAGCTTGCAATACTTGAAAGATTATCTTTATCTGTTTCTTTAATGACGGAAATATCTTTTTCAGCTTCTATAAATACCCTAACCGCATCTTTAATATTTTTCTCCACATTATCTTTTTCTATATCTAATTCTTTACTCGTAACACTATCTTTAACAGTCTTTTCAGTAACCGAGGTTTCAGTCTTAATAAGAGTTGTTTTCTCTTCGGATTTTTCCTGTTCATCAATTTTATCATCCTCGGCTTTTTTATCATCTACTATCACAGACGTTTTAGAAGAATCTACTTGTTCATCTTTCATTTTGCTATCTGCTACTAACGAATCTAGACCTTTCTTTATGCATGCCTCTACTTCAGTAGAACCTTTCTGTAACGAAAGTTCTACTTTTTCATCTTTACTATGAATTGCGATGTCATCTGCTAATGCTTTCGTTGTTATATCATCTTTCGCGTGTGTTTCGATTTTCGTTTTTAATTCTAATACATCAGACTGTGCTAGATCTAATGCCTTATCTTCTATTTTGATACCATCTTTGTCAGTTTCAATTTTCGCTATACTATCGTGTAAACTGTCAAAGGTAGTTGCAGATTTTTCTGATTCTTGACATGCATCAGTATATTCTTTACCCTGTACCAATATTTTGGAATCTTCCTTTCCATGTTTTGTAATTCCGAAGCTGTCTTCTGATATATGAGTTGCTGTACTTTCTTTCAAATCTTCTGTTTTACTACTCGCTTCGGTTTTAACACATTCTCTACCTTCCTGTGTTTTGTCATCGCGTTTCAAGTCAGTACTTTCTTTAAAGGAATCAGAGGAAACTAACGTATCATCTACGTCCTCTCCTGCTTTATCTTCTTTACCTTGTAACATTTCAGTAGTTTTACTGCTGTCGGTCTTCGATATATCCATTACCAGATGTTCATCTTTTGCTGCAGTTGAAGATTGAATAGACTCTTTACTTTCGGACGTTTCACAAATTTTTGCAGTTTCTAATTTTGATACTTCTTTTTCTTCAATATCTACTTTATGTTTTGGTTTTTCTTGTTCGTCTTTTGTAATGGATTGTTCAGACTCTTTGAGTGCTGAGATTACTTCATTTGTGTCATCAGCTTCTTTGTTAATTGTTTCTTTCTTTTTAGGCTCAATAGTATGAGTTTGTTCTAATTCTTTCATTTCTGAACCCTTTTCTTCTGCGCTTTCAAATGGCACCGACTCCTTACTTTCAGACATTATTCCAGATTTTGTGACTTCTGCTAATTTGGATGACTCCTGCGTTTTAATATCAGTAACCTCCACGGCTTTTTTGGAAATATCACAGCTTGTTTCTAATGCTTCCCCTGTTTGTTCTTTACTTCCCACTAATGATTTATGATCTTCAGCTTTAAGAATTATTTCCTTATCTTCAGATAACTGCTTACTTACTTTATCATCTTCAATACCTAATTCTTTAATTTCTGAACCCTTTTCTCCTGTGCTTTCAAATGTCACTGACTCCTTACTTTCAGACATTATTCCAGATTTTGTAACATCTGCTAATTTGGATGACTCCTGCGTCTTAATATCAGTAACCTCCACGGGTGTTTTGGAAATATCACAGCTTGTTTCTAATGCTTCCCCTGTTTGTTCTTTACTTCCCACCAATGATTTATGATCTTCAGTTCTAAGAATTATTTCCTTATCTTCAGATAACTGCTTACTTACTTTATCATCTTCAATACCTAGAGATTTTTCCTGTATGCTGCTGGTACCGTCTGAACTTTCTTTTGCGTCATAACAACTTGTTTCAGATTCTTTTGTTGTCTCATGATCTTGTTCCTTGTCTGTTGGTGTGCACTTCATTGTTTCTTTGCTATCTGATTGGAGATCAACTTTGATTTCTAACTTTTGTTCATTTAACATGTCAGGAGCAGACTCCCGATCTTTTTTCACATCAGCAGGTCCTTCCTTAGACAGTTCTTCTTCACTTACGCCTTTACCTTGAGGACTTTCCGAATCCATATCTTTCTCTAATGTACTAGAATGTTCTTTGTCAACAGTTATTGAGGTTACTGCACCTTTGATATCTTCTTTATCTAACGGTAGTTTTGGTTTAGAGATATCATCTTCAATACTTTCTTTTTTAGGTGATACATCTTTTTTATCTTCAGAAACTTTGTCGGAATCTTTAACAATATCGACTTTTGTCGTTTGTACTAAATGTTCTGGTTTTGTTTCTAATTGTTTGCTCTCTTTAACTGCCTCATCTTTTCCAAGAAGAATTTCTGCTTTAGCATCAAGGCTTTCACTACTTCTAATTTCATCTTTTTCCGATGATTCTTTTTTTAATAACGTAATTTCTGCTGCTCTTGAACTTTTATCCATTTCTGTTATATCTTTTGAATCTGGAAGTAATTCCGTTTTGCCATCGATTTCTTTCTGTAAACCACACACATCGATTTTCAAGCTTTCATCCACGCATTTAGTTTTATCTTCTAAAGATTGTTCTGTAGGTTCATCTCTGGGACGTATATCAACTTCTCTATCAGTATCGGTTGGCTTGGTATCTAACACATCCTTGAGTTTTGATTCCGTTTGCTTGTCATCTTTAGATGTGTCTAATGACTGAGCATCCACTTTTGAACTTTTATCAATATCTTTTGTTTTTGATTCATCTTGTTTATGGACTTGACTTGCAATAGTGTTGAGGGGCTCTTGTTTTTCAGTTTCTAATTCAGCAGTAGGTGCTTTTTGATCTAAATCAATATGCGCTTGTTGCAAGTTCTCAACGTCTTTTGCTTTTTCTTTAACGTCTTCATCCTGCATAATTCCTGTAGTAGCTGGTTTATCTTCTACTTTTTTAACGTAGCTATCACTTTTTGGAATTTGATCTTTAAGTAGTGACTCTATTGCTGTATCACTTTTAATGATCTCTTGACTTCCAGTGTATATTTCACCCTTATCAGCTTTTTGGCCTAAATCTTGGACGTTTTTTGCTTTTTCTTCAACGGCTTGGTCTTGCATAATTTCCGTTTTACTACCTGGTTTGTCCTCCTCTATTTTCACTTCATCACCTTTCGGTACTTGGTCTTTAAGTTGTGACTCAATAGTTTCTTTCTGCGATAGTTTTTCGGATTCAGATTTCTGAGCATCTTTGTCACTTTCATGTTTAGATTCACTAGATAAATCAATTTTTTCAGCTTGTTCCAGCAATGTTATTTCATCTATTGATAAATCTGTTATTTTTTCATCTACTTTAATATCTTGTTGGCTTTTAGGCGGTGATTCTACGTCACTCAAATCAGATTTTAAGTCCACATCTTCTTTCGGTGGTTTTCCTTTTGGTACAATTCCGATATCTTCCTCTGCCAGAATTGCTTTTATATCTTGTACTAATTGGTCTGATTTTGGCTCAGATTCAATTTTTTCCACTTCTACTTTACCTTGGGATTTCAGTTGATCAATACTCTTTTGATCTAGTTTTACTTCATCTGAATCCAGCTTTTCTAGTTCAGTTCCGATATCTTCCGCTTCCAGAATTGCTTTTATATCTTGTACTAATTGGTCCGATTTTGGCTTAGATCCAATTTCTTCTACTTCTACTTTCCATTGACTTTCTGATAATGTCGTCTTATCATTGTCTCCAGAATCTTTATCTAAAAGTTTTTTCTCTACGTCTTCCACTTCATGAGAGCTTTCATCCTTTTTGTTTGATTCTTCTAATTTGGCTTTCAGTTGATCAATACTCTTTTGATCTTGTTTTACTTCATCGGAATCCAGCTTTTCTAGTATATGTTTAGAATCGGTTATTTCTTGAACTGTATCCACTTGAGTAGTTCCAGTTTGTAATTTTGAGTCTACACTATCTTTGTGACTTTCTAATTCCTTAACTACATCCTTAATTCCTTCTTTGCCTTTTTGTAATTCATAGTCGGAATCGATTTTACTTCCTTCATCATCTTTTTCTTTGTGAACTTGTTCCGGAGCAATTGTACTATCTGCCTCTATATCTTCTTCAGAATCAATCGCTTCTTCACCATTCAACATTTCTATCGATGTTCTATCTTTAGTTTCCTTTAAAACATCTATATTTTGGCTTTCTACTACTTCTGATTGATCTTGCTTTGTTTTTAATTCAGATATAGCTCTTGCTTTTTCTGGTTCCACAGATTTTTTATCAGCATTTGAATCTTTCAGTTCTTCAGTTTCCGTGCGTTGAACTCTTTTATCCAAATTATCAATTTCTTCTTTTTGTTCTTGCTCCTTCGCCAATTTTATTTGTTGCGTATCGTCTTTCAGAATTTTTGATTCAAGTTCTTTTGGAGGTTTATCATCTAGAAACACTTCCTTTGATTTATCAATTTCTTCAAGACTAGTTTTCCCTAATACTACATCATGTTCTTTAGGTTGTTCTATATGCGTGGCTTCTGCATCTTCTGTAGCTTTTTCGATTTCTTTCGCTAAACTCTCCATCTCATCTTTTCCAGCTTTAACTTCTTCAATTACATGGTCGACTTTTATGTCTTCAACCAAAGACGACTTAATATCTATTTCTTTTTTAACAATATTATCTTCTTCATCTTTAAGCGTATATACTTCTTTTTCTGATGTTTTAATATCAATTTTATCAACTTTTGCTTCACTTATTTCTAACTTGGATTGTTCTAAATCTTCATAAGCTGGAGGTATTTCGTCTAATCTAGCATCTTCATCTTCTTTTAGTTCTAGTTCGATTTCTTTAGGTTTATCATGCACTGTACTTTCTTTGATATTTTCGAATGTTTGGTCTTTTGTATGTCCATTTTTATGTTCATCGAACTCTTCATGTGGACTAGATATCCGTCGCTTTGACTCATCATCTAAAGTAGCTGTAGGCTTTTCGGAAAGAGGCACTTGTGCTTTATCCTCCTTGGATTTTTCTAATATATCTGTAACTTCCTCGAATTTTTCGGTAATTTTATCTTCAAGATGTAATACATCGTTAGGTGTTTCCGTTTGAAGAACTGTTTGTTCAATTTTGCTCTTTTCCTCAGAAATTTTAACGTCTATAGTTTCTGAAGCAGGTGTAATGATTGTCTCGGATATTTCACCGACCGGCTCAATTTCTTCCGTTTTGCCCTCTTCATATTTTGAATCAGATTGTTTACCATCATGCTCTGTATCTTTTTTCTCTAATTCTGAGGCCGTAGCATCAGCTGTAAGTATCTTCTCTTCCAGCTTTTCATCTCGATTTATTTCATCTATACATTTCGAATCGGGGGATGATCTGCCTGAGTCGAATGCTAGTTTAGATTCCGGTTGTCTTAGAGTATCAGGTTTTGCACTAATATCTGGTGTAGATCTTTCTGAATCAGTTGATCTTTTTTCTGAGACTATACCACTGTCTTTGGTGTCCAAAGTAGATTTCGAAGCAATATCTTTCAGGTCTGGTGTCGATTTTCCAGATTTTATATCAGGTTTTGTTACCTCTATTATTCCAGAATCTGATGTGGGTGATTGTTCTCTGATATCAGGTGATTCTTTTCCAGACTTTGGTGTAGATTTCCCTGAACTTTTACTACTTAACGATTCTTTCTCAGTGCTTTCTATGTCAGCCTTTTCTTGTTCAGAAACAACCTTGATCTCAGGTGTGGATTTACCTGACGATTTTTTACTGTCATCATCAGGCTTCAATTTTTTTGCTGTAAGATCTGGAGACGAACGACCTGAACTTTCCGAGCTTCTTGGAAATGTTATTGTGCCTTTCGGGCAAATTTCTATCTCTTCACCACCGTCCTCACTGGAAGCCGTCACTAACATTCTCTGAACTGTACACGTGTCTGAATCACTCTTTGGTTCGTCCGCTTTAGATGATTTGATATCTGATATCATTTTTGATGTTGCTTCCATTAGTTCTTTAGAATCTCGTAAAAGACCAGATAATTTAGACTCCGTTTTATAAGTTTCTGGCTTTTCTTCTATGACTGTGGTCTCTTGTAAGGCTGGAATATCTGACTTTGATTCTATGCCTTTTGGTAATTCAGAAACAGGCGAGTCTACGGTAGTTATGTGTGTTTCGCGTAATTCTGTCGTATACGTAGCTGTAAATGGAACAAAAGGAGCTATAGTTAGAGGTATTTTACCTTCAAATTCTTCAAGAGGGGCGTCTGATTTCAATACTTCAGCAACACTTGCCACTATCACAGCTACGTCTTGCTCTCTTTCTTTTGGAGATTTCCTTCCCAATTCAGTTTTGTCTAAAATATCATTTTCTTTGTACGTCTGCAGTGCCTGCTCCGACGATGTTTCTGGCGATTCAGTCTGTGATCCTGATTTAGCGTCCTCTACTTGAGTTTCTTTGAGCGATAACTTATCTTTTTCTGTTGCTTTTTCAGTTGATTTTTTATGTACGTCTGTTTTATTGCTATCTGTTTTAAAGTCTGAAGTTGTAGGTTCCGCTAATGCAATTGATTCCTTTCTATCGCCTTTTTTTGGCTCCAGTTCCGTATCACCATCCTTTGATGAATCTACTTTGTCCACTAGTACTTCCTTTTGACAAATTGTTTCTTCTGCACCTACATCAAATTTTTCGCCGATGGAAGTTTTTTCATCTTTAATTTCTTTTACAGATTCTCCGTTTAGTAAATATTTATCCTTCTCTGCCTTGTCTTCCTCTATATCTTTTTTGTCCTTTGTTGATGATTGCTGAAATTCATCTTTTACAAGTTCTTTTTCTAGTTTTTGTTCGGCAATTTCTTTTGTTCCTTTTTCATCTTCGGCAAAGATTTTTTGCCCTACATCGGTTGCTCTGATTGTTTCTATATTATCCTGGATACCATTTGTATATTTATTAGAATCAAAAACGGTATCTTGTGAACTAACACCAGCTGAAGTGTCCATGTGTTCCCTTTCTGCCATCTTCTTTTCTTTTTCTTCTGCTTGAATTTGATCTGCTGCTGTTTTCATATATACCGGTGCTTCTGTTTCAGCATGTGTAGAAACTTGAAGCTTTTCACCTTTTGCTTGCTCATCAGCCTTTTTTTCTTCAGATTTGCCTTCAGTTTCGTGAGGTACGTTCTCTACAACTTCAGGAAGTACTTCTTCCAATTCAGTATCTTGCTTCTGTTTATCATCAACATCTTTTTCATCTAGCTTACTTTTCTTTTCCTCTTTTGTTTCCATTTTATCTTGTTTTTGTTCTGTCTTTGATCTTTCTAATTTTTCATCTCCTATATAGAATGTAACATCATTAATATCTGTCGATTCCTGAACTTGAATTTCATCCATAGCTGACATTTTGGCCTCATTATCAATAATAATTTGTTTGGTATCGTCTAATATAATGCTATCTTTATCTTTCTCTAAAGAACTCTTTCGCGTCTTATCTTCACTTATAGTTTCAATGATTATTTCATCATGCTTTATGTCCTTTTTGAGTTTGTCTATATCAGATTTATCTAGATCTTCCTGATAGTCTTTTAAAGATTCTGTTATTTTAATAGAAGACTCCGCTTCCACAGTTGGATCTAATACTTCTTCATCTTTGGCAGGTGCAGAAATTTTGGCATCCTTTTCTAATAAAATTTGTTCTTTGGTAGGTGCAGGAGGTTCGTCTTCCAAAGGTTTTTTGAGTTCTTCCTGTTCAACTTCTTTTCCTAAGGCAATAGAAACACGTTTCTCGTCTATAGATATCGACTGAATTGCCCCCTGTTCTTTATCTTTTGGTTCTAATGCTATTTGCTCTTCATCTTCCTTTAATGTAACGTCCGTTTTTTCTTCTTTTTCACATAGATATTCTTTTATTTCCGTTTCGATATCTGTTTTCCGTTTATCTTCACTTGCTTCTAAATCAATTTTATCAGAAGGCACTTCAGGTAATTGTCCTTCCAATAAAGTTGATTTGGTTTCAATGTTTTCTCTTTGATCAACATTTTCTATCGATATGTCTTTATCCTCCGTCAGTATCGTTATGGTGTCATATTTCTTAGGATCAGTACTACTTTCGACTTGCTCTCTTTCTTTTCTTATTTCTTCTACAACAGGTTCAGTTGCTATTTTTAATGCGGATTTCTCATCTGGCTTTTCATCCAGATCTTCTTTCTCTTTTTTCTCTTCAGATAATTCTTTCACGTCTTCTTTACGCAGGTCACTTGCATAAGTTTTAATGTCCTCTATTTTCTCATTCTCCGATTGCTTTTCTTCTTTTCTTATTTCTTCTACAACAGGTTCCGTTGCTATTTTTAATGCGGATTTCTCATCTGGCTTTTCATCCAGATCTTCTTTATCTTTTTTCTCTTCAGATAATTCTTTCACGGCTTCTTTACGCAGATCACTTGCATAAGTTCTTATGTCCTCTATTTTCTCATTCTCCGATTGCTTTTCCTTTGTATCTTTTACATCTAATTTGATCTCTTCTATATCAGTCTTTGGTGTATCTTCCTTTTCAATTTTTTGGGCCTTCTCTGCTTCCTTGGGTGTTTCTTTAAATTCAGCTTCTGTTTTCGTCTCTGTTACTTCAATAGTTTCCTTTTTAAACGTAGCAGGTGACACCTCATCTACTTTATCTGTATGTTCATCTAAAGTTTCGTTTTCTACGTCTTTTTCTAGTAGCACCTGTTTTGCATCATGTATTTTATCTATTTTATCATCTAATTCCTGCTCTTTGCTATCTTTGCCTTGCTTTTCTTCTTTACTTTTATCTTTTTCTTTTATTTCTGCTCTTGGAATTTCGTCTTGTTTGCTTTCCTTTACTGCATGTGATTTATCCAATTCGACATCTACTACTTTTTGTGCTATATCTTTACTTGCTTCTCTAGCTTCTCTTTCCTGGTCCGCTGTCATAAATTTTGACAGTGAGTCTTCTCTTGCTTCTTCTTCTACTTTATCATCAGTTTCCTTTAATGGTAAGTCTTTGGCGGTGTCACTAATTTCACTATCTTTTGATTTAATTTCTTGCGTTTCTTCTAATTTAGTTACTGCTTTCTCAGACTCAGTCAGTGGTATTTTCGAGTTTGGTAAAGATGTATCGACCAGTGCCTTTCCTTCTTCTTCTACGGCTTCTTTATCGTTTAGAACACTTTCTTTTGGCTTCAGCGTCTCTGCTGTTTCCTTAGTTTCTCCAACTTCTTTTTTAGCATCTTTTTCGCTAGTATCTTTCGTAATTCTCTCTTTGATATCTGCTTCTATTTTACCCTGCGTTTTAGTTTCTACCTTGATTTCTTCGCCTTTCATACTTGATTTCATTACATCCATGTGATATTGCTCGATGTCCGCTTCTTCATGAACCGGTAAATCCGCCACTTCATCGGGTGTTTTAACTATATCCCTAATATGAGATTGCTTATCCAATCTGATACCAACTACAGGAGGTAATTTTGGTATGGCTTCGAAAGTCTTAGCTGGTAATTGTATTACTGGCACGTCTTTTTCTTTTGTGTCCTCTTTCACATGTTTCTCCTCTATAGCTTGATCGCCATTATCTTCCTTTATTTCATCTAATGTAATCCTTTCATCTTCAGGCAATGTCGGCGCTGTTGTAGCTCCAGATTCCGCTGTTGCTGAATATTTTTCATCAGGCTGTGATTCAAGAGCAACGTTTTGGTCGTTGTTATCTATATCAACAACTTTCTTTTCAATAGACGTATCAATTTTATCTTCTGGGCTGGTCGCAGATACTTCTTTTGAAGTTTCTGTTGTTGGTTTCTCTTTGTCTTCCTTGTCTTTTAAGTCTTCCGCTTCATACTTGCCTAATTCCTTTTCTTTCAAGGATACTTTAATGTCATCGCTATGTTTTCTCATTTTCTCTGATTCTTCGCTATCTCTCGCGTGCTTCTGCGTTTCGTCTTCTTTCTCTTTCTCATCCAAGGAATCGTGTTCCACTTCCTCTTTTTCTATAATTAAGTATTCTTCTGGTTCTGATTTATCTTCCAGCGATATATCTTTGATCTTCCTTAATTCAGTATCAGCGCCTTTCTCAATTTCGCCTTTTCTAAATACCGCCTCTATTTCTTTAACAACTTCTTGTTCTTCTTTCAAATCTGCTAATTCTTGTGCTTTTAATTGTTCTATTTCTTCTTGGGTTAATTTTGTTATGTCTTTTTGATCAGCGGAAGGTGTACTAACTGTACTGGAGTCCGTAGTACCCTCTTTATCTAGTTTGGCTTTTTTAATAATATCGGGTTTTTGAACTTCACTTATTTTCTTAACAGGGCTACTAATTGTTTTGGTGGTGGGTGAAGGAGCTTTAGTCCTCCGAGATATGGGCTTCCGCTCTGGTTTTGTATCTTTCTTTTCTGTTGAAGTTTTAATTTCTTTCTTCGTGATCATTCTGTTTTTGGATTCAATTACTTTTCGATTACTAGCTTCTTTTGCACTCTTTGCTGGTGTTGTACTGGGTGAATATTTCATAGGCTTGCTGATAGGTCTTTCCTTTTCGCCATTTGTTTTAGCTTCAATTGTCTTCTTAGGAGTCGTAGGTGAGGCCTTCTTTTCATGGAGAGCTTTCTTTTTCTCAGGTTTGGAATCAACTCGTGGCTTGGCTCTTACTTCCTTAGTTTTTGTTTCATGCTTAGGCTTCTTTTCTTCTATTTTATCGTCGCTTTTCCTCGGTTTGGTTGATTTCATGCTTTTGTCGCTATCAGTTGAATCTGATTTCTTTACTGTTTTGTCCGTTTCGTTTTCGGATGACACACCATTAGTCATTTCTAATTTTTCAATATTGTCAGCTAGTTTGTTCTCAATTTTGTTTTTTATTTCTCCTGACTTTGGCGGTTTCTCTTTTAATTTTTCGAGTTTCTTCGATTCAGGTTGGATTAGTTTTTCTAAGGAAGCATCCTTTAATTGTTTCGATTTCAGAGCCATTATGGAAGAACTTGTGACAAGCTTACTTTCTGAGCAAACAGGATATTTAATGTATTCTAAATTTCGTAATTTGTCGAGACCTTCGAAAATTCTTTGCTGCGGCGTACTACCAGGGTAGAGTATTCTAGTAATATTGTCATTAGGATTGGCTGGTTGCCAGATTAACAAGGCGCAAATCGACACTAAATTTTGCAGGGGAAATTGCAGCTCCTTACTATTGTTATTATTTTTTTGATTCGCGAACAGTTTCTGATCATTCGTATTCCAGCGATGAAGAAAGTCTTTAACTTCTTTAGAGTCTTTAGCCGGACTAAGTACGTACATATCTAAAGTACCGTGGCCTACTTTATGATAAAGGTTAATTGGTTCTGTGTCCTTATAACACACTTGTGGCGTTAAGTTAAGCTTCTTTAAATTGGTTATTATCTCTTGTCCCTCGTCGAGAAGATTAATTAAAAGTGGATCTTTATCCTTGTCGCCATCTGGGCTCAATATTGATTTTCGTTCCTGCAAGGAAAAAATAATATATGAGCATATTGTCCATTATGAAGTAAAAATAGAATAAATTGTATTTTTTTCAGACTCAAGACTAAATTAAGAGATTGGGTAGATGTACATTGTGTAGTTGCGATAATAAGTTTTGATCAGGATATAGAACGTATGTCTGGTCAACTGTAGTGCACTTTAACACCAAATAAAAATAGATTGTATTCAATTTTTTTAATACATAAATGTGAGTATATATTAAACTGGCTTAGGAAATATACGTATATTTCAAATATTTGTGTTTTTGTATGATTTATAACATGGAAACAACAAATATTTTGACCGGGGAGAACGAATGTTTTATTGTAATATCGCCATTATTTTGTAATTGGTTTAATCATATTTGGGAGAATGAATTAGGCAATAAGTTTTCTTCAGGAATAAAGATATATTATTGTTATTGTTATCAATGAATTTTACGACTTGCTAATTTTTGATTGTAATGATATGAGCAATGTTTTGTAGACAAATAAAATATGACAAAAACAATTAGTAACAGTACGTGTTCTTATAAATTGTAAAAATATTTATATTTCCTAATAAGCGAATGCTTTGAATTAATGTATATTATATTTGTTCTAATCAACATTGGTAGTGTTAATTCGCGAAATTAAATTATAAATTTTTTTAGCCAGGTAAAATTCAAACATCTGTTTCCTAAGGTTGCATTTGAAGGGGTATTGAAAGGAGAGAAATGCCCTTTCAAACAAAACACATAAGACAGCATTTACTTATATTTAAATCCAATTTGTACCTGGAACACCAGTTAGACAAAGTATATAAGTCTTGCTGAAGACAGGAAACATCATCCACAGATTTTATGGGATTGTAGATTTTGAGGTCATCGGCATACGCAAGTACAGGACACGACAAGGATACAAGCAAATCGTTTAGAAATAAATTAAAAAGTAGTGGTCCTAGATTGGATCCTTGCGGGACACCGGAAGAGGGATAGAACTCACGAGATCCGAAACCACTGTAAAAAAACATAATTGCATCTGCCTGTCAAATACGAGTGTAAAAGTTTAAGCAACGACACACTCAACTTGACCTTGATTGTCTAATTCATGAGGGATAGCTTGAGTTAGAAAAATCAGATTAGTAGTTGTTGAACGACAATTTATAAGAACGCATGAAACCTTGTTGATGTGGAGAAATCAATGATTTAGTATTAAAGTGTATCATTTTAAATTACGCTTTCAAATACTTTGGCAAAGTTGTAGATAATAGATATTGGTCGATAATTTTCTACTTTGGTCTTATCACCCTTCTTAAAAATTGGAAGAATTCTTACATGGCGCCATCGACAAGGAAAGTTCACAGAATTTTTGGAGAGATTCATTATCAAGGCCAAGGGTTTTGCCACGGCACATCTTGTATCACGAATTAGCAGACTAGGTTTTGGGGACAAACATAAAGACTTCACGAAGTTGACGAGTATACTATTTTGCACTGTACATATTAGGAGTTAAACATAATCAAATTTACTGAAACTGTAAACATTTAAACATTAATACCATTTTTATCTGTTACCTAGGTTATTTAACATTGACGTTGAAGTTCATTCCCTGTCAAAAGTATTTAAACATTTGTATAAAAGTTCTAATAAAAGTAGTTTTTTTTTAACTGTAAAATGGCACGAGTAAATGAAAGGGAGCGCATAGAAATACTAATGATGATTGGCTATGGAGATAGGATGCGTACCCAACTGGAAGTTTCCGAACTGTTCAACAATAAATACCCAAACAGAGCGCCCGCGGGATTTGGGGCATGTGAGAGATAATTATGTAAAAGGCCGGCCCACTATCTCAGAAGATGTGCAGTAGAATGTGCTATTATCCGTTGAAGAGAACAACCATAAAGTTAGTCGCGCTATTGCTGACGAGAACAAAATTAGTCAAGGATCTGTATTAAACTATGTACATAAAAATAAATGGCATCCTTATAAAGTTCAGTTAGTTCATGAACTAAATGAGGACGATCCAGATAGAAGAATGCAATTTTGTGAAATAATGATGGAGAGATGTATTGATGATCCTCAATTTTCACGAAGAATTGTGTTCTCGGATGAAGCAACGTTTTGCCTAAATGGAACCGTGAATAGGCAAAATTTCCGTTATTGGGCTACAGAAAACCCGCAATGGATTATGAAGTGTCACACACAATATCCTCAAAAAGTAAATGTTTGGGCTAGGATTATTGGAAACAGAATTTTGGGTCCCTTCTTCTTTGACGGCACTTTGACTGGAGAAAGATATCTAGAATTTCTAGAATTCGATTTGATACCTGCGCTTGCTGTAGTGTATCCAAATCCAGAAGAGTCTGACATTCCCAATGATAGCTTATGGTATCAACAGGATGGAGCACCAGCCTATTTTACTCGCCCGGTGCGTGAATATTTAGATAGTGTTTTTCCTGGAAGGTGGATTGGTCGACGGGGCCCAATAGAATGGCCGGCCAGATCCCCTGATTTGACCCCGTTAGACTATTATCTGTGGGGCTACCTAAAATCTAAAGTGTATATCAACAGACCGAACAATATTGACGAACTTAAATCCCGAATAAGACAAGAAATGAGACTGATAGAACCTCAAATAGTGCACAATGTTTTGCAAGAATTCGAAGATCGCCTCGGATATTGCCAGGATGTTGGTGGTGGCCAATTTCAACATTTATTAAATTAATATTTCACAATTTAATTACGAATCATTGAGACATTTATTATTTAGAATTAAATAATTTTTTTTTAAAATTACATTGATTATTTTAGGAAAGATCTTAACTTAGACTTAGGTTATAATACATGAAATGTAATTGAAATTTTACGTATATTTCGAAAATAAAATAAAAAATGGGTGTTTCAATTAAAAAAAATTGAAGTGTCAAATGAAATCTTTTTTTTGAGTCAGCCTGTATAAACAAAAATTAGTTTAAAAAATGCCCATCTAAAAATAAAAATTGACGGGTCCCAGTGTTTTTTAAAAAAATTAAAGGTTGAATTTTAAATGAATTTATTCCAACCTTTTTGAGCTCACTGTATATAGGTATATAAGAAAAACAGGGATTCTTACAATACCAAATTGTTTAAGTCATATTTTAGTTTTCTGTAAAACGTTGTTCGTGTTATTCCAATGAAAAAAAATCACCATAAAAAGTAAATATAAATCCCTGCTAGAAATAATAAGAAACAAATCGAAAACTTCTTCGCGGCAACTATACATACATGCTCACGTAGCTTGTGGGATTTTCTAGGAGATGTCGCGCAAAACGATCATAAAATTTACGATATCATAAATATCAGCCATAAAAATTTTCTATTTCTAAATACATGTATTGGATTATAGAAGTAGAGAAAATATTACATACACTTTATTAGAGAAAACTCCTTTCGTGATATTCAAGCTTGAAATTATCCAACATTGCAGTGTGTCGGAATTCATATATAAATTAGGATACATTTTATTTAAAATCAGCTTAAAAAGTATTTTATATTAGAAGCACAAACGGAGTAATATAATCTAAGAATACTTGGCTTTCAATTCTAATACTTGCTCATTAATTTTTCTTTATTTTTGCATTCTATGGACAATATGGTTGAATCATCTTAAGGCGAGAGGTGAAATGCATTTAATGTGTTTCGGAAACTAGAGATGGCGCTGATTTTAGTTCCCGTTTTTTTTCCAAAAACTATGCAATATATTATGAATGTCTACTTGGCTGCTTCTCCAGACGGGACAGGCGAGAAATTGTCTGCAGAAGATAAAACAATCCATGAGGCAATAAGGGATTTAAGATTTTTTTTGTTTAGACTAGAAGAAAAACCTAAAAAAAATCTCACAATTATTATCACCAGGTATAGGGACGACTTCATGTCACAAAAAAAGAATTATGTGAATTTGTTATGTTGACCCCGAAAGACATACATGTTGAAAGAATTTTTCCAGACCAGGAACTATGGGAGAACAAGATGTTTACAATTTTTTTTTTTGAGCATGCTCTCTTGAAATTTTGAACCCCAGAAAATGCAGGAGCATGAATATAAGAGAACCACACTAACGATTGCCTCCAATTTTCCACCAACACCCTTGCCATCAAAGTTCTGTGTTCAAAGTTCACAGGTTCTGTGGCGCCCTAATTTCTGTTGATATCTTTTGTCGATGCTGTTTATTCGAAATGTAGTTTTCCTCAAAGTCTTTACCGATGAGTATGGTAAACAAAGTGTCGACTGCCATTGTTTTTTACTCTGCGAATATTTTCTGGTTCATAATTCAATAGATGCTACTTCAGACAAAATTCAAAACTAGTGGTGTATAGGACAAATGTATGCTAAAATAAAAAAGAATTAAAATTACAGGCACTGTAAGAATGTGAATGGAACCTTCACGTCGAATTGTAATACAACAAATTTGGATTAAAATTATTTGACAGCACTGAATACTCCTATATTTTAAATTGAACTTTTGACTGACAGGCTCTTATCCATTTATTTGCCAATTCCACATCTTTCAGGAAACTAAAATATTGTATACCAGTTCCCTTAATTTTCCGGTTGTAATTTGAGCACCCAAAAACTGCACAACATCGCATTCATAGATCATAATAACTAATAAGAGTGGATCGCAATAACTGATGAATTACCACTACAAACATACCTACAAGTAACATATTGCCGTGGTATCTCGCAAGTTTATAAAATAAGAATAGCTTTAAGAATTAGTTTAAGTTTTGAAATGAAATAAAAATGACAAAGATCGTACTTGGATATGAAAGAGTTTAAATATGCAACAAATTACATGAATGTATATAAAGTTGCATACACATGGTCAATATACAAGCAAATAATTTAAAAGTCATTATTATTCAAGTGAATAGTGAGAAAATGAAAAATAAAAATAAATAAATATGAAATAAAAGACAAAATAAATATAAGCAATATATTTCTTTTGTAGAAAGGATACACAAGATGTATGGTTTACATATCATCAAAAAGAACCTAATTTTATACAATGCGTAAAGATTGCTTTAAACATTCTAAATAATGGACCGCTGTTTAAGTCAAAAAGGGTAATGAAGGCAAATAATCGAGAAAGGGTTATGTTAATAGATGGAACAGTCAAGAGAATTAGTCATGTAAAAGCAATAGAATTGTATGAAAAAGATCAAATACGATATGCAAAAAACATAAATATGGCTGAATAAATTATTATGATTTACATGCATAAAGTAATAAAACTTTATGAAAGAGTTTAAAAACTAAATTATATTAAAAGATAAAAATTACCTTAGCTTATAACTAGAGACTAGAAAAGGATATAAAAATATATAAAAAGTAAACCCGATCAGCAATAACATTTGGTATAAAAAGGTAGCTGATAACATAAATAAAAAGTGTATGGGTTTATGATTTGTTTGTAACACAATGCTTCAGAGACTGGAAACAGACGTGTACAGTTTCATGACCTACAAAAGATAACAAAATATAAAACTGTGTAAAGTTTATTGCAGATAGACATATTACCGATGGAAAGATCATGGATAGAAAACAGAGATGCAATGGAGAAACAAACGTGTCTTCCAGGTGCAGGCAGTGCGGGAAGAAAAATAATCGTTATCTCCAACGTGTTTCCCATCTTACCAAATCGCAATCTAGCTACAAGAAAGGTGAAATTGACATTAATAAATGCGAAGAAAAAATATGTATTGGACAATGAACAAGGCAATAGGTTCATTGATGAATACAAAGAAGGATGGTATTAACAACAAGAATAAACCTACCGTCGGAAAGGCAGTACAAGGCAGTGAAAAGACTTTTGAATAAGAAAACAATTTCCGATGTGTTGACGTTTTAGTCAATAAAGAACTGTCAGAACAATATGTGTATGTGTGTGTGTATCAAGACGACAACATGTGGGCAGCGATTTCACTGGAGGATATATTCCAATGCCAACCTAAAATATGGACTAGAGGGCGCAATAGTCAACGTAGAGTTTTTTTGCCGGTATAAATTCGAAACAAGATTCGACAAGAGGAGACTTCTTTTACGACTTCGAAAGAATAAGACGCTTTAAAAATAATTGTTACATTGTAGAATAGTAGTTTTCATTATTTCTTTATCACGTTTATTCATAATAATTTTCTTTTATTAATATATTTAAATTCATTTGAAACGTTCAATATGGACATTCAAAATGAACATTTTGATGAAATGTTTAAAGATAGCAAGTAAGTTTTATTTTTGAAAAGGAGTTATCTAAATTGTTAAACAGATATTGGTTTTACGTGCAAATGATTACTCAATGTAATGTTGAACAATATAGATAAGCAAATATTATCCTGTAAGGTTTTCTTTTAATTCATAAAGTTGGAATTACAACAAAAATAGGACTAATGGTGTTGGGCAGTTGAAGAGATGCTACGTGCGAATGCGCATTTTCTTCATGGCTTTGTCTAGGCATCATTAATCTTTTTCAAGTCATGTTAATAATTAATTAAAAGTTTTACAAGGCAAAGATTAAAAGCTAGAAACAACACGTGCAAATGGTTGTCTAAAGCAATTAATTGAAGCCAATATAAAAATAATTACATCGATAAATATCACTATCAATGTACAATAAAAAATTGACATTTATTTATTTACAGGATAAATATTTTTTTTTTTTTGTTTAGCATCATGAATAAATAAATAAAAGATTTACATACATTACAACCGGCATCTGGTATAAATGATATATATATATATATTTTCAATTATGTATTTGTTTAGAGCATTAAGGTGTATAAAGATATTTGAATTTACAAATTACTGAATAAAAGGTGTATGATCATGTTATATAGACATTCCGTTTTCTTCTTTAAACAAAACTATTACCTCGTCCCTATTATAAGTAAGAGAAAGGGCACCAGTGAAGGAGAAGGAACCACATACATTGCCAGAATCCACAATAGTTATTAGGTACATGCTTCAACAATATAAATTAAATACAAAACCAATTATAAGCTTTTGGTGTAAAAAGAATAAATTTTAGAGCACAGCATATACAAATGACTATACCCACAAATATATGCTATCATAGCAATATGTACATAAACACCCAAACATGAAAACAAACCGTATTTGCTGCTTCTGCTTCGAAGATGACGTTATGACAATAAGTCAGATTTCTGATACGCCCTTATACTTATATCACGGTGTTTTTGTCATTTAGTTTAAAAATTACCCACCTATCTAAAAAATGTAGTAATCGACACGCTTTGAAAATAAACTCTTATAAAACATACCGTAGTTAATAGTTTTGAAAACCCGAATGCGAAACGAACGAGGGATGTTCAAAGCCGCTAATTGTTCTGACTATAGCCTTTTTGGACTTCTATCATATAACCTATTTTTCTTCACTATTTATTTAATTAATTAATTTAAATTAATTTCATTAGTGTCAAGTCAGTGTTCTATTTTAGTAACTCAAAACAGTTGTCGCATATTTGCTTCTTTTACTATTGTATAATTTTAAAAATTATAAAACGATCCATTCACTAAACATTTACGTGGACATTTCCACACCACCCTGTCTCATAATCACGCATAATGGAACAGAACCACAACCGACCCGACCGTTCGCTTAAAAAAACTACATGAAAAAAAAAGCATGGAAGAAAATTACTATTTTCGTTTCGGGAGGTAATTTTCATCAGATTTTTTTTCTTTTTTGGATAACATTTAAAAATATTTTCTTCACATGTGCCCTTTCTCAGAATTTTAATAAAACATTAAATACCGAAATTAAACAAAATATCTCAACTATTATAAAAAAAATTAAAAAAAGTAAGATGTTGCATCTCTTTAGAAGAGCATTTTAAGTCATACACCACTCTTATCTCTCTTGCACACTTGGTCATCACCTTTCACCCTAAGTCTCACCACAAACGATGGCGTAATTATAAATGATGATTGCCAATGTTCTTTGTAACACGCATATTGAACAGTGATAAGACATGAGTTGTTGGGGGATCCTATTACCCAAAAACGTTTAAGGCTGAGGTCCGCCCGTGTTATTTGTTCATAAGGAATACTGGTACCATTTCAGAGATAAAAAGTAAATCAAGAACAATGAAATTTTCACACAGTAAATATCACAACACACTCTTCACATTAAGTTAATTTGAATAGCCTCCTAGTGCCATTAATTTTTTCAAAAAAATTCAAAAAATTTGTGTTGGAAGTTGGAAGAAACTCAACAAAATCAAGCCTACTTATGAGAGGCACTATGCCGATGTCGAATCCGAAATTATAATGAATTTTGGATTTTGGTTTGGCCTAAAATGGTACCTAAAAAAACATCGGGTGGTTGTTTATTTTGGTGGACGGTCGTGGTACTGATAAGGGATAGATATTGGTTGGTGAGCGTGTACAAATCATGATCAGAGAAAATATCTGATTCCGGCGCCATCTATGGACTCCCGTCAGCATTACCTTTCGAGGAACGCACCGTCAAGGGTTACTGCTTCAAGTTGTCCTATGAAGTTTACAATTGTGTGTATTAAAAAGTATCATGTCACAACACACTCTTCACATTAAGTTAATTTGAATAGCCTCCTAGTGCCATTACTTTTTTCAAAAAAATTCAAAAAATTAGTGATGGAAGAAATTGAACAAAATTAAGCCTACTTATAAAAGGCAATATGCTGATGTTGAATCAGAAATTAAAATGAATTTTGGCTTTTGGTTTTGTGTAAAATGGTACCTAAAAAAACATCGGGTGGTTGTTTACTTTGAAGAGTTGAACGGAAACAATTTCATATTTTATAGTCATAGACTATGGGAACATGGTGAACTGTCGTGATTCTGATAAGGGCAGATATTGGTCGATGGGCGCGTACGAATCTTGGCCAGAGAAAAGATTTGATCCCAGCTCCATCTATGAACTCCCGTTAGTTATTCGAAATCCGCACCGTTAAGGGTTACTGCTTCAACTCGCCCCGTGAAGCTTATAGTCGCGCGTACTAAAAAGTATTGATATCTGAATTTTGGCTAAACTTGTATAGAATGCATTACTTGGAGATATTTGTAAAAAAATGCTGTTCTATAGAAATAATTTTGAAAATATTCTTGTGCAAACGCTTTTTCAAATGAAGTTTTAAGTATTTATCATACTCTTCATAAATCTTAAGTAGTAGTAAAAGATATACTTCCAGTATGAATTTTGAAAACCTTTTTTATATAATTGTCTTTAGATATGTGTCTTAACTTAGTACTTGAAGAGATATTGGTAGTAATTGGTTATTTCTGTAAACTATTACTTCCGGTACCAATTTATCTAAAAATCAAATAAGATCTTAAAAAGATTATAAATGAATTAATTTTATGGCACAGAATATGTCAAGAATTCTCGAATAAGAGTATATAATAAAATAATTCTTATAACATCATTACCTGTATATTGCAGAAAAAATGTCCTATTTGTGGATATACAGCATTTTGCATTTTTCTCCTCAGTACTGCACTAATGCCACAAGCATTTCCATTATTTAGTCTAGTCATTAATACTGCATCTAGCCTGTCAAGGTGACGTACGAAGTCCCAAAAGCAGGCCTTTCGCGAGAAGCCGCCATCCAAGAGCATGTTGAAACCGTTGATACCGAAAAGAGCTGCATCTCCTTGGCCACCGGGAAAAATATACAATGTCGGGTGTGAGAAACGTATATTGCCTACTACATCTGAGCATTCTAACAGACTTTCGACATCTGTGGGTATCAGAAATGGTGAAATATAATTCAAAAAGCTTGTGATAGAGGGACTGCCCGACGTTAGAACATCTACTGGATTCACGCGCACTTTACAACTCTTCGTAAATGGTTCTTTAGGTAATCTGGTCCAGTCGCCTTCTGGTGAGCAGTGTAAGTCGACGGAAATACTATTTTCATAAGCTCTAATAACGCGCTGAACTTCTATTTCATGAAAAGCTTCTGCGAAGTCCGTATAGGAGAACGTGCCATCCTGAGAAAAAAAAAACGGGTTAATAAATTTTGAAATACAATTGACTGCATATTAACTGCAGCGATTACAAAATACCGGGTGTCCACAAAATAACGCCCCAGCTCGTAGCACCTTTATTTGAAGCCTGATTGTAACGATCGACATGTCAAATTAAACTACTTAAAAAGTACTATCAGAGGAATACCAAATTTTATTTTTAGCTATTCGGTTCATCAGGGATCGATAATCAACTTTTTTATGTTAAATGGCCGCCTGCTACTTTTTTCAAAGAATTTGGTATAGATTTTTTTTCTGAATTCAATGATGTAGCACAATGCCGTTTCTTGTTTTATTTCAAGTTGTTAAAAAATAAAAAACATTGCAAAAATTCTTGTACTCAATTATATAGTAATAGAGTGCTTAGACATTATTGTCACCATGTGAACTTTATGTCAGTGTCGTTAAACCAATTTCAATTGTTTCAGTTGTCATCATTTCATAATCAATAACGAGTGCGTGGATATGCTTGAAATTTTCTTTGGGTGTCACAAAAACAGTGCGCAAAGTTGTAGAATCTATGGAGAACGCTTCCCGGACAGGCGAGTACCGAATCGCCGTCAGTTTAGTCGATTGGAAATCAATTTGAGACGGTATGGATGCTTTAAAAAACCTAGAACACAAAATCGGAAATTTCGAGATAAACACTTTACTGTGTGTTGATGAGAATCATTGGACATTTGTATAAGAAATTGTTTCAAATCGACAAGTTTCCAGAGCAAATGTGTGTTCAGTTTTGAAAAAACATAAGTACAAAGCATTTGTGCCGCGCAAGATCCACACATTAGAAGAAGGTGATCCAGCACGTCGTATAAAAAATATAAAAAAATACTCTGGTCCTACGAATGTCAATTTACAAATAAAAAAAATTTAATCGCTGCAATCATTGCTACTGGAATGAAGAAAATCCACATGTTTTTCAACAAGAGGGGCTACTCCACATAACGTCATAATCAATAGAGAGTTTCTGAATAGAGAATTTGGAGATCGTTGGATGGGAACATACGGACCTATTTTGTGGCCAGCTCGTTCTTGTGATCTGACCCCGATGAATATTTTCTTTATGGGCTATTTGCAAGATATTGTTTATACCACACCTCCTGATACAGTCAAAGTTTTGCGAAATCGAATAATTGACGCATGTCTCGAGAAGTTTTAACGAATGTTACGTTAGATGTGATACGCAGGTCTCGACAGTGCCTTGAAAGGGACGGTGCCCAGTTTGAGCATTTCCATTAATTTTTTGTTAAAATAACTTCATTTCATTGAAAAGTTTTAAAAAAATCATTGTATTATTAAACGGTTGTTTTATTGAATGTGAGAACGTTCTTGTTTAATGAAAGGTGTCATCAAAACCTTTTAATTTTAGACATATTATGGTTGACACTTCATACTATAGTTGTCATGGTTACAGTACCGGTCTCTTTAAGGGGTGAGATGATTATTGGAAACACAATGTTTTTTATTTTTTAACAAATTGAAATAAAGCAAAAAACTGTATTTTGCTACATCATTGAATTCAGAAAAAAAAGTCTATCAAATTCTGTGAAAAAAAGTATCAGGTTGCCATTTAACATAAAAAAGTTGAATATCGGTCCTTGACGAACCGAGTAGCTGAAAATAAAATTTGATATTTCTCTAATAGTACTTTTTAAGTCGTTTAATTTGGTATGTCGATTGTTACAATAAGATTTCAAATAAAAGTGATACGAGCTGGGGCGTTTTTTTGTGGTCACCTTGTATATCATTAAGATAAGTGTTTTTAAATGAAAATCAGGATGGATAGCATTTAAAAATTCTCTTCATTAATACAGGGTGCATCATTCATGCGAATTCATCTTTTCTTTCAATGTTTGCTACTTTTAAACCTCGTGGTTTTTGAGTTATTATTTTTACTTAATTTGGTAACATTTGCGATTTTGTTTTCATTGCACCAAGTTAGAATGTATTTGTATTATTTTTGTTAAATATGTCGAGACTTTGTTGGAGGAAGATTTTGCAAATTGTCGTCAGCTTTTTCCCGAATCTCTTGGGGTATGAAATTATTTGTTGCTTATTTGAAATAATTTCTTACATAAATCAGTCTAAATTAAAAACCTTAAAATGACATAACAACGCCGATATTTAAATATTTAAAATGTCTTATGTAGTTAAAAATCAGTGCAACCAATTTCAAAAAAAGTAAATCTAAAACATTTTCCAACAAAATTTGTCTCTTATTTTAAGTCTTTTTGAACTTTTACTACCCGAAATAGAAAAATATGTATAAAGTAAATATACATTTCATAAGACATTTCGCGCATTTCTTCTTTAGAAAACTCGCCGCGAGCGAACGCGTGCGCAAAAATCATGTTTTGAAACTTGTGTTTTAATATACCGGGATATCAACAATTAAATTGGTCGATGGTGGTCATGGATTTTAAAATTATTGTCGTAGCGTGCATCGTACATTTAGGTATGTCATAATTTTTTGAATGTCAAAATCTGTCAAGTTATTGTGTTGAAGTTTTCTAATCCTGTACGGTTTTTGAATCATGGTTCTCACCACAGAGCACGAAATTTACATTATAGAAGCCTATTTTCGAACGGGTGTGCTAGTTAATGGAACTTTGGAATACAGTCAACGTTTGTTTTTGGACAATTTTCGAGAGCACTTCCCAGCTGTAGCAGTATTACCGGACAATTTTTATGCATGCCTTACAAATTGTGTTGAAGTGTTTCGCGAAACTGGTTCTGTGACGCATAAAAAAGGTGCTGGTAGACCAAGAGTTCGTACAGAAGAAGTTATTAATGACGTTCGTCAACGTATGGAAGAAGAGCCTACAAAACCTTTAAAACATCTCTCTCAAGAAATTCGGCTTTCTTATCGTACATGCCAAACGATTGTAAAGAAGGACCTGAACATGCATCCATATAAGATGTAATCATATCAAGCTCTTCTGCCCGCAGACCACCCCAGACGCCTTGCGTACTGCTATTGGTTCGTTAATAATTTAATGAATGACGATCTGCTCAACTTAACTTTTTTTTCTGACGAAGCTTGGTTCCACCTTTCGGGATACATCAATTCTCAGAATATGCGATTGTGGAGCACTGATAACCCACATATTTTTATTGAAACGCCACTACATGCTGAGAAAATTGGTGTTTGGATGGCAGTTTCTCGCAGAAGAATAATTGGGCCAATTTTTTTCAATTTCACCGTCAACGCAGAAAGGTACAGCGTTTTTTATTTCATAACTTGTATTTCATTATTATTTGACAGCTGAACTAAGTAGGTAACACATTTGTAGGTTATTGATAATGTCAGTGCAGCTTGACAATGATTGAATTATTTCAAAAGGATGATTTAAACTAAGACAAGCGTTTTACATTCCATGACCAACATTGACCAATTTAATTTTTGATATCATAGTACTATTACACAATTGTGAAGCATTCAGACCGAAGTAGATAAATCCATTCTCATCAAAAATGATGTAAATATGACCCATCGGTAATGGGGTGAGATAAATGCATTGGTGAAGTCAGTATCGAGATAAATGATTTTATCCTATTAAAAAACAGACTTAAAAAGTAAGCAATCAAGCAAGATAAATCCGTTGAAGTATACTTTAATTTTATGATTCAAGGAAAACAATATAAATTCATTTAAATTCGATGTAGATTTGTACAGGGTTATTTATTATAAATTACCCCCACCCGTTATCATCGTTATTATTTGCATATACAAAAAAATTATTCAGATAAAAGTTGTGTGACATGACTGAATTTTATTTGCATGCCATGAAAAACACAGACACCTGCAGATACAACGGTATAAAAAATATTTTCTAAATGGAATACACTGTATATTATTACATTTTATTCTGATTTCAAAAATATACCATATGATACCGGTATCTTAAACGGTTTTCGAGTTACTGTACTATGGAAAAGTTAACATTATTAAAGTAAACTATGAAAATGACAACAATTGTGTTTGATAAATGACATTTACTTAATAAAATAGTCAGATGGTTTACAGTGACGATGAAAAAGTGTAAACATTTAGAAAACAACACAAATTCATTTAAGAAATTTAAATACAAATAATTATTAAATTGTAAAATATGTTCTGTATTTCCACCATTATTTTCAATGCATATTTGATACGTCTTCTTAAATTTATAAATGTATTGCAAATGGTTCCATTATTAACATTTAGACTAGAACCCCAAAAATCCCTAGGGGTCAAGTCAGGACTATTAGGTGGATGGTCATATAATAGTTCCGTTATTCCCTATCCATACCGAGAATACATTATTCAAATCATCTTGAACTTGTAAGACACTATGCAGAGTTGCCCATCTTGCATTCAAGTTTCATATTAAGTTCGGCCTCCAAAAAGTTCTGTGCAGAATATCTTCAACTTCTGGGATAATTATTTCCAACTTTCTCCATTTAAATTATAATCATAAAATATAATATTAATAATAATAATAATAATAATAATAATAATAAATGCCTTTATTTATACATTAACAATTAGCAAATACAAGAAATAATGTAAAGAGAAATAGGAGATCGAAATACATGCATACGTTAAGTATCAACCTCAAGGTAAAGTTCAGTAGTAAGTAGCTGTTCTGCAACTTAACCTTGATCTGAGTTATACAATACTATGAGACAGGTGCCTAAACTATAAAAATAGAGATAAATACATAAACATAGCACTGACGATAGAATGCCTAATTCATATCCCCTGGGCGATGCTACGAATTCAATTATAATACGATACAATAGTATCACTTACAATATCAATAAGAAGAGATCCACTGTGCAGTCTAAAACGGCTTCACAGGAACCCAATACCAACGCGACATGAATATAACCTACTGGCTCACACCTATGTCCCCCGTGATTTTAAATGTCTCTTAACCTTTCCACAAAAAGACATGGCTGTGGAAATAATCCCATAAGGCAGAATATTATATTTGCTGTAGATGTTTAACGTAAACGAGTTCTGTGCTCTGGCGGGGATATTTTACCTTGGAATCTGGTGGTGACATTATGAATGTCGGTCCTAAACAGTTTCTTATTATATAGACATTGCGGCGACCTCAAAGAAAATCTTTTGTGATACATAACTAAACATCTCAGCTCCCACCTGTCCTCCATATTCAACCAACTTACACTGGCCAGCTTATGAGAGATGGGATCAAATTTTCGAATGCAATAAATATATCGCAAGCAGAAGTTTTGTACCTTCTGTATACGATTCCTCGTTGTACTATCAAATGCAGGATGATATACTGGAACACGGGAGATATGGGACAATACAAAAACTTCGCAAAGATTTTTCTTCATAGTAGTATTGAAAATATGTCTGTTAGGATGCAGTTTTTTTTTTAAATTCATATGCGCATTTCGAATAATGTACTAAAAATTAGAACTAATAGGTATTAGAGGAGCGGCTCTGGAATTAATTGGATCTTACTTGTGCGGTAGGCAGCAATGTGTGATTGATCGTGGCACTGGCATGAAGTCTAAACTGTCTGTGGAGAGGGGAGTACCACAAGGATCGGTGTTGGGTCCTCTTCTATTTTTGATTTATGTGAATGATTTGCCATCGGTGACGACGTATACAACTGCACTTTTTGCTGATGACACCTCAGTTGTAATACGAAGTGAAAATAATGATATCAATAGAGAAACAACTGAAACATTATCTTTATTTGAAAATTGATTTCAACAAAATCACCTATCGCTGAATATGGAAAGAACAAATATTACATTTCACGTATTTCAAGGAGGATCCTTTGGTTATGGAGTACAGACAACAAGAAATAAGAACTGGGGATGATGTGAAATTTCTGGGGCTGCAGGTGGATTCGCAGTTGGACTGGAGGAGACATATTGAGGACTTGGCGGGTAAGATATCGTCCTTTAATTATGCTTTAAGGGACAACTTCAGTGAACGAGCAGGCAAGTCTCTCTCTGCGTATGTTGAGTCTAGACTGCGCTATGGTATTGTTTATTGGGGGGGCATCTGCGGATGTGTCCAAAATTTTCATTCTCATGAAGTCATGTATTAGAAACATTTTTAAATGTGAAGAACTGATTCTTGCAGGGAAGTTTTTAAACAAAAAAAGATACTCACCTTGACATGTCTGTATGCGATGGAATGTGCTCTGTTTGTTAAGGAAAATTACGAATTATTTAAAAAGCAAGAACTTCATCACTCTTATGAAACCAGGGGAACAGCACAGGTTTCGCTTCTACCACCGCAGACTTCCAAAAGTATTGTGCAGAAGAATGCAACTACACAATTAGCAAAAATATATAATCACTTACCATATGAATTAAAAAAGTTACCAAGGAATATTTTTAAGAAATGACTTAACACAATTCTATTTAACTGTGCTTTTTACACATTATAAGACTTTTTCATCGTTTCAAGTTTGAGTTTGTGCCATGACTTTATTGCTTTTAATACTGTTATACTTTTTCTACTCTTCTGACGTATTCAAACATTATATATGTAAACTGAATTGAGTAAAGTTATTATTATTATTATTATTATTATTATTTCGAATATAAACAGAAATATGCTTGCGATATCTATCCGTTAGACCCAGACTTTTCGTATTTTCAACCAACGGCAAAAGAACACCATTAATTTTCAGGTTAAAGCTCTGTGAGATTCTTAGAGCCAAGCTTCGATTTGTTGGGATTAATACCAGCGAAATATTGTGCAAATAATCAAAATCTCGGTTCATATTAACAACAGAACCATTCCACCGACTAGGGTGAAACGAATAATAAATCTGTGCGTTGTCGGCATATGCATGGAAACTGCAGGAAGTAAAACCCTTATAAATCTGAGAAACATAAATATAGACCCAACAATTTTGTTTCGGAAAATGCCACAGCAAAGGCTAACAGATTTTCTACCTGATTTTTCAATTTGTTTTATTAATCTTTTTCTGTTGTATTTGTTTTCCTAAGACCTGCGATTTTTTCTATTAAAAACTTCTGCAGTGGAAAAGTACGACTCATCAGTCCATAATATTTTAGTAAAATAATCGGGATCTTCATTCAAATATTGAATCACATTACGACAAAAGTCCAGCCTTTTTCCTTTTTGAGTCTCTGTTAAAACTTGTACAGGTAATATTGCTTTTTTTAACGTACATTGGCTTTTGGCCTAACTTTTCTCTAATTGACCAGCTGGGGTGCGTTCAGAAACGATGGATAGGATACTGGCATGGTCAGGTCATTTTTATGACGTCATCCACTTGGTAAACTTGGAGCGCTTTACAATTCTGAACGCCGTAGAGTGAGTCGAGTTAGTTTGTGGCAAAAGTCAAAAGTCAAAGCTAAGCATTGCAGAGTTAGAGGTTATGTATAAAAAAATAAAGTCATCAAAGAAATAAGTAAACTAATTAGAACAATGGATCATAATCGAAAAAAAATTTGGATCAAATTAAAATTGTTCAAAAAGAAACTGTTCAAACTCCAAGAAACACACACATGAAATTATAATTACAACCTTAAAAAACACTCAGAACCGCGCTTTAAATACCCCGACCCGATTGCCCATGAATCGCCCGCTATTAACCATCACAAATAGGTGGGTGATATAAGGAACACTCCGAGCGTCGCACCAATCATTTCTGAACGACAATGACGTCATAATTTTTGGACATCTTTTTGTTTCTGAACGGCAAGTGTGAAATTGGAATAACACTTGGATAACATTCCTTCCTTTTCTGAACGCACCCCTGCATTATTTAAACTACTTTAAGAATTTTCTAAAAATCATACACATGTTTCAATAACAGGCTACTAGAATAAATATAGATGGCCTTAATTTCAAAATGTAGTAGTATATCTATTTATTCGTTCTCATTTACATACTCGAACTAAACGCTTTTTTCTACTAAAACTGGAGGTATTGCTTACCTTTCGGCAAATTTATACACTTTTTTTCTTGCAGTGTTGGACGATTTGGATATAACACCCTATATTCTCTTTGGCTGTATGTTTATTTTTGTTACTTTGCATAAAACAAGTCAGTGAAGGATATTCTAGGGTAACCGCAGACCAACAATCAGAATTCCATTTTCTGGAGAGAGTTCCCTCCACACAAAATGATAAATCGACGAGGTGATGAAGTGGTGTCGCCAGTGGAGCAGAGGTGGAGTTTACAAGAAATCCAGATGTCACTGCCCGATATGTCCAGAAAACCTGGTTTTGCGCTATATCCTCAGTGTAAACCATTTTGACTATTTTATTAAGGAAATGTCTTTTATCAAACACAATAGATGCCATTTTCATAGCTTACTTACTTAATGGAATTAATAAACGTGCATGTGTTTTCGTGAAGTTTTTAAGGTGGCCGGTATTTTTTTGCGGGTCAGTGTATAAAACACTACGAGGAAAGAATAGAACAGGAGAGAGTCTCCTTAAAAATAATATTTGTCCAAAATGGTAACTCAATATGGCCGCCTCAATGCATAGAATATGTATGTTACACCACTGAACACATAATCAAACATGTCAGATATATGACAAGTTATTCAAAATACTCATTTTATAAATTATGATTGGTCAATATTGCCATAACTGACCTGCCTTAAAGTGGTAACTCCGTCTAAATAATACCTATTCCCCCACCAGTTTATTATCTCGCCTGTTCTATTCTTTACTCGTAGATAAAATATAACCCTACAGCTGCAGTTATACAGGCTGGTTCAAATTAAGTGCGCA
Organism: Amphimallon solstitiale; assembly: GCA_963170755.1. Classification (NCBI taxonomy): domain Eukaryota; kingdom Metazoa; phylum Arthropoda; class Insecta; order Coleoptera; family Scarabaeidae; genus Amphimallon; species Amphimallon solstitiale. The sequence continues at coordinate 75,951,436 of OY720682.1, read as the reverse complement.
CCATTGGTAACTCCGTTATTATTAATTCTAGAAAGTAGGTTAAATTAACAAAGTATTAGTGTTTTAAATGTTGATTAATATGCAATTCAGGAATAAACAATTGAATAACGAATTCCGGGAAACATTTAAAAATTTTAATTTTTTAAGTAGAACAACCTATATATTTTTAAAAATATTGATTAATAATTTAATTTGTGATATAAAAGTTCCTATGCACTATTGTCTTAAAACCGATAATAAAGGAGTTATTGTGGATTGCTGTTGATGTTAGTGGTGATGTTCTTATCTATACTATAAAATGAATCGTAGACTTATTTCACTTTAAACCAACCAAAGAAAAACACTATGCTATTTTTTAACATTATCAATAACTTACTGGGTATAAATCTTTTGCATGCATTTTCTCGCATAATAGTAGTTCTTTATTTTACTTTGCCTTGTGTACTTTTGTTATATTTTTCCACATTTACGTTGTTTAGTGTTTGATATCTGACTATGGCGTTTTCTCATTTCGAAAAATGCGATATGTTGTAAGCATACATCGTGTCCAGTAAAACTTCAAAAAGGACTAGCGAACATTATGCTGAACGATATCCTTTCCGACTGCAGCCAGATCGACATTACTTTCGAAAACAATCAGTTTATACGACTTGATTGCTTATTTAAAAAGAAAAGAACTAAGAAAAATATCATCCTCAATGAAGAAGTAGAAACTACTGTTTTAACATATTTTGAAGCTCATCGTGATTTTTTTTTATTAGGGATGCTACGATAGAATTGGGATTAAGTTATTCATCAATCCAAAGAATTTTGAAAAAGCATTAGTTTGTCCCATATAAGTTCCGAACCTCACAAACATTACTCCACGCAGACTTAGCAAGGAAATTAACCTTCTGTTAATGGTTCGTAAATTTCTGCAACGACAATTTAAACGGAGCACAATGTATTTTATTAAGTGATGAAACTAATTTTTCAAGTAGATGCATGTTTAATAGGAAGAATAGTCATTACTGGTCCCAAGAAAATGAACTAATTGTGCGTCCATATGCTGCACAAGCTCGGTTTCGTTTTAATGTTTGGTACGGTATGATAGGTTCGATAGTCATCGGGCCAGTGTTCTATAATGATACGTTGACAGGAGAAAGATATCTGGAATTTCTTCGTAACGTTCTGGCAGATTTCCTTCCTCCTATAGACAACTGTCACCTAGTACAAAACTAGCTCAACGCCATCTTTGCCAATAAATGGAATGGTACCAATGGTCACATTCGATGGCTAGCACATTCACCGGACCTATCGCCTTTAAACTTTTTTTTTTGAAAATTGTAAATACGTAATAATTTTTAACTGCTATCTACATTTCAGTAATTCTGTGGTTGTCATGTGGACTGTCACTTCAATAATAATTTCCATGTCATTTTGACACTCGCTGTCACTTTAATAAATCAGTCATTTTAAGAAAATAATATATTAAGTAACTATACCAAACATGGCCGAACGATTAACTATGCAAGAGAGAGCTGAGTTAGTTCTCATTTGTGGAGATAATTACAAGACATGCAGAGAAGCAGCTGATGTTTTCAATGAAAGACATCCTAACAAAACAATTAGTCACCAAAGCGTGTTGAGAATTTTATATCAGTTTAAAGCTAGTGGTAGTTTAAAAATGCGTTTCAAGAAAGAACGAGAAAAACAAGTGAGAAGTTTCGAAAATTCTTTGCGTATTATGCAAAGCGTAATTGAAAATCCTAAAATTTCTGTTAGAAAAATTGCAAGTAATTTAGATATAAAGAAATCATCGGTAAGCAAAATTTTGGTTAGCAATAGGTATCACTCCTATAAGCCGAGATATATTCAAACCTTGCAAGAACCGGACTATAATAATAGATTTGAATCTTCTTTGCCTGTCAACCCAAATTTTAGAATTCCTTGTAAGAATCAGTATTCGCAAAAGGTAAATGTTTGGTGTGGGATTTTAAATAGAAAAATTTTTGGTCCGTATTCTTTCCAAATGACATTAAATTCACAACGTTATATTGAATTTCTGCAAACAGACCTCGATAATGAATTAGATGAATTGCCACTAGAAATTAGGAAATTATGCAAGATGGAGCACCTGCACATAGTGCACGAATAGTGCACGAATAGTTGTCAACTATTTAAATGAAAAATTTGGGGAAAGATGGATAGGACGTAATGCACCTTTTCCATGGCCAGCGCGCTCACCCGACCTAAATCCTATGGATTAGTTTGTTTGGGGATGGTTAAAGAATAAAGTATATTCAGAAAAATCTTTTCAGAATGTAGAAGAATTGAAAAACAAAATAAATGATGCGGTACTGTTCTTAAGAAATAATCCTATAATGTTAGAACATGCATGCAAGGATTTCAACAGGCGTACAAACATGTGCGTTCAACGGGAAGGACATTACCTTGAATAGTTTTTTCTATTATTTGTATTTCTGAATTTGTTATTTTTGTCAATTTCATATTTGTTGTATATTATAAAAAAAAACACTTCTTAAATATTGTCAGTATATGATTTCTGTTTAATTCCATGCATATCAGCTCTAAGAATTTGATATGAAATTTAAATTATTTTACGTGAAAACCACACGAAATTTATTATTGAAGTGACAGTCCACATGACAACCACAGAATTACGGAAATGTAAATAGCAGTTAAAAATTATTACGTATTTACTATTATTATTTCTCTATAACAGTGAATGTTATTAGTTATGTTAATATAAATTCATATTTGTGCATATTTTAAAATTTGAAACAAAATTTTTATATGGATATTTTCGATATCTTTAAAAATAAATGTAGTTTACTCTTATGGCAAAATTACTTGTTTTTAATTTTCTCTCTAACCAAGTACTAGAAAGCAACTTTGAATAAAAAATATTAGGTTTCTTCTGATGCTCGAACTTTCCTTCCTATAAAGTTTTCTGTAAAATCAATAATAAAAAAATTTCTCATTTGCTCAATACTTACGTGGACGTATGAGTTCTATTTAAAAAATAAAAAATTTCAATGTTTCTCGGAAATGCGTTATTCAATTGTTTATTTATGAACTGCATATTAATCAACATTAAAAACACTACTACTATGCTAATTTCATCTACTTTCTAGAGTTGATAATAACGGAGTTAGCAATGGTGCGCACTTAATTTAAATCAGCCTGTATAATTACATTCGATAGTTCTAATAGTACACATCCCTTGCTGCTAACAATCATATTATTCGATTACGAAATTTAATAAGGCAAACAGATGCGTTTCATATGTATGATAATGTAAGTACATGGAATTATACGGATGTTAGCCAATAATTGAAATACAACTTGCTTCTGTTTGAACAGTATGCATGCAGGAAGGAAGGAAAGCGAATTATTCCAGGGAAATAACTCATTACCTGTAGGATCCAGGATCCGTTAGCTGCGAACGTATAACCCGCATGTATGATGTGCCGATGGCGTGTGAAACTGCTCAGCAAATTTCGGACGCACTGGGCCAACGTACTGACCGCCGGGTGTATCAGCACCTCGGTAACTAGATTTTCCGAAGCGTATTGGATCAATCGCTCACCTAAAATTAAATAAATTGTGTCAAGGACAAAGTTGAAGTATTAAATTATTCGTATCAATGTAATCACTTGCTCTTATAACTAGAGTAGAATATTTTATAACACTACAGGTGTTTACTACTGAGAATTGTCGTTATTCCTAAAAAAAGATACATTACGATGAAAATATATTCTTTCTCCTTGCTATTGATATATTTAAGTAGCGAAACTTCACTAATAAAATGTATGAATAAAAAGCAGAAGGAATATGCTTTCATATTATATTTAGCGCTGAAAACTAATTTTTATTTACACAAAGAATAGGGTTAAGTTTGCCTGTAACCGGCCACCATCCAATGGTCGACCAATCGTGACTTTTTTCAAGAATATCTTAAAATTAGGGCAAATATTATGCTACTTCTCTACACAGCTAAAATCTAACATTTTCATACAGTGCGAATATCAATTCCCCATTCCCGTATACCGTAGTCAATATATTTTAATTTCTGGTACGAAAGTAGAAGAGGAAAAGAGCACAGCGAAATAAGGTAAAGACATATAAGCGAGGCTGCCAAGTACACCCGGCAAACGTTTCCTATGAAATGTGAATATCCCCCGACTGCGTTGCTTCTCCCACCACTGTTGGAAAGCAGGCATCGCTGCATTTACAATGCATGGGATAGCTAAACAGAAATTAAAAATTGTCGACTACGGTATAAATATTTTATTCCTGTAATTCGAGCGCAAAATATAAGTGTTGTGTGCTGATTGGAGCATCCAAGTGGTAATAGATTCTAATATTAGAGCTCTGCAAGGTTTTTCAATTATTTAAATTAATATTTTTTTGAATTGCGCATTAAATTGCTACTAAAATTAGCTCTGAAATGATGTGTCACATTTTGGAATACGTAACAGTTTTTTATCCCGCTAGAGGGCGCTAAAATCAAAAATAGCGCAACCAACAATCACTTTGCTGAATTGTCCGTACAATTAATTACCTTTTCGATGATGTATCGTATTTAGTACTTTCCCTATTTAAATTGTAATGGTTAGAGTGATGGAGGGGAGGGGAATGACGTATCACAGTTGAAGATATGATGGAAGGGTGTCCCCATTGGATCAAAAATCGACCTGTTTTTGAGTTTTTTCAAAAAAGTTTTCTCCTTCGAGATATTCAGCCTGTTTAGTTTTTGGTGGGGCACCTTGTATGTAAATAGTAAACTAAAACATGCTTCAAAATTCCCATCTCTAGAGCTAGTGATAGTATAATGTTAAATCTTTAATTATATCTAATTATTCTTAATAAAATGTTTTACTATATCGCCCAGAAAATTGTTTTTCGCTCCCCAAAATATTAATTGTTACTAATCGCACTCTCAACATGAAATAAAAAAAATGAGGTGTTGCCACCATACGACATTCTTATACGTATGAGCCATCAAATTATACACAAATTGTTCTGAATGATTTTAAATACTTCAACTCCAAAATTTAAGAATTTTTTATACAAAAAATATTCAAAATCCTATTCTAAATACTTTATTCTTATTTATTTATCAAATGCATACTTTGCGAGATATTTGAAAAAAGGATACTCGCTAAGAGTAGAAGTGTTACTTCCGGTCCGAATTTTGAAATTTCATTTATACAAAAAATATTTCAAATCCAGTTTTAAATACTTTTGTACTTTAACATATACGGGGTGAGTCAACTACGCAGGTAAGGCCGATTGTGCCTTTACGAGTAAAGATATTTCGAAGCGGTTTTTTCTTGTGGTAGCTGTTCATTAGGGGCACATTTTAAAAATATTTTGTATTATACAGAGTGTTCCATAACTTGGCGGCTAACCATAGTTATAGTTTTTTAAATGGAACATCCTATATATTATTGCATTTTTGAATTCTCCGTATAATTTTTAGTCAAAAAGTTATAAAATAGTATAGGCCTAAAGTGTAAAGGTTTTGACTTATTCCCATTTTTCTGAAAAATTCAATGTTTGTATAAAATTATATTACCCGAAAACGACGTATTAGATGGACAAAATTTTTTGCAGTATTGTTTAGAATAAGAGATCCTAATAGAAGCATGTTTCACTTTTTTACAGTTAGTAACTGCATGTGCAGGAAACTGGATTAAAATTAGATGACACGTTTTTGTATAAAACTCATTTTTTTTTAATGGAACACCCTGTATATCAGTACATTTTTGAATTGTTTATTAAATTTCATGTCAGAAACATGTAAGACGTTAATACAGTAAAAGTGACTATTACAGAGTTATTGTCGTTTTTTGATATGCTTTTGTTAGTTTTTGCAAAAAAGTCAATTTTTTCAAATAGAACACCCTGTATATTATTTCATTTTTGAATTTCTTATTAAATTTCACATCAAAAACATGTCAGACGTTAATACTATAAAAGTGACTTTTACTGAGCTATTGTCTCTTTTTGATATAATTTTGTCAGTTTTATGGTTTTAATTAATATACTATAGTACTGACAAAATTATATCAAAAAGCGACAATAGCTCAGTAATAGTTACTTTTAAAGTATTAACGTCTTACATGTTTTTGATGTGAAATTTAATGAGAAATTCAAAAATTAAATAATATACAGGCTGTTCCATTTGAAAAAATTGACTTTTTTGCAAAAACTAACAAAAGCATATCAAAAAACGACAATAACTCTGTAATAGTCACTTTTACTGTATTAACGTCTTACATGTTTCTGACACGAAATTTAATAAACAATTCAAAAATGAACTGATATACAGGGTGTTCCATTTAAAAAAATACTTTTATACAAAAACGTGTCATCTAATTTTAATCCAGTTTCCTGCACATGCAGTTAGTAACTAAAAAAATAAAGCATGCCTCTATTAGGACCTCTTATTGTAAACAATATTGCAACAAATTTTGTCTATCTAATACGTCCTTTTCGAGAAATATAATTTTATACAAACATTGAATTTTTCGGAAAAATGGGAATAAGTCAAAAACTTTACACTTTAGGCCTATACTATCTTATAACTTTTTGACTAAAAATTATACGGGGAATCAAAAATGCAATAATATATAGGGTGTTCCATTTAAAAAACTATAACAATGGTTAGCCACCAAGTTGTGGAACACTCTGTATAATACAAAATATTTTTGAAATGTGCCCCTAATGAACAGCTACCACAAGAAAAAAACCGATTCGAAATATCTTTACTCGTAAAGGCACAATCGGCCTTACCCGCGTAGTTGACTCACCCTGTATATATATAATGCATAATTTACGACATATTTGCAAAAAATCGCTATTCGATACGAGTAAAAGTGTTACTTCCGGTCCGAATTTTGAATTTTTTTTATACAAAAGATACTGAAAATTAAGTTTTAAATACTTTTATACTCGTAACGTACTTGTCTAAAAAGCATGGCTTGCAAAATATTCACAAAAAGCTGATTTTCGATAAGAGTAAAAGACCTATTTATTTCAAAAAACTTTTTTTAATAAAATTGTTCTCAAATTTAATTCTGAGTACATATGAATTACGCAACTATACATATACGAAAAAAAAATTTTCGTATATGAATAAATGTATGAATGCACATCTACCCTGAACTGGCATTGCGAACAAACAACGTGTAGACAGCTGTTTCGACCTTACATTGGTCTCATCAGTGCACGAACGTGTTTGATCACAATCCCTCAAAAGCTTAAAAAACCTGATATTGTCAACTTACGTACCAAACGCCATGAGAGATTCTCAGCGGCATCTGTTACCCAAGTGCGACATTGCAAGGTAATGTTGCCCTCCGTAGTACAACTACTAATCAGGCTCTCTCATGGCGTTTGGTACGTTAGTTGACAATATCAGGTTTTCTAAGCTTTTGAGGGATTGTGATCAAACACGTTCGTGCACTGATGAGACCAATGTAAGGTCGAAACAGCTGTCTGCACGTTGTTTGTTCGCAATGCCGGCTTAGGGTAGATGTGCATTCATACATTTATTCATATTCTTTTCGTATATGTATACTTGCTTGATTTAATAGTGTGAGAGCGCTTACTCTCCAAGAATTACTGCTACATTGTATTACATATGAATTCTATATAAATTCGTTTAAACTTAGTAGTTGAAATATTGGCAAAATTCAATTTTTTCACTGAAGTAAACTACTACTTCCGGTCAGCCGATTTTACTGAAAATCTAATCAGATCTCAAGAGGGAGATTATACCCGCAAATACAAAATTTGGAATCGATACCTATAGCGGTTTGACCGCTATCGTGGTCACACACACACAGAAAGAGAGACATTGTTTAAAAACCACTTTTTCGGTATCAGGGGACTTCAAAACGTGGACATCTGCAAAAATTTCGAGGTCGAAAATTTTAAAAACGCCCACAGGGGGGCGATATCGCCCCGGTTGCTTTCTATCAATTTCATAGAGAAATAAAATCGTGAAATTTATTTTATTCGCATGTACCAAGCCTCCCCTCACCACACTTTGCCAATACGAGAGATTCGCTGGATATGAGGAGTGGTTATGAAATACTATACAACTTCCGGGCATCATTTTACTCTCTCTATCAATGAATCCTTGCTTGCCTGATTTCACTAATTGTTTCTTACGCCAGCCTGTCATTTTTTATCAGTTCTCCTGATTGTGATATTTCAATTCAGTAACATGTAACCTTTCCTTGTTTCTTACTTGTATAACGCGTATAAATGAACTTACGATATCTAATAATAAAACGTGTTCGTACAAAATCCATATCATATCGACTTAACTGGAGGGAGTATTGTGAAGTATCCCACCTAAGTACTATAACTAGTACGTTAGACAAAGCGTTTTACATACAATACGTTCTATCTGAGTGGCTTGTCACTCGTTTCTGTTAAATTGTAGGGTGCATGATGATCTTATAAAAGCCACTATTTGATCTTATAAAAGCCGAGCCGACTTCATGTAAAATCAAAGCGGAAACTTGAGTAGAGAAGATAACAAGCTCCTAGGGTAGATCTGACAATACAAATTGCTGACATAAAACACCGGGTGAAAATTTCGGGTGTAAAGGACGAACTTCTTCTGTGTCACGTCAAATTTAACAGTCAGCAGCGAGATGGGAGGGAAAGGGAAATTGTTTCCGAGTAACCGGAAGCAGACAGCGAGAAAATTATAGTCAGCGATTATGTCGGCAATTTATTAGATGGCGCCTTGAAAACAATTCGCTTGAAATCAACAGAAATATTATTGCGGTTACGTTGTTGTTTCGGCGACAATTTAACTGCTAGGATACAAATATGATGCCGCCTTTGTTTACTATAATGAGTTCCATATCAGAAAAATATGACAGTAATCTTTTACGACTTATTAGCAGAAAACATTAATATATTTTATTTCATAGGCAGAATTAGCCCATATTTTGATGTACAGCAGTAACGAGAAAATTAGTTGATTATATGTTTATTTCCTACGAAGTTTATGACTAGGAAAATAATGAAAAAATAAACGTAAAAAGAATCCGACGGTTTCGTCAATGGGCCGAATTCATAAAACAGAAGGATTTTCTCCCAAGCATAAGGTGGAAGTATGATCAGTTCCTTCTTTCGTATTTATAATGACTACCTTATAACTATGAAAAGTATACGTATATACATTTATACGAAAAGGTATATGCACATATGGACGTGTTGAGATACACAGCATACACTTAGATGTCATTACCTTATACTTGTGAGGAAATCCTCTTCAGGGCTGGCGTTTCGGTACAATTGTACTGAATTCAGTACAAAACGTTAAAATTCAGTACGTCAGTACTACTTTCTGCAAAAATGTTAGTTTCAGTACGAAGATAAAAATTAATAGAAAATAGTTTTTTCTAAAGCAATTAACAAAACGTTTTAATGACGTTAGATAATATTTGAATCATATCCATAGATATGTCATTATTTACGTATATCTATGATTATATGACACACTCATTTTGAAATTAATTCTATTTATATTACTATACTATATGTATTTGTTTTCGTTACTACATAATTTGTTAATGTGCATACGTATACAATTAACAAAATCACTGTTAGTAGACATAACAAACAAAATATGTTCCTAAATCATTCGGCGGCTTTGCAGGTAAACACAATACTTGGTGAGCTCCCCCCGACGTTCAATATTCAACGAACTTATAAAACCCTTGGCAAACAGAATTATGTCGTATGTTGTAATTAAGAGAAGAAAAGAAAACAAAACCTACCAATAACGCGCTTTGAATCATATCATTCTAATATTGAAATTCAATATTAATACGTTATTTGTTTTTCGAACTCTATACTGTGTGTCCAAAAAGTCTGGAAGCACCCAAATAAAATCGAAACGGTTGATTTTTGAGAAAAATGCAAAAACAGGTCAATTAGTATTTTCAAAAAACTACTGGCTGATGGTATCTGTTTGAAATTTTTGATGACCTTGAAAAAGTTATGATGTCATCAAAAAAAATGTAAATGGCAACATCGCATTTTAATTTTATTTTTAATAGATCTTTTAATTGTCTAAATAACTGTAAAAAAAATTTTCATTTTACTTAAGAAAATGACCGAGAAAAATTTAATTACCTCTTCGAAAATGGAAAAGTTTGTCTTTAAAAAAAAAACATAGTTGGCTTAAAAGTCGATTATTTTTCAAACACATTTTGTTTTATTTGTGACATTCTGTCAAATACGAATTGTGCGTAAGTTAAAAAAATCTGTTTAAAAATGGTTTTAAGTGAGAGGGAACGTATTCAAATATTGATGATGATTGGTTTTGGGGATAGGGCTCGTTCAGTTAGAGAAGTTTGCGACTTATTTAATACAGAACATCGGAGCGTGCCCCAATTAGTATCTCTGCAGTGAGTAAGATTCACAAAAAATTTCAAGAAGAAGGCCATGTTCGAGATCGCCCTAGAAGTGGTCGTCCAAAGATCGCAGAAGATACGCAACTCGACGTATTATTGTCAGTAGGGGAAACTTCACATTCTAGTACACGGCAGCTTGCTCGGGAGTTTAACGTGTCGAAGAGTACAATTGGTAATATTTTCCGGAAAACTAAGTATCATCCCTACAAAATCTGTTTGGTTCATGAGCTGTCTGAAGACGACTTCGACAGGCGTGTACAGTTTTGCGAACAACTGATGCCTATGTGTGATAATGATCCGTTTTTTATCAGAAATATCTTATTCTCAGATGAAGCTACGTTCACATTACATGGGACTGTTAATAGACAAAACTGCAGGTACTGGGCACGCCAAAATCCACGCTGGATGAAAGAGGTACGAACTCAGTATCCTCAGAAATTAAATGTATGGGCTGGTTTAATTGGTAACAGAATTATAGGGCCTTTTTTCTTCAACGGTAACCTGACGGCGGAAATGTATTTGGATTTTTTACAAAATTATTTAATTCCGTCATTAGCAGAAATATTTCCGAACCATGAAGATCCTAATTTGCCCAGCCAACGAATTTGGTTTCTAGAAGATGGGGCTCAACCCCACTATGCGGGAAATGTTCGGCATTATCTCGAGAATACCTTCCCAAACAGATGGATTGGCAGTAGGGGGGCTATCGAGTGGCCGGCTAGGTCGCCAGATCTAACGCCTATTGATTATTTTTTGAGGGGTTACCTAAAAAATAAGGTGTACGCAACTAAACCTGAAAATTTGGAAGACTTGCGTCAACGGATTGAGATTGAAGTACGAAGGATTACTCCTGAAATGATAGAAAACGTTCAAAATGAATTTTATTATCGTTTAGGGTATTGCCAAGATGCTCAAGGACAACATTTTGAACATTTATTGTAAGAGTTTTTGCTGATTTCTACGATTAAAATTTTCTTTGTTTTCTATAATGATTTTTCTTTCAAAATTTTTCTTAAGTAGAATGAAAATTTTTTTGACTGTCGTTTAGACAATTAAAAGATCTATCAAAAATAAAATTAAAAATGCGACGTTGCCATTTAAATTTTTTTGATGACATCGTAACTTTTTCAAGGTCATCAAAAATTCCAAACAGATACCATCAGCCAGTAGTTTTTTGAAAATACTAATTGACCTGTTTTTGCATTTTTCTCAAAAATCATCCGTTTCGATTTTATTTGGGTGTTTCCAGACTTTTTGGATACACAGTATATTATTGCGTCTATAGTACCTATACGTTCTTTTCATAGAACATGCATACCGAGATACCCATACAAATTGATACAAATACACATAATATGCATTCGTATAAACAAAATCATCATTACTAAAGACAAAAGAAATATGTAAATATCTCTCTATAATCATTTGACGTCTGTGCGTTTTAATTTCCATTTTGTAAATATCCCTTCTATGATTAAGATATTAATTTCTCTTTTAATTACAATAATCTGTATTTCTGCTACCTCTTTTACAATTACATTATAAAAGAAATATCCTTTTATAACAAACTTTTTAAATTTCCCGCCATTCAGTACATTTTTACCAAATTCAGTACTTTTTCAACTAAAATATCGGTACATTTTCCAACGGACTTGCGACAGCCCTGGTCCTCTCTTTATAGAAGTAAAAGGTCGACTCAGGTCGTCTGCATTCCGAACCATATATTCCAAAGCTCTCTCAAGTTGCCCCCCCTCCAGTTACAATGTATATATTATAAATTGTGTGTCAATTATGCTCCATTTGTTCTTAATTGTGCCGTTATTAGTTTAATTTGTGCTTCCCAAAAAAAAGAGTCGAATTTTTTTCAAAGCTCGGTGCCTTCGCAAAGCACGCCAATTGTGCTCAATTGTGCTGTATAGCAGTTTCCCCCCAAGCACTCACTTCCGACGTTATACCTAAAAAGAAAATGATTCCGAAATTGACGAAAGTCTACTGTCCTTCGTTATAATTTATATAGTATAAAAGGCATTTGAACTCTACAGACATTAGAAAAAAAAATCGAAAGGTCCAATGACAGTAGTAGAAAAATGTGATAATTTTATAAAGCACATACTTGTTGAGAAAAATTAGTTACCAAAAAAGTACTTAAGTTATTACAACTTTAATGAAAGATTTATTTTATTAAGATTTATTTACTTTTGTATATATTCTATATAATATTGCATGAGAATACAGCAACTCACCACCATTGCAGTTTACTTTGTGTTGCAGTAAATAATCGTAACCCATTTTTTGTTAATTCTGAAACAGTATACCGTAAAATGGCCAATCACGTTCTGCTCGACGACTCTAACGGGCGCAGAATAAGCGATGAGGCAAGTCATATTTAAGGTCATCAATAGTAATGGTTTTTGGTACATTATGTAAATGTAGTTTCGGTTTTATCGGCAGCACCTAGATTTGGAAAGAAATTCAACTTTTGTGGGGAGGGAAGCAATCGTCAAGTTAGCCCCCTTCGCTTTCTTTTTAAATCTATGAAAACAGAAGAGCACAAATGAAACTAATAACGGCAAAATTGAGCACAAACAAGGCAGAATTGGCACACATTTTATATTATATAAATTATAACAAAGGTGGGGGGCGACAGTAGACTTTCGTCAATTTCGGAATTTTTTTTTTAGGTATAACTTCCAAATTGAGTGGTTGGGGGGAAATATGGCACAATTGAGCTCAATTAGCGTGCTTTGCGAAAGAAACTGAGTTTTGGAAAGAAATTCAACTTTTTGGGGGGATAGTAGACATTCGTAAATTTCAGAATTTCTTTTAGGTATAACTTCGAATGTGAGTGGTTAGGTCAAAATGCCATACGGCGCACAATTGTCGTACTTTGCGAAGAAACCGGGTTTTAAAAAGAATTTCAAATTTTTGGGGGCCAATCATCAAGTTATCCCCCTTCGCTTTTTTAAAAAGTCTTTGAAAACAGAAGAGCACAAATGAAACTGATTATGCCACAATTGAGCACAAATGGAGCACAATTGACACCCATTTTATACTGCATAAATTGTAACAGGAGGGGGCCAACGTCACAGAGCTATTTTCCAACATATTACGGTACTCCCATTCCCCACATCCTTCATCAGTCCATTTCGTACGAAAACACGAATAGTTTCACATCAGTTGTGGCACTGCTATTATATTTTTTATACATAATTATATTATATTTTGTGTACGTTTAGCTGATCGTATCTTACGAATTCGGCTTCGCGAAGGTGGTTGCGAAAATTTGGAACACCCTGTATATTTGTAAATAAAATTAGAAAATTCACAGTCGCATACTACATACGTACGTAAAGTCTCATTGCTCCGCCGAAACACTATTGCACCACCCGGTATATTTCATCTAAAATTGCCATGAGAAATGCTTGTACTTAATTAATTATGTATGGACATCCGAATGCATTGTGACTAGAAGTTTCCGCCCTTGCTCAACTTCAAGTTATCTTCAATAAATAGACTCAGATTACAATTTAATTCTAGTCTAATGCATGCACTTACTTTCTTGAGTAATATCGATTGGTTGCTAAGAAATCTTAAGATTCCAAGTTTATAAATTTCAAGTTTAATTATTTATGAAACATTTAGGCAAAGTAGCAAGAATTTTCACGATATTATTAATTAGTAGCTTCGCACTTTATTCTGAACGGATTAATTCGGAACTTTACGAAAAGTTTTCGCTTTTATCTCTTGAATCGGGGTTGAAATGAACTTTATACACGGTAATTGAATAGTACCACTTTCAATTTAAAATGTAGAGATTGCCTCTTATTTTTGAAGATAGTATGCAGCTGTACTGAGGTGTTATTAAATTTGTATACGGAATCATAAAACTTTCCGATTTATATTCAGGAATTAGAAATATATAATTATAAATATACTGGGTTATTCACGTAAGATGACGAGCCTGACTAAGTAAAAAATGCAAACTAAAATATGTTTTACTAAGCATACATTCTTCTTTGGTTTTGGAAAATTAAATTAATGATGATACTATGTAGCTTAAAAGGTGTCACCTGTCTATGTATTTACATTTTTTCGTTTTTAGTAATTTAAGAATGTCTTCAAACGATGATACTAATTAATAATAGACGAAGGATATTGAAACTCCATTATATACAGGGTGAGTCATTTCCGTGGGTAAGGCCGATTATACCTTTATGAGTAAAAATATTTCGAAGCGGTTTTTTTCTTGTGATACCTGCTCATTAGGGGCACATTTTAAAAATATTTTGTATTATACAGAGTGTTCCATACCTTGGTGGCTAACCATAGTTATAGTTTTTTTAATGGAACACCCTATATATTATTGCATTTTTGTATTTCCCGTAGAATTATTAGTCAAAAAGTAATAAGATAGTATAAGCCTAATATCTAAAGTTTTTGACTTATTCCCATTTTTCTGAAAAATTCAATGTTTGTATAAAATTATATTTCTCGAAAATGACGTATTAGACGGACAAATTTTTTTGCAGTATTGTTTACAATAAGAGGGCCTAATAGAAGCATGTTTTATTTTTTTTACAGTTTCTAACTGCATGTGAAGAATACTGGATTAAAGTTACATGACACATTTTTGTATAAAAATCAATTTTTTTAAATGGAACACCCTATATATCGGTTCATTTTTGAATTGTTTATTAAATTTCATGTCAGAAACATATAAGACGCTAATACTTTAAAAGTGACTATTACTGAGACAGTATCGTTTTTTGATATAATTTTGTTAATTTTTGTATAAAAGTCATTTTTTTGAAATGGAACAGCCTGTATATCAGTTCATTTTGAATTTCTTATTAAATTTCACATCAAAAACATGTAAGACGTTAATACTTTAAAAGTGACTATTACTGAGCTATTGTCGCTTTTTGATATAATTTTGTCAGTTTTATGGTTTTAATTAATATACTATAGTACTGACAAAATTATATCAAAAAGCGACAATAGCTCAGTAATAGTTACTTTTAAAGTATTAACGTCTTACATGTTTTTGATGTGAAATTTAATAAGAAATTCAAAAATGAACATACAGGCTGTTCCATTAAAAAATAATTGACTTTTATACAAAAACGTGTCATGTAATTTTAATCCAATTTTCTGCACATGCAGTTAGTAACTGTAAAAAATCAAACATGCTTCTATTAGGACCTCTTATTGTAAACAATATTGCAAAAAATTTTGTCCATCTAATACGTAGTTTTCGAGAAATATAATTTTATACAAACATTGAATTTTTCAGAAAAATGAGAATAAGTCAAAAACTTTAGATTTTAGGCCTATACAATCTTATCACTTTTTGACTAACAATTGTACGAGGAATACAAAAATGCAATAAAATATAGGATGTTCCATTTAAAAAACTATAACTATGGTTAGCCACCAAGTTATGGAACACTCTAGAACAAAACCGTTTCGAAATATCTTTACGAGTAAAGGCATAATCGGCTTTACCCGCGGAGATGACTCACCCTGTATATAAAAATAAAAGTAATCTCATTCTGAGAGGGGGTGGGCAACTACTCAATTTAAAATTCAAGTATGTCCACCTCAGAATGAGATTATTTTTGTATTGTTATATATATAGGAGCTAATGTGTACTTTGAAATTGTATTTTCATTCACCTGATGAAGCCACAGTGTGTCGAAACATATGTAGTGCGTGAACATTATAATTTTTTGAAACTAAACAATTTTTGGGGAATGTCGAAGAAATGGTGTTGCTGCAGCAAATTTGTACCGAACATCGAGCTCCAATCGATCAAATTTTTAGAAGATTAGAAACCTTGCCAAGGAAAAACTGACATGGTTTTAAAAGATCAAGGACTAGAGCCGCCACTTGTCCCGAAAATGAAGTAGCGGTTATCGAAGCTGTAACTGATAATCCTCATATCGGCCAAATAGAGTTATCAAGGTTAGTTGGAATAAGTCAGTCGTCGGCTTGCAGGATTTTGAAAGAGAATAAATTTCTTCCGTACCATATTCAACTTATCCGGAGTTAAATCCAACAGATTACCACAACAGACTTCAGTTTTGTACTTTTATTCGATAGCAGATTAATTTAAACCCAGATTTTATAAATCCTATTTTCTTCAGCGATAAAGCAAAATTCAATAATAATGGGCCAGTTAACAGACACAACTATCATTATTAAGCCCAAGATAACCCTAAACAAATCAGAATGGCACATTTTCAAATTGTGTATTCTATGAATGTTTGGTATGAAATATTGGGGGATCGTATAATTGGACCATACCTTTATCGGGAAAATTTAAATGGACGAAACTATTTGAATCTTCTTCGAACTGAGTTGCCGGTTTTACGAGAAGATGTAGAATTAGATGTGCGGAAATATTTGTAGTTACATATGGGCGGCGCACAAAACATGTTCTTTTTGAATGCCTGGAACATCCAGTGGCGGGCGAAGAAGATTTGTTGAAGGATACAGATGTCACACATGCCTTAAGAAATCAAAGAAAAATCCGAATTCTCGACAGACTTGCATCAAAAATATCTACAACTCTGATCACAATATCGCTTGATCGCCACTAGAACCATTCACAACATAGATATGACATAGCTGGCCACTACATTAGTTCTAAGATTAATGTTTAAGTTAGGTAATTCGTTGTCATTTTTGGTTATAACAAATTTACTATAATATTTCAAAACCGGCCTGTTATAGGTCTATAAATTTTGTAAAATAAAATTAAAAAAAAATCCTGTCTTCTTTCTTCAATTGTTAATTCTCCGAGATTCCATTTTGGCCTTAATTTTGTTTTTTCCCTTCATTAACATTTCATAGTATTATTTCTGTTATTGGTGGTGGGAATCACAATTTTTATTGTAATAAAAATACATAAAACATAATATAAAACAAAATACATATCAGTTTTTTAGGAGCTAGACACATTCTTGTAATCCGGTATAATAAAATAAGCACCCGGCAAAAATTACTGAAAAGTCGAATATTTACGGGAAATATACCTCCGGTTAGAGGTAATAATAATCATTATTATGTTGTAAAATAACGTCAAACACGCATATGGGGCTGAAAAGCGTATAAAAAAGTATAATTTATCGTCCACGGTTATTTTCCAAAAGAGCATAAATTAACATTTAGAAAATTTTATTATTATTGTTTATCTTGTTTATTTCTTTGTTAAAATATATGATGAAATATTTACTGATACTATACAAGCCCAACAATAAGATCAAATGATATTTTTCTATCTGTACACTAACAGAGGCTATACATAACCTTCTGATTAATTCATAAATAGATAATACCATTTTATTAACAGTTTTATATATTAGAGTGTTTGCTGTATATTATGCTAAGAATGATCATGTATAACAATAATTATTATTACAGTTATTATTTTTGTAATATAATTTTTTGAGTAGGATATTTATTTATGGCAGCGTTTTGTGTTTTTTTAAAGTATTTTAGGACATTATCGATGTGATAGGTGGTAAAAAAGAATCCACTCTTCCCAATTAATTATTAATAATAAAGAGACAAAGTCAAGGTAAGTCGAAAGTTATTAAATATTATATCTGCGCCCGTAACAAACTTTATTCTCTAAGTATAGTCGACATCTATGAAAATTAAAATTTATGAGCCTCTGTTGAACTCAATTAATGTAAGTTGCTTCGAGAGACTAATGAAAGGCCCTTTGTATAATAATAACCGACCTAAAAGCACCTATAACATAATTTTCATTTACGCCCCAACATTGATTCTCATTGTTCTTTTGCGTTGCACAGTAGGTATATACTGTGAGACACAATGTATAAATTTAGACGACTTTATCATTTCTTAGTTACATATTGTCATGGTTCGCATGAATATCAAGAGAACGGATGAATGGCAGAATTTAAATGTGATATCGATTTTGAAATGAGAGTCAGAAATGAAAAGCCAGTCGATGGCGTGTTTTATATGACGGTATAAATGAAGTTATCTATGTTAACTGATGTATTTGGCGTTATACATTACATTAAAACGTTTCGAAAATATAGATATCATCTTTGTCAATTAATTAAGACACGAACTAATTTAAATATTAAAGAACTACATCGTATTTATGTACTACATAATATGTTAATAACTTTTTAATTTCTATATTAAGTTTATACTGATGGCAACTTTTATTAGGTAATGCGGGTATTTTCTGTTGACGTCACTATTATCCTAGATCAACGTTCACAATCCAACAAACCGTACTTCTTTTTATCGCGTGTAAAGTATATGGAGTTATAGAAAAGACTATTTCAAAGTAATTTTTATAAAAGTTGTATACATAGATTGAACTTTTTTGGTGTTAGGTATGATATTTGAAATGCATCCTAACGATTCATTATAGTTTAACACATAAAATACTTGTATTTTTAGATTTATAGACAATATATCTTTGTGTTTACAACAAACAGTGACTGTGTTTTCTTTATTATTCTGTTAAAGATGTTTATGAACTTGCAAGATTAACTATATCAATAATACCGTGCCTTCAAATACTTTCCGCGTTAGAGTAGGCTGTTTTTGAAGTTTTTAAGTAATCAATGTTGGAGTACATGCTAATTTTTTGAAAACTTCAAATTCTGACAGTTGTCTTACTTAAATTCAAGTTATAGACGCCTATTATTATTTACATGACATAACCAAACTATTAAAATTATGCTCTGTCACCTACCATTAAAAAAAACCATGGCCATCTCTAACGCGGAAAGTATTTGAAGGCACGGTACAAGGCAATATACTTCAAGAAAGGAAATAATATTTAAATTGTATCCACCAGAGAAAGTTATTTTAATAAAAGTTTTGAATATATAAGTTCAGAAAAATTCTTTAATAATTATGATTTCATGTTTTTTTGAAGAATTTAAATGTGAAAAGATTAAATTACTTACTATGTAGGTATAAATAAAATCCTTCAGAAAAAACAGCCACAGTTTGTTGTAAACACAATATTGTATTGTTAATAAACCTGAAAATACAAGTATTTCCCGTGTTAAACTGTAGTAAATCATTAAAACACATTCCACACATCATACCTATCACTAAAATAGGCAATTTATGTAGGCACTCTATTAAAATACTTAGAAATACTCTCTTATTTTCACACCATATAATTTACACGGGAGAAAAATGTGGGGTTTATTTGGATTATGAACCTTGACCACTCTCATTGCATTGCTGGAAAATAATCATCAAATTTAAGAAAACCGTAAACTGTAAGCCAAGTCTTTACTTTTAAGAAGCCCAGGAAGTATGCCAAAATATTGCACATACTCTTTGTGGGGCTGATATTTATTCAAGTTGGATATTAATTAGTCAACAGTGTGGAGGCATCTGAGAATATATCTTCAACTGTTAACATGAACATATTTTTAAACTTTCACAAGTATGTGTTTGCTTAAATTGAGAATAATTTTGATCAGCTAGACAAAATTCCGTGATTAGATCAGGAACATTTCGTATTAAATCTGCCTGACTACTGGTTATGAAGAAGTTGCAATGAGAGAATCATAAACAAATCTGATTGGTCCAGAACCTATTCTAGGGGTACTAAAAAACTATGCCCCGAGGCTACTTTAAAAACTTGATTCATAAAGAACGTTCACTGTACTGGTAACAATTTCAAGCAACGCATCGGAAGGAATTGACTAAGCTATAATCATGTAACAAATGGGCTGAAGAAGTGCTACGTATGAGTAGTAGTTCTTCAGAAGTACAACTGATTGCCTAACCAATTATGTACCTGTAAAAGTGCATCAGAATATGATGGACGTGAACTATGGAAACTTTACTGCAGACTCTCCAACAAGGACGCAGATACAGTCAAGCATATCTTAGTAAACTGTGAGGCACTAAATCACAGGAGGCAATGCATTTTTGGGCAATCGAACATAGACCTGGAAATACTCAAGAAACACTAAAAGCCAATACAGCCTTGTGCAAGACACGAAAGTACTAGAGTGGCTATCACAAACCAGATATTATAGGCTCAACACAATATATCTTACTGGATACAGTGCAAGGTGGAGACTTAAGTCGGATGGCCTGGTGAAAAATATGATTATAGGTTTACGTTAAAAAAGCGTATTTTTTACTAAACACACTAAGAAACTCAAGTATTCGATATATCATGTCATTGAAAATATTCTGAGAATGCACTTACTAAATGCTCTTATAATAGTACAGAAGAATGACCATTTCTGAGCAACATAGTAGTGCCATGGTCATAGCTGTTCTTGTTTATCCTGCGTTTATTTCTGCATTTTGTAAAAAATAGCGAATATTATAATCACCCCAAACTGGAAATTTACTTTTCAATATCTCTATAGATTTCCAACTGCGAATAGAAATTTAAAGCATATAGAATTATTTAAAGATAAGACGACAAAGACAACACACGGAAAAGTATTAAACAAACGACAAATATAAAATACAATCTAAATATAAAGTGATGCCATACAGAAGGTTTAGAAATGTATATTAAAAAACTTCTGCTGTTAAAACGGTACTACTCTTTGGCTAAGTACCTCAATGACTCCTCCATGTAATCAAACTGTATTCTAGTTCTTTTATATCTAGAACTGTTGTGCTGTTTAGATGTATATATGTGACAATGACTTATCCCATAACGAAGGTCATCTGTACAAAGAAAGTATTATTGTTGTTATTATCATTATATTTTTATGCCTTCACGCTGTTAGTTGCTTATGTTTAAATTTATGTCTGTATTATTTGATTTTTATATTTATAGTTAAATCATTTTGTTCTATACCATGTTTATGGTCACATGAACTAATAAATATTATTATTATTACACCTCGCCGTCTATGACTCAGTATTTAGTTTATGTATGCTACTTGTGCGACTTAAGAGACCTCCTACGTCTTTTGTTAGTCAACACGCCACTTGTCAAGAGTCATTAGGTTTTAATTAACATAACGGCTACTTAGTCTAATTTTTTGGCGATGCCTTTAATTAACTGTATTTTTTGACCTATTAAACTGGCTAGTATCAGTCGACAAAACTCCTTATAAATAATTTAGTTTTAAGTATTTAACGTAGCCCTGCAGTTTCTTTCTAGAAATAATTAGTTACTCGTAACTTAACCTTCGACACTACGAGTTTTCTTTTTTTCTCAACCGATGCTAAGATTATAAATTTGCACTAAAAGTTATTCTCTTAAATTTCATATTCATTTAGTATATCTTTCACAGTAACGCAACAGATTTTGTAATTGTTTTCTAAATTTTCATTGTTTTGCACGTATATTTTAACTTTTAAAATTTTGACTGGTGTGTGCATGTGTTACTGTTAATTTCGCCTTAAATTAGCCCATAGTCTGACAGGTTTCGTTAGACCCACGTCCGTTTTCATTGAGCAAAGCGGCGACAGAGTTACCGGTTTTATGGGCAGAAGAGCAGAAGGGAAGTTACAGTTAGGATGATGCTTGATTTTTTTAGATATAGCATTATTCACTTCTTCTTATATAGTGTTGTTTACTTTAAACTAAAATTAAATTCATTTCTATTACGCTATCTTGCAATTGCTATCATTGAATACTAATGCTGTTGATGTTCATTTATTAAAGTATTGACTAGAAAGGTGGGTGTGATAATACAATTTGCATGAACGCCATGTGCTTTTTAGCACAGTTTTTATATGGCATTTTCATAATCGCACAATTAGGCATTGAATCAAATTACCCATACGCCATTACTGATAATATTTTTTTTAAATTACATCAATCTAATATTTTGGCGAAGACCAAAAAATCTCCGAATTTTTAAATAGCATAATTATATCTATGCTATTTAAAAATTCGCAGTATACTAATTTGCTGACAGATTCCCGATAAAATTTTATACTTTTTACCTAATTTTTGTAAAAAGCATAACTACAATCGTCAATACAGATATGTAAGTATTTGTATTATTAATATACACTAAATTATATACATTCATGACAGTAAAGAAAGTTGTTCTTTAAAATGTTTTCAATGAACATTAATAAAATGCATGACTGGACATACCATATCTGGCTTCTTCACCTTCGGGCGCTTGTTCTGTTATTATGGCTAACTCCTTCTCAAGATCGATTAGACAATCGGTCACATCCCACGATAATAAACCTAGAACAAAGAATTACTGATTAATACTTAATCTTAACCAGTTTCATTTATACAAATTAAAAAAACAGAATAAATATGTGGACATTTCCTCTAAAACATAATCTTTTGCGGGAGATATTGTTGTCCATCAATTAATAATAATTATTCCGAAAACATTTTTTATTGTGCGCAAGACTTAGGATACTCTTCAAAACTAAGTTTTAATAAATGATTTGTGTCTTGTGTCAAGAATTTCATTTGGTTCTATCTGTTTGTGGTATGTCCATTCCTACATTTATAGCATTAATTATTTATCGTACCGTTCTTCGTATTTACTTTAAATATACATTTATACATTTATTTTTGTTATTGTTTTGTACTTGTTTTAAACTATTTTTGTTTGTATTTCTTGATTGTTGGTGCCTTTTTTGGTACTATAATTACTATAATTATCGTAATAGATAATAACAAATGCGAAATTGTTAAATTATTTTAATTTACTTTTAAACGATACATTTTAGAAGAATCATTTAGTTTATGTTTAAGTAAATTCTTGAAAATGTTAATATAATATTTTATAGAAACTAGCGAAAACCATGTATGAAATGGATGCACAATCTGCCTTAGAGTCGGCATTACAGCAAGCAATGCACAGACACGTGTTTCAATTCTACTTACTATGACTTCATAAGTATGCGATGTGCTTGCTGCAATGTTCTTGTCTCTTCACATAACGATGTCTATGAGAAAAGCAAAGCCCCAGAGGATATTTCTTTCTAGGAACTAGCAAAATAAATTGATAGTTTTATTGTGAAAAGAGTGACTGGCTACATCAAATACAGTCAATCTATAATGTTCTGTGAACTATTTTTTCAAGCATATAATTAAAACCAAAACTAATCTAGTAATCAACTCAACAACAACAAGGTTGTATTGATGGACAGTTGGCGAGATATCGCCAGTGGCTAAGCTTAAAAATTGAACCAAATAGAGGCAATAGATTTGTATCGGTAAAACCAGTGTTGACTATCAAACAACAAATTAAATAGACAAAATTAGAACATTTATTTCCAATTTCCGACATCGATTGAGAAGTGCTACATGTACTTTTTATATACACTGTAGCTACATAGTTTATTTAAGAAATTATTTGGTTTATGAGACCATGAAACGGAGTAGAGATGTTGAAAGCACGTGTTAAATATTTGATAACCGGCAATTTCTACATCTCACAAGTAGAGGAACGATATTAAAAATCTCGTATGTATGTTTTTCTGACGGAGATACTTTTTCATTCGAAATGGTCCGACATAAATCAGTTTTACGTGCAGTCGTGAACGCAAAGTGCCACATTAATATTTTATTTTGATTAATGGAATGGAACACGTAAGGCTACGAAATAAACAGATATTTTATTAAAACATAATTTGAAAATTGTTCGTAACCGAGCTGTAGAATTAAGAAAGCTTTACAAGAAATTTATATATGCGCTCAGAGATATCAAAGGACTTCTTGTATTAATTATAAACTCAGTGCAAGTTTTAAGTTGTTATAACAAACTTAATCTGCGAAAATGAAATCTAACTTAGTATAACCGAATTTACAGGCATGAACGTGTGATGATTTTAAAGCAAGTTGAACATTTCTGCATAATAATATTCATCAGCTATTCTCGCTTCATGTGGATATACATTAAACTATAAATTTTTATCATGAATTGCTTGTATTAAAAAAGTATCAGTCACATAACAAGTAATTTAAATGGTTCCATTTCTTGTTTTATCATAGTAGAATTAGCATCTAGCGTAGTGTGAGAACAAGATTAAAACCACACCGTTTCTTAAACAATGCTCTTTATCCAGGTGCAGAAACATACACGTCTGCATAACTTGCAAAATCGGCTTTCGCATTGCAACAATACATGAGAAAGGTCTAGCCACTTTTACTACAATACGAAAATATCATGTTTTATCATTTTGCTATGTGAAAGTTAGTCTAAATACCGAAGAAATATTAACAGTAATGAACAAATAAAAGTAGTGCATATTAACGGTACGTTTTTTTAGTATAAATAATATTCTACAACGGTAATAATAGCACTTCAAAGCTTAAATTTTATCTAGTAAAAATAGAAATGTTTAGCTTCAAAATTATTGCTTTATATTTTCCTGCTAATAGTCTTCGTCATTTGCCCCTGCATGTCTTCACAAGTAGCCACGAGTCGCTACATGAAGGTTGGCGTAAGTTATAAATCAGATTACACCCGTACTCGGTGCTGCCAATTGCGGGTATTTTGCCCGAAACGCGGGTATTTTAATCAGACTGTCGGATAAAATTGTGAAGCGGGTAAAATCGGGTATTTTCATATAAAACAATTAAAATTTCCTTTTCTTAACTCGATTTACTCAACATCAGATATCAATATGTATTTTATTGTCCATCAAATTTAACGCTACAGAAAGATTGTTGATGCATTTATGCAGCAATTTTATCAATTTCAGTGACTTGAAAGGGAATGTTTTAGCTGTTGACCACACAAATATTCGCTTGTTTGTTCCACTTCTGCCTGTTAAAAGAACAAAAGCAATATTCATAAATTGAATCCTGAAATACAAAGATTGTTGATGCATTAATGCAGTAATTTTATCAATTTGAGTGACTTGAAAGGGAAAATTTTTTTGCTGTTGACCACACAAATATTCGCTTGTTTGTGCCAGTTTGCAATAGTTATTTACGAACCAAGTGCGGGAAGACTATTTTCCCGCATGAGCGCACATTGTAAGCACGAGCGACCGCGAATACGTGGAAGATGTCTTCACGCAAGTGGTTTGTACAATATTTTTTGTACGAACATTAAATTAAAAAAATATTGATTAATGTCATTGGTATCATACCTGACCTAAGATAGATTACCTAATTAATTTAAGCATTTCATGTACGTAACTCTTACTCACCTTTCCCTAAAATTAAGTTATTATATTCTCACACATGACAAACATGAGGTATTTATTCTTATATTTATAAATTTATAGTACATTTATTGCGTTTTTTGGTTTAAATACAAACAATTCCGAACTGCCAATATGAATGTCGATGTGGTTCAAATAGATGGCGCCACAATTTTTTTGGAAGAATTTTTAATTATTACTCCTATTTCCCCAACTTTTAGTGAAGAATAGTGGAGGGAAGTAGTATTTTATAGATTAAATCTTATTACCACCAAGTTAGATTTTTTTTAAATGTCCCAAAGTGTCAGTGTTTTTTTCAATTTTTACAGTCGCCTCAACCGGGAAAACGTATTTCCCAGTCGAGCTACACATGCGCTAAATGTCAGTTTACAGGCGGTGAGTACAAAAAATTTATTTAGGTATATCTGCAACTGAATCTTTTGAAATGTTGAAAAATTACGCATCCCAAACTGAAATTGACCAATTTCTCAAAAGTTGTTTAAATCTTTATGTAGAGCCTGTCCTTTACATTAAAACGCGATTTGATTTTTCTGATCAATTTTTTAACATTTCAAGAATTCTTGAAAAAAAAAAACGGTCCAATGCTATGAAATAAAATCGCTGCAAAAAATTGTACAAAGATTTCCAATAAATAAAGAATTTACCAGTCTTCAAATTTTGAACAAGAAATGGGAGCAACACGCTCTTTTAAATCATATGGAGTATGCGGTTGAGATTGTGAACTCGGTTGTGAAGTTTATTGGAAAATGGTATTTGAATTGAAAAATGCTGCAGATGTTCTTCTTTTCTCCAATTTGAAAGTAGTGTTCTCCTTACTTTTTATTCTGCCTTTTTTAAACACATTTGTTGAAAGAATTTTCAATGACTTGAAAAATATCAAGACAGACCACAGAAATGCGTTAGGTGCTGCAACGTCTTTGATGGCGACAAAAAGAGGCATTAAAGATATGGGAGGTTGGAAAAGATCTTACTTACATTCGAATTATTATAGATCACTTTTAAATTTGGCACTTTCTATTTGAAATGTCGGGTAAAAGCGGGTATTTTACCATTCGCTTATGCGGGTAAGGCAGACGTATAGCTCCTGCAGCACATTATCCGTTTGATAATCAGGATCTGGAGGAATTATAACCACCGATATCAGTGGCGGCTCGGGGTGGTTCACATAGGGAGTGCATAATTTCAAAATTAAAAAATGAGGTGTGGCCACCACACGACTTTCTTATACGTATGAAAGTGTTACTTCCGGTCCGAATTTTGAAATTTCATTTATACAAAAAATATTCCAAATCCAACTCTAAATACTTTTGTACTCTTCATAAATATATATAGAATGCATAATTTACGACATATTTGCAAAAAATCGTTATTCTGTAAGAGTAAAAGTGTTACTTCCGGTCCGAATTTTGAAATTTTTTTTATACAAAAGATATTTAAAAATACGTTCTAAATACTTTTATACTGATAATTTACCTGCCTAGAAAGCATGACTTGCGTGATATTCGCAAAAAACTGATTTTCGATAAGAGTAAAAGACCTACTTCTGGTCGGAATTTCGAAAAACTTTATTAATACAATTTTTCTCAAATTTAATTTTGAGTACATTTGAATTCCTTATAAATTTGTTTAAACTTAGTAATTGACGAAATATTTGCAAAATTCGATTTTTTCACTGAAGTAAACTACTACTTCCGGTCTGCCGATTTTGCTCAAAATCTAATCAGTTCTCAAGAGGAAGATTATATTCGTAAATACAAAATTTGAAATTGATATCTGTAGCGGTTTGATCGCTATCGTGGTCACACACACACACACAGACACACACACACACAGACACACACACAGACACACACACAGAGAGAGATATTTTTTAAAAACCACTTTTTTGGTATCAGGGGACCTCAAAACGTGGACATCTGCAAAAATCTCGAGGTCGAAAATTTTCATCATCACAATACTTCCTTATACTACGTAAAAGAAAGTTAAAGTATAATACAAGAACGCTTACCCAATCTTTATAAGTTTCACCGACATACTGTTCCAGACAGGTACTGTTCATTGTACAGTTTGTTTTGAGGGAATAATAAATATAACACTACAGTTTGATTACATCTGACGATAAACGAAGTCCATTTTGCGTGTCTTTGACTTGCAGAACAGTTCTATCACTTTTTCATTAAAATTTGGGAAATCATTTATAAATTCAATTAAAAACCGGTGCTGCTTCGATGTGATCTCTGAGCGATTTATCTAATTCTGCCGTAAAATTTATCAATTCCCGAAAAATGCCCTTGGTATTCGACGTTTGCCATTCATCATGACCCCGAAGTGCCAGTTCAAACGCGCCACAAAATCTAATGCAATTTATTATTAAATTTAACACATGCCTATTTTTTGTTACCTGTTCATTGTGTTGTTGAACTGCTTTTCTATATGATGATCTAAAACATTCTGAATGTTATTTTTTCCTAACATTCTTAGACTAAATATATTTTTCAAATGCCCTTCGGAATTTTCATGTTTCGTAATTTTAGCACTAAGATGAATTAAGTCTTTTATTCCGTTCTTTGACCAAGACGGTTCACCACCAAACAAAAGACACGGAAAACAAAACAAAGTATTTTTAATTTCACACCCACAAATCCAGTCATTTTTCTGATAAATATTCATTTTGAATTTTCTTATAACGTCTTTACCTTTAACAGATTGTTTATTTCCTAAACATAATTGAGGCATCGGCCGTTTAAGATTTTTATTGCGATTTTTTCATCATACGTTAACCGCGAAAACGTGTTATTCTGCATCGCAGACACGAAATTCATCTTACAACAGCGTTGAGCCGACGGGAATCTTGCTCAGATGCTATGTATTATACGATATGGAACTAGAACAAAATACAGTTCTCCCCACCTTCAATGTAATATTTAATGGCTTAACGCAGCAACAGTAGCGCTTGCACATGGGTATGTTTCTCTCGGTGGAAGGGGTCTTTACATCCGTGCGCTGTTGGTCTTAGTCGTCATTATATCTATGACTACGATCGGTGCATGTAGGTTGTTTCGCGTGCCGTACACGCCACGTTCCTGTTCAATAACAATGAATACGTAATAAATAAATACTTTCACAGTTAGTCGCCGCTTGGTTTGTTTTGTTTCAAAATTCCAGGGGGTGCAATTGCTCACTTGCTCTCATTAAAGAGCCGCCACTGACCGATATATATACAGCACGTGTCAATTTTCATTAGCCATAGGCGATTAATTCATGCAATACGTAACAACATGGCACCCCACATTTCCTCTTCAATGCGAGCGCGATCGATACAAGCTCAAGTTAGCAGTAGCTGTTGGACTATTGACTAGGGTGTTTGTACTGCGCTCAGAAATAATATTTACGCATTGCAAGGATTTTTCTTTTTCCTTTCAGTAAATGTCGAGAATTATTAAGCTGCGTTCACGCTGCATGTCACAAACAAAAGCGTAATTCTATTAAAATTAAAAATAAGGTAAATAAAAAAGGATTCTGAAAATAATAATAACTACTAGATCGCGGCGGCCATTTGATGATGACGGCTTTTATTGCAGACTAGATCGCAACGTGTTCGCAGCTAAACATTTAATGTAGAAGTGGGAAGATCGGAGAAAGTCGTTGTAATGTCGATTGTTGTCGGGATTGGTGACGGATAGTAGGGGTGACACACGTTGCCAAATATTATTTGTATACGTATAAATCGCATGTAAACATTGAATCCATATACCTAATGAAAATTGACACATACGGTATATATCTTTATGACTAGTACTCGCTACATCATCCGCAGCTAAGCCCAGTGTTTTATACCGTTTTACATAAAATTGGATCGGAGGTACCTACTTCTGAAAATTCATCAGGATTCATTTTTGAAACAAATAGAAAAAAAAAATTATGTTTGACTCTATATATGACCACCGTACTCGAATGAGTACAAGCCAGTTTTATAAGATTTCTCAATGTCTCATAGGAAAAACTTGCTATTATATAAAAAAAATGTAACTAGTACTTACTGTTTTAACGTACGAAGGCTCTACAGGCTATAAATAAACGAAAATACTATAAGAAAACGCGCAGCCAATTTAACAAACAAAAATTGACAGGTCAGTTTCAAACTTTTTACTGGAACATTATGACATCAGCGCCTCCTAGCTTCTAATTTATGAAAATATGTCAGGAGACCTACGTTATGCTCTCTCCTGTTCTATTCTTTACTCGTAGCAGGATACACATTGCTTGAACTAAAACTGGCAAAGACGTTCAACTAATCTGCAAGAGATGGAGCACCAAGCCATTTTTATCGAGGCCAACTGTATCTAATATCGCTGCGCGATATAAGGCCGTCACATAGCGAAATTTTTCTGATTCTTATAACCTCAAAATGTTTATCCGTATGTGGCGGCATCTACCCAAAGCACATTAAAATGCATGGTAATCATGAGCATTTTTAAAATCACGTGATAAAAATATGCAATATCATTGGATTATATCAAATCTACTGTTATTGACATTTGACTGATATGACATTTATTTAAATACTACACATATTGAATCCTTTCATTTTATGTGTGCTACATATTTACTATCAATATATTTTGGAAGTTACGTCGAGTACCAATAGAAAACTATATTTTGTTCTTACCACAATAGTCTGCGCTAAAAGGAAAATGAGAATTGATTTTTCGAAATGTAGTATAAGGAAGATTCTTGGTAAATAGGTAAAATTTTTTGCATATTTAGGCTAAATTTATATATTAATATTTGTAGTTGTATAAATTCTACTAGAAAAATTGCGGGGCTGAAGTAAAGCAGTTTTGCTGGACGTTATTTGGTCACTAATATTAATAAGAAGTCTGAATAAGTGAACTCTAAGGTATTTGAGGGCTGATTTAGAACGATTTCAAAAAGGATACAAGTGGATTTATTATGAATATTTCAACATTGCCAATTTTTGTTCTGTAATTAGACTTGTACCTGTTGAATAAATAAAGATGCTTAAGTAATGTTTAAAGTGCTCTAATTATTACCAATAATGCATCTTGTTATCATCGTAAGGTTGAGAAGGGTCAACAAGAAACTGATTAGTGTTATTGTTATTAACAGATTTGGTATAGGCAGCACCAAAGAGTGCACCGCTATAACTAAATTAGCAAATTGTAATAGTGCCAAAATGGAAAAAAGTACAACAAATATGTACCGAAATACACAGAAAAAAGAGGTTACTGGATATTACCTTCTTAACCAATGTCGTTTGGAAATATTCTATATTTCTTTTAATAAGTGTACATGCATGTATGTATATTAATTTATTGTAATATTTGAGTATACTGTAAAACAAAGTTATTTTGTCTTAACAAGATCAGGTAGTTGCGATTCTGTAGACCACATGTTAAGCTTAAAGGAGGTGCAAATTGAGCACCGATGGCTGAATATTTTATAAGGCAATGTGGAACAGTAACACTTCAAAATCTTCCAATACTGTTGAAAGCGGCGATTACGTTAAACAAACACTTTACAACGTAATTGAATCCTAATTAGTGTTCCCCTTTGAATTGTTATAAAAAGTTAGAAACGTAAGTAAAATTGTAATTCTCGACACTACCCAACAACTTTATTATCAGCAACACTTTTTTTTAATTATTTTAAAATTATTAATATTAATTACCCACTTTAAAGTTAATATTTAAAGTGTTATTTTAATAAAAATTCAGAAATTATTTCTTTTGGGTACTACTAGATGGCGCCACATACGGATAATATTTTGAGGTTACAAGAATCAAAATCATCAGTGTAAATGGAAGTTATGTGACGGCCTTATATCGCGCAGCGATATCAGATACAGTTGGCCTTGATTTTTATTGATGTACTCAAGCAAGTACAGCGGGTCAAAATGGGTTAAGGCAAGCAAACTCGCGAGGCTCCCAGTGAACATATCAAAGTCAGCCTGAGGTGGGTGATAAATTGCAACTATAATTTTGTTAATTTCGGATTGAATTTCAACCGCGCAAAGCTCAAAAATATTCAAAATAGATAAACATGTAATTTCATCTCTGGGTTTTAGTTACAATAAATTATTTGCAAGAAGAAGAAAACTCCCATGCCGACGTTGAGCACGGCAAGTGAAACTTTTTAAATGAAGATTATTCAATATGTGAAGGCTTCTCCGGAACTTTTACGTACAAAAATTAGTTATTTTTACATACGATATAGTAGAAGGTCAATCAATAAGTGCTTATAAAGGAAACGTGAAAGCATACACTTTTCATTAGGAAATCTATATGAATGCATAATTATATTAACGTATAGTACGACACCATATATTCACAATGTCGCCCACAAAGTTACGTTTGGTAGATAACAGAGAGAATGAGTGATCATGTATAATATGTAACTCAATTTCGAGTGATTTTCAATATAAAAATAAACCATGCGAACATTAAATGTCAAAAGTTCGCTTTAGGAGTTTCCAGTTTAAAATCCGATGTGAAGTTTTACGCTTTTCAATAATAGCATCGTGGGGGAGATTTTTGAAGCCGATGTGTTGAAATTGAGATTAAACATATAGGGGAGGTAAAGCTTATAACATGGATTGAGATGTTGATTTTGTTGGTGAAATGAAAATATGTAAATTTTATAGAGGGATTTTCCAATATCAGCCTACCTTGTTTTCCGTGCAAATATTCTACGATGACAACAAGAATGTAATATTGTCGCTTTATTATATAGACACATGAAGACGCTTGTATTATGTTTTTTTTTTATGAAACGTTAAATTCTAAATTATAAATTTTAATATGAGCTGAGGTTCCATAAATATGAACAGCTTATTTTTGATGCAGCAAGTTGAGTGTTACAGGATATATTTTTTCTGCGACAGAAGTGCAGCTCTGAGAGAATTTTTAATATTTTATTTGCAAAATGTATTTCAAGTAAATTATTATTTATACGAGGCTTTATCAATAATGGAATTTCTCAGGATACGTTACACATTGTTAGTTGATACATATTGCAGTGATCTTGAGTTTGGTGGTAAATTGTAAATAAGCATAATCAAGATCACTTCTAGATTTAATTTAATTTATTACTATTTTATTTATTTTATCATGATGTGTATATATATATATTCATTAAGTTAATGTTTTGGCAAATTTAATTTTTATTTACGTAAAATAATATAATATTAGAATAAGCATAAAATATTAAGTGAATTATAACAAGAAAGTGTTTCCCGCACGAAAAATACTGTGACCGGGAGAGATCGACAGATTGGCCCGGTGAAAACGATATTCTCCGCTAGATGAAATTGACAAATCCCGAACTTGTAAACAAATCAATGCTTAGATGTTTGTTTACGTTTTTGAAAGATAGTAATACATCGATTGACCGATAGGTGCAGCACTATAGAAATGCAATTGAAGAGGTGGAATCGGAATCGTACCGAGGATAACCGTACGTTTTTGTGAAGAAAAATATGCATATAAATCGAGACACGATGAGAAAACGTTAGATGCTTGGTGAAAACCGCTCTCATAAAAAGAAAACTCTTTTCAAGCAGATGAGAACCGCTTAAACTTAAAAATACCTACACGAGTGCTTATGCTTTTAAAATGTTAATTTAACTTAAAAGATTTATTCATGAATCGGAACTTAGAATAATTTTTCTGAAACGGATTTACTATACTTAGAAAATTTTCCGATAAAATTGAACTTATAATATTTTATGGATTAAATATTATTCTGACTTAGAAAATTCTTTGCGTATCGGAACTTATAATATTTTCTTAAAAATTTTATTGTACTTATAAAATTTTCAATCTGGGTGGGACATTGGGACTTGTAATTATTTTTCAGAAATAATTATTTGTATTTAGAACAAGTTCTATCTAATTAGAACTTTGAAAATTTTTAACAAGTTTTTTTTTACTAGAATGTTTTATTTTTATATGCAGGGTTATTACACCGTGTGTTATGGTAAAGCATTTTAGTGTTTGTAATGATCTAATTTAATAGCCTAATATTTTTTTTGAATTAAGTATAAACACTGCGCTTTTTTTTAAATCTTCTTTATTATTTATTTACAATATTAGAAGGGTTATAGTTTAATAATTTTTGTTTATATACATGTAGGATATTTAGATTGTGAAGAAGTTTATATTTTGAAATGGATGACTTTGAAATGTTATATGAAGAATTAAGGTGATTTATTAATGTCCATTATAAATGTGTATATAGTGTTGTACAAATTTCTTATGTGGTGTTTTATACTGGAACCCTAGAACAAGGTATTTTTTTTGTTTTGTATACACTTTCTTTATATTGAGATGTTGATTGTTTACATGTATCATTGATGAATAAAGAAAATCATAGAAATTTTTAAATAAAATTTGTATTCGATATTATTCTTTGTATTAATTATGATTTGTTTATTGATTTGACTATTTAATCATAACATGCAATAATTTCTGTAATATTTAAGACATTTTATTTTGTAAATATACTTGTATAATTTTAAAATTTCATCTTTAGTATCCTTCATAAATTATATTATAAGGTTTATTTTGCATTTTATTTTCTTTACCTGACCTGGTAATAACTGAAGAGCATTCAATTTTGATTGAAGAGTTTATTTATATTTTCTGCCCCTGAGAGAAAATTTTCTTAAGTCATTTTAAACTGAGCTAGTTAAATGTAAAATCGCCTAACCTACTATTTTGCAGAAAATTTATTAAATCTTGGTCTAGCATAAGGTCTAGCACTAGGATGTATGCTTGATTCTTACTTACTTACTGATTGAACGGTTTAAATTATTTATATAGAAACCTCAATTTGCAAGAGTCACAGCAATATGTCTCGGACTTATCCTTAAAATGCCGATTTAGCAATTTTATCTATTTTACGTCGTTCACTTACACGGCAATTTAACTGTCAAACTAAACGTCAGGCAACATTAAAAATTTAAATATTCTTTTATAAACGCAGGGCCTGCTCGAAAATAACACCATTTCTTTTACAAACAAACCCTTTTAGTGGAGTCTCACCTGCCTTCAAATCATCCTTCTATATACAGAGTGAAGCATCACTGTGGGGAGACTGATTATGACTTTATTAGAAAAGACATTCAAAGCGGCTTTCTTCCTAAGGTAGCCACTCATTAGGAGGAGTGTTCCAAACTTGGTGGCTGACTATAGTTATAGTTTTTTTTAATGGAACACCCAGTATAATCCATTCTGGTATTTCCCGTATAATTCTTAGTCAAAATGTTATAAGATAGTATCAGCCTAAAATACAACGGTTTTGATTTATTACCATTTTTCTGGAAAATTCAATGTTTTAAGAAAATATATATCTCGAAAAAGATCAGATGGCCACGATTTTTGGTAGTGTTTATGATAAAAGGACATAACGCAAACATGTTTCATTTTTGCCTACTACTTGCATGCGCAGAAAACTGGATTAAAGTTATATGCCTTTTTTTTCTTCTAAAGTCTTATTTTTCAAATGGAACAGCCTATATATCGCTTTATTTTTGAATTGCTTGATAAATTTTACACCAAGAACATATAAGACGTTATTACTTTAAAACTGCCATTGCTGAGCTCTTGTCATTTTTTTTATAAAATGTTACCAATTTTATGTCTTATTTGAATACGCTCTTGTGATACTGGAGGAATGTCAAAGAAATTGTTTATTAGCCCAAGAAGTTCAACTGCAGCGTTACCCTGGAAGAGGTTTCCTAGGACAGATGCCATTTGAAGAGTAATGGACACTTTTATTACTACTGGTAGTATCGCTTATTCAAAACCACGAAAATTAAAATAAAATAAATGTCATCCGTGGTGAACACTTTCAAATTTTAAGTTACACACCCAGAATTTTAAAGCTAGAAGAATGCTCTGCCATTGGGTATAACTAAAGTTAATATCCAGGCAATTTCTTTTGGTAATGTGTTATTTACGGGTGAAGCTACTTTCTATAGTAACGGAATAGTTGACAAAAGAAATTTTTATTATTACTCAAATCAAAATCCTTACATCACTAGTAAATAGATCATCAGCATAGGTGGAGCATAAATGTATGGGGACGTATTCTTGTTCATCAGATGATATGCCCGCACGAAATATTTTAAATGCAATGCTTCCAGGGAAGTGGCTAGCTCGTGGAAGCCCTAATCACTAGCCTGTTAGGTTTTCGGACATCACAAAAGAGATTTTTTTTTAAAACTACGTGGAAAAGCAAATATTCAGTATACCTGTCAACAAAAAAGAAGCTACATTCGAAGCTATATTCGATAAATATTTAGAAATACACGTGCTCAACTCCTTACTAATGTCGATTTATCGTTTCGGAAGCGTGTTAAAAAATATTTAGAAGTGAATGAATTTTTATTTGAACACTTCTTGAAGAAACTTTAACCTATTTTAATGCTTATATTTATTGTTATTTTATAGTTCCTGTTCTACTAATTCCTCATCCCTTCACGTACGAGTTCCTGTTTCTCAGCTACTATTATTAATTTGTTTTGTTTAAAAATTTGTTTATTCTTCCAAACTCTGTATATTTTATGTATACTGCTGGCATAGTCTCTATTGTAAATAAAATATATCCATCAATTTTCGTATAAATACAGGTAGGTGTAGAAATGAGACACTAAAATTGTATAAGTAAAAGAAAAGAAGAAGAGCAATTTTATAAACAACTCAAACTCTCAAGCTAGTGAACCATTTTTTTATATTCCCCCAATACATACAAGAGTCAACTCTAATCTCATTTTTATAAAAATTCATTATAAAAATATGATTGTCAACTTAAATGTCATCTACTCGATTGTCAATTTGACAGCAAATATTATAACGCCCTACATGTTTTTGGTGCGAAATTTAGTGAGCAATTAAAAAATGAAGAGATATACAGGTTGTTCTATTTGAAAAAAATGACATTTAGACAAAAAAGTGTGATGTATCTAATACGTCGCTTTCGAAAAATATATTTAAATTTAAATTTAACAAAACATTGAATTTTTCAGAAAAACGGTAATAAGTAAAACTTTAAATTTTAGACTTATACTATCTGATTACTTATTGACTAAGAATTGTACGGGTAATACAAACATGTAATAATATACAGGCTGTTCTATTTAAAAAACTACCACACTGGTGAGCTACCAGGTTATGGAACACTCTGTATAATGCAAAATAAATTTAGAAGGTGCTGCTAATAAGTGGCTATCTTAGGAAGGAAACTGCTTCGAAATATCTTTTCTCATTAAGTCACAATCGGTCTTCCCCGAGCTGCAAGCATATGTGATTATTAAATACTCTAACTTATCTAATTAGATGTTGTAATAAAGGCGGTAATTATCCATGGATTTAGTTTATAATACCTATACTTATTAAATAAATTTAAGCAAAAAGGAGATAATGAGATTAAAAACTTTTTTTTTCGAAATTCCTACCGAAAGTAGTTTTTTTACTCTTATCGAAAATCAGTTTTTTGCGAATATCTTGTAAGTCATGCTTTTTAGACAGGTACATTCGAAAGTATTTGTAACTTAATTTTCAATACCTTTTGTATGAAAAAAATTTAAAAATTCGGACCGGAAGTAACTCTTTTACTATATTGTCGAATAGCGATTTTTTGCAAATATCTCGTAAATTATGCATTCTATATACTGGGTGTTTCGGAATTGCACGGCACTATTGTAGGCACTTGTTCCTCAGCATAAAATAAACAAAAAAGTCCATATAAACATATGTCTCAAATTAATTTATTACTAAGATGGAGCATAAAGATATTTATTTAACAATACAACATCCAAAAGCACGACAAATTCATGCTTCTTTAGCACATCGAATAGCATAAGGATTATTCTTGACAGTTGCTGCGGCTTCCACGATGCGATTACTAAGCTCTGATGAATCCCGATCCCCCGATCTAACGCCGTTAGATCGGTAGTTTAGTAATCGCATCGTGGAAGCCTCAGCAACTATCACGGATCATCCTGATGCTATACGAAGTGCCAAAGAAGAATGAATTTGTCGTGCTGAATGCTGCATTCAACAAAACGGTGGCCACTTTAAACAGTTCTTTTGGATGTTGTATTGTTAAATAAATATCTTTATGCACCAATATCTTAGTAATAAATTAATTTGAGACATATGTTTATATGACTTTTTTGTTTATTTTATGTTATAGAACAAGTACCTACAATAGTGCCGTGCAATTCCGAAACACCCGATATATTTATCAAGAATACAAAGTATTTAAAACTGGATTTGAAATATTTTTTGTATAAAAAAAATCTTAAAATTTAGACTTGAAGCTTTATTTTTCTAAGATAAAAGTATAAAAACAATTTAGAACAACTTGTGTATAATTTGAAACGCTCATACGTATAAGAAAGTCACGTGGTGGCCACACCTCATTATTTAATTATGAGATCTAAAAATATAATTACATTTTAGGCTGAACTACTTAAAAGTAATATTGACCTAATAACCGCCAAAAGAAAAAAAAAATTAACTGGAAATAATACTTTTATTCCTATTAAAATGTAGTTTCTTACAAAAATCTAGTAATAAATATACTCTGCACAGATTTATTGAAAGTACAAAAGTATTTTAAACTTTAATTTGTAATAACTGTTGTGTAAAATCACACATACTAAAAAGTTTAATTTATACATTCAGAACATAGCAAACGGATTCGAGTACTTAACGAAAACAGATCCGATTAGCATGTAGCATGTGAGAATAATTTAAATAAAAACCGCAAATCGATTCGATCAGTAATTGAGGAAAATGTGCGGCGATTACGTTTAAATAGGGAGTCAAGTGCATTGATCGCCCCCCTAACACGCTACTGATGATATTGTACAATCACACAGAGAGCAAAACGAACTTTAAACTTGAGCGATTGCGAATGCTCATCGAAAACATCATTACTGCTGAAAGAACAAACGATTTTTTCACTCGCAAAACAATCAACGTACAAACAAGGACGAGAAATATTTGCGGTTGAACAATTCACTTCCAAATACATGTTACGATTTTATCGCAAAGGTATTCAGACGCAGAAACCATTTAATTTCCTACCGTCGGAGTTTTTCTGTCCGATCGATCCACGAAGTTACTGCAATCGAGTATACTGAAATTGTCACATAAATACCGAGTACTTTGAAGGATGAAGGAAATGTTTAAATACACCCCAGCGGTTTCGTTAAACGCGCTGCACGATATAGTTTATTTGAAATTAGGGGAAGGAAATGTCTTGAACAGAACGACTCTGTTGGGAAATGTCTAGGAAGATGTTCGTAAATAGTTAACGGAGTTAAAATTAATACTGAGAATTATCAATTAAGGGGATGTTATTATTTATTTAAGACACTAAGAGATTTAAAGTACGGACTTGAAATTTATGTGCCACTAAGGCCGAATTTATTATAGTAGTCATTGCATAAATACTGCATGTATGTAATTTGAAACAAACCAGTTCTTTAAAGGTTTGTATTTTTAACTTCATGATTAATAATAGCTGTTACCTCACAGATAATATCCACCAAATTAATCTTAATATGAAAATTGATTTATTGCCTCTAATATATAAGGAATTTTAGAGACAGACTCTTCTTTAAATTGCTTAGCAAAATAATTCTATGTAGTAGATAGGTTTCTAGCAGCTTCTCAATGTTTGAAAAATATGTCATTAATATTTATTTAATTGCAACATAATTTATATTTTTTATTTTCCGTGTTCTTTTAAATTCTTTCTATTAA
This sequence comes from Amphimallon solstitiale, assembly GCA_963170755.1. Classification (NCBI taxonomy): domain Eukaryota; kingdom Metazoa; phylum Arthropoda; class Insecta; order Coleoptera; family Scarabaeidae; genus Amphimallon; species Amphimallon solstitiale. The sequence goes on along the minus strand of OY720682.1, from coordinate 75,912,036 downwards.
AATTGTTATTCAATTCTTCTGCAAACTTTGATGTTAACATTTCATCATCATTTAAATTTATAAAGTTGTTTACCGCTCCTTAAGGCGAAAGGTGACATGTATTTAATGTGTTTCGGAAACGAGAGATGGCGCTGATTTTATTTCCCGTTTTTTTCAAAAACTATACAATATATTACGAATTTCATTGATTGTGTATATAGTATAGAGAAAGGGGGACGTTGTAGAGTTAATATTCATGTACTTGAGTGTTTTTATTTTTTTTCTACCGTGAATATTAACGTCCGAAACGCATATTTTCATAATTTTTCCTCCCCCTTACACCTCTCACCGCTACCCCTCCGAATGCGCGAGATCACAATGATACGTCGTGGCCGCATGTCTTGATTCAAAACTGTCGCACATCTTATGCAGTACAAGTTATCAATTTCAAGTTTTCGCATTTTTGAGTTCAGTTCTGTAGTAATAAAACAGACAGGAATAACATGGATAAAAGATACTCGACTAAGAGAAGAAACCATCTTCGACTTAGTGTCAAACGTAATAATGAGGTGTGGCCGGCCATCTTCTTCTTATACATATGAGCGTTCCATATGATACAAAATTGTTCTAAATTGCTTTAAATAGTTTTATCTTCTTAGAAAACTAAGCCGAATTTTAAGATTTTTTTTATATAAAAATAATTCAAAATCCTAGTATCAGTATTTCTATTCCCTTAACAAATCTTTATAGAATGCACACTGCGAGATATTCGAAAGAAATTGCTACTGGCTAAGAGTAAAAGTGTTACTTCCGGTTTAAATTTTGACATTTTTTTATACAAAAGGTATTGAAAATCATATTTTAAATTCTTCTATACTCGTAACGAACCTATCTAGAAAGCATGACTTGGGAAATGTTTGGAAAAAACTGATTTTTGATAAGAATAAAAGACCTACTTCCGGTAGGAATTTCGAAAAACTTTTTTAATACAATTCTTCTCAAATTTAATTTTGAGTACATTTGAATTCTTTATAAATTTGTTTAAACTTAGTAATAGACGAATATTGGCAAAAACTACTTCGGGTCTACCGATTTTACCGAAAACCTAACCAGGTCTCAAGAGGAAGATTATACTCGTAAAGACAAAATTTGGAATTGATAGTTATAGCCGTTTGATCGTAATCGTGACCATACAGAGAGACACGAAGACATTTTTTAAAAACCATTTTTTGGTATCAGGGGACTTCAAAACGTGGACAACTGCAAAAATCTCGAGGCCGAAAATTTTCCTCCTCACTATACTTCCTTAAACTACGTATAAGAAAGTAAAAAATAATTCAAATTACTGGCAATGTAAGAATGTGACAGGAATTGTAATATAACAAATTTGAATTAAAATTATTTGAGAGAACTGAGCTATATTTTAAACTGAACTTATCGTTTGACAGGCTCTTATCCATTTATTTGCCAATTCCACATCTTTCAAAAAACTAAAATATTTTATACTAGTTTCCTTCATTTTCCGGTTGTAATTTGAGCACCCAAAAACTGCACAACATCGCATTTTTAGATGATAACTAATAAGAGTCGATCGCAAAACTACAAGTAGCACACGTAATAAATACCCAAACATGAAAACAAATCGCACTTGCTGCTTCGAAGCTGACGTCATGACAATGAGTCAGATTTCTGACTTATATCAGGGTGTTTTTGTCATTCAATATTGTCGTATTATAAAAAATACCTACCTATCTAAAAAATGTAGTATACAACAAGCTTTGAAAATAAACTCTTATAAAACATACCATGACTAGTTACTAGTTTTGAAAACCCGAGTGCGAAACGAACGATGGATTTTCAAAGTCGGTAATTGCTCTGACAGCCTTTATTGAACTTATTCTTTCATATAACCTATTTTCCTTCATTATTTATTTAATTAATTAATTTATATTAATTCCATTAGTCATATTGTTCTATTTTAATGACTCAAGACCGATATTTACTTATTTTAAAAATTACGAAACTATCCATTTACAAACATTTACGTGGACATTTCCCCAACTCTCTGTCTTATAATCACACATAATGGAACAGAACCACAGCCGACCGACCATTCGCTGTAAAAAAAAACTACATGAAAAAAAGCATGAGAGAAAATTACTATTTGCGTTTCGGACGGTAATTTTCATCCACGGATGGACGGGTTGTTCAGTTAAGTACGGGGTTTTGCCGCCTAATCTACCTATTTACGCCATTATTAGATGGCGCCACGGTGTTAGAAACAAGAGACCTATAAGTAAATTTGAATCATGACTTAAACCGAATAACTTAAGATGTCGCAACTATAGCGCTGTCACTTTATGGAAACGCGTAGAAACGTTAACCAACAAATTTTGTGTGTGTTGCTAAACATTATTTTTCTTATTACTACTTAGTCAGTGGTGTTATAATCGTACCGTAAGTTCTGTAAAGAGTAATATGATAATTTTATTAAGTTGACATAATGCCTTTTTAAACTTAAAGGATGGATAGAAGGTGCATTGTGTGTGGGGCGTACAAGCAAGAAGCAAGAGCGATGCATATTTTCCGAGAATGCGAACAAGTAACTAACGGCATAATAGTTGACATATAACCCGAAGGTGAGCTGGAGATTTTTTTGTTTGTAGTTCTGATTCCAAGTGCATAAGGACCACCTGGTTGTAGCAAGGATTTTGTTGGTTCCCGATTACACTAATTAAAGTTTAAATGACAATTAAGTAAGTAATTGGCAATTAATAGTATAATTTTTAGGAATATAATACAAGTGTATAAGAAAGCCTTTAAAGTACAGGAAAAACTTAGTACTTGTTTTTAAGTTTCTATATTACTTTTTTTCACAAGCAATCAATCGATGTTAATACAAACTTCAAATTTCTTGGTACAGAAGCATTTATTATTTTTTCTAATGATTTTCCTAGGCAGTTTCCTATAATAAAAACGCGCCTTTATACTATCGTTGATATTTGTTAGTATACAGTTGTAATTATTATATTTTATTATTTAGAAGTGAAACTTGGCAACAGCAAATGGATGCCAGTATAATGAAACAAAGAAAGAAATTTTGCAGCCTACATTTTGACATAACCTACTATGCACACCCTCAATCAGTACTCCTCAACAGAAATGCAGTGCCGACACTCCACCCCATGAGGCAACCCACGGAACCAAAGGCACCCATATCATTGGATATCTCATTTATTTCATCATAACAATAAATTAATCAATTTGGTGTTACTTTTTAAAGCCCCAATTGTCACTCTTTTAATTATATATTGATGAAAAGACGTCTACTAAATTTGTTAGGTATCTTATGTATCAATATTTTTATTTATGTCACCTTATTTTATGTTCATCATTTATGTAATATAAGATTTTGCAAATGGTGGTAGTAAACATCTTAAGTCATTGTGTATCTATCGGGTTTAATTACCTACTTTGTAGTATTTTGAGTAGGTACTTGTGCTTTTTCAACAGAACTTCTATCTTATCGTTAAAAATATGTTTGTTTGTCGAATATTCTACTTTTGGTAGATTATGCTATTGTTCGTAACTTTATTTTTGTACCGGTAATTTAACTAAAACATACGTGTTAGATGTTAGTTATTAATAATCATAAATGTACTTTGTACCTTTTCTACTTTGTAGTATTTTGGGTAGGTACTTGTGCTTTTTCGACAGAACTTCTATCTTATTGTTAAAAATATGTTTGTTAGTCAAATATTCTACTTTTGGTAGATTATGCTATTGTTCGTTACTTTATTTTTGTACTGGTAATTTAACTAAAACATACGTGTTAGATGTTACTTACTAATAAATAATCATAAATGTACTTTGTACCTTTTCTACGTAACGATATTAAAGTGTAATTATTTAAGTAATTCTTTTCTTTAAAACGTTATTGTGTAGTTACAGCATTGTAATTGAATATCGTACTGTATACTGTTTTCGTTAGCAATGATTCCTCATTACTACGGGAACTAGTAAATAGTATGCAATTTGATTACAGTGTTGTGATCATGTACCGCGAGATCAAAAATTATATTGATAAAGATTTGTCATGGAATGTAAAACGTCTGTCTTAAGTTATATCATTAAGTGTCACACTGTCATTAATATTTGTCATTATATTTTCTCTTATAATGAGTCTGACACTTAATGATATAACTTAAGACAGACGTTTTACATTCCATGACAAATCTTTATCAATATAATTTTTGATCTCGCGGTATTAAACCCTTTATTTTGAATTTCCCGCTACCAAATACATTTTGAATCGCCCGCTATTTGCTTAGTGTTATTGAAAACTGTAATTTTTTGATGTCAACGCCATCTATATTTGGCGGAAGACAATACAAAACGCGGATAAAAATTTTGGCTTGACTGCGCATTTGATTCTAATCTGTATTTTCATCAGATTTTTTTTCTATTTTGGATTAAATTTAAAAATATTTTCTTCACATGCGCCCTTTCTCAGAATTTTAAAAAAACATTAAATACGGAAATTAAACAAAATATATCAACTATTATATAAACAAAAATAAAAAAGTAAGACGCATCTCTGTAGAAGAGCATTTTAAGTCATATACTACTTTAAAAAAGGAAACAGGTTTGGTAATTTGTTTATAAAAACGGGAATACTTTTCCGATACTTTTATCTCTCTTGCACACTTGGCCGTCACCTTTCGCTTTAAACAGTTTCCTTTGCACAATCATGATATCATTACTTTCTTATTAGAATGGGAAAGATGCCGTATTTCCAGACTAACTATTTTCTTGTAATTATAACATGTAAGAAATATTCTTTAAAAAGGAATTATGTTATATGTACCTAATCCTAATAAAATTTTCAAACAAATTTGTGATATTGCTTCTCATGATTAAAACGGTTATAATCAAATATTAGTAATTAATCTTGATTATAAATTTAGATCATGCAGTCAAAAAGCCAATGCAATATGTCAGAACAGGGAAAATTCTTTTCCAATTATGGAATTGTGAACAATACACCAGACTTTTCTTTTGTTACTGTTGACACCATTACTGCTTGCAAGGGTATTAGTGAGCTTAGATTTTCTTTGCACATGCTACTAATATCATAAAATCTTGTATTCTGTTGGACACTTTTTCTGCTTCTTGGAAACACGCGGTAATTATTCCTTTTCCTAGAAAATCTAATGATCAACAGTTTTCATATGTGCGTTCTATATTTGCTTACTGACTTGGCTAAAGTCGAGGCTAAAGTACTGGAAAGGGTTATTGGTTCTCAGCTGCGAATGCATCTGGACTTGCGCGGCATTGTAACTGAGTCACAGTGTGGATTTAGATCCAAGCACAGCTGCTCCTGCTTGTTGAATATAACTGACGATCTTGATATCTGCTCGCGATAGTGGTAAAGTTTCCGTTCACGCTTACTCGACTTCAGCAAGGCTTTTGACACATCAGACCACAATATCCTTTTATCTCTCTTCGGCCATATAGACTTATCCACGAACGCAGTTCAATTTTTAATAGTTATGTGTCTAGTAGGACCCAGCACGTACTGCATCAAAGGGTGTCTCTGTACATATTTACAATACATGCTCAAAACGTCCTCCTTTAACTTCTTGACAGTAATGATTGTGTTGAACAAAAAAAAGGAGTCAATCAAGGTATGAGAAAAAATCAGGGCAAACACATTTCCATTACGTTCTTGCTAATCTGCGATATTTAATGGTCTGTTTAAATAAACTCGATTTTTTTAATGACCCCACAGGAGAAAATAATGTAGGGTCAAATCAGGTGACCTAGCTGACCATTCAATTGCTCTCCTCCGTCCTATCCACTAATCAGGAAACGTTTGGTTTAAATATTGGCCTACTGCACGATCAAAATGGGACAGTGTTCCGTCTTTTGAAACCATATGGTTTCTGCTGGTATATTTCGGTTATTGTGGATTGACAAAATTTCTCTGAGCCAGGGAAAAATATTTTGTTGTAAAAATTGTATCTTTCAGAAGTTAAATTACCATTAACGAAAGAAGAACCAATAATATTCCGAACAATGATTCCACACCAAACATTAATTTTTTGGGGATACTGCGTATGAACTTGCTCCATCCAGTGCGGACTTCTGCCCTACAGCTATGGCGGTTAAACAAAAATTTGATTCATCAGAGAAGAGAATGCAATTGATGAAGTCACCATCTTGATTTATTTTATTCATCATTGTTTCGCAAAATTCGATTCTACAGTCAAAATCATCTTCACTCAGTTTTTGCGATAGATGGATTTTGTAGGGATGACATTTTTCGTGTTTCAATATATCGATCTTCTACTCATATTATGATTTAGGGTCACCTGGTGTAGAGAAGTTATTGAATTTTCTACTACATTAAATATGATATTCAAAGAATTTTCTGCGTTTGTAACGGCTTTCGGTTGGTCTGGGAATTTAATTTTAATAATTTGATAAAAAATATAATCCATATTCTATTTTCGCTTAACAGTAAACATATTAAAATAGAAGATTATTTGTTCTAATTCTTCAAGCAGAAGGAGTAAACTACAAAGGATGTTACGTAAAAAAGCATAAGACGAAAGTTTCCTGTGACAAATAGCTAAAGATAAAGTTAAATGATATTTTAAGTGCGGAAAACTAACGTCTAAGCGGCGCGTGTATTTGAAAATATTTTTGATACACAAACATAAATAGAAAGTGTAATGAACTCTCTCACACTGCAGTCGCACGAAATGCCATTACACTATTTTACTATTGAGATATTCCATATCATTTCAAATAACGCTTTAACCTTTCAATAAGCTTTCCATAACTAGCAAAATAAAAGAAATTTATAGTTGTTATTTTCTTCTGTTTCTAGGCGAAATACACACCCGTTTTAATGAAACACACATGGAAATAATAATAACAAATATGATTTGCACAAGAATTTTAGGAGACTGAGTAGCCTAGATTTTTGTTTATACTATAAGAAGCGTTGATCCAGTAATACTTGTTTGAATCGTTTTAATAATAACTGTAATAATTCTCTATTTATTTCAGTAAATAACGTTTGCTTGTGAAATATAGTTATTATATAAAAAAACGACAATTTAATACGTAGATATACTTATTATATATAGTTAAATAGTCATTAAATTACAATTTAGATGAAATAAGTGCTTATATTTATTAAAGAAAATTTAAGTAAATATAGTTAAGAGAGTTGGTATATATTACATCTATTTATCATTTATTGTTAATCTTTCCTGCTGTACATATATTTGATTTTTCTCTCTTTACTTCACGAACATGTGGCGACCTTTTGCTGAAAGTGTTAGTGATGATGATGTGGATAGTGATAATACTGTTGGAGCACGACAGAGAAAGCATATATCAGAAGATGCAAAACAGAGAATTCTCAATGTCTATCATACCCTGATGGAAGAAAATAACGAACAACAAACCCATAACATTCAACGAACGTCGCAATTAACCATGGTGCCTTTTGGAACAACATATAAGATAATTAAGAATAACGCAGGGCCTTGAAAGCAAAGAAGTGACAAAGGAGCACCGAGAAAAATTGAAGAGGGTGAAACTGATACTATTAGGCAGCAAGTATACTCCTTCTACAGAGAAAATGTTGTATCTACACTACCTGCTTACATAAAAAAATCAGTGATGAGTCATAAATATTCAGTGTTCTAAAGCAGGGGTCTCCAAACTTTCCAGCCTTAGGGCCATACTGATTACCCCAGTAAGTTCCGAGGGCCAAAACCATATTATCATTGTTGCCGGTGGTAAAAAGAGAAATAGTCCACTGATGAAAAAAAGTCCGAAAAAGTACGCAACGTTTAAAAAAGGCTGCAAAACGGCAACACTGCATATTATTAATTTTCCTGTCATTATCAGTAATTTATAGATTAGTCGTAGAGTACGAGCCATGAGGAGTAACGTGACACGACATCTGGTGGACACAAGCGGAAATAGGTAGTACCTTCTATCGCTAACAGATGGCGCTAATAGCACGTACAGAATAATCTCGTTGGTTCGAGAAAGTTCTGGTGTCTTCCACTCACTTCTAGATGACAGTAATTGGAATATATAAGAAGGCTAGTGGCACAACCACAAGTCAGTTCCTATGACACTGTTGTGAAATAAAATAGTGCGTACCTCCTTAAAACGTGTTTGTGCGTGTTTAAGTTTAAGACATCTTTGTAACAGTATTTTGATTTGAATTGTTGCTTTTGTGTGTGATTTAGTAGTATGGAAAAGAAGCGAAAAATTGATAGTGAATGCAGAAAATTCAAAGATCAGTGGAACATTCAGTATTTCGTAATTGAGTCCAGTAAGAAGGCGCTATGTTTGATTTGCAATGAAAGCATAGCCGTTCTCAAAGAATATAACATTAAACGTCATTATGAAACAAAACATTTTCAAAATTACTCAAAATATACAGGAAGTTTGCGGACAGAAAAATTCGAAGCTATGAAGCGCGGATTGAAATCGCAGCAATCTTTATTTACAAAACTCAAAACTGAACAAGAGGCTGCAACGCGTGCCAGCTTTCGTGTGGCTCTTGAAATTGCAAAACGTGGAAAACCATTCACCGATGGAGAAATGATCAAAGAATGCATAATTGCAGTAGCCGAAGAAATGTGCCCTGAAAAGGTAAATTTATTAAAAAGTGTCAGTATGTCAGCAAACACTGTGGCTCGAAGGGTAGAAAACATCGCTGAAAATATATCCTCTCAACTGTTCGACAAAAATGGACATGTTGAGTGGTTTTCTTTGGCCTTGGATGAGTCAACGGATGTGTCAGATACTGCTCAGGTGTTGATTTATATTCGAGGAGTAGATAAAAGCTATGAAGTGCATGAAGAACTTCTTGATATGAATAGTATTCATGGCACAACTACTGGTACAGATATTTTTAAAGGAGTTGAAATGGCCATTAATCAAAAGAACCTTCGATGGAAAAACTTGAAATGTATTACAACTGATGGAGGCAAAAACATGAGTGGGAAAGATAAAGGAGTGGTCGCTCTTGTGTCAAAGGCTGTAGAAAATGACGGTGGTTTAAAACCATTAGTCTTACATTCTATCATTCATCAACAGTCTTTGTGCGGAAAATGTTTGGATATGTCTGAAGTTCTGAAACCAGTCATATCAACTGTTAATTTTATCAGATCTTTTGGGCTGAATCACCGACAATTCCGACAATTTATTGAAGAGATTGGAGAAAATGACTTACCTTATCATACTGCCGTACGTTGGCTTAGTTGTGGGAAAGTCCTTCAGCGCTTTTTTGAACTTCGAGCAGTGATCGAAATTTTTTTGAATGAAAAGCATCGCCCTCTTACTGAATTACAAAACAACGCATGGCTGTGGAAGTTAGCATTCTATGTTGATTTGACAAAACATGTGAACGAACTGAATTTGAGATTGCAAGGAGAAAACCAGCATCTTCCTGATTTATACACTAATATCAAATCATTCCGGAAGAAATTGATACTGTTTCAATCACAACTACGAAGTAAATGTTTTTCACATTTTAAAACATGTGAAATATTCAGCCACACTACTGAGACTGAGTTTCCTATCGATTTTGCAATCGAAACTTTGAGTGCTTTGAAAATAAATTTTGATACTCGTTTCTCGGACTTTGATGCCATTGCGAATCAAATTAAGATTTTTCAGAATCCTTTTGATACTGACATTGAAACCCTAGCCCCGGAACTTCAAATGGAAATAATTGATCTACAGTGCAGTGATATAATTAAGAACAAATATCAAAACTCATCTCTGTTGGAATTTTATAAGAGTCTTCCACTGACACAATTTGATAATTTGCATAAATTTGCTCGTGGGCTGTTTTCTGTTTTTGGTGCTACTTATTTGTGTGAGAAGACCTTCTCCAAAATGAAGTACACAAAAAATGTTTACAGATCTAAATTAACTGATGAGCATCTTAAATCTCTTTTAATAATTGGTACAAGTAAAATTAGTCCACAACTACAAACTATTGTCAGTGGAAAATCTCAGTTACACAAATCTCATTAGTATTTCATATGTCATTATGCTTGTTATAAGTTATGTTTTTATTTAAAATGTATAAAATGTTAGTTGGATTCATTTCAATAATTTGTTAGTTATTATATACTGAAGTAAAATTTTCTGCATATTATACATGTCTTTACTCATTACAATTCTGTGTTTCTTTATCCAACTAATCACAAAAACAATAACAATAAGCCTACAACAATGTTATGAGTAGTTAGCCCATGACCATATCAATGTAGATGTCATATTAATAATTATTCAACATAAAATTAGAATACTTCAGTAAACTAAATTTAATTTGCTATAAAAAATATGTTCTCTAAAAGGAGTTTTCAAGTATGCTAGCTCTCCGCGGGCCGGACAAAATCTGTCCGCGGGCCGGATGTGGCCCTCGGGCCGTAGTTTGGAGACCCCTGTTCTAAAGCAACCTTGTGGCGGACGCTAAAGAAAGCTGGTTTTAAGTTTGGCGCTATAGATAAAAGTCGCACAATTATGGAAAGCCCGAGGTTATAGAAACTTCGATATGAATACTCAACGGTAATTAGAAGGTATAGACAGGAAGGACGATTCATATGTTATTTAGACGAGACGTGGTATGACACCCATGACACAATTTGCAAAGGTTGGGTGGATAGTTCAAGTATGTGTCAGTTTGACGCGCCAGTTTCGAGAGGGAAGAGAATAATTATTTTTCATGCTGGGTCAGAAAAAGGATGGATCGGACAGCCGCTATTATCTGCTAAAAATGTTAAATCCTCAAGTTTAGATTACCATGAAGATATGACCTCATCTTTATTTGAAGAATGGTTTTGTGATACTTTGCTACCAAATGTACCAAAAGATAGTGTGATAGTGATGGATAACGCTCCGTATCATTCTCGACAGCAAAACAAAGTTTTTAGAAAATGTAATAATATAAGATATGAAAGAAGTTTTAGAATTAAATGATTTATATTTTGAGGATCATTATACAAAAAACCAATTAATAGAGGTGATGAAGACAAAAGAATATTTAAAGGATTATTATGTGGATAACAGAGCCAAAGAAGCAGGACATACAATTTTGCGTTTACCACCATACCATTGCATTTTCAATCCCATTGAATTGATATGGGCCCAACTGAAAAATACCATAAGACGAAAAAATCAAACAACAAAATTTAGTGAAAGCAGTGTAACACACATAAAAAATGCTATGGAACATATAACTGCTGTAAATTGGAAAAATGCTGTTAAACACGCAATAGCAATAGGGGACGAATATATGCGCATGTACGAAATAGTAACACCTTTGATTATAAATTTGCAATACGATTCAGACACAGACACCGATTTCCAAGACGACTCAATCACAGAAGATGATTTATGAAATGCGATGACACATAAAATGTTTATTGTGTATTACAAACTAATTACCTTTATATATCTATACATATCCACTACACATGTTGCTACACGATTTGTTATTTTTTCTTTGTATATAAACCCAATGTATAGATATTTTTTATTATATACTTGAAATTAACAGCGTTTTATTATCTTATAGGACCCTTATTTATACACGATACGGCTCCTGGATTCATACGTTGCAAATAGGTAAACCGTCCCGTTCAATAAGGAGACCAGGTAAAATAATTATCGTAACAGAATGTGGTGCAATAAAAGCAATAGAGCCGTTCAGAGTTATATTCTTATAATTTGAAATAAACTATACCTACGATACATTTAATTAAGTAATATACACTGGCAATGGCCCTTATAGCCTGTTTGTGCATTTAAAAAAAAGGTTTGGCTATAGGTGTCCTCCAAAGTAGAATACTTTAAGTGGCTTTACTCTCAAAACATCCAAAATAGGCAGCTTTGGCAGTCTCATGACCAGTCTAGAACAAAGTTCGTTAATATCATTGGCCTTAGGTCAAGTTCCAAATTTTGATAGAACCAGACTTTGAATGTTCATGTCTTGTTTATATAAATTTTATTTGTAAGTACCGGGTGGCCAATTAAGAATGGCCGCCGGCTATATCTCAGAAACCAGTAGTCATATTGCTTTCGGGTAAAAATATTTCATGTTAAAGTGCCCAAGAGAAAATGCTGGAAATTATTTTCGAGTTTGTAAAATGTCCGCAAGGGGGCGTAACAGTCAGGATCAATGTTAAAATTTAGAATTTCTTCATATTTTTACTAATTAAGAGGTATTGAAAATTTTTGAATTTGATTCCTTACACATTCTTTAATACTTTTAGTCTTGCACATTTTTACAATCTAGTGAAATAAAGTGGTGGGGGCAGTTCAAATGTTTTTTTAAATAAACTAGGATTACTCCCGTTTGGCCTAACCGATTTGAATAAGTTTGGTCTCATTTAAAAGAGCCTTATTTGCTCTACAAACTGAACTTGTGTTTTTGTATCTCGGACTTTTGCCGTCACCGGTAGATGGCGTTAACTGAAATGTAAGCAAATATTAGGCTTTTTTTCAAAAAAGTTAAATACAATGATATGTTTCTTTTTACATAAGCTAATAAAGAATTAAAACCTCTACATTTCGGTAAAAAAACCAAATTTGTATGTTTTTTAGAACAGGAGATATTGGCAAAAATAGATGAAAATGCATGAATTCTCTTGTTTTAATTGTCTTTTTTATTATGATATATATATTTATATAATATAGTCTACTTTTTGTTTGTCTTCTTCAGTAAAATTCTAACACGCAGACCAAATAATAAAATTTCACAAAAGCGGAAGAAATTTGAAAGGCATTCCTGTAATACCGATGCAAAATATATAAAAATATATTAAATAAAAAAAAAATTATAACATTTAGTTAGTTCCTGTTTAAGAAACCAAAATTACATTAATGTAATTTTATACAAACGTTCGAAAAACATGTATTTAAAATTTTCATATACTATGATTTACTATACTAACAATTAATACTAACACTATCTGAATAAAACTAATATTAAACACTAAAATACCTACAATTACATAACAGGTTTGTAAAATTTTTAATGACGGCCTAATTATTCAAAATGCCCATCATTGTTAATGCAAGCCTGCAACCTTTGCCGCGTGGATAAAACAGAAATTTCAATTTCCGCCTCCGATATGTTTCAAAAACAATGTCCTAAACTCTCTTCCATAAATAAAAATCTAGAACGTTGAGGTCTGGTGACCTGGCGGGCCAGGGAAATGTACTACCCCGTCCAATCCACCTGTCAGGATATGTCTGATCTAAGAAATTCTGGACGTTTGCCGCAAAATGCGCCGGGCACCCATCGTGCTGAAAAAACATATAACGACGAACGTCCAGGGGGACATCTTCTAATAGAAGGGCAGCTCATTCAGTAAAAAAATTAAATAAATCTCTCCAGTGAGATGATGCTGTGATCTTTCAATATATTTTAGACCGTAGTTATACAAATGCCCAACTCTCTACTTATGGTTCTGGTCCCACATGTGGATTAAATACAATATATTCTAATACTTTTATAGCATTGTCTTCGGTTCTTCCGGTGGTCCTAAGCCTTTCGGCTAACCTACGAAAAACACTGCTCGCATAATGTCGTCATCCAGGGAACTGCATAGCATACACTCTGGAAGCAACTGTTGTATTTCGCATGCATTCGAAATAGACACCAATCATATCGAATGCCTCTCCATTCGCTAACCGGATCTCAGTAAAAAAGAAGTTTCCCCAAACACAAAAAAGTAAACGAAGTCAATCAAAAACTGACAATAATATTTATTATTTTCACAACTCCTCGTTTTAACACAATGAGAGTTATTGTTTTATTTTTTCATAACTTACTTTTTTATTTTTAATGGTATATTTTTGGATTAAAATAAGTATTAAAAATAATCTTGCTTTATTAAACAGGATCTTTCAAAATGGTATAACATTTTTTTTGATAATAATAATATATGTAGCTCAAAATTGTTAGCTTTATAAAAAAAGGGCCAGTAAAACAGGAGAATTTATGAATTTTCATCTATTTTTGTCAATATCTCCTGTTCTAAAAAACATAGAAATTTGGTTTTTTTACCGAAATGTAGAGGTTTTAATTCTTTATTAGCTTATGTAAAAAGAAACATATCATTGTATTTAACTTTTTTGAAAAAATGCCTAATATTTGCTTACATTTCAGTTAACGCCATCTACCGGTGACGGCAAAAGTCCGAGATACAAAAACACAAGTTCAGTTTGTAGAGCAAGTAAGGCTCTTTTAAATGAGTCGAGACCAAACTTATTCAAATCGGTTAGGCCAAACGGGAGCAATCCTAGTTTATTTAAAAAAACATTTGAACAGCCCCTACCACTTTATTTCACTAAATAGTAAAAAATGTGCAAGACTAAAAGTATTAAAGAATGTGTAAGGAATAAAATTTAAAAATTTTCAATGCCCCTTAATTAGTAAAAATATGAAGAAATTCTAAATTTTAACATTGATCCTGACTGTTACGCCCCCTTGCGGATATTTTACAAACTCCAAAATAATTTCCAGCATTTTCTCTTCGGCACTTTTACTTGAAATTTTTCTACCCGGAAGCAATATGACTACTGGTTTCTGAGATATGGCCGGCAGCCATTCTTAGTTGGCCACCCGGTACATATTTTATACTTTATACACATTTTATATTTTATTGGGTGTACCAATTAAAAAACCACAAATATGCTAAAACCATTACCGCTTAAAAGAAGCAGATTAATATAAAACATAATTTTAAATTTGAGAAAACAAAAATTGTATGCAAAAAACAAAATAACAAATAAAGAAAAATATTAACTTAAATAAAAAAAAAATATGTGTGAGCATCACACCACTTTTTAAATATTTTCATCTTATTAGTAAAACAAAACTGTGAGTAAAAGTGTTACTTCCGGTCTGAATTTTGAGTTTCATATACTACGATATTGGTGAGAGGAGAATCTGGGAACAACATCGGCAGCAGGGTAGAAAGTAAAGATATATCAAAAAGGTGTTTTTGATATATCTGTATTTAAAACATATTGTTTCATATTACTTAATACAATAAATATGAGCTGTATATCTATCTGTTTCATCCTGCAAAGCACTTTCTACCCTGCTGCCGATGTTGTTCCCAGATTCTCCTCTCACCAATATCGTAGTATATAAAACTCAAAATTCAGACCGGAAGTAACACTTTTACTCACAGTTTTGTTTTACTAATAAGATGAAAATATTTAAAAAGTGGTGTGATGCTCACACATAATTTTTTTTTATTTAAGTTAATATTTTTCTTTATTTGTTATTTTGTTTTTTGCATACAATTTTTGTTTTCTCAAATTTAAAATTATGTTTTATATTAATCTGCTTCTTTTAAGCGGTAATGGTTTTAGCATATTTGTGGTTTTTTAATCTGTCCGATAAATATACATTTAATACTTTTATTAGCAAACATCTGAAGTCACAAATCTTGAATTAAACTAGCGCTTAACATTTCAATAAATAATTTTAGCAACCTAAAACAATCTAGTACTATTTCATACTCAACTAACAGAATTAATTTGAAACAATAGCTTCATAGAAAATAAAAAATTCTAGAAATAGATTCGAAGGAGAACAATATAATGTTACAAAAAGATTTATTTAGAGTAAATATTGTATAAAATTGCAATAAATAAATAATGTGAAATGAAGAATTTTTGGCGCCCAACATGGGTGGATTTAAATAGAATTATCTCTGTATAGATCTAATATGTAGATGAAAATTATAAAAGTATATCATAAAATTGTTGATATTTTGAATAATATTAGCATTTGATGATTTTCGTACAGCATTTACGAGCACTTACGATGTTTAACAGTATAAAGCTACGCAACCGAAATTATTACAAAAGCAACGATTTTAACAGTAAATACATAAGCAATGAACAGTCACATTTCAAGAAACGTGTATTTGAACTCAAAGAAATTATGTAAGGATGAAGTATCACAAATTCTTAATGATTTATTGAATAGAAATATACGAACCTTACAAAATAAAACCTGAAATACTCTTAAAAATAGCAATATCAATTACGAATATTCAAGAAATAGATCAATTAAAATACATTTTATTCAAATGGGAATTCAAAATTAAATACAAACCTTGAAATATGAAATAAATAAAACGTAACAATTGGTATGTTGAAATAAAATACATCTTTCCTAGAAATATAAAAAAATACACCAACGTTTATTAGATAGGTACTTTTGTATTTATTGAGGTCGGTAAATACTAGTTTCAGAAAATGCCATTTTTTATATACACATTAATTCGAAGTTATTAGTCAAAATTTACGATCAAAATTTAAAAATTGTTTAAGTGAATATCTAGTGACTTCATTTTCTGTTCTTTTACTGGGAGTAACTTCTAACATAAAACCTACTTTTTATAAGCTGTTGACAAATTTCTAAATTCTTAATATAATTATGTTAGTGTAATTCTTCACTGATAAATACTAATATTTTTGAAACGCCAAAACATTGTTTCAAATTTTTTTTTTTAATGAAACACTTATTTGCTATAAATAATAAAAGGGATTTAATATACAGAATTAATCATCTTTCTGGTAAAGACAGATTGTTACTTTATGAGAAAAGAAAAGATATTCCTTATGATAATCATTCAATAGGAGTACATTTTAAATTTATTTTGTATTATACAGAGTGTCCCATAACTTGGTGGCTGACCATCGTTATAGTTTTTTTTAATGGAACAGCTTGTATATTAATTCATTTATGTATTCCCCGTATAATTCTTAGTCAAAAAGTAATAAAATGGTATAGGCCTAAAATTAAAAGTTTATAAAATTAAATGTTTTTATAAAATTATATTTATCGAAAACGACGTATTAGATGGACACAATTTTAGAATAGTTTTATTCATAGTAAAACGTCCTGATACAAATATATTTTATATTTTTCAATTACTAATTACATATGCAGGAAACTGGATTAATGTTACATTTTTGTAATGGAGGAATTATTTTTTCCTCAGTTTACCAGCAGCGGTACTCTGGAAGAAGATGTTTCAGAAAGATGCCTTTAGAAGAGTAATAGATACTTTCATTGCAACTGGTAGCATTGCCTATTCAAACCACGGAGCTAGAAGAGTTTTCTGCCTATGCGGGAAAATATTCAACAAACATTTAGACGGAAGCGTGTTCAAAAACATTTATAAGTGAATAAATATTTATTTGGACATAATGAGTTATTCATCGTATAGTCCAGAGGTAGCACGTAATGACTTCTTCTTATTTCCGCGGGTAAAGGATACATTACGGGGTTTACTTTTTACATCGACGAAAGTAGCGGTTGATGCTTTAAAAATGAAATAAACAAACTACGGCCGGAAGACTGGAGAAAATATTTTCAAAATTGGTTTTTACAAATGCAAACATGCACTGATTGTGGAGGAGAATACTTTGAAAAATGTAAAAAAATGTGTTTTTGTAAATAAATTGTGTTTTATTTTACAAGGCTAAGCGGAGAAAGAACAGCCCTCGTATTATATACTTTTGGAATACAATTTTATAAACAATTTAAACTCTTTAGTTAGCAAATCATATTGTTGTCACTTTCCCATACAAACAAAAATCAAGCTCATTTTTATAAAAATTCATTATAAAATCATGCTTGTCAACAGTGAAGCAACTTATTAAATGTCATCCATTCAGTTGTCAATTTCGCACCAGATATCATGACTTACTATACCGTATAAAACGCATAAAGATGAAACAATTATGTCAAAAAAAACATGTTGTTGGTGCGAAATTTAGTAAGCAATTCTAAAATGAATATATACAATTGTTTCATTTGAAAAGATTGACTTTTAGTCATGTAATTTTAATCTAGTTCTGAAAAACTATATCTTCAAGCTTCCATTAGGTCCTTTTACTATAAATACCATTACAAAAAATAGTGTCCATCTAAACGTTGTCTTCGAGCAATACAATATTATAAAAACATTGAATTTTTCAGAAAAATGGTAATAAATCGAAAACTTCAAGTTTTAGGCCTATACTATTTTATAAATTTAGTCTAAGAAATATACGGGAAATACAAAAATGAAATAATATACAGTTTCATTTAAATTACTATAAATATTATCAGACACCAAGTTATGGAACACTCTGTATAATACAACATATACTTGAAAGATACTCCTAATGTGTAGCTATCATAGAATGAAATCGCTTCAAACTGTCTTTTCTCACAAAATCACAAATCTGCCTTCCCTAGGGATATGGCTCACCCTGTATATTATTGGATTATTTCGTTTTATTTAAGGAATTCTAAACGTTCTGAGGAGGTCGAAAAGGTTATTTTTGAATATGATTAAAATAAATTGCCTGATATGTTGCCGTTAGATGAAGTCTAATGATACTTTGAATAATTTTGTTTGTCAAATTAAAAATGTTTAGAGGAAGGGAAAAAATGAGTACCTCGGTGATAGTTAACAGATCCTCAAGGATTCTAACAAACCGCTATTTAATGTTAAGTTTACTAATGTAATCAATTGCAATACATATAGGATTTACTTATTTTAAAATACTAACCCAAAATACTGTTGCTATTGCAACAGAACTCGCCAAAATATAATTACGGCATACGTTTGTACTGGAGATCGAAATAATTCATGTATTCGTTTATGTGAAGACACATTCTCGTATGGCCTAAAGTAACTTATCAATTATGCACGATCCACTAAGAAATTCGTTTCGTCTACTATACATACAAGCGAACCAACCCCCAAGAGATACATACGTGCATGCAGGCACCGAGTCATGTCCATCGTCTATAGCCTTGAGTTTTAAATTTAACTTGAACTCAACGCAAGAAATGTTATGTTAGGTTGACACCCGGTGCGAGAGCAGAAATAAACCTCGATTATTTATATCACTCTATAGTAGTAGTAGTAGATCGGCGTGTTTAGACAACATGGAATGTTTACTAACACAGAAAAAGGAAAAGGTGTAGATAACTGGCGAAAGGTTCGCAGAAAAATTACTCCTACACATACGTAGGTGTGTGCTGTTGAAATTTTTAAAAGTAGATGAACGAATTCCAATTCTAGATTTAAGGATAAATGCCATCGACCAATCGAATAAGTACGTTGATGATAAGATGTAAATGGTGATATATTAGAGACGAAAGGAAGTGTTTATTCCAGTAATGCGAAACCTTTTCGCCTGTAGGGCCATTTTGCGATTTTTATACTTACTTCAGTAGGGTATGCACCGAAAAATATTAAGGTTTGCGTAGAAGTTGTAATAAAGACACAATTAGTTATAACATTTGATTATCATTAATAAATTATAAAGTTTATGTATATACCAGAAAGCAGCAATCAATCGACTTCCGTCATAAAGGAAAAATAATGACGTCAATTTTCATTAGCCATAGGCGATTAATTCATGCAATACGTGACAACATGGCACCCCTACTTTCCTCTCCAATGCCAGCGCGACCGATACAAGCTCAAGTTACCAGTAACTGTTGGACCACTGACTTGGGAGTTTGTAATGCGTTCAGAAATAATATTTACGCGTTGCAAGGATTTGTTTTTCTTTTTCCTTTCAGTAAATGCAGAGAATTATTAAGCTGCGTTCACGCTGCATGACACAAACAAAAGCGTAATTCTAATAAAATTAAAAATAAGATAAATCAAAAAGGATTCTGAAAATAATAATAAACTACTAGATCAGGAGATCGCGGCGGCCATTTGATGTTTCCCGTTCCAGTAATAAGACGGCTTTTATTGCAGACTAGATCACAACGTGTTCGCAGCTAAACATTTAATGTAAGAATAAAAAACGCTGTAGAAGTGAAAGATCGGAGAAAATCGTTGTGATGTCGATTGTTGCCGGGATTGGTGACGGACAGTAGGGGTGACACACGTTGCCACGTATTATTTGTATACGTATAAATCGCACGTAAACATTGAATGCCTATACCTAATGAAAATTGACACATACGGTATATATCCGGTAAGAAAGAGTGGACGTTTCAGCGTAAATGTATGGGCTTGGTGCAGCTATGAAGGGCTAGGAGTTTGCTTCAAAATAGATGAGCGGTTAAATTCTGAAAACTATATCCATATTCTATAAAATGTATTGCTGCCTTCTGTTCGTCAATTATGTCCCGAAAATTTTATTTATCAACATTACAATTATCCTGTGCACACGGCTAATATTGTTAGAACATGGCTTGGCAATAATATATTGGATAGTACTCTTAGCAGCCTTTATAACATATCCTGTATTATATTTTCATAAAAAAAAAAATATTAAAAAGAAAAAGTCTACACGAAAAAAACTGTATGACAAAATTAATAGCACCTGACGATAGTAGAATACAAGAAAAATAGTAATTTTGCTTTGATTAAAAAAGAATAAATAAACTTTGACGTTTTTATAATTGTTGTTGTTGTTGTTGTTGTGGTTGGAACGTAAAAATGTAAAAATCTCAAAAACTGTTGAAAATAAAGTATAGTGTAAGTTTATTGAAAAGGTATTTGATGCTACTATCTACGAATTTATAAAAAAAATATAGCATTCCATTAAAAAAAATGCGTAATAACTCTAAAGAAGATGACGTCAATAATAGGTGCAGTTATTTAAAATCAGGACAATTTAAAATAAAAATTGACATCTTTTAGCGTTTTCGAAAAATGTCATTGGTTTGGAAGTTACTGAAATTATTCCATAAATGGTTTCCACACTGTATAATGAAGCCGGTGTTTTAAAATATTACTTATTGGAAAAAAATCATTTGTTTACTATATGACCTTAAAATTACATGACGTGGATCACATCGAAAGAATGATAATACATTCTACGGTTTCTGACAATTTAAAGTTGATTAGTTCATGCTGATAATTTTTAAAATCAAAACAGGATGCGAAAAATTCAACAGTATAAGAATCATAGTAGAATATTGTTAACTAAAAAGTAAATATAATAAATACAGATTGCCTAAAATCCTAAATTACGATTGCTTTCTATTCTTTGAATTTTCTATGGCTAACCAGATTCAAGCTCGAAGAGATTCTTGGGCAATTAGTTAGTCGTAATAGAGACGCAATTAGTTATAAATAACATTTGATTTTTATTACCAAATGAAGACTGTATGTACAAGTATTGCGTTAAACTATTTCCCACTTTGCCCCACTTTGTTGGGCGACAAAGATGTAGTAATCTGTTTCTTATAAGCAATTGTATTGCATACCACTATAATGAGTTGCTACATTAAATTTGAGAATATTAGAGCAAAACTAGAGTTAATTTTTATTATAATATGCAATTTAGAATCTATTCTGTTATTTTAACTAGATCGCGGTTTTACTTATCCTTCTACTAATCAGAAGACACTGTCGAATTTTTTGATACACCCTTAAAGCCTAAGAGTGGCGTTGATTAAAATGGGTATCGATTTTTACTCATAGAATTTTAATAAAATTCAAACTCAAGATGTATCACGAATTCCCGCTTAAACTACTCTATCTTGGTATAGAATGCTATCTATCTAAGCTGATACTTAAATGCTCAATCTTTCTCTCCTCTTTCAGACTCCTGACCACGATAGCGGCCAAACGGCTAAAGCTATGAATACCAAACTTTATATTTATGACAATATTAACGTGTATTCATCTCTTGAGATGTGATTAGAATTTCGTGAACTACCGAATTTCTAAAAGAATATAAATGTACTCAAAAGTGAATTTGAGAGTTTCTAATAAAAAACGTTTTTCGAAATTCTTTCCGGAGGTGGGTATTTACCCTTGCCGAAAAGCAGTTTTTTAAAAATATCCGCATATTATGTATTCTCTAGACATTTATTAGTATTAAAGTATTTAGAGCTGGATTTTGAAAAACTTGGGAGTAAAAATTGTTCAAAATTCGGACCAGAAGAAACACTTTTACTCACAGATATTTTATTAAGAAGATACAGAATTAAAACTTGATTTCGAACAATTTTTGTTTATTTCGGAAGACATATACGTAATATGCCTGTTTTTTATGCAATCAATGTTGGTGTACATGCTAAGCTTTTGAAAACTTCAAATTCTACCAGTTGTCATACTTAAAATCAAATTATAGACTCATATTTTTTAAATTATTTTATTATAATGTTAGAGTTACAACATGAAATATTTATTATTGAAAATTACTATAGAACTGGGCAAAAATTAGAAAATGGAGATTGCGTTTATTAATCAGTGCTTACAAGATTTCCGGCAGCAGTTTCCTAATCTGTCATTTACTTACACACAACTGCTTCGTTATTGTCATACATTTGGTTTTGTACATGTTGAACTTGCGGAAGGATATTTCCAGCAAGATAACGCTGGTGCGCACAAACCTCGAGAAATAATAGTTTTTCTGCAACAATTTTTGCATACAAGAATTATTAATTTTCCTCCAAGATCTCCGGATCTAACAATTTTAGATTATTTTATTTTTCCATATTTAAAAAATACGATTTTTATGGCCAGACATTACACAATCGAAGGGTTTCGCAATGCAATTGTGAATTCTTGTGCTGACATAACCCAAGAAATCCTAATAAATGGCTTTGAAAGCATGAAACTTAGAGTACAACTTTGTCTTCAAAATAATGGTCAGCATTTCCAACATCTCCTTTAGTATTATATTTTTTTAATTTTGAATATCGTAATGATAAATTTTTCAAAGACTAATTTACTAATTACTAAGCAAGTCGTATGGTGTCGACGCCTTTTTTTCTTCTAAATATAATTATGTTCATAGTGAATTTATTTTATGGTGATTTGACCAAATGGTCGAACTATTATTTTAAGTAATGATAAGAAAAGATAAATATCTTTTTTTACCGCTACTTTTGTTCGATGTTATCCTAACCCAGAAGGTTGTATTGTATATAACTATCTGACAAAGATGATGTCTCAGTCATATCATTATAATTTATACAGTACTTTATTTCAACTTTTAATCGTGGAAATAATTGATTAATGGTGATTAAATTTCCATTGACTGTAAAAAGTTAGGGTTGTATTTTTTTATAACGTTAGTAATACTTGTCAAGAAACTTAAAATCTTTTCAGTTTCTTAAGAGGGATCTCTACTGGACGGGCCAGTCCATTTGACAATATACAAAAATTATGAACATTATCACTGCAGGGGTTATGATTTCCCCTTAAAATTAATATCAAATTTTAACCAATGCTGTAAATAATCACACCAATTTGTAAAGAAAACTCAAATTTACGTACGCTTAGTAGTAAAATTTTGAATTTCTTTTTATTTATTTGACCTACTTCTGCTGCTAATTATGACAATATCTAATACATTTTTAGAAAAAATATTACTAGGCGTACATAGATATTCGAATTCTCTTTCATTTGGTATAGAAAAAATTAAAAATTGATTAACATTTATGTTTAATTATGGGGAAATCAAACTGTCTACAGTGGCCTCAGCGGCTTGGAGTAGAGATCCCTCTTAACGCCTCTCTCGATTAGCAGCGGTGAAAGCTATACCGTAGATGAGGGCAATTTTGATTTGTTTTATTAGATTTACTTTTATTGTAGTATCTAGTTTTCAATGAGTTCCTCTCGCTGGGTATATAACTTAATTTAAACTATATGTATATTGTTTCATGGAAATTAGGACAATCAATATTTATTTAAAATTCACATTTAAATAAGTGTGAATAAAGATCAAATTTAGTTTCTTTTAACGTCAAAGCTTTACTTATACCTATTGTATAATAAATATAATTTTCATTAATCATTTTCAATATAAATATTGATTATGATAAATGATACAGCAGCGGACTAATTTCTATCGATACAGCCGGAACTGTGACGCATAAAATGTTTCTCTTAAAGAATTCTCATCTTGCCTCTCAATAGGAGGCATTGTCTTTCACATTTCGCCGTTTCATAATTTTATTGTTCAAGTTTAATGCACCAGCTTCGTGCTCTATTTAAGAAGTGTCTTAAGTATAAAATTCACATTTACACAATTAGTTGGTCTAGACTATCGCGAATTAATAAGCCTTTACAGTTAACGATATGCTTATAAAGAATTAAGCGGTACCAAATTACAAACGAAACATTATCTCATGCAAACAATCTAACAGTGATAATCTGTTCGTCCATCGTAATTAAACAAACAAACGTTTTTTATTTAGTTTTCGAGGGAATGTAACAACAAAAATTGTAATAAGTTATATCGGTTAGTTTGGTGTATAATATAGTCATTTTAAAGTTATTGTAATCTATACTTAGTTGGGATATTCAATTTAAAGAAATATTGAGATTTGGTAAAAGTATTATTAAAGTATTCCTATTTCGGTTGTCGTCCCAAACAGTTAGTTGTCTTGAACGCTGTCTCATGCCCTAAACCCGTACCAATCCGGAGAGCACAAATATATAATACACAACTGAATATTCCTTCAGAGTAGAATGCATACTAATACGATAAATTTCTTTCCAAAAACATGTTTATAATGTTATTTCAACATTTTCCATAGGGCTTGTATTTTTATTGCTACCTTGATCAATAAACTATCGATTCTATGTGAATGTTTGGATCAATACTTTCAAACAAAATATTTTTCGGCAAAACGTAATTGTTGGGATTTTAAAAAATTCCGCTTAATTTCTATCCTTTCAAAATATCCTGCTGAAATAGACACGCAAGCAGTATTTTTAGCAAACCACTCTCAATAATGCACAATGTGACTAATGAATATATCAAGACAACTATTGTAAAGAATAAGAGAAAACGTATTGGGAAACAATTTTAAGTGCTCGTCGACAAATAAGCTTACCGGCATCAGCAAAATAAGTTCGAAACGTCTTGTAAATAAGTTATTTTCATTGACGATACCAAAATAAATCGTTGGGGATCGGTTAGGAGATTAAATATTCTGAAAATTGTCAATTACAAATATATAAATAGAGTCTTATATCTTCTACGGTTAAACATGGCACCGAATCTACCTAGATTTAGTGAATTACGAAGGTAACTTTAATTCATTCAGAAAAATAGAAATGAGTTAAATTTAACGGCCCACAAATGTACCCGTGAGAAAAGAGTTTTAAACGTCAGCAAAATGTAAATAATAACGAGGTAAACCTTTTTAAGTATTAGACATATATTTTATACGGAACAAATAGATTGAACATCAGAAATATACGTTTGCAGAATGGTGACAATATATGAAAAGAGACGCCACAATAAAAGAATCGAACGACAGGACTAATTCTGCATGTGGAATCATTAATTTGATAATACGGACATCCTCACAGAGGAGAAGACACGTCAACAATGAAGAAACTTACAAAATAGAAAGCAACAGGAACAAGAGAAAAGGTAGGAAGGCTAACTCTAAAATGAAGGTAGCCTGAAAGAAGCAACGGATCCAGAACAGAAGTGGATTGAAGAAAATAGTTCAAATTACACACAAATTCTGACACGCACAAGAAAAAACAGAAAGGACTGACCCATTACAAGAAATGAATCATCGGCAGTTGAAAGTTTAGTTTGGAACGTATAGCTTTGAACGTCCTTCAGAAATAAATATTACATTTCTCTTAAGGAAAGGAATCAATAAATTTGAACATATTCTCAAGAAAATTGCTAGTCTTTTATGATACAGGAGCTATGCTCAATGTATGTTGGTGTGGGAATCAAGAACAAGTGCACAACAAGAAATGAAGGAAGTAATAAACTTAAAAAAAACGACAACACAAGGTCTACCGTAAGTTAACGTGGAAAGAATTGAAGCCACAAGCTCAGAAACTACATATGAATATATATGGTGGAACATTTAGAAATCACAGTCTTAAACGTTTACAGATTTTGTTCGTTAAACACTGGAAATACCCAAATATATCGAGAGAATCAAATACGAAATTACTAAATGACATTAATTTTAAAGAACAAATTTAGTATTTATTCGAAGAAAGGTGAACTCAAAATACATATCTGGTTTTTCGTTTTTTCGATCTGCAATCTTTAATTTGACACGGTGGTATGAAATTAAACTCAAGTGTAAGAATATCCCTTAAAGTGACAGAAAACTTTAACATCTGACGTTACATAAAAAATCGATTCCAGTTATCAATCGTCCAAACGATCAATAGTCGATGGCACTTGCTGATAAACATCATAATTTAGTGATATAATAACGGCGGTCGTGCAATATGTCGACCCATGAATGTTGTGAAATGACAAGACTAAATACTGATAACACCAAAGATGTAACGATCGAGAAATTTGCTATGGAAAACGATAAAATATTGAGGAAGAATAGTCACTATCATCGACCAATTGTCAAGCTTTAACGTCAGAAAGCCGACAAATGTTGGACAGTTTATGAAAAGTGCATTTATTTGCCTAATCATCTGAGAACGTTAGCGAAACGATAAAACAAGAACGATATTTTCGTTTTTTTTCTTTGATGAATAAAGACTCTAAATTTACGAAGTTCAGCAACTTCTGTCAAACAATTACATAGGTGCTAATGAACAGACACGATGTTAATATATATTGGTAAAGAAATGAAAAAATGCAGAGTTATCTCCAATCCTTCCCTTTATATTACTATATATAAATTGCCAATAAAATTAAAATGTTTATCACATATGTGTAAATAATAATCATAACGAGATTTCTATATTATAAAAATTGTCCTTATTGTAAAAAAAAAATTAAATACAATTGCCATATTTACATATGTCAACAATGACATTCAATTTAACAATTAGGTATTGCAATAGATTTGAAGTTTATAGGAACGAATAAACGTCAAGTAACTTCTTATAGTTAGTGAAAATGTTTAAATTAGACGTATATATAGGACGCGTCAGAAGTTTAGAAAATCGGACATTATAAAAAGCATCATGGTAAAGCTGTAAGCGGATGTAAAAAAAAACAGGCGGATTCAAGCTCGTAGAGAGTGAATAATTTAGTTAGATTTTTTTATTATAAAGCCTATTTGATTGTGTATATAGAGACGTTCTAACATCATTCGCCAAATTTAGTTGAATTGGAAACATTTTTCGATATATTCAAAATTAATTTAGAATGTACCCACACAATGTAAAAAATCACATTAGTGATATTGTCAAGACAATGCAATCAGTAATCGATAACCACTGCATGTTAATGACCTTTAGTTGCATGTCGGATGTACCCCCTAACTGCAGACGTTTCGTGAACCATGATTAAATACCTATTCTTAGCCAATAATAATGCATTTAGTATATTACAATTTGCATGACAGATTAAGGAATTATTAGGGCTTTAACAGACAATGCATATACGCTTACCACACCTCTAAGTAGCTTTTTATAATGAAATACATAGAGAGCAAGCATTCATTAGTAATCTATCATAAATATTTTACTTTTATACTTAAAGGTATATCTATAATATCCGCAACGCTGATATGCACGAGAACAAATTTCATTCATAAGATCTTTGAATGAAAACAAAATACGACCGTGAAATAAATTCAAGTGAAATGAAACAAGCCAGGAATTTTTGGCAACTGATTCAACTGTCCTGTATTTTAACATAGACATAGTAGTTAATTTCCTTGAATTAATGTTAGTTATACAGCACTCTGGATTCGTCAAAATTTTGTGGTCAAAAAGTTTTATAAATGTGAAAATGAAACTGAAAAGATGTTAAGAACTTAACATCTTTTGTTTTATTTTATATTACATTATCTTAGCAGTCTTTATGGATTTTCGTAGAGCCTTTGAAACAATAAATAGAGACACTTTAATTAAAAAACTGGAATCAATAGGTATAGGTGGTACAGTTCGAAATTGGTTTTCTAGCTATTTAAATAATAGGACACAAATAGTAAAATATAATAATAGTGTATCAAGTGTGATAGAAACTAAGTATGGAGTGCCCCAGGGAACTGTTTTAGGCCCCGTTCTATTCAATATTTACGTGAATGATATGTCGTCGTGTGTCGGCCGCTGTGACGTGTGTATGTTCGCGGATGATACAATGTTCTGCGTATCGGGCGATGATATGGAAGATATGGTTAAAGTGATGAATGAAGAACTGGAAGCGTTATATATATGGCTATGTAGAAATAATTTAAATATAAATATTGATAAGTCCAAGTTTATGTGTATTGGAAGTAGACATAAATTACAACACAATGATAAAGATAAGATTAAAATACTAATTAATAATGTTGAATTAGAGTCAGTAACACAAATAAAATACCTTGGCATAATAATTAATGAAAATTTAAATTTCAAAAAAAAAAAAAATAGAGACACTTTAATTAAAAAACTGGAATCAATAGGTATAGGTGGTACAGTTCGAAATTGGTTTTCTAGCTATTTAAATAATAGGACACAAATAGTAAAATATAATAATAGTGTATCAAGTGTGATAGAAACTAAGTGTGGAGTGCCCCAGGGAACTGTTTTAGGCCCCGTTCTATTCAATATTTACGTGAATGATATGTCGTCGTGTGTCGGCCGCTGTGACGTGTGTATGTTCGCGGATGATACAATGTTCTGCGTATCGGGCGATGATATGGAAGATATGGTTAAAGTGATGAATGAAGAACTGGAAGCGTTATATATATGGCTATGTAGAAATAATTTAAGTATAAATATTGATAAGTCCAAGTTTATGTGTATTGGAAGTAGACATAAATTACAACACAATGATAAAGATAAGATTAAAATACTAATTAATAATGTTGAATTAGAGTCAGTAACACCAATAAAATACCTTGGCATAATAATTGATGAAAATTCAAATTTCAAAAAACATTTAAGCTATGTAATAAGAAAGATATATATAAAAAAAGTAGGGTTTTTAAATAGAATAGGTAAAAACTTGTCAAACTATGTTAAACTTATGCTATATAAATCGCTTATAGCACCACACTTTGAATATTGTTCAACAATTCTGTTCAATGCAAAGCAAAATGAGATACAACAGTTACAAAAACTACAGAATAAATGTATGAGATAATGTTGGGTGCACTACAATTAATGAACATTAGACAGAGACTAGCATATAGAGTACTCGTTTTTATACATAGAATTAAGTTAGGTCAGGCACCTTCATATTTAACGGATAAGCTAGTACAAGTAGGAGATACGCATAGTTATAGCACAAGTAATGTTAAAGACTTTCATATAATTAGATATCAACGAAGTCAAACAACAACAAGTGTATACGTTGATGGTTTGAAACTTTGTAATACATTACCCAATAGTATAAAAGAATGTAATAGACTAAGTTTATTTAAGACGTTGGCTTATAAGCATATACACTTGAATTATTGAATTATTGACTTTAGAAGTTGGTTTGTAATACATATATCAAATTAAGATGTTATATTTGAACATATATTTATCATGTATACATAATAGCAAATTGCTAAATAAAGACATTATTATTATTATTATTGTTTCTTGCTTTATATATGTATGTTTTTCTTTATCTTTATGTGTTATTATATTTTTGTAATGTATGTTTTATTTTTTAACTTTTAAAATATATTGTCACTTAATGTATTTTTTACATACAAATATTGTGAGCATACTGATGCGGAGCTGGCTTCGGGCGTATTCAGTCTCAGCGGCTGAGTTTATTGTATTGTGTATTGACTCACATGTATATATGCTGTATATCTTATGTTCTATGCAGAACGGCCCCGAAATATCGACGCACACTGAAAATAAATAAATGTGTATTTGAACTGAAATTGAGTTTTATTTATGGTACTTTCAAAATAGGAAGTTTCTTTAACAAAAGGTAAGAAAATATACACGAGTTAGTAGTTTCAGCTTGCGCTTAATAAACTATCGTAAAGCAAGATTATTGTGCGTGACACGACGGGCTACTTTGTCGTAAGACTTTTAAAACTCTAAATCCCTGCCTAGGCGATTTAATGTCAGGGCATATTTATGTTGGCCATCAACTGTAATGAGTAATATTTTAAAATAATAAAAAAAATTGACAAATTAACATATTCTCGACTGTTTAGATGTCTTATCAAATTGTTTACTACATTTTAAGCTATGTGTTCCGGGTTTTGGCTGGATATTTGAATCACTCCTTCTTATTCTGACAGAGGGTAACATATTTAACGGTTCTGAGAAGCTTTCTCTATATATCTACAAAATGAAATTGCGTACTGAAAACATGATAAATATATCCATGTCAATTTCGCTTTGCAAATGTTAGCGGAAATACTGAATAACGCAGAATGATTACACAAAATCTTTTGGAGAAATGAAATACATTGCAAATTAAATGGAGATGTTAACACAACCAAATGCAAGATATGAGCAGGAAATAATCAAAAACGCGATTATTCGGTGTAGTCTTGCGTCAAATTTTCTAATAAGATCTATTTCTTTGAAGAGATGAAACATGGGCAAATGAAAACAGTAATGATAGGCAGGTAGCGATATTTACGAATACTAAAATGTTTTAGAGTACCAATAAAGTCAGAATATTGAAACCACTAATTTTAGCTAAACGGTGCATCACCACACATAGACAATAATGTAATATATTTGACGATCCTGTAATTTGCAGATATTCTTCGAAGAGTTAGCTTTCTAAGTAAGCATGTATAAATTGGGCTGAATATTCGATATGGAATTGCCTCAAAGATAGTATATTGCCTGGATCTAATAATAATAATAATAATAATCTTTATTACCCAACAGAAATTACATCTGTTTACAGAGCAAACCACGAACTATCTTAAATATATTATGCGATAATAAAATGAATGAAAAACTAGATTGCAATGGGTGTAAAGAAGAAATCACAGAAAATTTACAGTGTAATACAGAAATGAAGAAATTACTTTCTCCAGCAGAAATCTGGACATAAACAGTTGGCATTCGTACAAATATGATAGAAAGGGGATTTTAATACCACATTTGTACGATTAGTGGGTACGTAGAATGTATTAGCTGATCTAGCAGTATACCTGGGAACTAAGAAATTCACTTTATAAAGAAAAGCAGGTTAATCAATGCCATTGTTAAGAAGTTTTAGTAGGAAGTTACAACTTGTTTCATCGCGTCTTCAACTTACGGAAGTGAAACCATATCTGTTCAATAAACTGTCGTAATTAATGCTGGGCTGTGGATAACACTATCCATTTTATATGACATATATTTTAGAAAGTGTTTCTGTATACGCTTGAGCATAAGATGTTGATAAGTATAATGCGGAAACCAAACCAATAGAATTAATCCAGTTTAGAACGTAAAAAAGAATAAGATAAAAGTGATAAAGTATTTAAGTTGTTAAAAGTTGGTATAAGGAAACCCAGAGACTTGAAGGCGAAAGAACATAAGACAGCGGATCAAAATACAGATGACCATCAAAAAGGACACGAAGATGTCTGAACTGCTAAACTCTAGAAATTGTGCCCTGTGAGACTCGATTATTGTTGCAGCATCTGTTAATCAATGTAAGATTTCTTCTCAGCAATAAGCAATCTGAAAGAGAATATATGATATCAAAATTTTTTAAGTCATTTGTGTATGCAATAACCTTGCAATCAAGAAGCAGCAGGAGATAATTGATGTACACATACTAAGTTAGATTCCTTCCTTCGGGAACGCGGCTGGAGTCAATGAAACTGTTGGACACGTATCCATTGTAGGTCACATACTACGAGCGATTCAGCAGATAAAAGAGTTCGTGAACATATGAAGAAATTTATACCACATGTCATGGAGAACATTTCGGCGAATGAAGTTTATAATTCAGAGGACGATTGCATAGAATTTAACGTCATAAGGGAGGTAATACTGTGGTTTTTCTTCTTTCTCTTTTACATCAACTTCAAACGGAGAACTTACTTTGGAAGAAGCCTATACTTTTAATAAAACTGTACCCTGACGTAACATGTATGTTTAAAAAAAATCGTTATTATTCTTGTTACTCTTATTAGCAAAACAAAAACAAAATTGAACCTACAGCAATAATAGTCATAGTGATGGTATTTATGTCTGACAGGAAATAGTCATTTGTTATCGATCTTTTACTCGGTGCATACATATGAATAAAGTGTATAATTCTTGTCGGTATATTAACACATAATCACTAACTTACTCATAATGCATAACAATTAATGAATTATACAGTATTACTTTCTAACTACCAGCTGTCTCATTACTGCACGCACACCAGTCAAAATGGATTATAACAGGTCTTGTTGCTTGTTTTACGGTTATTAATTTAACAGGAGCAGAGTCGCAAATTTACGTAATAATTTTGCTCACAAAAAGCAATTAAATCAAACAATTTCGGTTACACAGAAATAGAAAACAAGTGCATCAAGGAAATACAATGAACTCAGAATTAAAATATGTATAACTGTTAACAAGTTCGCATGCTAGAAGCCAATCGATATTTAATTTTAAATAAATAATAATTTTTCTGGTGTTCATATAAAGCTATGTATGTGACGTAATAATTACAGACTACAGATATATAGTAATTATAGCCGTAAAAAATTCTTGTTTAATGATGGATGTTGATTACAATACAAAATGTAACAAAAGTAATAGGTACTTAGAGAATAAGCTCCAAAACTATTATATCACTCAAAGCATGCATACACGAATTAATTCGTATATGGATGAATAAATGAATGCACATCTACACCAAGCTGATATTGCCACCGACAATGTACATCCCTAGTAGCAAAATCACTATATACACACTTGTTCTACATTAGCAAATTTATATTTTCATCCTTATCTAAAATTGTGATTTTGCTACTTGGGATGTTTCGACTTGCATAGATTTCGTTGTTGCGTTGTTGAGCTTGGGTCACAGATGCCGCTGAGAGTTTCTCATATGCATTTGGTACACAAGTGAACAATGTATGCTGATGGTCTAAGCTTGAATGGCACTGTGAACACGTACACTGATGAGATCTATGTAAGATCAAAACACGTGTATATGTATGTTGTGCATTCATTTATTCATACATATACGAATTAATTCGTGTATGTCTCTTTTGAGTGATTTTAGTTACTACTTTCACTAATAGAATTGCTGTGAGAAATTCAACGATTAATTTCTTACATTACTTTACAAATTCCATTACATAGAATAATAATGAAATGTCCTATCTGCATTGTTAACGTGGTGCATGTTTGTAGATGGCGACATTCTAAATGAATCGCTTATTGCTGAAGCGAAACTAAAGCTCAATATGAAATTACACATTAACATCCATGCTGTCATATTGCAAATAAAACACAAGCTTGGTACCGAAATGTGATTTTGACAAAAGGGATTTAGGTTGTTCCTAACATGAAAAAAGGAATCATTTTAATAATAATTTTAAAATTTATTATTATAGTTTAAAATTAGGAGAGAACACGAATGAGAAACATATTAAATCCCTTAAGAGACTTTTTTCAGTTTTTTGGCAGACCTTGCCATGTGTGGCTTACTATAATATCATGATAAAAAACATATTTTTATTATCTAGCTATATTAGCAAAGTTTTTAGATTGGCGAGTTTTATATTTATTACAGAAAGTTTCCTTTTGTAGGTCTCTTGTGTTGTAGAAAGTGTCATACTTCGGTTTGAAGTTGACGAAGCCTTGTATGTATTTACATTCCTTTATAGTGCCAGATGGTTCGTGAATAAAATGATGAAATGTTGCTACAGAAAAACCCATTCTTTTATTTCTTGGTAGGTTTTCAGTTTATGCAGAAAAACGTGTTGTTCTGCAGATAGTTGGTCACCACCTCTTGAAATCAAAATTATCATTTTCTGTTACAATCTCTTTTACCGTAAATGCAATTGCTTCCTTAGAGAGTATGGTGGGTAAACGTTATCGATTTTTTAAAAGTTTTCTCTGCATAGCGCTAAAAACCCGATCACAAGGTAAATAAAAAATGGCTTCTTACTGGGCAAAACTGTTGAATTTTCTCAAAATGGCTAATTGCTATCAAAACATTCGAGAGGTCGCGCTGAAGTCAAGTTATTAACAAATTCTATATTTATAGACCAATCTGACTTATATTCACAATATATCCTGGTTTAGTGACAAAAAAGAAAATCTCAGAATCCGGACACGATAGGTGGCGCTGAAGTCAAGTTATTAACAAATTTTATATTTATGGACCAACATGACTCATATTTACAATATATGTTGGTTTAGTGACAAAAAAGAAAATCACAAAATCTAGACACGACAGATGGCGCTGTGGTCTATTAATAAGTTTTGTATATATAAACAGAAATGATTTATGTGTACCTACACAATATGTTCGTTGCTGAATGACGTTTTGACATTGACAGATCATAAAAAAAATTGAGAGTGCGTTTATATTTAAATACAGAATTGTTATGTCTCTATTGAAAAAATGAGGTGTGTCCACAACACGACTTTCTTATACGTATGAGCGTTTCAAATCATACAATTTTACATTACATTATTTTATACAAAAATTATTCAAAATCCTATTCTAAGTACTTCCAGTCTCTTAATAAATCTCTACAGGATACATATTTCCGGTCCGAATTTTGAATTTTTATTTATACAAGAAATATTCAAAATCCAACTCTAAATACTTTTAGACTCTTGACAAATATATATAGAATGCATAATGTTTCTAAATATTTGCAAAAATCGCTATTCGATAAGAGTAAACGTGTTACTTCCTGTCCGAATTTTGAAATTTCATTTATACAAAAAATATTTCAAATCCAGCTCTAAATTCTTTTGTACCTACTCTTGACAAATATATATAGAATGCATAATTTACGAAATATTTGCAAAAATCGCAATTCCATAAGAGTAAAAGTGTTACTTCCGGTCCGAATTTTGAAATTTCCTTCATACAAAAGGTACTGAAAATTAAGTTCTAAATTCTTTTATACTCGTAACGTACCTGTCACTTGCGAAATATTCGCAAGAAACTGATTTTCGATAAGAGTAAAAGACCTACTTCCGGTAGGAATTTCGAAAAACTTTTTTAATAAAATTCTTCTCAAATTTAATTTTGAGTATATATGAATTCTTTACAAATTTGTTTAAACTTGGTAGTTGACGAATAATTGGCAAAATTCGATTTTTTCACTGAAGTAAACTACTACTTCCGGTCTGCGGCTTTTACTGAAAATCTAATCAGATCTCAAGAGGGAGATTATATTCGTAAATATAAAATTGATACCTATAGCGGTTTGACCGCTATCGTGGTCACACACACATAGAGAGAGAGAGAGAGAGAGAGAGAGAGAGAGAGAGAGAGAGAGAGAGAGAGAGAGAGAGAGAGAGACGTTTTTTAAAAACCACTTTTCCGGTATCAGGGGACTTCAGAACGTGGACATCTGCAAAAATCTCGAGGTCGAAAATTTTCATCATCACAATACTTCCTTATACTACGTATAAGAAAGTATTTTCATCATCACAATACTGCCTTATACTACATATAAGAAAGTAAAAACCATTACAACCAGATACCTGATGATTTAAAAAAGAAATTGTGTTGCTTTTGTTGCAGCGGCAGTAATAGCTTATGACTTTATTATTCGTTTTTTTTTTCGTATATTGCATATATTGCATTTGTCGACTATTTCTTAACTGTAGTATTTCAGTTTGTATGTTACAATTGCTATTGTATTTAGACTACGTTCTTTATTTAACTTGGGTTTATTGCCGAGAATATAGAATAATTTATTAGGTAGGAATAATATTTTTTTTCTTATATTTTGCAATAGTGTTTCTCTTTTAATAATATTGATAATAAACACATTAATATAATAATTATTATTTTAATAGAATTAACAAATAACAAGTGATTGTAGACCAGTCCTAATACTCCTAAAAAGATTAAATTTAATTAACATTGAATTAAATGTTTAATCCAAATAGATAATAGCCTGCGCAGGATTTATCTGATGAACAATGAGTTGAAGCTTCACAAGAACATTTTAAGCGTTCGCAAGTTAGAGGGCTATTTTCTGTAATGAAACTTTATATCCCGTATAATAACCAGGTTTATGTGAATCCTTGTAAATGAATTTAGATACCAAAATAATGTGGAACATTTCTTGTATGCATGCGTTTACTTTTTATGTAAATAAAAATTTAATCGTAGTAGAAATAATTTTGATAAAACAGATTAAACTGCCAGTAAGAAAATTGAAATAATTAAAAATCGTGAGCATCTAAACATCACATTTCATTATAAGTTATATTACAATACTCAGCATATCTAAATGTAATATTAAGTTATTTTTGGTGAGAAAATAATATTATTTTGGGACTTACACATAAATAAAATAATTTTCTTTAGTTTTGTTGGTCAGAAACAGCGCAGTAATATGTTAGCCAATTATTAAGAGGCGATCGCAATAGTGGTAGTGTTATAGCTCGGACCGCTTTTCTATTACAAGTTTTGAGTGTAATTTTTGTTAAGTTTTCTGAAAATGATTATAAAGTAACCTACCAAAAAAACAGCACTTCTTTGGCAGTAAGAAATAAATCGTAAGTGGGGCTTAGTAGAGTTATATATAGGCTCACTATAAATACGCGTACATATTTAGACATCTATAATCATATGGGCATCTCATTATGATAACATCTTAGTACGCAGACATCTGGTTTGATAATCCATCGATTCAAAACGTGAACAATAAATTATTTTATTTTCTGAAATATGAGCAACACTGAGTAACATAACAAATAGAGATCTATGTTCAATGAAACGAACACGTTTGTGTAAAACTCTCCTTACAGCAAAATTAATGAACTCCATATTAATCACAATCATCTACAATAGTGATGAAACCAGCTTGTTCTGGACGCTTGTGCTGTTGTTATATCTATTATATTTTTATTAAACACGGGCAACATTACAGAATGCGTAGTGGTTACAATAAAGGAAATTTTGAAATGTCATTCATAGTGATCGTATCACAGATGCTTGTTATTTTTTGAAAAGTCAAAATTGAAAAATTATATATATATATGTCGAAGTTAGAAACATTGTACGTATTAATAATATAAAGGAATTAATATAAAGTAGTATACTATTATATGGAGAAGTTGAATGAAATTTGAAAAAGAATATCTATCTAAATGAAGTTAGCCATAACAAATATAATCAATATCACCAAAGGATATGACATAGAATTACTGTTACATCAATATTAGTTATATGTGGCTTAACTGTACTAAGAAGTATTGCCCATGCTTACATTACACTAGACAAAATTTATGTTTATAATGAACAGCATTGAACGCCCTACACGAAATAAGTTACCTGTTTGCGGAACTGATGCGACTGGTCTACATAAATTGACACCTTTAGCAATAGACAAAATCTCACCAAAGCAAACCCACAAGATTTCGAAAATATCCAAACCACTTTACGATACAAAAACTCAAAGTTTTAGTATATGACTTTGTTTATTTTTAAAGAATGGTTTTATGAGTTTGTTTGTCCCTCAAATAAGCACAATTTCTTTTTCACCTAAAGTAAAAATGCCTAACACAGCACAGTAAAAATTTTTGGTGAAAACATATTTCAGAAAGCAGCAAATCTCAGAAATAACTCTTTTTATATTACACAATACTCCAAGTCATCCGCCAGAGAATAAACTTATTTTAGAAGATGATTTTATTGTAGGAGTATTCTAATTAGATTAAGATTAGGCTATTGTAGTAGCTAATCAGAGTGCAATTTTAGAAGAGTGGAATCTTGAAGAAGCTATATGCAATTTAACGTAACCATGGAATAAATTAGACGCAAGAGTAATTAACGTTATAAAAATACATTGTTGAATCCGTAAGCGAAAAATTCCGATAGTAGTATACCTCTGACCATTCTTCCTTAATATTTATGTGGGGCAAGTAGCTTATACCGGTAAATAAAATACTTTTCAGATTTTGAAATTTTTTTAATTAATTATTAGAAAAAATGGCATATTAGTATTATTAAATGCCTTTGTATGTTATGTATATTTAAACACAGGTATTTTATGTTGATCTACATGCAAAAAGACCGTAACTGCCTATATTCATATTTAATGTGTAAACAGTTGAACGAACTACCACTTCCCTTTCCTTTATTGAAATAATGGCAGTTGAAGTATCGGAAAGTAATTTCAATTCGCTCTTCTAATAAAGTAAGTGAAGACAAAATGTACAAAATGGGCATTGCCAATAAGACCATCGCATATGTGCTTGCCGTCGCAATTTAACATTTAGACCAATTGTTCCCCAACGAGTAATAAGATGAGAAGGATGACCTAGATAGAAGCCAGATCGCCTGATCTTTAACAGTTAAGTTTTTATTTATTTGGAATCTTTAGTAAATAACATTTTTCTTAATCCATGTGATATCGTCGAGGTTCTATGCCCAATAGGAATATTTGTATCAAAGTCGTAATCAATACTGCTAACGTTGAAATATTAGAGTGTCGTTCAACACTTTCCATTATTTCGAGTAATGTTTACTACAGTTTTATATTTTAATGTATTTGTATAACAAAAGAGCTCTCTATGCTTGAAGTAGTTCGTTGTACTTGTAAGCAATGAACTATCAAAAGAAACTTGAACAGATGTACTTTACTTTAACACATGTCTATCAGTAAATGGTGTTAAACTTGATACATTTTATTTTTATAAGTGCAAGCTAAAAGCATTGTTCAAAATTTTACAAAAAGCATCTCATCAGCGAGTTTTTAGAAGCAACAATGCGAAAATATTTACAAATGTATATGCTCAAATAGAAAAAAATGATGTGTGGCCACCAAACGCGACTTTCTTATACGTGTATGCGTGTCAAATTATACAAAAGTTGTTCTAAATTAAGATTTAAATATTTTTATCTTCTGAAAAAATAAACAAAACCCTACTGTACTACTTCTATTCTTTTAATAAATCTCTATAGAATGCATACTTGGCGAAATATTCGAAAGAAAGTGCTACTCGCTAAGAGTAAAAGTGTTACTTCAGGTCCGAATTTTGAAATTTCTTCTATACAAACATTATTTCAAATATAGCTCTAAATATATTTGTGCTCTTGATAAATATATATAGAATACATAATTTACGAGATATTTTCAAAAATCGCTATTCGATAAGAGTAAAAGTGTTACTTCCGGTCCGAATTTTGAATTTTTTTATAGTCGTAATGTACCCGTCTAAAAAGCATGACGAAATATTTGCAAAAAACTGATCTTCGATAAGAGTAAAAGACCCACTTCCGGTAGGAATTACAAAAAACTTTCATAATAAAATTTTTCTTAAATTTAATTTTGAGTACATATGGATTCTTTATAAATTTGTTTAAACTTAGTAGTTGACGAAGTATTGGCAAAATTTGATTTTTTCACTGAAGTAAAATTCTACTTCCGGTCTGCCGATTTGACTGAAAATCTAATCAGATCTCAAGAGGGAGACATACACACACACACACACAGAGAGAGAGAGAGAGAGAGAGAGAGAGAGAGAGAGAGAGAGAGAGAGAGAGGGGGGGGGAGAGGGGGGCGGAGAAAGAGAGAGATTAAAATCACTGTTTTAGTATCAGGGGACCGTAGACATCTGTAAAAATCTCGGGGTCGAAAATTTTCGTCATCACAATACTTCCTTATAATATGTATAAGAAAGTAAATAATGAGGTGTGGCCACCTCACGACTTTCTTATACGTATGAGCGTGTCAAATACAGAATTTTAAGAATTGTTATATAAAAATCATTCAAAATCCTATGCTAAGTACTTAATAATATTTACAAAATTAATGCTACTCGCTAGGAGTAATTTATTACTTCCGGCCCGAATTTTGAAATTTTATTTGCAACGTACGTGTCTAAAAAGCTTAGCTTGCGAAATATACGCAAAAAACTGATTTTCGATAAGAGTAAAAGACCTACTTCCAGTAGGAATTTCGAAAAACTATTTCAATACAATTCTTCTTAAATTTAATTTGGAGTACATTTGAATTCGCAAAATCCAATTTTCTCACTCAAGTAAACTACTACTTCCGGTCTACCGATTTTACTGAAAAACTAATATGAACCAAACTGCACTACAATATTCAGCAGCAGAATACACTAATGGAAGAGCGGACGTACATAAAATGTCTGCATGAGCTCCCTATTTTGAACAAGCAACTTCTGTAAGATATTATTTCTTGTTTTAATCTTCATACGCAATATATCACTATGTTGTTTATAAGTTAACGATGTATCCAAAGTAACTGCTAGGTATCTTGCATTAAAATTATGTCTTAGAACAGTGCCATTAAAAGATACCAGAAGTTTTTTATGTTTTCCGTTATTCTTAAGATAGAAACAAGAAACTTCTGACTTACATAGATGGGTTAGGACATAACCTCTATTTTCTAAAATAATCACTCAGAATCAATTCGTTTAAATTAACTTCAATTTGATTGAAATTATTGTGTTAATAAGCATTTGCCATGTCATCAGCATAGATGAATTTTCTAGAAGTCGTATCTGGTAAATCACTTGTATATAGATTAAAGAGAAGAGGAGATAATACTGATCCTTGAGGTAAAACATATAATATTTTGAATTTACTACTTTCTGCATTGATCAAAACTCTAAATTTACGATATGTAAACATATTTTCCAAGCGAAAATGTAAAGTGTAAACACATGGATGTTAAAACTAACATCAAACAGTAAATAAATACTGTGACTTATAATATACATTTATACGTAAAACGTATATGCATATATGCATGCGTTTGAGATACACACATACAATAAGGGTGTTGTATAGGTACATTTTCAAATATTTACAGATTACAGGCTATCTTTAAACTTTATGCAAAAATGATTTAGATGAAATATTCTTATAATGTTTATCTACACGTCCCTAGGCATTTTGTTTTTTCAATTTTTTATTAATTGTTATAAAAAATTAAATATAAATAGATAATCGAAAAATAAAATGCGTACCGACGTATAACATATTATTGTGAACATTAATTTCCAGCAAAATTTTTTCGTATTTATTAAGATAAATGTGTAATTTGATAAGAACGAAATGCATTTTTGGCACTGCTTTAATATGCCACCTGCAGTCAAATATTTGATATATCCTTGCAATCC
Source organism: Amphimallon solstitiale (assembly GCA_963170755.1). Lineage (NCBI taxonomy): Eukaryota > Metazoa > Arthropoda > Insecta > Coleoptera > Scarabaeidae > Amphimallon > Amphimallon solstitiale. The sequence continues at coordinate 75,870,847 of OY720682.1, read as the reverse complement.
AAGACAGGGCGGAGTTACTTTGTTTAGGTGGGGATTCACTTTACGAGCGATATTCAGAATACAGAAATCGTTGTTACGGTTTTGAGTAGGTATTTGATTAAACATTTTTTTATATTATTTTACATTTCATAAAATTGAAAACATTATCTAGTAACCTTGGTTTAACTTTATAAAATTAATGTATATTTTCTTTTTGTAAAATTTACTTATATTATTTTGTATGTATTACATTTCATAAAATTGTACACATTCTCTGGCAGGCTTTTATAACTTTTACATAAATACAAACTTAAACAAAAACATTACATATGATTCATAAATAATACTAGCTTTTTTAGTTCTTCCACTATTTTACATTTATCAAGATAAAATACTACTGACATTTATAAGTGAGTTAAAAATAATGTAAAACTAATATAGAAAATGAGATGGATATAGATGGTGCCTACTTCCTATATTGTACCAGACTGGTAGACGTTCAAAAGAGTAATTTACGACCTAGCAAAAAATTACTCTCAAACGATTCAGTGTTCGGAGAGTTACAAAAAGATTTGAAGTAAACCAGAAATTGCTCGGAAAGGATATTTTTTATTTTAAAAATTTAACTACATTACTCTTCGTGTTATGGTAATGAACAGACATAAGTAGGACTTATTATTTTACAGATGTAGTTACATAATAATAATGAATAAACATTAAACTTTAAATAATTTATATATAATAATAAAACAATGAAATTTCATTCAATACATGATATTATAAGTACAGTCATTCTGCATCTTTTTTGGAAAAAAATATGCGAGACTATTTTATTTGATAAATCGTTAGTTCGACGAACAAGTCTGTCGAACAAAACCGCAGTGTGTGGGCCCCTTTAGTCATTGAATTCATGTACGAGGTTTCTCGGATACCTTGCCGGCCACCTTGTATTATAATAGTACCTATAGATATAAATAATTATCCCGTGATTTTCAATACGGCCAATGGAAAAGATAAGCAAGACGATGACATTAGTGCCTTTCAACAAAATATTATTATTATTATACAGTATTCAGTATTCATAGGCACTAAGTAATACTTTTTTTAATCAGAATTCCATCTTAGATACATATTAACTTATTGAACACATGTCAGACTAAAACAACTTACAATCTACATTCCTGTGGCGCCTAGACACCAGACTAAATAAATCATACAAAATATTACTAGCACCTACGTTACGTAGAGTATGTGTAGCCTGAAAAGAGACAATTAGCACTTAACGCATCAGACGTATGTCATTTCGAATGCATCGCTCCATAAGGGCGGCACTTATAAACTGGGAACTATACAATTTAGATTTTTACTGTAGCATTTAGCAAAACAGTACGTGGTAGTGGGGTATTGGCAAGCCCACCCCTGAGTAGAATCCCCCTATACCCGCAGCGAAGACGTCGAAATTTTTAGTTTGCTATACAACACCCTTAAGTGCCATTGCCGACAATCGAACGCACAGACACCGGTGTCTGTGCGTATATATGTAAGTCACAGTATATATTTTCCAAGTTCAAGCAACATCTGCTGCCTTTCCTGGCTTCAAAACAGCTACAACTTTTGCTTTTTTAAATTCAGTAGGAACAATACCATTATTTAAATTATTATTATAGAAACATAAAAGCCAATTACGTCTTAAAGGACCTAGATGTTTAATAAATTCTATCAAAACCAGCAGCAATCTTTAATAATTTTATCACTATATACAATTCCTCCATAAAAAATGGTTTTGTAAGATCATCATTTTTTGTATTAATAGATTTTCTTTTCTTGCTCAATAATTTCTTCATATTTTTCATTTCTTGTTTACTTAACTTTATCATATTTGAGATGTCCAAACTATGATATTAGCGCTGAATTTAATTCTACAATACTAGTTCGGGTTATCGCTCCTAGTTTTCTTAATAACTGCTACGACTAGAATATGTAAAATTCATGTCTTCTATAAGACGCGACCATTTGTTCTTTTTTTCTTGATTTAATAAAGTTAATAATTCATCAGCAATATCTGGACTAGGATTTTCATTGAAATTCATTTGTTCTTTCAGACCAGCATGGAAAGTATTCCTTACGAAAACCTCTTGGAATAGATCTCTTAGCTGCCCCTTTAATGACACCCAAAAACCTTTTAATCCTGTTGCCGGACCCTGTATAATAAATTTAATTAATACATTACATACTCTAATTTCTATAGTTATATATTTCCTTAAAGTATAATATTATTTTGTTATTTGATTTTTATATTAATACCGATACAATAAGTGCTTGAACATAAACTTTCACAGTAAACATAACAACCATATGTCTTCATTAGAAATTGATTAGTATGTACTTCGCTATTAATCTGTTATATAGCAGATTAGGATATAAACTAAGTTCTCAAAATCAATTAGGAAAGAAATACCAGACAATCACCTGGAAATATTCGCATAATTCACGCTTGGCGGCAGAATCTTTTCTACTCTGATAAACCGGCAACAGACTTTAGTTCGTTGAGCGGGCCCATTATTTACTACGGCACCTTTTAATAACGGCATATTTCATTGCTACACTTACCCTAAATTTATGGGAATGCTGTGGGTAGACCCTCATGCTCTCCGCAAAAACCTCAATCGAATGTATAAATATAGTACGCGTAGACACGAAAGTCCTGTACGGTTCGTTCGCGACGAAAACTCAACGCTATAGTGTGTCGGTTGAATTTCATCCGGTCTCGTTATGTCAAAAGGTCAAGCGCAAACTAATGATATATCCTACGTCTAGTATTTGCCACTGAAACAAATCAGTTTATAAATAAAAATAAGGTGCGGGCACCACACGACTTTCTTATGTTTATGTGCATTCCGAAATATGTATAGAAAAGTTGTTCCTTCTTAATAAAATAAACCTCTGAGTAAAAGTGTTCCTTCCGGTCCGAGTTTTGAAAATTTTTTTATATAGAAATAATCGCAAACTCAGCTGAAAGTACTTTTATTCTCTTCATTTACCTCTATAGAATGCGTAGTTTGATAAATATTTGTAATGTATTATTTTAAAATGTCCGGTCTCCATTGAAAATCGTTCCATATGCCCTGGCATTGTCACATTCTAATAGTCGAATTTTATCACATACGAAATCAAATATAAAGATATTAAGTTACGCTGACGACGCAATTTTGATGGCAGATAACGAAGACACTACACTGTTATATACAACTTTATTTACAATTAAATAAAATAACAATGCGTATAAATGTAGGCTTCTTGCATTTGGCAAGATATACATGATAGCTAACTGCTAACAAGTTGAGTTTCGTTGATAAACTGATTTCAATTTTCTGTTACAAACAAATTCAGTATTTAGAGTGGGGTGGTAAGTTTACAAAACCGTACCTCCTCTGTTGTTGTCTGGAAAAACCGAACATTAATGGGTTGTAAGTTTCATTAAAGGTTCTCGGAAGGAGTAAATAGCAATACAATTATCTAATATAAATATATGAGCTCTGCTGTGCGTTTACGGGTTTCTTCAATTACAGAATATCTATAATTCTGAAATCCGACAAATGTTTATGAATTTTTAAGTACTACAACGGCATGATGTTAATAAAAGAAAAAAAAATAAATGGTAATTTAGACAAAGCATTTTACTGATTTTCTAGAACGGACAATAGAGATGTTTCTAAGAAAGAGATTACATTAGGAGACTGATGTCCCTCTTGGTCTTTCCAGATTTAATTTTAAATATACATGTTCTAATTAATTGTATATTTGTAAAATAAAGCAAATTGAGATTAAAACTAAACATATATACGTTTTACATAGAACAGAGAATATTACTTTATAAAAAAGGAATTAAAGAAAAATAATAATAATAAACGTCCTTAACAAAGGCATTGAGGAATATTAAGGGAGTAAGCTTGAGAGACCAGAAAAGAAGCACAGATATAAGAGCAGATCTCAAATTTATTGATGTGGTGCAGTTTACGAGATCAAGACGATGATATTGGAGATGCCACGTCGACAGAATGACAGAGGATCGATGGGTAAATGGGCATTGGATGAAAAGCCAAGTTCAAAAGATGGTGTGAGAGCTGGACATTTGCTTCCCAAGAGGCTGAACGAGATTAAAAAGAGTAGAAGAAACAACACTAAGTCTTACGACAAGAGAAATAAAAAGAGGAAGAAGTGAAATCAAGGATAGGACCAGCGAAAGACACTCGTTGCAAGTCATATATATAACAGAATCTAATATCAAAGTGGTTTATGTTTTGTGATGTTTTATAAATCGTCCCCGTTGAGTCCAATATTTACGATTTCTAGATTTTAGCGTATGTATGTTCATATCATACCATTCTTTATACTCAAAATTCATTAAGTCGCAGGTTTGGCTATCAGGCAGAATTCACTAAATGGACTTAGTGATTCAGTCCAAAATTTGTTCACCATGTAAAAGTCACTATATGAACTTAATGATTTATTTCATTAACTTGGTGAAGAGTTACTGCACTTAATGATTTTATCATAACCAACCATAATGAGTCTAACCTCAGAAGTATAAAGTGTTATACCGTGTAAACTCCAAATTGTTAGTTTCTGGTGAAGAAAGCAAACATCTGCAAATAAGACGACATAAAAACAAATAAACAAAATTAAATTGTGTTCGAAAGCCGTCTTCAAGAAAGTGCCTGATCAGTAAATTGTCTATAACAAGAATCATCTATTCCCTCTTCGAAGAGTTATGTAAAGAAAGATAAGATACAGTTACAAGCTTTTCCACATATAAACGAATTTTTGACAGAAATACTACTCCTTTTTTAAGCCGAAAAAGGACAAATGCACGTTTTGTGTAGGTACCACTCTGGAAGTGAAGAACAAAAACAAACTCTTGAAGAAGAATTCTATAACCACTGCAGATAACTAGAAAGGAAAATGCAAACAGCAGCAAAAAAATTGACAAGAAACAAACATCAAATGACAGAACGTGTGTGACAGCAACATTTTTTCTTCTGAGTGTGCTACAACTACCGTGTAGCGACGTTTCACCAATATATTGTGCAATTAAAGTTTGTCGCTACAATTTAACTATTTATGAAAGTGCTGTTCCAAATAAAGCCTTTTGCTATGCATGAACTGATATTAATCTGGTCACAATATGACGGAGTGTGATAGCATGCACAGTACAATAGAGGTACAAAAGTGAAATATTCCCATATACATTATGAATGTTCGGCTAAACATTTTTCGAATATTTAGAAAGAAAAAGTCAAACAGCCCATACAACAAGTAAGAATTGAAGATCAACTATTTTCTTGAATTGTCGACTCATCATACGCAATTATACGAAACAAAAAACGAGACACTGAAGGAATTGTAAAGTGTGTTAAATACGCAAAAGAAAGTCCTGGTATAATTTAGTACAAGTATAGTCAGAGTGGTGAATACAAGAAAATTAACGTTTTTGGTCGCCTTGTGTCACTGCGCGTGTTTTTAGAAAAGCCTATGGTCCAGATTTCTTTTTTTATTTATATTTATTAAGTTATTCTGACTTGTATTATTTATACCTTTGGAAAACTAATAGTTGACCAAGTGGCCGCAAAATAAGTTTGTTCTACTCCGATAATGCATTCATGTATGTATCGTATATGTTTCCATGACGCTAAGTGATCTTTCAAATACATCTCGACAAATTGTGACTATGTAGTCACGGCCCGAAGTTAGCTGTTGTTTTTAAATTGCGAAAATCAATAAAACTCAATCAATTTGATTGACAATTGTCATTAATCTATAAAAATAACCGACAGGACGCGACATCAGACAAGTAATTTTGTATTATTTTGATTATTTGTTGTCGTAGAGAAAGGGTACCGTGCGAGCAAGAACTGAAGAAGGTTGGCAGCACAAATTTTCTGTTAGCAACACTGAGTAGTTGGTATTGAGTAATTTGGTTACTTAATAGTAAACAAAGGTTAATGCTATCGTAACCTAACATCTTACTGTCAGATAGCAAAAATTGATGGATGCGAGAATTGAATTTTATAGTACATTTTTTAAAATGAAAGCCAGAATTGTTGTGTTATTAAAGACATCGCCCCGTAATATTTGACTACGTTTAAAGATTTATTTTTGTTGCTGCGTTTTTACAAATCCTTCATATCGTGATAACAAACTTCAGAAACCATGGAATGAAATATTCACTAGAGGAGCTAGGACATATCAAGAAAACAAATTATATATTGGAATGGTGTAATTCTGCTCTGATTTAATTTCATTTTAGTGATTGTAACACTGGTTTATTTTCAATAAAATTTTTAACTAAACACATTATAAAATACAATAGACACACATGAATCTCCACAAAACACATAGATATGAAAGCACTTATTTAAGTTGATTAGTGTACTGTGATTGACACTACAACAAATGTTCAAAATGATCCCCATCATTCTCAGTACACAGCTGTACACGTTGTTTAATATTTTCAAATACCTTCTGTAATGTATCGATACTTATGCTATTAATCGCTTGAGAGATTGCATTTTTTAGCTCGTCTATATTGTGCAACCTTTGTTGAAAAACCTTTTGCTTCAAGTATGCAAACAAGAAAAAATCCAATGGTGTCAAATCGGGTGAGTGCGGTGGCCATATTCCTCTACTTATTAGTCTGTCATCAAAATACTCTTGTAGATACGTTATTGTCCTTGCAGCTGTATGCGCAGAGGCTCCATCCTGTTGAAAGTACCCATGTTGCAACTCATCTTCATGTAGTTCATTAACAAACACGTTAAGGATATTTTCTTGGTATCGTGCAGCATTTATTGTACCGTCGAAAAAGATTGGTCCTATTATTCGTCTTCGAGACATGGCTACCCATATTCCAATCTTTATAGGATGTAAATCATTTTCTTCGAATATATGAGGGTTCTCCGATGACCATGTACGACAATTTTGACTATTAACATAGCCGGAAAGGTGAATCCATGCTTCATCTGAGAAAAATGTCAGGTTCAAGTCATCGTCATTGTTCAGATAATCCATAAACCATTGACAATAATGCCGCCTTTGCTCAAAATCCTGTGCATATAAATGTTGGTGTACAGTAACTTTGTAAGGGTGCATATGCAAATGCTTCTTCAAAGCAGTTCGACAGCTACCGTAAGGCACACCTAGAATTATTAAATATAATACAATATTTCAAATATAATATGTATATTTATACCAGACTGAGCAGACAGCTTGCGTAAAGATTTCTGTGGACTAGCATGCATCCGTTCTGCTAAATCCTCTACAATATCTTCAGTCAAAACGTAGGGCTCGTTAGCTCGCTTTCGCTTCAAGATACTTCCTGTTTCCGTTAACCTTCTTACTAATCTACTACAATGCTGGACAAAAGTTTCATACACAATAGGCAAGTCAGGGAACTGGGTAGTAAATTGATGTATACAAGATTGATTGGAATAGATCCATTGCCCATTCTCATCTTGAACACCACTACGAAAGTAAGCCATCAGAATGAAGGTGTCTTGTTCAATAGTGAACGGCATGTCAGCACGCACTTGCTACGTATAATTGTCTTAAGAAACACAGTCTTAGTATACTTAAACAGAACTATAAACTTGAAGCAAAAAATTCGAGATCTAACGAAACACGATAAATGACGGATGACAGTTGTCAAAATAAACAGCAGCAGGCAGGAGTGACTAGGCAGGGTCTTAAACATTCGATCAAAAAAAAGTATCACAGCAGGGATTTTGGTGCAACCAACCTTCTTCAGTTCAACTTGCTCGCACGGTAGTATAAAACTTGTTTTATAACCTCATTAGTCGCTCGTGTTACTAACACTCGCTCCGCTACACTTCGCTCGTGACTAAATTGAAATTTGTTAAACTTTATATATAATATACTATTCAGAGCTGACGTAAAGAGGTAAGTTTAAAATACTTTGTCGATTGATAATACATATAGAGAAAGGTAGAGATCATTCGAAAAGCAGCTTTGCTTTATTAGATGAAACCGAAACAGGGACCTATACAAAAATATAGAAATTTAAACTGCTCAAGATCACAATACTTTGGTGTGTGTGAAATCGGCGCTATTTTTTTTGAAATTCGAAAATCTGACTGTTGTTTTAGGTTTTCTATGTTTGTTCTACATTGTTTCAAAATATTTTGAAAAAGAAATCATAATCAGCCGAGAAAATAGCGAAAAATAATTTAGACAAACCGAGAGTTTTATATCAAATATATCTATATAATATACATAACCGCATTTATATATTACGTATTATTAAATGTCAGCTATCAAGCGAAAACCTCCAAGCGTAACCAAAGTGAAACACCCTATTTATCGCCATTTGAAATGTTCACCGCGAATATTAGGTCGATGTTCAAATTCCCTTCAACATGATTCCCAGCATCTCAATGATATATTGCTGCTAAAGCGCTCGAAAAAAACATATTAATACAAAGAGAAACGATTTATCTCTGTCAGGTAGCCGTGGAATTGTCGTGGTGAAATTTCCAGAAAAAAATTGTTATAAAAAATTGCCTCGTTTATAAAACGGTATTACTCCCTCAATTACTTGCAGATAGCGGATAAAGAATGTATTAATAAAAGCAAAAATATCCTTGCTGATAACATAATATAGATTTTATTCAGAGTAATATAATTAATATAGTAATATATAAATCATGATCGCTACCCTTTGAAAAACGAAAGATATGTACAGTAATCAATCAAGACTAAAAGACTACCGAACTCAAGTTCTTCCGTATCAAGCTATCTCAGTAATTTAGGGTAATAGAGCAATAGAATTTAATATTCAAGTTTGTATAAATAAGCAAAGCAAATTATGTAACTATAAAGCGGTTTAATATTATTATTGCACGAAATGAGGTATATACGAGAAGCTGTATGGTTGAAATGTAAGTATTATTTGAGTAGGTAATGTCATAAGTGTTTTACCCAAATTTTCACCTTAAAAACACAATTTAGTTTAGTTTTGGCAAGAAAAAGCCCTCTATCATTATAAAAAGCTAGATATCATTGTAAAATGCTAGCAGTGTTCGCGTTTTACAAGAAATTGTAAAAAACGTGTAACCACATCACTTGAGAATGGCTGGACCGGTTTGGCTATTTTATTTTTAATGCTTGTAATAGTCCGAATAAGATTTTTAGGGAAAGAAAAATTGGAAAATTCGTGAAAAACTGAAAGTGCTTTTTCTATAGGATTTTTGTATAAACTCAAGACCATAACTCACAATTCAAACGGTGGATATGCGTAATTCTTCTTTTTTTTTTTCGTTATGATCCTAGAAATGTTTTTATGGTAAAAAATCGGGGTAATTACAAAGGAAAATCGGAAAATTCGGAAAAATTACCTGGAAATAATTGCATGTTTTCAATTGAAAAAAAATCTGTCAGATCTGTATAAAAAGCTGGACCAAAGAATATATATGTATAATCATTAGTGCGCCTGTTAGTGATCGTGTAACTTCTGAAGGACTTAACCAATTGAGGTCTTATTCACAGGTGCTAGGATCCAATAGGTGGTGCTGTAGTCAAGTCATGAACATATTCTATAGCTCCTTAAGTGGTTACGTCGTATATATTCGTCATGACCTTTTGTATTGTGTAGCGCTCATGACGGATATGTTCGCATCCTAAATTTATTTGCTATGCTGAATGGTTATGTCGAATATAAATGCCCAATCGTGCCTAGTGATAGAGATGGGATATGAGCATTGCAAGATTGAGTTTGTGTAGGGCCGGTGTTATTTACAATGTAAAAAGCATAACGTAAACTTCATTTCCTTTTTGTTATTCCCTGTGTTATTATTGAAATACTTGTATTGGTATTATTGAAATAGTGTAAATTATCATTAGTGTGATTAAAATAGTATTTTGAAACATATTTTTTTCATAAGGTACGTTTATATTTACTTCAACATTTATTACTTTATATAAGGAAACATTTTCTTGCTATATTCTTAGTGAATGAACTCAATTACTTAGAAATTGTTTTAGTTAAATTTATATATTATGTACTTATTATGGATAAAAAAATGAGGTGGCCACCACACGACTTTCTAATACGTACGAGCGTTTCAAATTATAGAATTTTAAGAATTTTTTTATAGAAAAATTATTGAAAATCTTATTCTTATTTATATATTATGTACTTATTATGGATAAAAAAATGACGTGTGGCCACCACACGACTTTCTTATACGTACGAGCGTTTCAAATTATAGAATTTTAAGAATTTTTTTATAGAAAAATTATTCAAAATCTTATTCTAAGTACTTCTATTCTCTTAATAAATCTCTATAGAAGGCATGCTTTGCAAGATATTATCAAAAAAGTGCTACTCGCTAAGAGTAAAAGTGCTACTTTCGGTCCGAATTTTGAATTTTCATATATACAAAAAATATTGCAAATCTAGTTCTAAATACTTTTGTACTCTTGATAAATATATATATATATATATATATATATATATATATATATATATATATTTAGAATTTAGAATTATATATATATATATATATCAATAAAGAAAATATCACGGATACATAATAAAAATATAAATATAAATATAAATATATTTATATTTATATTTTTATTATGTATCCGTGATATTTTCTTTATTGATTTATCATTCCTGGGTTGGACGGCACGCGGGTTGACAATGTCTACCTCGCGGCGGTGTCAGTTGTTGTCACTCAGACCTGAGGATCTTCTGACATTTAAGCTGCAATTGGTGGTCTGTCTTCCCGATGGTCTTCCTTTTGTTTCTATCTCCAAGGATATCCCACCTTATTCCTTGGCTACACCGTACTGACGATGACCAACGAGTCTGAAACATGTGTCTGCGGTTGCACTACAGCGGATTAATATTTTTATTATGTATCCGTGATATTTTCTTTATTAATTTATCATTCCTGGGTTGGACGGCACGCGGGTTGACAATGTCTACCTCGCGGCGGTGTCAGTTGTTGTCACTCAGACCTGAGGATCTTCTGACATTTAAGCTGCAATTGGTGGTCTGTCTTCCCGATGGCCTTCCTTTTGTTTCTATCTCCAAGGATATCCCACCTTATTCCTTGGCTACACCGTACTGACGATGACCAACGAGTCTGAAACACGTGTCTGCGGTTGCACTACAGCGGATTAACCCGATATTCTTTTTCCTATTTTTATATATATATATATATATATATAGAAATAACGCGGAGACATGAAATTACAAGAAAGAGAATAATAACGGGTAAATTCCGCTGTAGAGCAACCGTAGACACGTGTTTCTGACTCATTGGTCGTCGTCAGTACGGTGTAGCCAAGGAATAAGGTGGGATAACCTTGGAGATGTAAGCTACACGGAAGACCATCAGGTGACAGACTCCCATTTGTAGCTTCAGCTAGAAGATCCTCAAATTTGAAGACAACAACTAACGTCGCCACGAGGAAGACTCCAAAGTTATCCCACCTTATTCCTTGGCTACACCGTACTGACGACGACCAATGAGTCAGAAACACGTGTCTACGGTTGCTCTACAGCGGAATTTACCCGTTATTAATATATATATATATATGTATTCATCTTACTATCTACTACTATATATATATAACGTACGACATATTTGCAAAAAATCGCTATTCGATAAAAGTAAAAGTGGTACTTCCGGTCTGAATTTTGAAATTTTTTTTATGCAAAAGATATTGAAAATTATGTTCTAAATACTTTTATACTCGTAACGTATTCGTCTAAAAAGCATGACTTGCGAAATATTCGCAAAAAACTGATTTTCGATAAGAGTAAAAGACATACTTCCGGTAGGGATTTCGAAAAACTTTATAAATAAATTTATTCTCAATTTTAATTTTAAGTATATATGAATTCTTTATAAATTTGTTTAAACTTAGCAGTTGACGAAATATTGGCAAAATTCGATTTTTTCACTGAAGCAAAGTGCTACTTCAGATCTCAAGAGTGAGATTATACATGTAAATACAAAATTTGGAATTGATATCTCCGGCGGTTTGACCGCTATCGTGGTCACAGACAGACAGGCAGGCAGACAGACAGACAGACATACAGACATTTTTTAAAAACCACTTTTTCGGTATCAGGGGACCTCAAAACGTGAACATCTGCAAAAATCTCGAGGTCGAAAATTTTCATCATCACAATACTTCCTTATACTACGTATAAGAAAGTAATAACTTAAATGCACAATACATGTTGGTTTAGTGTCAAAAGAGAAAATCACAAAATCTGGACCCCATAGGTGGCGCTGTGGTCGACGTATTAGTAATTACATATTTATAAACCGGTGATTTATATTTACACAATATATTCGCGTGGTCAACAAAATTGTTTTGGTATATACCGCCGTCGGATAGATGGCGCTATTGTTTTCTTAGAATTTATAATCATCGCGCTATCTACCGGAAAAGGCAGAACAACATCTACAGGGCCAGATAGTACATAATAAAAACAATTTAATATGTCATTTATGCTATTTCCATCGTTTGGATTCTGAACAACCGACATTACGTCTGCCGACTTCAGTTAGTAACTGTTCCTGCCACGTGGGGGCGAATATTTTCATGCATTAAAATAAATTCATAGCCAATAAATTTATGATAATATGGCTTAAGTTCACACATATGATTTCTATTTCAAAGCCATCTTTGTCCTAGAAAGTGTATGATATCACGGTATAACAAAATAAACAATAGCGATAATAATATCTAAAACATATATATAAAAAAACATAATACTACTAGTCATCTGCATAGGAAATCATCCAGAGAAGAGCAGTTGATGGAAGACAGCCAGAACTCTTAAAGAAACCAAAACTAGATTAATTTCTAATATTTAGGGGCAACTTATTATATCATTTGCATCCCATAAAATACAAACTCTTTTGAAAGAGAGCTGTTTTAGGAGTTGGAGGAATGAAGATGTTAGGATTTTGTGTGACAGTTAAGACGTAGCACTGTGAAGAATTCAGAACTACACCCGAATACAAAACACAGTATGTACTTTCAAAATATAAATATCTAAGGGCCGGTATTATAAACGAAAATATTCTGTAGATTTTATTTAGTAAGCTACTAATGTAATTTATTCGACAGATTTCAGTATTATAAAGACCAAATAAGGAAACTAGCGAAGTAAATCTAGCAAGTAATTTACATGGTCGAAAATCGAGGTATTAAATTTTATTCGTCGATTATGAATTGAATTGACGTTATTTGTTTCTTTCAAAATAGTGTTAAAACCAGTTAAAACGTACGAGTGTAGACACAACGTTATAGCCAATAATTGTAAAATGTCTGATGTAGAATCAATCTCGTCGGTGTCATCGGTGGCGTCACCAGAGTCAATCTCTACCACCTCAGACTCGGATTCTAGTGATGAGAATAAAAGGCAGCCACAACGGATGCCAAGGATATTTCGGAACAGAGTGGATCAGTTCGAGTTATATTCCAACGAAGAATTTAAAAGCAGATTTCGTTTGTCCAAGCAATCATTTCTGTGTGTTCTCCATCAAATCGAAGAATATTTAAAACCGCATACAAATAGAAACATGTCTATCTCAGCTAAAAATTAGCTGCTAATTGCCCTGCGTTTTTATGCAACGGGGTCTTTTCAAAATGTTATAGCCGATCACTGTAACATCACGAAAGCTACAGCAGGAAGAATTGTCCACAAAGTGACACATGAGATAGCTTTACTGAGAGAGAGATACATTAATATGCCAACTACAGAGGATAACATAAATGAAGAATGTCAGAGATTTTTTAATATAAGAGGCTTTCCAAATGTGTGTGGTGCGATTGATTGCACACATGTAAGAATTCAGTCACCGGGAGGGGATAATGGTGAATTATTTAGAAACAGAAAAGGTTGGTTTTCGGTGAATGTGCAGGTAATATGCGATGCACGTTTAAAAATAAGGGACGTTGTTGCAAGGCATCCTGGATCCAGCGATGATAGCTACATCTTTAATAATTCTCTAGTTCGGGCAAGGTTTGAAAATAATGAATTTAGAAACTGCTTCTTACTAGGGGATTCAGCTTATCCTTGTCGAAGATACCTTTTAACACCACTTCTGCACCCACAAACTCCAGCTGAACGTAGATATAATTCTGCACATAACCAAACTCGAAATACTATTGAACGAACTTTTGGAATATTAAAACGACGTTTTGCTTGCTTATCTAATGGGCTAAGGATTTCTCTGGATAAATCAATGGCTGTAATTGTAGCCACATGTGTATTACATAATATATGTATCGAACAAGGTGACAATTTTAATATTGAAAATCACCAATTAATGGAACAAGCAATCGTTAATGTGGATGAGAACAATCAGCAAGAATTTAATGCGGTTAGAAATGCAATTATAACGTGTATTCATTTATCCTTCATTGCTTCTAATTTCATTTCTTTCTCTCGTATTACTAACTCTAATTCTTTTTTTTTTCAACAACAGGATATCCTTTTCAATATTTTCCTTCTCGTACCTTGTTTTTAAAATATTCAATTTTATTTCTTCTTTTTCCAATGAATGCGTACGTGTCTGTTCATGAGCTCTTTTCCTCGATCCCCTAGATTTGCCCGATGTGTTTCTTGATTCCTCAGAAATACAACTGCGGTCATGACCCACCAGCTGTGTAGATGCCGGAGTATTCACTACATACTCAGTTAATACTAAATTTGTTTCCTAAAAAATCAGTGTAGTGTTTGTACAATATAGAATCCAATGTAAAATGCTTACGGTTGACTGCCCTAAATCTATTTCGTTGTTATTATTATCACCACCATCATTATTACTATCTGGAATTTAAAAAGTATATCAGAATATTTCACTATTTGTAGTGAATGTTAAGAATTTCCAAGATTTCTGCAATCAACATAACTTCTTTTGAATACATACCAAAAGGAGCTGAACTGTCATATGAATTGGTTAATTCACTAACTGTCGCATTATTAATTTCCAATAGCTTCATCCCAACTCTATCTACTTTAATTGAAAAGTTCCCTCCTCCTGTCTTATACAATTCCACCTAAACTATGTTTACAACATATTTTGAAATTTGTATTACATCTTAACATACCTTGTCATCAGCTTTATCTTTTTTTACTTTCTTTTTCATTGATTCATATAACAATTTCAATTGCGCCCCCGTTCTCACTCCTGCTTCTGCAATAGCATTAAACTTGGTAGTTACAGCGTCCCAAGCTTCCTTCTTCTTACGTACATTAATGTTATCGGTTTTTTTGTTTTCAATTACATGCAGGAAAGTTTCTACTATATCCAGTAATGTGTATTTCTCCCTTTCTGTATAATTTTTACACCTTTCCCTTTTTTTCTTCGATACAAGACATCTTCAAGAACAAGAATTTGATACTGTATTTACCGTATTTACGTTTAAACTCATAACCTCCTCAAATCATGCCGCAACCATACCCCCAACCTCAGAATTAATGTGCTTCCATCTCGTAACTAACGGTCGAAGTTTGAAACTACATCATACACATAGGCTAATCTTTGAATAGTTAATTTACTTGGACAAACTCTTTATAATACTGAAATAAACTTTAATGAGCCATTATATTTATTCATTGAATTGTTATTCGTAGATTTATTTTGTGTTTATAATACCGGCCCTAAGAGTGTTAAAAATTCAAAATATTAAGCCTGACTCTTAGAGCTGTCTTCTGTAACAAGTGTAGTGTTATATCTTCTTATGCTTCTTATATGTAATCTCTCTTCTTCGCTTCGCCACATATTCATTTCATGAACCCAAATCACAAACATCTTCCATTATAAAACAGTTCGTATATGTCACATATTTAAAACATCATATTTGATATTTTTAATTAAATCAATAAATTTCTTCTTTATAATATTCTTTAAAACATATCGTAACGTCGATCGAAAAAAATCTCCAAATGCATTCTATTTTATTTTACGTCTTTATGTTTACATAACAACCACAATGTATATTTATTTATATTATTTTTAATATCACCTACTATAATATTCGTAACATTACAGTTATCCATCACGTAAAAGATAAACTCTGAATTTTTTCATTATCTGCAAACGGATATCACACGCAAATACCTCATTCAAACACCATACACAATACCATATCTTGTCATTTCATTCATTAACGGCTGTCAACAACAATAACCTCATTCTTCTGCTCCCTATATACGTTCATACGCCAAACCTAAACATATCTAGCAGTACAAAATCAATACTCTAACACAATGTTATATTTAATACCAGTTAATATACTAATTTCTATTCATTAACGTTTCTACTTTTTATAAACTCATCATATTCCTATACATATTTGTAACAAAACTAAAAGCCTTCTTATCTTTACATTTACTTACTGTAGTAGTAGCCCGACTATTGTACTACTGAGTAGGGCGCGGACATGACCGGTTTAAACTACGACGAAGTTACAACAGAGCAAAGAAATAATGTAAACAACACACGCTTACTGAATAGCACTAATTCATATGGTGAACTGCAACATCTGTTTACGCCCGAGAAGTGCCCGAGAATGAGAGCAAAAAATGCCCATAAAATAAGGATTGTATGAGTAAAATCCTTTTTTCATCGGCGTAGATAGGAGCGTGAGGGATTTTTAAAATTCAATATATTTACCTTATATTTCGCAAAAGAAATAAAATTATCATTCATACTTACGTTAGTTTCGTTTTTTCACTGTTTTGACTGTTAATTACGTATTTCGTAATTTTTGTAGTAGTCTGTTTAATACCGGTTTATTGAATCGACTTCTCCCAATTATCTAAACGTAAGTGTGCACTGGATTTCGTTTAGTTTCAATAACATACGCGTACATTTTCAGTTATCATTTATTTAGATTTAGAACGTTGTTTATGTTACTTTTTCTGATATGAAAATGAATTGTCAGTGATTCGGAAATTTATTACAAAGTCTGTAAAATATCGTTACAGAATGCCAAAATATCGCACGTTCGTCACTTAGCTTTGCTAAAACATACACAGAAATAGTTTTTATGCAGAGAATTTCTATAGTTTACAAATTTCGTTACATGTTTAAATGACGATGCTCGAAGTATTTCTGAGTGCAAGGAACTAACACAAATCCCAAATTTAAAAAATCAGTTGTTATTCCTTCAGGAACACTTTGGAAATTTGCCTAAACTAATCACATATTTTGAAAATCGAAATCTCAAATTAAAAGATGGATTAACCACATTAGACGTGGGCTATTAATGATTTCAAAAGTATTCCAAGTGACTTCGGATGTGGTCTTCGGCAAAAGTTAGACGTAGTTTTTAATAGAAATCCAGATTTAATAGCATTGCGGCAATTATATATGCTAAATACGCTGAAATAAAAGCATATTTCCAGTAGGCACCTATAACCAGTTGCGATGTAGAAGGGACGTTTTCTATCTACAAGGATGTACTTAATTCAAAGAGCACAAGTCTTACAGAAGGGAAAATGAACAAATAATAAGGTATTTTTATACTGCGCCCATGGGCGATGAGTCATTAACCGTACGTGTCCGCGCCCTACTAATAATTTTTGGAGATTTTTCTTGTTTTGTCAATAATTTTATAACTGCTCGATATTCAAATTTGTGAATTTTGATACGTGACAACACAAACTGACAGATATTTAAACAAATACTGCTGCAATTGTTTTGTAAATGATCAAAATCGTTACCAAGGCTTGTATCATAATAAAACACTATAATGAAAAACTATATTAAAATTGAAAAATGTCTAGTCCAGGAATATAAAAACGACCCCTCGTACAGTAGATACCCGTGATTCATGGCATGAATGAAACAAATTTTTAATATAAGGAACCAACATTGTTTACACATGAGTATTATACATAAAGCGTAATTTAACCAATCGATTCTATATCTTACCATTTTTATTATTATATGCATTTTATAATAGAACTGTGTATGTTTTTCAAATAATTCCAATTTTACCATAAAATGGAAATACAAATATTGAAACTTTAAATTCTGTCCGGAAAATGAAAAATGTAATAGATATTACACGTGTTCACTGAATGAACCATATGTACTTCGAGATAGACGATGTATTGTTGTCATTTTGTTGCATCACAAATAAATCTAAAGGTTATTCAGAATATGGTGATATTCAAGTTCAGTCTGTGGAAAATCGATTGCTCTGGATTTAATAACTGAAACGTATTATGAAACGGAGTATGCCTTGCATGTTGGAAACGACGAGACTTTTATTGGATGAAATGAAATGGAATTCTTAGCATCTTTTTCGATTCTAACGTCTGGCATTACAATGAATATATTTATTTTTTTTGTTTTTGTTTCTACGTTATATAAGCATTCCGTTTTTCCTACTTGGTAAATATCTCAAGGTAGTAACTAAGGATGTTCTTTTTTCATTTATGATTCACTTTGTTTGGCTTTTAACCTTTTAAAACATAGTTTTGCTACGAAACGTTCAAGTCAAAAATCGATATCTACATGCACAGCGATTTTGCTGCGGTACGGCAACGCGCAGTCATGCGCTGGGTGCCATTTATCTGCGAAACTGCAACAATCGACTTTATTAATATAATATATGTCAGTTTGGAATTCATAGATTTTACAACCTTGACGAAATTATTTTTAAAAAAAGTAGCTCATCTCCGTTTTTCTCCACAAACGTGTTGAAAAGGTCTCGATAGGTACATGCCTTAGTTAGTTTTTTTTTGTTTAGAATAAACGAAAAAATCTGACTATTGCGAAGATGAAGAAGATTATACAAGAAATCAGTTGGAGAATAATGACAAATTTGACCCAACAACAACTTTCAGCGATGGTAATTCTGAAGACGACAACAAAAAAGTGGAGCAATTTCATATCTTAGGGTAAAAAATATTTTACTCCAAACCTAGTTGACTTTGCCCAGCCTACTGGTTCAAGTTCTGAAGCTTCGCATATTATACGTCATGTAAATAAGTTTGTTTTCTTTTTTGGTGATATTATCGAGTTGGCTATGAATAAAACAAATTTATACGCTCTTCAGAATCGTGGGTACTTCCTTTCGAATGCTGTACAAGAAAAGAAGATTTTAATCGCAATAAATTTACTAATCAGCATAATGAAGTCTTCTTTTTATCACGATTACTGGTCTGTGCGTTCAAAATTGCGTGTCCCATTTGTTGCGTCAAAAATATGTGTAAACTGCTTTGGAGCGTTGCTTATTTATCGCCATTTAAATGACAACGGAGCAATGCCCATGGAGAGTGATGTTAATTTTGACAAAATGCTCAAAATTAGATCTTTTCTCTCATTGTATTAAAAGAACAGTTTCAGTAATATTATCATCCGTCAAAAGAATTATCAGTCGACCAGAGAATGGTTAAGTTTGCAGGAGGAAATGGCTTCAAACAATACATGCCAATGAAGTCCGTAAGGTGTACAATTTGGGCTTGTGTCGGTAATGAAGGATACCTAAACAATATTTGAATTTACACAGAAAATCATAATGATGAAACTAAAAGTGGTTTAGGCGAACTGAAGGATTAACGGGGAAAGGACAACATGCGCATTTTGACAACTTCCTTACCACTATTGCTTTGATAGTTTGCTTGCAAGAAAAACAGATACATACTTATGGAACAGTACATTCCAACCACAAAAAATATTTAAGAACTCTGAAAAACGACAAAGAGGAGGTAGGTAGAGGAGAGCAATTCAATTGCTCTCCTCTACCTATTCGCCAAATGATCAGGCAATAATCAGGAGAGAAGGTATGGAAGTATTACGAAGGTCAATTGTCCACAAAACGTGATATATTACGAAGACTATATGTGTGGGGTGGACAAAGCTGGTATGTTGACGTCATATTATGGCATTGATCAACTAGCAAAAAATTGTACCAACGCTTGTTTTGGCACTTTCTGGATACAGCGGCTGTGATTGCATATATAATTTCCAGAAAAAAAGAAGCAATATCATCAGAAACACGTTAATGTATTTTTTCCCCAAAAATTATCAATATTTGTCGCGCTGTGGTTAGCACGAGTGACCACTTACACAAATTAAAATAGACTATTTTTTCAAAAAAAATGTATATCATTTTAAGATCAGCTATATCAAAGTTCATGGAGAACCATATATTTTGGAAACTTAAATTATTCCATATCATCTACATACATTCTATCCATATTTTCCAGTAGTAGTTTAACATTCAAAGAGTGAGAACGTTTTTTTATCGGCTTTGCAAATAGTGCAGTGTCGAAAAGTAAAATTTATTTAAAAGTTATTTATTATTGAGATATACAAAAAATTGTGATGACAAAAACCATTAGTGAAATGCGTCGCTGAATCAAATGGATGATTAATCATTTGTCAAGAAGGTCAACATATTATATCAATCAACAAAAATATGTCATACAATAAGTGCTACGTTTGCCGAGTTGAATGTAGAAGAACAGAAAGAACGGTAAAGTGTTTCATATGTGGAAAAGAGACATGCTAAATGCGCTGCAGTCAGGGACGAAACAGCTAAAAAATTGAGTAAAACGGATATAATTACATACGTATGCGATATTTGTGGTAAAATTAAAATGTCTCAGAAAATGAATAAAATGGATCAAAAACTTAATGATTGCCTCCAAACTGTATCAGAACAAAACGTATTAAATCACAAAATTTTAGAGTCTATTTTGAACACCGAAAATAGAGGAGAAAAAATACATTATTAGCGATCTATTGAAATAGAAAAATGATGTATTTATTGTTAAACCTAAAAATATTGATCAAAAATAGCATGAAACAAAGAATCACATTAAAAGTAAAGTAGATCCAAGTAAATTAGCAGTTGGAATTGTAATAATAAAAACTGTTGGAAGTCATACAAAAAATTGGAAATAAGTATTTAGTTTCTGAATCGAAAATAAAAATCTAAAAATAATAACAGGTGTTGAAGAAGCTATTGGCGAAAACAATGAATAATTGTTAGATGCGATTATTAGACAAAATGACTTAACATGTAACAAGGACGTCCCAGCTAAAATAAAAATAAAAAACGAATACTTAGATAAGAAAAAGAAGAACTATGGAAATATTATATTGTCTGGAGATGTTTGGGGATGTATTGCAGCATCATAGAAAGGGCATAATTAGATGTAGGGTGGAAAAAAAATTAAGGTGTATGAATACCTACAAATAATTAAATATTACAAATGTGCAGGGTATAATCCTTTTGTCAAAGAATGTAAAAATGCGGAAACGTAGCGATTGTGCTGACAGCAATTTGACAAACAAATGTGGTAGCCTAATTGTATACAAGTGTATATATTGTGTGAGAACAATTAATAAATTTAAAGTGGATATTGACACAGCGTTTGACAGCAGCTGTATAAACTACAAACGAATAGAAAATAACAAGAAATCGAAATTTAAATATATGTAGCAATTAGATAGTAAGTAGGCTTGATTCACTCGGTAATGATTAAATTGTAGTTTTTTAAGTGTTAAGAACGTTAGGATAAATTTAACAAGTAGTCCATAAGTATATTATAGAAAAGTATTGGTTTCTGAGTAATAATATTTGTATATTTTAATAGCAATTGCTAAATAAAGATTGTTATTATTATTTTTTCCCTTCGTAGTAGAATCATTGATGTACAACTTTTATATTATTTATAATAATTCCTATAACGGAAAAAATATATCTCATTTTCTTCTCCTTGACTGACATACTCCATGCTCCAAGTTTTTGTTTAGTAATGGCATGCTTTTTATTCCCTTTTATTGCTGTTTTGAAGTTTTTGAGTAAATTGAATTTTAAATTTTTAGGTATATTGTGTTTTAAGAAGTAATCTCATTAGCTCTCTTTCCTTCTTCTTTACCGTTGTGTGCGCCTAGCGGGCGATGTCGGTTTGCTGTCGGTTCATGTTTTCCTGGATCCCTACTTCGCTTTTTTTGAAATGTAAAATTTAAAGAGCTCTTTAAAATTGTTCAAATTCTAAGTTCAATTGTTCCGTGCCTGTTTCTTAATATTATTTTCAACCGCCAGGATTTGTTATGCATATAATCCATAATAATTCACTATATTACCGTTCTTCAATTCTATTATTATCTGGAAATTTAGTAGGGCCGCACGACACAAGAATAAACCTAACTTAAAATATAAATTCCAGTTAAAACTTCAGCCCCTTTCATTTCCAGTGTCTCATAATATCGTATCGTTTTTTGAGACAACTCAACTTTATTGTCAAGGTTCCTGTAAATGATATACAGTAAACTACATTTCAAATATAGTATTTTTAATACACAAATCCTTAGAAACCGTAGAAATAGTAGATTTCACGAACATATTCTCATAAAGTAAAGTACAGTCTGTGTTGAACATGGCAGGTGGTATGCAATAAAAGTAATCGATGTGAGAAATACGCTACAGGTCTGTATTGTCAATATTCGCTTAGCAATAATAAAAGCGTACGTGTATTATGATATGAATATATATTTATACGAAATGTCAACTACACTATGTGAAATACAAGAATACATTTTGCTCGATAATCTATTCTGTTAATTGTAAGAGATATTATGACTGAATTGATTGTGAAACAGACTATATACCATGTTTATGACATATCTCAAACTTTTTACAAAAGATAAATACAATCTTTTATATTACAATAAAATATATAAAAACAGAAATAAGAAAATTAAATATTTTACTTCTGAGGAAGTAAAGTGGTTTTCTTGACTCTAATGAAATGAAATGAGAATATTTACGGAAAACAAACTAAACTTTCTTGTTTTAATACAGAAAGTAGCACACATATTAAGATAATGGTTAGAAATTATGTCGCCGCTAGCTTTGAAATAAAATTTCATAACACTAAACCACATGTTATGAATGTAATGTAATCTGCTAAAAAATATTACAACTTCAACAAGATAATGATGGTATTATTATGACTATTGGCAAGCTGGCAAATGGTGAATGGTGATGGAGCTATAATGGAGCAGCAAGCACTATTAAGAAAAATAATTAATTTATTTGATTTTAGTTGCGTGTGTATATTTTGTTATGCCAGCTGTACTGTAATTATTTGACAGTATCTTAAAGGACCAGGTTTCAATTTCTGACC
Organism: Amphimallon solstitiale; assembly: GCA_963170755.1. Lineage (NCBI taxonomy): Eukaryota > Metazoa > Arthropoda > Insecta > Coleoptera > Scarabaeidae > Amphimallon > Amphimallon solstitiale. The sequence continues at coordinate 75,847,659 of OY720682.1, read as the reverse complement.
ACACCATCTGTAAATATTTATTAACAACAATTTCTACGAACTGCTACCGTGCTTTAGAGAGCAAATAAAATCATCTGCCGCGAATGTTTGGGAGGAAATTTCGTGATTTGAAACGAGCAAATTTATTTATTTATTTCAGACTTGAAAACTTGGGATTGGAAAAGTGTAAAGGATAAAAGAAGAAATTAAATTGGCAAATAAAAAAAAAACTGTACAATTATTTTAATTTTTTTTAATTTAAACGTTATTTGATTTAATCTATTTGTTATTTTTTTTATTTCATCTTAATTTTGTAGCCCCTCTCACATCGTTAATAGCTATATAAATTCTAATTCTTATAAATTTTGTATTACAGTCTTCATCACATCTCTTGGAACGAAATAATTGTAGTCGTTAAACATATCTTGTGTGTGTCATTTTATTTAATTATTTATTAATGTTATGAACACATACACCCATAACAATTACATTATATGTCTTCACAAGTCTTGAGAAGTTTAATGAAGTTTAAGTCTCAGTATCGAATTATATAGATGAAAAAAATAATTGATTAATTGTTTTAATGTCTTGTAATATAACTACTTGCATAAACATTAGATGATTGATAGGACTTATCGCTTAATTCTGTGAATCATCAAGTGTTGTTTTAGATGTGACAGCAAATATTATCCTAATTTTATAGAATTCAAGGGAGTTCCTTATAAATTCCTATTTTTGAGGAGACATATATAATAATAATACTAGAAGCGATATTTTCATAAAAGGAATGGAACGTGAATTGAAAATGTGTGTAATAAAATGGCAATAAAGAAAACCTTAAGGCTGTACGCCCGGCCTCGAAATCGTTTTTCCCATTTCCTAATCGTATTTTTCATGAAAACCTTACCGAATTTACACGCTAATTTAAGAAAACAACGCCTTTCAATGGATAAATCGTAATTTCTTCGAAATTGTCCAAAGGGCCCTAAATAAAAATAAAAATGTAAGAAATTTCAAAAAACAAGCCTTTATTTAACATTATGTAACACTCAACAGCAATACATAAATTTTATTTTTTCTTAATTTTTAAAAATAAGGTCACGAAACGGAAAACAAAATTTTGAAATTTGGGCGAAATTCACTGAAATCAAATAGAGTATGTGGTACGCTCGCACATTGTGTCGAGAGGTAGCTCCGCCTACCATTTCGGGCAGTTTCTACGCAGTTTGCAAAATACTTCTGAGATCGGTGTTTGTTAAGAAAGTAATCGTTACTCGGACATTATTTTATCGAAACCGTTGATATTTTCTTTACAATATAGTGTACATATACAATGTCAGCGTCACAATACTTCCTTATACTACGTATCAGAAAGTAAAAGCAATATCTCTTCCCGTCCCTAACGCTATACCTGCTAGAAGCGCATGTTAGGACTCACACGGCTTGCGGGCTGGGAGTATAATTATTATATTTGACTCGCAATAATTAGCTTCTGAAACGATCTAGAAATTTATTTCTTGCACAAAAAATAATTTTGGAATGTTGGCTTTATTTTGTTTCACATATATATGGGTAAATTCTCAAAAATAAGATTAGTTACTCGATAGCTGAAATATACGTTACACAAATTGGTCGTCTACTAAAACTTTTTTTTTTTTTATAAAATTTACACACCATAAAGAAAAATCGAAAACACTAGTATCATCCAAATACTTTAGGGTATAACCTTTAAAAAAAACAGATCCCTAGCTCTCTGCATTGCTAAGATATCACGAGATAAGTATTAAAAATTGAAGAAAATGAAAATTTTAAAATTTACACAAAAAAACGATTTTTCGACCTTTTTGCGATTTCGATTTTATTTTCCAACTCAAAATTTGAATCCGGCAGGTGATTTTACATATTCAGCTTCACCTTTTTTGTGTGTTTGAGAAAATATAGATTGTCTAATTTAGGGGGGGTTGCTTCCCGACTGCAAACGTGTCGGCCAACCGGCGATTATCTGAGACCACAACGCAGCCATAAATTACAGGCAGATTAGATTAGGTGACAAGTTCTTTTCTCTATCTTTTTCCTCAGCATAAGACAGAGCACGCGGACCCTTAAACATTTGTCTTTTATTACATTTGCACGAAGAAAACAGTGGTACGCCTATTTCAAATCGAACTCAGCTTGAAGCGGGCGTCCAGCCTTAAATGAAAATATCGACCCGAAGTTTAGATTTGGTTGCAACCCCAATTGCCGATTCACTACTTAACCTCGACCATTCAAATACAATATTTAATACTTTGGTGCCTATAGCATGCGATCGAAGTTGAGTGACATGTTCTTATTATTATGTTTTCCGTACTTGACATCAATATCTACTTTCATTTTACTTTCTTATATGTTCTATAAGGAAGTAATGTGATGATGAAAATTTTCGATCTAGAGATTTTTTTTGCAGACGTTTTGAAGTTCCCTGATACCGAAAAGGTGGATTTAAAAAAAAGCATCTGTGTGTCTGTGTCTGTCAGTATGTGTGTGTAACCACGATAGCGGTCAAACGGCTATAGATATTAATTCTAAATTTTATATTTACGAGTATAATGTCCCTCTTGAGATCTGATAAGATTTTCAGTAAAATCGGTAGACTGGAAATAGTGGTTTACTTTTGTGAAAAAAATTGAGTTTTGCAACTACTAGGTTTAAAGAAATTTATAAAGAATTTAAATTTGCTCAAAATTAAAATTGAGAAAAATTTTATCAAAAACATTTTTTGAAATTCCTACCGGAAATAGGTCTTTTCAAAATCGGTTTTCTTGCGAATATTTCGCAAATCATGCTTTCTAGGTAGGTACATTACGACTATAAAGTAGTATAAAGCTTGACTTTCAAAACCTTTTGTATAAAAAAAAATTCAAAATTCCGACCGGAAGTAACACTTTTGCTCTTATCGAATTGCGATTTTTTGCAAATATGTCGTAAATTATGTATTCTATATATATTTATTGAGAGTACAAAAGTATTTAGAGCTGGATTTGTAATACTTTTTGAACAAATTAAATTTTAAAATTTGGACCAGAAGCAACACTTTTACTCTTAGGGAGTAGCACGTTTTTTCGACTATCTCGCAAAGTATGCATTCTATAGAGATTAATTAAGAGAATAGAAGTACCTATACTAGGATTTTGAATAATTTTTATATATAAAGCATCTTAAAATTTGGACTTGCAGTAACACACTTACTCCCAGGTTTATTTTCTAAAAAGATAAAAGTATTTAAAACAATTTAGAACAACTTTTGTATAATTTGAAACGCTCATACGTATAAGAAACTCACTACTAAGTACTAAGAAATCAGTGATTTGTAATTAAAATATGTCATTGGGGTGCCCTACCATTTTTATTATATATGAAAATGATGAAAATGATAGACTGTGAAATCAAATAGAGTTTTATTTCTCCGATCAGTGTTGAAACGAAGTAATAAAAAAAGGCGAGAACAATCAATACTTAGTGTCACAAAAGTGAAAATGATTAACGTGATAAGCTGTAAAATCAAATCAAAAGTTGTTTCTACCAACGGTGCTGAGGAGAGGTAATAAAAAGTCCAAGCACAATCAAACAGCTTTGACAAGTATAATAACTTAAAAGAAATTTTAACGCAAACCATAAGAAAATGTTGAAATAAATGGTTATTTAATGTTCTTGTGTCAAAAAGATCAATATTAGTACCATATACAATTTAAACAATAATTTAAACAATATGTAAAATGTTTTAAGATCAGGGAAACATAAAGAAGTGATTTAATGTTTTTCAGCATGTATCATGTGTGGTGTAATGTAGCATTTTTAAATTGTAAAATTGAGATTATTTTTTTTAGTGACTTGTTGTCTATATCTGAGGTACAGGCCAAGGTCAGGTCGAAACTTATAACTAGGGTGCGAACACGTACGGTTGATGACTCATCGCTCATGGGCGCACTATTGAAATATTGTATATTTAAAGAGGTTTTAATTTTATTTATATAATTGGATAACAAGTAGCTGGTGATCTATAAAATACAAAATACCTTATTATTTGTTTATTTTCTCTTTTGTAAGATTTGTTCTCTTTGAATTAAGTACATCCTTGTAGATAGAAAACGTCCTTTCTACATCGCAACTGGTTATAGGTGTCTACTGGAAATATTCTTTTATTTCAGCGTATTTCATACACAATTGCCGCAATGTTATTAAATCTGGATTTCTATTAAAAACTGCGTCTAACTTTTGCCGAAGGCCACATCCGAAGTCACTTGGAATACTTTTGAAATTATTAATAGCTCACGTCTATGGTGGTTAATCCGTCTTTTAATTTGAGATTTCGATTTTCAAAATATGTGACTAATTTAGGCGAATTTGCAAGTGTTCCTGAAGGAATAACAACAGATTTTTTAAAGTTGGGATTTGTAATAGTTCCTTGCATTCAGATATACTTCGAGCATCGTCATTTAAACATGTAACGAAATTTTGTAAACTATCGAAATTCTCTGCATAAAAACTATTTTTCTATTCCGGTGTTATAAAGTTCACTTTACGACACCCGTTTTGGTTGCATAAAGTATTACTATATCGCACGCTAATTTTATTTTTTTGAAGTTGGTAACAAAAAAAATGGAACCAAATCGTATTTAAATGTCAAAATATCAGCCTTTAAAGTAACAAAAATGTGCAATAAAATTGTACAAAGAATAAAAAGCACACATGCTAACATTTCACTTACTAATTAGCAATATAAATTGTTAAGCAGAGTTGGATGATAAGTTTTCGGATGCTACTATTGACATTTACTTACCATAACAACTGTTATAAAAGTTTGTGTTGATAAATATGTAGAGAGTTTGTGGACGAAAGATTTTGTAAATTGTCTTCTGCTATTTTGCGAATCTCTGGGGCCGTACAGTTATTTATTTCGTCCTTTTTGTTGATAATTTGAAATAATTTATTGTATAAATCAGCCTGAATTTTAAACACAATTACATATAGCACCACCGATATTTAAATATTTAAAACGTTCTACTTAAAAATCAGAGTAACCAACTTCAAAAAAGCAAAATTTCTAAAATATTCGAACAAAACATGTCTGTCATTTTAAGCTTTTTTGAACTTTTAATAACCGAAATAGAAAAAATAGTATAAAATACACGTTTCATAAGACATTTTGCGCACTTGTTCTTTAGAAAACTCGCCTAGCGGCTCGTTTTCTAAACTTGAACGCGTGCGCAAAAATCGTGTCTTATGCAACTTGTATTTTAATATACTATTCTGTGTATGTTTTAGCAAAGCTAAGTGACGAACGTGCGATATTTTGGGATTATGTAACGATATTTTACAGACTATGTAATAAATCTCGGAATCACTGACAATTCATTTTCACATCAGAAAAAGTAACATAAACAACGTTCTAGATCTAAATAAAGGATAACTAAAAATGTACGCGTTTGTTATTGTAACTAAACGAAATCCAGTGCACACTTACGTTTAGATAATTGGGAGAAGTCGATTCAATAAACCAGTATTAAACAGACTATTACAAGAATTACGAAGTACGTAATTAACAGTCAAAACAATGAAAAAACGAAACTAACGTAAGTATGAATGAAAATTTTATTTCGTTTGCGAAATATAATGTAAATATAATAAATTTTAAAAACCCCTCACGCTTCCATCTACGCCAATGAAAAAAGGATTTTACTCATAAATTCCTTATTTTATGGGCATTTTTTGCTCTCATTCTCGGGCACTTCTCGGGCGTAAACAGATGTTGCAGTTCACCATATGAATTAGTGCTATTCAGTAAGCGTGTGTTGTTTACATTATTTCTTTGCTCCGTTGTAACTTCGTCGTAGTTTAAACCGGTCATGTCTGCGCCCTAATAATAATTATAGCTACACATATTTCCAGATTCCACCTAACAAAGAATAATGTTTTTTTTGTTAGTTAAGAAAAATATATTTGCTTGTATTTTTATATGTGTTTTTATATAAACAATAAAAAGTATTGAATTGATTTACTAAGTTCAGAAATTACAATAATACTAAAATTTGTATATTTCATGATATATTATATAAGAATAAAATCAGTGGGTCAATATTGACCCTATTTTGGTAATCAAAGTTTTGTAGATATTACGATCACGTAAAGGTTAAGGCCAGGGAATCGCAAAGAAGTGATTTGATGTCTTTCGGCATGTATGATGTGTGGTGTAATACAGCATTTTTAAATTGTAATATTCAGGTTTATTATTTTTAGTGACTTGTGGTCTATATCTGAGGTACAGGCCAAGGTCAGGTGGAAACTTACAACTTGACTGGCTACAGACGGAATACCACAATTTAAGTGCGATACCTAAGTACTCATAGCAGTCTCACATGTCTGCCGATATCCAAAAAATATAACTAGTGCGTGGTTGGACAAAATTGTAAAAATTTGGTTATCGCCAGCTATACAATCCTGATCGCCATGTATAATCCTGATTGAAAGACGTACATCATTTTTATTACTTTGTCTAATCATACTCCTGTAATTCTACAATATACTCGTAGATATTTAGCTTTGGTAGTGATTCGATGAAATATCGTTTAACTTCAGCCACATCCTGCAACTGCTATGGCATACTTCTTTTTGCTATTTATATTGATGGAACACTACAATTTTGTTAAGAATCATTTTATTTTTGTAAATATTTATAATAGTTTTCATTTCACAATTAATTGGAGCGATAGTAAAGTTTGTACGCTAATTTAAAATACTTCTAACCACTTTCCTTTCTTGGTTTCCAGAATGTTAGTGTCCTTTATACATGGGCATCTGGACTGCGAATTTCCATAATATAATAATATAACTATCATTATTAGAGTTATCCGTTTTACAATCATAAAATTGGATGATTTCGTGCACAATCGATTTCTTAGTTTTTAAACATGCGTCACAATTTAAGTTACTACCTACGTACCAATACACATTCAGTTTAGTGACTGTTTTGTCTGAACGTTTGATCGATACAAGACTCTTTGTCGCCCGACACTTCCAAATTTAGCCCACCCTGAATTAACGTGAATTGTATTCATATCATTTTAAAGTCAAATTAAAACATTTCTTTTAGCAAAATCACCAATAGTAGTAAGTCAGATTATTCAACTTGTTATCATACTTTAAGCTGAATTGATTCAAATCTTTTAACAACTGTGCGTATATACGGGGGTGGTTCGGAAACTACGTGACCTCACACAGAGATGGTGCGAATTCGGAGGAAACTAATCGCTGCTGTAAATAGCTATTTCGGAAACTTGGATTCGTCGACCTACAATAAAGGCATTACTAATTTTGATTATCGTTGGAATAGGTGTATTCAGGGAACAGGGGAGACTATATTGAAAAATAAAACGTATATGTCAAAAAAATGCGTTTTTTTTGTTAGGCCTCGTAATTTCCGAACCATCTTCGTAATAGATAAGTATCTAGATTGTCTGACATGTTAATAATATATTATCATTATCCATTGTAGAAATTTCCTGAAGGTGGTACAAAGATTTGTTTCCAGCTAACTAATAGTTCATTTACATTTAGTTTTCTACGTGCATTTTAACGCTTTTTTCTACTTATCGCTCTATTACAACATTGATGTTTTTTTTTGTTTGATATTCCTTTAGCGGTTAAGAGATGCATAGGTCACATCTATATTTTTCTGAGCTTTGCTTTAGTTGTGAATAAGAATAATTAAAAAATGGAGGCTTTATTTGTAATCGAATGTACTACAAATTAAAGAAGAACTATTTAATAAAATGTTTAATAAGAAACGCTCCTCAAACTTTTCTTTTTTTCTTGAATATGTTCAACCTCAATTGTATTGACTGTTTATTTTTTTGTTGAAAGGTGATATAAACTATCTTTTTTGTGTTTAATGTTAAATTCTATCCAACTAACCATTGGTCTTTTCTTCTATTTTTCCTGTATAAATTATTGCCGTATCATCTGCATAGATTACATATTTTGCTTGTAGGGCAATGCTGTAGAACTATTCAATATACAATAGGTATAGTATTCGTTCTAAGACCGAATCTGTTTACTACCATCCTTATGCACAGGTATTACAATTAGTTCCTTTATCTCCCCCCGGAAACCTTTAAACTATAGTTTATGAGTTAAGCGATTGTGGGCACTATTACATTATTTAATTTTGTTAATCGAAGTAGCAAATATTCCATATCTCACTAGAGGCACATGCAGTTATTTTTCCAACCATTATACTACAAATCGATTGATACAATTCCTTCCTTGCAAGAGATCCTTAGTCTTTTCTTTATATCTTGTGACTCATAAATCGATAGATGTAATAAATATTTATTATTTCTCGAATGCCCTAAACCATGCTATTACTTAAGCATGAAAGATTATTTATGAAATTTTCATGTCCGTCATCATTTTCAATTATTTTTTTTTTTGTGAATCCAGTCGCAGTGTAGATTTGTTTCAAATACTACAGTTTTAAAGTATCAACCTTAACTATTTTAGGATTTTTGTTTGTTTTAAGTAGCATATTGTAACTACACTAACCTTTGCCACTATACAGGGTGTCCGGGAAAATGTGGGAAATCTCTTGGATGCAGATAGAACATGAACAAATAAGATGACAAGTTCCTATAAAAAGTTTTTCTACAGACCCCTCCTACGGAGACATGCGTCCCTGAAGGACGCCGCTGGAAATCGGTTTTTATGAATTTCTTTTAAAGTAATTAATATAAATATAAACGCAGTGGTGTCTCCGGATGCACCTTAACGGAATTATTGACAAACTGCATAAGGGGGTTCAATATGGGCTCTGTGAAGTCTGATGCACTCGCGGGCACGACGAATTAAGAACTGTTGTACCCGCAACAATAACTCAGCCGTGTTCCTTATCACATCACAATGAAATGTGATTCTCTGGTAGAAGTTCCTCCGTAGTGTCGACCGGAGTGGAATACACCATTTTTTGAGGTGTCCCCACGGGTAAAAATCCAACGGCGTTATGTCAAGAGATCGAGGAGGCCAGGCAATTGGTCCTCCTCTACCTATCCAACGGTGCTCCCGCACACGAACGCTGAAATAAGGTGGTGCCCCATCGTGCATGAAGTACATGTTTCGGCGGGTTTCAAGTGGTAAGTGCTCTATTTAATCTCGAAAATTGTTCTGAAGGAACTCCAAATAAAGTTGTCCAAAAAATTGTCAATGATTCCTGCCCAAATATTAAGTGATTGGAACTGATGTTGATAATGCGAAACAATAGTGGCATGAAGATTTTCATCAGCCCATACATGCGTATTGTGTAAATTGGTGATACCATTTTTGGTAAACCTTGCTTCATCCGTGAAAAGAATAATGCTCATGAAGTTAACATTATTACGTTGCTGATCCAATACCCAGTTTGCAAACTGTATACTGTATGACATGGAAACTGCAACACCAAGAAGGGGTGCGGATTTTTTGACCAAACTTGGTGGAAACGTATAACTAGTCAAAGGCAAAATAATTGATTAAAATTTCAAAGAAAAAAAACAAAAGACTAACACAATTTAACATAATTTTTATTAATAATGTGTTGAACCGCCCCTATTAGTGTCACACTCCCTCACTCTTCGTGTCATTGATTCGACTAGGTGGTCGATATCCTCTTGGGGTATGGTGTCCCAAGCAACCTGTAATTCATGCCGGAGAGCTATTAGTGTCTGCGGGGGAGTGGCTAAATTCATAAGTTTTCGTCCCATAATGTCCCACACATGTTCTATTGGCGAGAGGTCGGGGGATTTGGGTGGCCATGGCAAGATATTGACATGAGCCTCTTCCAAGCGATTTATAGAAATTCTCGCTACGTGGGGAGGGGCATTATCCTGCTGGAAAAGTGAGTCTTCGAGCGTTTGAAGATATGGTAGAATATGGGGTTCTACCACCTCATCAATGTAACGCTGGGCGTTCATGGTGGTTTGGATGAACACCAATTGAGACCTACTCCCATATGCTATAGCACCCCATACCATAACACCCACTGCTCGATGAACATGCCTTTCAACGGAAAACTGAATATCACGACGTTCCCCACGTCTTCGTCTGACCCTCATACGGCCATCATGCATCCCTAGACAAAATCGAGATTCATCACTGAATACCACCCTGTGCCACTCCACGTTCCAGTGCTGTCGCAATCTACACCACTCCAAACGTTGCTGTCGGTGTTGAGCCGTAAGTGGTAACACAAGATGTGGACGATAAGATTGTTAGCCGAAACCCCTAATTCGACGATAAACGGTTCGAAGGGTTACAGGACGACCAATATTACCTAACCACACGTCAGCAATTGATCTGGTACTGGAAAACCTGTCTCTTAGTGCCATTAAGCGAAGGCGGCGGTCCTGTATCTCATTAGTTCTTCTTCGGCCTCCGGTTCCTCTTTGGCGTCTTTCCTGACCTTCCCTAGTCCATGATTGATAACAGCGCATAATGGTGGATTGGTTCCGGTTAAGGCGATTTGCAATTTCCCTGTATGAAAAACCACCTTCTCGCAAACCAACAATTCGACCTCTGTCGAATTCGCTTAATTGGCGATAATTTCCACGTTACCGCACTCTAGGCATAATAAAACTCTTTAAACACGTTAAACAAAGGTATAATAAGACAAAACCGTTGAAATTAATTTCAAACAAACAATTAATACACCACACATTAATGTCAGCGAAAACTGAATGAAGTGTCAGATGTGTCATGACCACTTGATCTATCGCAACAAAATTTTAATCAATTATTGCTTTTGACTAGTTATACGTTTCTACCAAGTTTGGTCAAAAAATTCGCACCCATTCTTGGTGTTGCACTTTCCATGTCATGCAGCGTATTCTACTAGGAAAATCTTCAGGAATCAGTTCATGTATTTTTTGCAAATGATATGGATATAACAGCTGTTCATGAAGAACTTCATGTACTATTGTTTTCGATGTATTAAACTGTGCTGATAATTGTCAAGTGCTCGTTGATGGATTGTCATCTACAGCATTTAAAATACGTTCCTCTAATCGCGGCATACGTACGGTTCTTCTCACACCAGCATCAGTACTACTTTTTCCAAACTTTCCTAAAATTATGAAGATAATCAATAATATGTATTACCTTATTAACTGGAATCGCCCACCATTATTCTCTCTTAGACGTTGATCAACACGTTGAAATGTCTTATGGTTTGGTAGAGTACGTTAAGGAAATCTTTCGTGATATAATCTTGTGGCTTCTAAAGCATTGCAAAACGCAAATCTGCATACTCAATAAACGTGTATTCCATACTTCGAATAAATTCAATGTGTCAACGATATGATGACAAGTTCTAAATTACCGGATATTTTATTTATTTCGTACCTAGTAAGGTTTGCATAACAGCAATAGGTTTTTTTTAGTGCTGATAAAAACTAAATCGCACATTTTTTGCAAACTTTTTCTCGTAAACGGTTCTTTTTAACGACAATAAGCAAGAGTACCTTTTTTTAAATCTATGGTTTAAGCCAGGGGTCTCCAAACTTTCCAGCCTTATGGCCATACTGATTACTCCAGTAAGTTCCGAGGGCCAAAACCATATTATCATTGTTGCCGGTGGTAAAAAGAGAAATAGTCCACTGATGAAAAAAAGTCCGAAAAAGTACGCAACGTTTAAAAAAGGCTGCAAAACGGCAACACTGCATATTATTAATTTTCCTGTCATTATCTGTAATTTCTAGATTAGTCGTAGAGTACGAGCCATGAGGAGTAATGTGACACGACATCTGGTGGACACAAGCGGAAATAGGTAGTACCTTCTATCGCTAACAGATGGCGCTAATAGCACGTACAGAATCATCTCGTTGGTTCGAGAAAGTTCTGGTGTCTTCCACTCACTTCTAGATGGCAGTAATTGGAATATATAAGAAGGCTAGTGGCGCAACCACAAGTCAGTTCCTATGACACTGTTGTGAAATAAAATAGTGCGTACCTCCTTAAAACGTGTTTGTGCGTGTTTAAGTTTAAGACATCTTTGTAACAGTATTTTGATTTGAATTGTTGCTCTTGTGTGTGATTTAGTAGTATGGAAAAGAAGCGAAAAATTGATAGTGAATGCAGAAAATTCAAAGATCAGTGGAACATTCAGTATTTCGTAATTGAGTCGAGTAAGAAGGCGCTATGTTTGATTTGCAATGAAAGCATAGCCGTTCTCAAAGAATATAACATTAAACGTCATTATGAAACAAAACATTTTCAAAATTACTCAAAATATACAGGAAGTTTGCGGACAGAAAAATTCGAAGCTATGAAGCGCGGATTGAAATCGCAGCAATCTTCATTTACAAAACTCAAAACTGAGCAAGAGGCTGCAACGCGTGCCAGCTTTCGTGTGGCTCTTGAAATTGCAAAACGTGGAAAACCATTCACCGATGGAGAAATGATCAAAGAATGCATAATTGCAGTAGCCGAAGAAATGTGCCCTGAAAAGGTAAATTTATTAAAAAGTGTCAGTATGTCAGCAAACACTGTGGCTCGAAGGGTAGAAAACATCGCTGAAAATATATCCTCTCAACTGTTCGACAAAAATGGACATGTTGAGTGGTTTTCTTTGGCCTTGAATGAGTCAACGGATGTGTCAGATCCTGCTCAGGTGTTGATTTATATTCGAGGAGTAGATAAAAGCTATGAAGTGCATGAAGAACTTCTTGATATGAATAGTATTCATGGCACAACTACTGGTACAGATATTTTTAAAGGAGTTGAAATGGCCATTAATCAAAAGAACCTTCGATGGAAAAACTTGAAATGTATTACAACTGATGGAGGCAAAAACATGAGTGGGAAAGATAAAGGAGTGGTCGCTCTTGTGTCAAAGGCTGTAGAAAATGACGGTGGTTTAAAACCATTAGTCTTACATTGTATCATTCATAAACAGTCTTTGTGCGGAAAATGTTTGGATATGTCTGAAGTTCTGAAACCAGTCATATCAACTGTTAATTTTATCAGATCTTTTGGGCTGAATCACCGACAATTCCGACAATTTATTGAAGAGATTGGAGAAAATGACTTACCTTATCATACTGCCGTACGTTGGCTTAGTTGTGGGAAAGTCCTTCAGCGCTTTTTTGAACTTCGAGCAGTGATCGAAATTTTTTTGAATGAAAAGCATCGCCCTCTTACTGAATTACAAAACAACGCATGGCTGTGGAAGTTAGCATTCTATGTTGATTTGACAAAACATGTGAACGAACTGAATTTGAGATTGCAAGGAGAAAACCAGCATCTTCCTGATTTATACACTAATATCAAATCATTCCGGAAGAAATTGATACTGTTTCAATCACAACTACGAAGTAAATGTTTTTCACATTTTAAAACATGTGAAATATTCCGCCACACTACTGAGACTGAGTTTCCTATCAATTTTGCAATCGAAACTTTGAGTGCTTTGAAAATAAATTTTGATACTCGTTTCTCGGACTTTGATGCCATTGCGAATCAAATTAAGATTTTTCAGAATCCTTTTGATACTGACATTGAAACCCTAGCCCCGGAACTTTAAATGGAAATAATTGATCTACAGTGCAGTGATATAATTAAGAACAAATACCAAAACTCATCTTTGTTGGAATTTTATAAGAGTCTTCCACTGACACAATTTGATAATTTGCATAAATTTGCTCGTGGGCTGTGTTCTGTTTTTGGTGCTACTTATTTGTGTGAGAAGACCTTCTCCAAAATGAAGTACACAAAAAATGTTTACAGATCTAAATTAACTGATGAGCATCTTAAATCTCTTTTAATAATTGGTACAAGTAAAATTAGTCCACAACTACAAACTATTGTCAGTGGAAAATCTCAATTACACAAATCTCATTAGTATTTCATATGTCATTATGCTTGTTATAAGTTATGTTTTTATTTAAAATGTATAATATGTTAGTTGGATTCATTTCAATAATTTGTTAGTTATTATATACTGAAGTAAAATTTTCTGCATATTATACATGTCTTTACTCATTACAATTCTGTGTTTCTTTATCCAACTTATCACAAAAACAATAACAATAAGCCTACAACAATGTTATGAGTAGTTAGCCCATGACCATATCAATGTAGATGTCATATTAATAATTATTCAACATAAAATTAGAATACTTCAGTAAACTAAATTTAATTTGCTATAAAAAATATGTTCTCTAAAAGGAGTTTTCAAGTATGCTAGCTCTCCGCGGGCCGGACAAAATCTGTCCGCGGGCCGGATGTGGCCCTCGGGCCGTAGTTTGGAGACCCCTGGTTTAAGCTATCCAGTTTAATATTTTCAGTCTTTATCATACATGCTGCAACTGCAAAATACATATTTTTACTGAGTCTTCAATTTTTTTCGTCACATGGTATAGATTAACAGCTTATGTTAAATTTCTAAAAGTATCATAAAAGGGCTATTTACTAAAATTATATATGTGCTCTATTTTTGAATATATTGATGAATTACAATACATTCCCATTTCCACGTTCAACACAATAGACACTTATTCCGGGTTATACATGTTCAAAACTTTCTACAGAGCAGCACTGCTTTGTGTTCGGAAATAGATTTTAATTTGGACGGGAGCAACAACCCCATTTAGACGTGTTTTGATGCCGTGATGGATATAATATAATATTAGAAACATAAGTTTCAGACAACAACTTCAATTGACATGCATACCCACATGAAAACATTTATGATGATAGATATCTTTTGAACTTGCCATTAGTTTCGAATGACGAGTGATATTTATCTTTAACAGAGGGGGTAATTCAGTTTGCTGGCACTTATTGAATTATAATTCAGTAATATTTTAGATTGGATTTCTACTATTAGTAAATTACTCTTCTCTGTGCGAAAGTTTTCGTTATTCAACCTGAACCGATGTCCATGCAGTTTCTTTGCACATATGGTATAAAAGTTTCATTATTAAATTAATAATACAAAACAATTAAAGCGAAACATAAATAATAATTGAAAGACATTTTATAGGAAAATAAAATATCTCTTAAAGACAGAATTAAGAAAGAAGACGACCTGCTTACTATGGACCAGGTGAAGTAGGAAACATTATATCTATTAGAAACATTACATCAAACATATAATAATTGACATTTAAATATGGTTGGGTTCGATATTTCTTTATGACGAACCTTATAAAAAGAAATCTCATATGTTTCGCGGTTTTTGATAAAGTTAATCAATATGTATATAATTAATGAAGAATTTCTGAAATATATTACGTTGTTATTAATTTAATAATATGTAAGTACTTCTGTGTAGAATTAAAAATGATACAGAATTATCGAGCGTAATCCCAGATTACAGATTGGTTTTAGAGAGCGCACAAACAAACTCATAGATTAGGGTATCGACAAAGTCTGGCGCATTGGACTTTTATACAAAATCAAAAACATTTGACAAATCCTGTACTATCTTATCCTAAAATCATGCTTTTCGGAAAGGCACTTTCAGTTAAGTTTAACTCCACATACTCTGATTATCAACAAGTGAACTCAGGAGTACTTCAGGGCATTATTTTGGATCCTCTACTGTTTCTAATTTTCACCGTAGACCTACCAACAATAACTTAATTTTTTTTAAATTTTTAATACAAAAATTGCAATATTAGCTGATTGCACTGCTATAATATCCATAAATGATAATCCAATTATTAATCTTCAAAATTGGTTATAATGAATAAATGGATGTTCAGCATTGTTGAAACTAAATCTGCACAGGTCATTTTACAACAAAGCACACAGTATGCCCACCAGCACTCTTCAACAACAATCAAATTATACTCTAACGTGTGTAAAGTACGTAGGACAACATTTAGAGCGAGGACTTGCTTGGAATAAGCATATCCAATCAAAACGCCAACAAATTAATTTGTTGGTTGATGATACAAAAATCTAACTTATCCTTGGAAAACAAGCTGCTTTTATATAAATATATTGTAAGCCAATATTGACATAGAGTGTGGAGATGCGCCAAAGCGTCCAATACCAAAATTATTCAAAGACTGCAATCCAAAATACTTCTCACTGTAATCAACACACCTTGGTATGACAATGTATCCAACGTCACCCTGCTAGTCATTTTGGAAATGCTATTCGTCACTGACGGGATCAAAAGATTCTCAAGAACTATTTAGACGCTCTAGAAGGACACACAAATAACTTATTAGAAGAAATGAAAAATGAACCGAAGGGGTTGAAGCTCGAAAATCAATTAACTACTAACCTATCTGAAAGAAATTAATCTGCAAATATAACCTTATTTAAAAAGTATCTGACGTATTAATAGCTCACATTATAAATAATACCTAATTCAATAGTGATTGCAAAAATATAAGCATAAGTACTAAAATAAGTTCGCTAAAGCCTATAAAGAAAACATGTGGTAACAATATTAAATGTCTCTTGCTCACCAAGTTATCAATACATTTTCTTTAACTCCTCTCTAATTAGATAGACCAATTGTGGAGCAATCAGACAAAAGCAGATAAATCCGTTCTAAACAGATTTGAGATATTCGACAAAAACCTATATTTATAATTCCATGACATTTAAACAGAAAATAACTTATTCATTCAATGAAGCTGAATAAGGCACCACCAAAATGTAAATTTCACGGTTTTTTACCGTACGCACGATAAGTTTTTGACAAAAATAAAGTGGATTTGTCTTGTTTTGCTTGATTGAGTTCGTAATATCTAGTTTTGCTTGACCTGAAAAAGATAGTTTATAGTTGACGCGTGAAACCACTCGAATATAGATTGTTAAAGAAAATTGATTAGTAATTTTACTAACATTTTGATAATACAACAAACTTAAATATATTATTTTTGTAAAAACGTAACAAAAGCTATAACCTAAATCTTAGAAAATATATTAAATTTTATTCAGAATATTAATTTGATGACTAACAATTTTAAATATGTACTCCAACGTCATCTTCTAAGCAATCACAGTGTATGTTTTCATCTTCATCTTCTTTTGGCTCATCCATACCACCATTAGACAATATTTTTCTGTACCAGTATAAGTTTTCATCTTCCTCCCATTTAGTACCAAATTGTTGTTCCAGCAGGTGACGAATAGTTCTTTTCTTTTTGGCTGGAGGAGTGCGACCTAATTCAATCTCTTTTAATATTTTTGGAAACGTCTTTCCTCTCTTGAGCAAATTCCGTGGCATTTCAGCCATACTAACAAATCTAAAGTTCTGGTAGCATTGTACCTTTATAGTATTTATTCCTCTATTATCTGTTTCTTTTTGAATGAATATTCGCTTGTAGTCAGACATACCTTCGACTTTTTTCAGATTATCTTGTAAACTTTTAATATCGTACAGCTTCCAGTCAACACCATTGTTTTACATTTCCAAATTCAGAATATATTTTAAAATACTCTTCTTTTTTGATAAGAGTCGTATTTTTGCGTAAAGACATTTCTACTCGCCCAAAAACCCTGTCGGCGGGCAAAAAACTATGACCTCGGACTGGGTATATGATTTGAATTTCCTGAAGTCCAGGGGGAGACTTTAACTTGAGCCAGTAACTGAGAGCATGAATAACATGTGAATTCTTATTCTGCCCTCCACAACCATCACAGAATAATCTCACCACTCTTATATCATCATATTCTAAAGAATCCAGATAACTTAGGAGTGCAGAACCGATTTCAACTGAGCCTTTGGAGACTTAGAGTTCATTCCAATGCAGCAAAAAACGTAGAAACTTACTTGATGTGAGTAAAAGGTGTCAGAAATGGGGGTACGTGATAGAGGTTGTACCTGTTGCATGTCAAAACAAAGCGTTATTGAATTTGGGGTTTTTTCTTTGGCCAACTCGTAAAAAGCTGTAGATCTCATTTTATGGATTCTTATTTCAATCATAATGTTAGATTTTTTCTTTGCATCTTTTTCCATCTTGATGCTTGAGACGAGTACACAATGAACAACAATCTGCTGCAGGTGAACTGAATCCTATATTAAATTCTCGACAGAAAATTCTTGAGAACATGGACAAGCTACTTTTACAGTTTTCTTGACACTTCGAATTATTAATTTTATGTATATAGTTTTGCAATGCTTAAATTAGCAGGCAAATAAACTCTTTGAGATTTTGACCGGTTGTAATGGCTCTCTATTCCTCTTAGTTCTCCAATAAATTTCCTGATGCTATGTTTTTTATATTCTGATTTTTTTAGAAATTTTATCACCATCACGATTTTCTTTAGGTGATTTCCCTTCATGAATGGTTTTTGCGATAGTATTAATGCAATTGTTGGTAATCCCCAAAACCATCGTAAAAAGCATTTGGCAGACTCTAATCAACTTCTTTTCTTTATTTTTTAGATGGCAAGTGATATTAATAGAACGAGCTTTCGGGTCGTTTCTGACAGAGCGATTTCTCATTACTGAACAAACCCCCATCATATGACAAAGTTTCACATCCTGTGAGATTTTATCAGGAATACAATAAAATGTCTTCCGAATAACCTTAATGTCGTTCAATCGAATTTTGTTGCACTTATAGCTTTTCCCGTCGTGATTACGAGGTCGTCATTATAAAATAAATAAAATTATTACCTTCTTGCACAGAAATATCAATTCCTCCTGGTTCTTCCATTTTTTAGTCAAATACTGGAGTCACCGAGATAAAATCTAAGAATTCAATGGATAAACAGTCGCTAAAGAAAATCTAACAACTTGACAGCTCAAAGTACGTCGATGCAACTAACAGAAACAGCTGATTAACGTAGTCAGAGCCATCTACACATATAATATTCTACATCGAATTTAACTGGATTTATTCTGTTTTCGTTGAAACCTAAAGTTAAAGTATATTTCAACGGATTTATCTGCTTTTGCTTGATTGTCTACTTTTTAAGTCTGCTTTTCAATAGGATACATTCCATTTAGCTTGATTCTGACTTCACAAATGGATTTATCTGACACCCATTACTAATGGGTCATAGTCATCCCATTTTTTATGAAAAATGGATTTATCTGCTTTTGTCTGATTGGCCCACAATTGTAACCGGCAGCTTTTACGTTTACTGACCCAATTATGCCTTCCACATTTATTTTACAATTTAGAGAAATTATCCTGATTCTGAAGTATTAATTTGAATTATTTAATATTATAATGATAATGCGGGTATAGTCGTTGCTTAATAAGCTTGTAATAAGTATGCTTATTTATTTTCTAACTAGACGCAAATTACTACCTGATGAGATTCGACTTAAGAAAAAAGAGGAAAAAAATTATGTTTGTTTCTTTTTTTTAAATTCAGTCTGCATAATCGCCTGACGCATAGAAACAAACGCCTACAAATGTTATCTCTCCGCAAAGTATAAAAATATTAGGCACTTCATCCACCAAGCCTGCAGACGCGAAGAGACATTAAATGAGCACGTTGTCTGTTCTCGTTGCCTATTGTTCAGTGCGATATTTTCCATTGTATTAATATTTACTCTGGCCACGAAAGGAGTCTCATTGTTTGGTCGCCATACATGCATTATATCCAGTATAATCTCCTATAAGGCTTTAATCCCTGTATATGTGAGACCCAGATCAGAACGGTCGGGAATGACAAAAGCGTATCAACAAACAAACGAAATGCGTTTATTACACGTACATGGACTAACATGTTAGCACGGTTTTGAATAGAACTTTATACCCTTAAAATTGAATGTGTCCATATCATATTGTGCAAGTATTAAAGAAGTATCTACATAAATTCTCATAGGCATATCATATGACCATAAGATGAAAATGAATTAAATACAATAAGGAATACTTTACGTCTAAAGTTACCACATTCCGGTGCTACAGTAAAATAATTAAGAAAGAACAATCTAATTTTATATCCATACTTCTATTACAAGATAGTCAATAAATTAAAAGTGCACACTTAGCTGTAGCTGTATATGACAACAAAACAAACAAACAAAAACAATGATATGTTTCTTAACATTTAAAAGAGTCTTTAAGTCACATTTCAGGCAATCGTCTAGTGACTAAAAATTGTGATGACTTAAAATATCCTCCATTTTCTTTTTACAAAAAACTTGTAACTCTCTTCCTAATTTTAGTGGTCTACATAGTGTTGAGTTGCTTGCCGGGATGATGCAACTCCTTTCTTTTGTGAGTTTCGTAATTATGATGCTCTTCATTCAATATATTGTAACAGTTATAAATACCTGTTATGGTTCAGTAACAATCATTGTCGCCGATGTGACAAATAGCATGTGTAATCACGGATGTTTTAAAAGGGCTATATTCAGGCGCTTCTATTTGTCATTTGACAGGCACATTTAAACGATGCCGTGCGAATTTTAACTTCTCTTTAAATGGTGAAGCCTATTAAGACATTATGGTAAGCTCAATTGTTAATATTGCCATTTAATTTAAATCTCAAGTCATCATGCTTCGTGATGGTAATAAGTAATGCACCTGTTAATAATTGTTTTCTAATTTCATAAGCGCTATCTGTAACGCACGTATTTCTAACCTCAAAATGAAACCATGCTAATTGTTATTTCGACTTGTAGGCTTGTATGGGAATCTTTGTTGTATGGATTGTATAGAAATCCTTGTTTAATGGAAATCCTTCTTTTATGAATAAAGGAGAAAGTAGTGCAAGTAACAACATAGGCAGAATATATGTAACCAGCAAATGAGCCACTAGATAGGGAATACTTTGTGGAACGTGTTCTTAAAAACAATGTGGCTAGCTGTTACGCAGAGATGACAGGCATGTGATTTATTAGGAAATTGGCGATAACATCTCGACATGTGCGACAGTATGCAGTGTGTACAAGTATAAATATTGCAAGAAATTATTCAAACAAACATCGGGATAATCCTATAAGTATACATGTTAGCGAATAGAGAAACAAGGTGAAGCTAAGACGTATTGTACCTTATCACCTATATGAAGCCATTATTCACCAGTGTAAGTTTATCGACTAGATGCACATATGATACAGTGTGAAGCAGAATAACAGACTTCGATCTACATAACTCGACTACATAACGAGACCTTCACTTGTGCATATTATATAAGCTAAGTAGTTTTAACTGCAGTTTAATTATTGAATGCAAAGGCTCCAAGATACTGTAGCTAATTAAACCTTTAGGCATTGTTGTTCGGAGATTCCTTGTAATGTATACGGGAACTCCGGAATAACCTATATTTATCATCGTTGTCACAATAGCATGGTTGTATTTTAGAGGCTTTGTAGTTGATGATATTTGTATTGAGTATTATGCACATTATATCACCTAATGTGAGTTTCTTATAAGTCGAATGAGAGATATCTAACAGCTGTTACGAATCAGATCGTGTATGTTTAGAATTTTTTGGGAACTATGTTCATTAATTCACTGCCTGTCGACAGTCTGTGTATGTATGTGTTATACAGTAGTGTGTTTTCATTCATATATATATATTTATTATTAATTATACAATTAAATTAGATCTTGTGTGTTTTGATTGCTATTGCTGTAAGTACTATTTCTAGTTTTCATGTTTTTGGTTGATAAAAGCATGTGGCGCTTATATTATTGAACTCATGACCTTTTGCACCGACTAACGAGTTACAGGGCAACGTTTTTGATTTTTGCTTTAATTATTGAGCAAGTTCATTGACATATTAAAGTGGCATCCTGTTTATTGGACCAAAACATCTAGTCAATAACAAGGGTGGTTGCAATATGATTTTGTTGGGTTTTCCTAATATATTTTATATAAGTAAGTATAAATAGGGTAGACAAGGTCAGTATTATCTCTTGTTCAAAAAATTCCCTTCAACTATTTTCTTATTTCAAATTAAATTACATAGAGCTCTAATCGTTTTTTTTATAGATGGAAGATTCTTGCTACTGAAGATGATGTGCCTCAATACAATACTCTATAGTTCTACTGAGGAAGTTTGCATAATAACCAGATTTTGAAGCGGCTTGGGTAGAAATTTGTCTCCGCATGCTTTGTATAGCTATCGTTAATGAGTTAGCTAACTCCGATATATGCATGCCCCAGGTAAGTTTATTATCAATCGTGAGCCTTAGATATCGAATGATATGGGACGACTATTTATTTCTTGTAGAAACACAGAACGCTGAGTTTTCTTTCGCCATTTAATTTTAGTGCATTGTTTGGAAACCATTGTCTTTACTCCATTACCCGTCTGGTCTCTATCAATTTCGTCAATCGACTTTTCGGTTAGTATGTAAGATGAATCATCAACACAGAGACTAATTGGTTTAGGTGTTATATTATTTGAGAGATCATTACTCGTACATCACAACTAAAATTGGTCCCAGTATTGATTCTGGTGGTACCCCACTATTCTATATTGGACATTTTGCCATTTAAATCCACTCTCTGGCATATTTCATTTAAATAAGATGCAAGTAGGTCATGTGCCATGGCTCTAATACCATAATAGTATAGTTTCTTTAGTAAAATTTGGTGATTTACCATATAAAATGCCTTACTGAGGTTATGTGCCCCAATACAAAATTCTCTTGCTGATTCTAATATCGAAGCTCGCAAAATAGTCATATTTTGAAGTGGCACGGGTAGCAATTTATCTTCGCTTGCTATATATAGCCATCGTTAACGAGTTAGGTAATTCCGATATATGCATGCCCCAGGTAAGTGTATTATCAATCGTGAGCCCCAGACATCGAATGACATGGGACGACTATTTATTTCTTCCAGAAAAACAGGACGCTGAGTTGTCTCTCGCCATTTAATTTTAGTGCATTGTTTGGAAAGCGTTGTCTTTACTGCATTAGCCGTCTGCTCTCTTTTTCAATTTTGTCAATCCACTTTCCGGTTAGTATGTAAGATGAATTATCAGTGTAGAGATTGCTTTGTTTACGTGTTACATTGTTTGAGAGATCATTAATATACATCACAAATAAAATTGGTCCCAGTATTGATCCTTGTGGTACCCCACTCTGATTTTGTTCTATATTGGACATAATTCCACTTAAATCCACTCTCTGGCATCTTTGTTTTTAATAAGGCAACATTTCAGTTAACATCGTTTCTTTTTATCGTTGGCCTCTATTAGGTATAGTCTCTATCACTTCAGTCACTGTGGATTTGTTTTTCGTATATCCATGCTATTTATCAGATATAGGTATAGTTGTTTGTTTCAAAGTATTTTAGTAGACGATCTACTATAGTTCCAGTAACTCATTTCATCATCAACCTTTATAGTTTTCTAGATTTAGTTATTCTATTGCATTGAATATATAAAATGAAATATGCTGTTTACCAAGAAAGGAATATTAATTAATTAATTAATTAACATCAAACATGAAACGCCGTAATCAGCATTTCCTAAACTTTTTAGGAGGACGCAAAAACTATAAATTCGATATTCTAACCTGCATTTTAGTTTTCTAGTTGAGGAGAGTCCCGTCTAGATGACGGTACTTAAATTAATAGTAGTTAAATGTATATCATATTTATCCGTGCAGAAGAGGCCACATTAGCGCAATTATAAAATAAAAGACGACGGTGAAACAGACAGTTTATTTCCAAAATTCTGAGTTGTAGAATTTATGTCAGTGTTTCTATTATATCACTTTAATATACCTATTTGTAAATTATTTTATTGTCTATCTATATTTTAACGTTATTAGTGAAGATATGTAATTATAAGTTATTTATATCTTTCTATTTAAATCATTTAGAAAACATACTAAATCTATTTTTTGTAGGCAGTTTTTATTGTTTTTTGTGAATAAACATTATTATTTTTAATAAATCTGTACTGCATAAGAAAATAGTTATATATTTTCTTCATTTTAATTAAGGATTTGTGTACTTGATGATTAAAAATGCTAGTGAGAATCTTGACAGCACAATACCGCGCAAGTCACTTCTATGCAGATGATATTAATCTAGTGGCCAGAGCAGAATGAGAAATTTTGTAAGTTCTTTTTACTACATAATGATACAGTTTTTATTATAGATACATATTTATTAATACCGGAATTGGTAGTAATGCGAACAAAGTAGTAAAGAACAGTTAGCCACATTATTACTTAATATTAAAAAGGCTTTGAAGTTAAAAGATTGCCTATGGTTACATCAGAAACATGAAATTGTCGACTTAGTTGGAGAAAGTCCCGTTTGGTGACTCTGATTTGGTTTCGTTTTATATACAAAAGATGCCTATTTATAAGGTATAGGTAATCTGTGAAAGAAACTTCAAATAATTTTCAAAAGCTAACGTTGTGTTACGAGTATGATAATATGGCTTAAGTTCAGAAACATGTTTTCTATTTCAGTGTAATCTTCGTCCTAGAAAGTTTATGATATCACGTGATTTTAATATACACAGTCTTTATTTGCTAAACTATAAAGGTTTATGTATAACCGAATACGTAATTAAATAGATAAATTTTTCAATCCCTTCGAGCTTGAATTCGCCTCTTTTGCATCCGCTTACAGCTTTATTACAATATCTTGTAAAACTGGAGCATTGCCATGATGCTTTCTATAATGTCCGATTTTCTAAACTCTTGGCACGCCATGTATATACGTCTAACTTAAACTTTTAAACAAACTGTCATTGCGTCAGAAGGTAGTTGACGTTTATTCGTTCCTATAAACTTCAAAAATCTATTGAGATCTAAATGTTAAATTGAATGTCATTGTTGACATAAGTAAATGTGGCAATTGTGTGTAATATTATTCTTTTCATTAAGGACCATTTTTATAATATAAAAAACTCGTTATTGTTATTCTTATACTTACATATGATAGTACATTTTAATTTTATAGACAGTTTATAGTAATATAGAGAGAAGGATGGGCGATATTTTATTCTGTGCCGTCGGCATATAGAAAATAGCGATACAACAATAATAATTGGCAATAACAATACATATCTAATAAGTGTCACATTTTATTAATGAAAAACTACACTTAAACTCTTGAATATTTCTTCATTCTTTACCATTACATATTCACATCGTGCCTGCTCATTAGCGCCCATGTAACTGCTTAACAGAAGTTATTAAATTTCATAAATTTAGAGTCCTTATTAATCGAAAAACAAAAAGAAACGAAACGCTGTTAGTCCCTAAACTGATCCAAGATTGTAGCCTTTCTCGCGTTTAGACTTGACAAGCGGTCAGTGAATGTGACTAGTTAGTATATTGTCTCTGGATAATTTTTGCATTCCACAGCACATCTCTCGATCATTATATCTTTGGTGTTTTCAGTATTTAGTATCCCTACGACAATGCGCTTCCGCTTGGACTCTGATTTCTGTACTTTTCGAGATCACGCGCTCCCCAATTTGTGAATTTTGGGGTATAGCTACGCATCGTGTTAATCGTTTGAGTTAGAATGAATTCGTCGAATGGTTTTTGTTATATCTTATAATTATAACTCTACTTTCTATAATTTTACATTATAGCGCTTATGCATTGCATATGTTTTTGGGCGGTATATCAAAATTATAGGCAAAGAAGAATATTGTAGTTATTCCATATTTGAAACTGTTAGAATATTAGATAGAATTTTTTGTCAATAAACATAAGTTGAAAATGCTTTCAGCAAACTTTTAGTCTCATTAAATACGTTGAATAGAGAAGACGAGATTAACGCTACAAAGTTGAAAGGATTTAGAAAAGATATAAAGCTACTCGTTAAGAGCGAATAATTACTAAAACGAGCTCCACTGAAGTTTATGATGAAAAGCGAAAATATCTTTTAGTCGACATGATAGGCTTCATTAAAATGTACACTTGTATATTCCGAAATGTAACGTTGGCTTAAAAGATTTACGCACCTAAGAAAAGATGGTTGAAAAATGCAAATTTTACTTAATTAGGAATAGGTGTGCTGAGTTAATCGAGGCAAAAAGGAAACCTTATACATCAGACAATTTGACTCTGAATATACATATCCATGACTACAAGAGTAGAGCTTTAGGAAAAATATGTTGCGGAACGGATATTTAAAATGCATTATTCAATAAGAATGCCAGCGCTTTTGTAATAACTTCTTTAGGGCGTATTAATTATCAATGTTACGAAACCTTAACTTGCATAACACACAGTCGCTCTTCTTTTCTCCTATTACTGCTATGGAAGTTCAGAAAATTATAAGTCAACTTAAGGACAAACACACAACAGATATATACGAAATCTCAACTAACTTGTTGAGACAATTAAGTCAGGAATTAAGCACACCCTTAGCAGATATCTTTAACAAATGCCTAGAAGAAGGAGTGTTCCCAAGGATACTTAAAGTAGGAAAAGTTTTACCGATATTTAAAAAAGACGACATAAATAAATGTGAAAATTATCGCCCCATCAGCATCTTACCGACGATCTCGAAAGTATTTGAGCGGGCTATTTTCACAAGGTTAATTAATTACTTAGAAAGTAATAAATATCTGTTACCTAAACAACATGGCTACAGAAAAGAACGCTCAACGTCTACTGGAATCGCACATATGGTCAAGCACATATACCAAGCTTTTGATTCTGGTATGTGGGCGGAAAAGAATATACTAGACTTAACAAAAGCCTTCGACTCAGTGAATCATGACATCCTACTGAGTAAACTAAACTACTACGGAATAAGAGGCGAACCGTTCAACTTATTAAAGTCCTACCTCAGTGATAGAATCCAGTTAACTGAATGGAACAAATCACGATCAAAATTTAGGAAAACAACATGTGGAGTTCCTCAGGGTTCAATTCTTGGCCCACTGTTGTTTATATTATACATTAACGACCTTCCATCAAACGTTGACAGAGCTGAAATTTGCCTATACGCAGATGATACATCTCTACTTACAAAAGCGAATGATTGCAAGACTCTTAAGCAGACATCAGAAAATGTTATAAGAGAAGCTAATAACTGGTTCGCAGCAAACAAGCTAAAAGTCAACCTTAATAAGACGCAAATTCTGACATTCACAACAACTGGTATACCATCTGAAGCCAAATTCTTGGGGATCACTATGGACACTAATATGAAATGGCAACAGCATATTGATAGCTTAGCAGCCAAGTTATCATCAGCACTATATGCTATAAAGAGGGTGAAACACGTGGCAACCTACGAAGCTGCCAAAACGGCATATTTCTCCTACTTCCACTCTCTTATGAGTTATGGAGTGCTCTTTTGGGGTATAGCGACGGAGGCAAGTAGAATATTTGTCCTGCAAAAACGCGCTATCAGGTTCCTTCTTGACCTAGAAATTAATCAAAGTTGCAGGACACATTTTACATCAGCAAAAATTCTTACACTGCCGTCAGTTTACATCTTATCCGTCGTCACATACGTGCACAGCAAGAAAGATATTTTCCCAAATAATGGCCATCTCCACGAACATCAAACACGCAGCAGGGATGATATTCGAATACCATACCACAAATTAACATGCACACAAAAATCGATGGATTATTGGGGAACTAAATTATATAACCGTATTCCGAGCGACATAAGAAGATTGCCACCCAGAAGATTCAAAAAAGAAGTAAAAAAGTTACTGTTAGAGCGAGAGTGTTATACCATAGGGGAATTTTAAATAGACTAGTCTAATTCATATATGTATATAGGTGTTGTTTGTCTAATATTTGTAGTAGGGTCTTATACATTTTTATATATGTATTTATTTGTAGTAGTGTCTTATACATTTTTATATATATATATATTTATTCATTTTTACAAATTTTTTGTCTGTTATATTAATTAATTTTATCTATTATATTAACTATAGTCTTTGCGACTTGTAAAAAATACTATGACAATTTTCTGTAATGGTTATATTACAAATAAAGTATACATACATACAATGTTGTATAGAGTCAAAACGATACACAGTTTGAAGTAATTTTAATGCAAAGAAAACTTAAGGAAATATATGCGTTAAACAATACTAAGGAAAGGTATTTGCTAGGTATATCTTGTAGGAAAGAGTTTTTCTGTTTAAATAATATCCCTAGGACTATATAACCTTTTTAATTGACTTCATATTAAATAATATACATATTATATGTTATATTAAATTTGGTGCAGTACAACAATCAAAATCCTAATGGTAAAATGTTGGATCTAGTTACGTTTAAAAAGACGGCTCCACATTTAATTCATTTATCCCTGTATATTACATGTTAAATATTTTTAAATTCAAATTTTAACATTAAAATCTGCGTCACATATATATTCCGCTTTAAACTATTCAATTCAAAATATTTAGTTTATGAAAGACTCTTTGTTCAAATTTAAGATTGGCGACGTATGCATTTTTTGTCCGTCTAAAGTTATCTAAATAGTTTCATAGTTTCTTGTTGCATGAAATTGCGTAGGTATTTCGCATTTTCTGGTGGCGTGATCCAACAGCGTCTTTCCGGCTCCTAAATTCTCCAGAAAGTTCTTCTCCCACCTCCGAGTCTTTAAAAGGGCGAAGCACGTCTAAAATCATTCACTATTACAGCACCATAGCATCACTATTACAACATCATTATTATATTCACCATTAGATACCTTTGTTACATCTCAGTTAGTACAATACAATTAAACAGTGAGTGGTAGTTCAATAAATCTTAACTCCGGTCCCGGCGTCGGCCAGAGTCCGCTAGTCCTTTGGTGAAGATGTCCATGGAAACTAGGTGTTAATGTCCACAGTATGGATACACCGGTGAGGGTGATTTAAATTTCGATTTCCAAATAACAAATTGTTGGAGTATTAGTCCGGATTTAGAGGACATTTCAACAATATCACATTTCGACAATATCAACTCAGGGCCCGTTATGAACATCGAACGGTAGCGCGGAAGAAATAGACGTCCGGGACAATCTTCGTTGGCGCAAGGCACGATCATCAAAAGTTTTTGTAATCGTCTAAATTTGTATATGTTTATTAAGTCTTTGTGTTTATCTAAATTTGTATATGTTCTTTTAAATTTGTGTGTTGTAATAGTCACTATTATCTTCTTTTTTTTTTGTTGCATACATGGTCAAATTGTTTTGGAATGTATTAAATATTAGTAAAGTTTTGATATTTGTGATATTGAGTTTATGGAAATTTTAAGGTAAATGGTGCATCATACTTGATCAATTAGTTTACCGAATTAGACCAATTAATTTTATTAGATTGTTTATTTGTCGAACCTGTTGTTATTATTTTGCTTTTCTGTATGTATCGTCTCTCTAAAATTTGGTTTTCTTTGTTTTTGTAATGAATTTAAATTTAGTGTAAATATTCGTTTATTCAACAATCATTTATATTTTGGCCTCAATATTTCTTTTGTGTAATTAATACTTCAATTAATATTATCATTGTAATGTAACTAAATTTTATATTTCAAATTTATCTTGTTTTTATTTAATAAATTGTTATTGTTTTTATTGATTTGTTTCCTATGAGGTAGGCCTAGTATTAGTTAGTGCAATTTCCCATTTTAATTGTGCAATACTTTAACAACAGTGACCCCACTTTTATTATTATAAAATGGGTGGCGCAACGGGCATTATTTAACATCTTTTTGAGTAATCTCATGCTCTCACTAATAATCTGAGCTAGATATACAGGGTGGGTCACAGATATAATAACATCGACGGTTCTACTTCGAAGTCAACATCTGGAAATATTATTAATCATAAGCGATTAATAATAATTATTAACGGTAAGTGCATGTTCTGATACACACAATTATCTTGAACCCTGGTTTTGTAGATTTCATTAATTGGTGACGCCGCGACGAGCATAGTCACAACTTAATTGAGAGTTTCTGGGGAAAATATTGATTGATTGGAGACGCCGCGACGAGCATAGTCTCTGATCAATTAATTTTCTTTTTTCGAATATGCAGTGTGTTGTTGAACGGGATGAAATCGCGGGCCAATCTCTTTGCTCTGCCCCTGACCCGTTTATAAACCAAATCAATCAATTATCTTCACGTCGCATTGTAACCTGCTATGTATAGTCTAACCCTACAAACTTAAAAGTCTAAACCTGTTAAAGCGTGCCCACAGTAGACGTCCGAGGTCGAGAGAGTCACATATTAGTATCAAAATGGATCGTGTCGAGCAACGAGCGGTGAATAAATAGTTAATACTAAATTCATCAAGATTTGGTGGATGCATTAGATGAGTCTGCAGTATGATAACATAGTTAAAAGGTGGTAATCTAAAAAAATGTCGTGAGTTTAAATGTAGTAAAGAGTCGTGGACAGACGAACATGCAAGTGGAGCGCCCACATCTATCACTGCTCAAGAAACTGTTAAAGAGATCTATGATGTAGTGCTGCAAGATTGACGTGTGACTATTAGATAAATAGTTGAAGATACTGGTCTTTCATACCATGTGGTATATAATATAATTACTGCCGAATTGAACATTAAAAATTGTCTCCAACATGGGTCTACGAATGATAACAGATGCAATAAATAATAAACGTAAAGATAGTTTCAAATAATTTTTATTGTTTCACTCACAACAATATTGTTTCGCCAAACTTTGGCTTCATCAGGTGATGACGAAATAATATTTACAAAATCATTACAGCGTTATATATACTTATTTTACATAAATGTCGGGGTTTAAAGAGGGGGTGTTTTAACAAATTTTGAAAGACAGTAGAGGGGAGTGATTTAAATCTGTTTGTTCGTTTAGTACCTGACCTATTTTCTTATATCTATTAATTTCTAAAGCTTTAAATAAATTATGTTTTTTTCCTTTATCTTGCACATACTTGTAAATTCATGGGTTAGTTCTTCTTCTTTACACTTATGTAAAAACCATATGTTCAGCTCGTTAATCAAAAATACCCTTGTATCTCAAGGGAAATGGTTTGAAAAACCATTTCCCTTGTTCACCATCACTGGTTGATTTCAAATAACTAATTAAACGGGATGTTACTTGTTGAAACGTTTATTATTTATTCTAACATGGAGTTTCGACAAGTAACATCCCGTTCAATTATAGTTAATTAACAGACGCACACAAGCAAGCTCGAAAAGACATTTGCAGTCATCTTTTAACATGGTATAGACACGCCGAAGAAATTTTTTTGCATGATTAGTGACACTAGATGCGTCCTGGATCAATCATTATGATGTAGAGACCAAAATACAGAGTAAGGAGTGGACACATCGAGATTCACCATCGCCGAAAAAAATCCAGATGCAACTTTCAGCAAGGAAGGTCATGTAATCCGTATATCGAAATGCTGAGGGCGTACTTTTAATAGATTTCCCGCAGAAGGGGACCACAATTGAAGTTGCTTATTATGGCAATTTAATTCTCAAATTACGTGACTTGACAAAAGAAAAACGCCAAAGGAAGTTGCGCAAAGATGTTGTCTTGCATCAGCATAACACACCCAGTCATAGATCCGCCATTGCAACAGGTGAAATATCTCAAGCAGGCTACTAGATAGTTCATCATCGGCCATATTCGCCAGATTTGGCCCCCAGCGATTAACGAATGTTTCTAAAACCTAAAAAGCACTTGCGTGATAAATGATTTCTGTCAAATATTGATGTGATATGTGCGGTAAATCAGTGGTTTGCAGAAATTGAAAAATCTTTCTTTTGCATAGCATTAGAAATGCTAGAACATCGATGGGAAAAATGTGTTAATCCTAATGGAGAATATGTTGAAAAATAAAAGTAAGATATTTGCCAGTTGCTCATTGTGAGTGAGTTAGGGGTAGAGCAAAGGGATTCACGCTCGTATCTTTGGTTGAAGACTCTGATTATCACCCTGCATTGCGCATATCTCTTTACATTTCTTTCCACAGTAAATATACTAACTTTTCAATACCTGTAAGCCGTATAATTTTCACAAGGCTGACTTTTCAGCCTCTATGATGCTTTTATATCTCTAGATTAAACAACACTAACTATAAGGGTACAATTACGTTAATTAGACTTCTATGAAATACTTTATCATATGCTTAATCAATATGTACCGGTTCATGGTAGTGAGAGTAGATTCAAGTAAGACACCCAATCTGGTACAGTTCCGAAATTATCCAAAATTTTAAGTTAAAGTCTAAATGTTGGTATTTTGATAAGTTAACGCAAGAAAAGTCCAGGATACCTCACCAGATGCACAGGGATGTTTGTTCTATTTTTACAAAACGTTTTTAATAACATAAGAAGACGCGTTAATTTGTGTTTAGGAATTGAAGGAGGCCATTTTGAACATTTCTATAAACTTGTGTATTCCTATCGTAACATTTGTTTTAGTGATTTGTAATATTTATTTTTACTGCACACATATTTTTTCTATTTATTTCAAACACTTACGCTTTATAATATTGTGGTATAAGTTATTTTTTTGCTATGTACATAAATATTAAAAAAATTATTTGTTTCATTTCCTTTATTGATATGAATATGTACAAGGTATACAAGTTTTGCCTTTATCATAATAATTGGCTTTATTGACTTGTTATATCTATTTTGGATTAGACACATATATTTTTCTATTTATTTTAAACATCGCATTGCGTTCTCTGTCATTGCGATTTAAATGATTTTTTTGTTATAAGCATTGAAAATATACTTTCTTTTTATTCTCTTTGCTAATATAAATATAATATAACGTATCTGTCGAAATAATATGCGTATTTCTCAATATTACCAACTAGTTAATGTTTCCAAATTAAAAATTTAGGCTACACAAATTTCCCTTGAAATTGATCACATTGTATAGGGTTATTCATTATAAATTACCCAACCCTTTATCATCGTTATTATTGCATATACAAAAAAAATTTTCAAATAAAAGTTATGTGGTTGAGACTGAATTTTACTTGCATCTTATCAAAAACACAGTGGTGAATACCCTGTATATTATTAAATTTTTATAATGGTCTTTTTACTCTGATTTCAAAAATATACCTTATGATACCGGTATATTAAACCGTTTTCGAGTAATTAAATGTCGAATATCGTAGTTACTGTATTATGGAAAAGCTAACATTATTAAAGTAAGCTATGAAAATGACAATTATTGTGTTTGATAAATGACATTTCCATTTTGACTATTTTATTAAGATAATGTCATTTATCAAACACAATAATTGTCATTTTCATAGCTTACTTTAATAATATTAGCTTTTCCATAATACAGTAACTACGATATTCGACATTTAATAACTCGAAAACGGTTTAAGGTACTGGTATCATATGGTGGTATACCTTTGAAATCAGAGTAAAATGACCATTATAAAAATTTAATAATATACAGGGTATTCCAATAAAAAAAAAACATTTTCTTTTT
Organism: Amphimallon solstitiale; assembly: GCA_963170755.1. NCBI lineage: Eukaryota > Metazoa > Arthropoda > Insecta > Coleoptera > Scarabaeidae > Amphimallon > Amphimallon solstitiale. The sequence goes on along the minus strand of OY720682.1, from coordinate 75,814,331 downwards.
ATGCCGTTGTATCTGCTTGCGTTGTGTTTTTGATAGCATGCAAATAAAATTCACTCTCAATCACACAACTTTTATTTGATTTTTTTTTGTATATGCAATAATAACGATGACAAAGGCTGGGTAATTTATAATGAATAACCCTTGTCGTTTTATTATAATAACAAAATATAAAAATTTATATGTATATATATAAAAAGTTTTATTTACACTACGTACTATGAAATTTAAATTGCTACTCATGATTATTTTACATCTAAATATTTAACATTGACAATAATTTCCCCTCGAATTTATTATAATTTAATTAACTAACCTTATAGTGTGAATTTTGTGTATTATGTATATGAAATTGCTCTCCTTTCTTCCTGTTTCAACTGTTGAGGTTACGATACTTCCCTTCATGAAACTTCCAATTCAATGGTCCTCTCCTTACTAGATAATAATTTAAAGCGTTGTATATTCCAAATTCTAACTCTTCTATCCTTTGAAATTACTGTGATTTTTCTTTTATGAAACTGATAATACATCGTTATTCCTTTCTAAGTTGTAACTGCTATTTAATGCTCCTTTCTAAGTCATTAATGTAATATTTAGTTTTCAAGACTTTAATTAATTTAATTTACATCATGTTTCTAAATTTATCTCTTGACATTTTTCTCTCATCAAAATCAATAATAATCTGTTTTCGTTGCCACAGCGATTGACCAAAATCATATCTAGACTTTCTTATTACAAATTAAAATATGCAATATATATAATAAATTTCCAACCATAATTTCCACGTATGTGTATTAAATATGTGTTTACTTTGAACTCTTAAATAAATATTAATAATCATGAATATGTTTTACTATTGCTAGTTCTTTTTATTATGTCACTAGTAATGGCGTTGATTAAACTTTATACATATATATAGAAAATATATTGGTACTACCAATACATATGCATCTAACAAATAAACGAAGATAGATACAACAGAAATAGTTAATATCATCCTAAAAATGAGGTGTGGCCACCACACGACTTTCTTATACGTATGAAAGTGTTACTTCCGGTCCGAATTTTGAAATTTCATTTATACAAAAAATATTCCAAATCCAACTCTAAATGCTTTTGTACTCTTCATAAATGTATATAGAATGCATAATTTACGACATATTTGCAAAAAATCGTTATTCGGTAAGAGTAAAAGTGATACTTCCGGTCCGAATTTTGAAATTTTTTTTATATTAAAGATATTGGAAATTAAGTTCTAAATACTTATAAATTCTTCATAAATTAGTCTAAACTTAGTAATTGACGAAATATTTGCAAATTTCGATTTTTTCACTGAAGTAAACTACTACTTCCGGTCTGCCGATTTTGCTCAAAATCTAATCAGTTCTCAAGAGGGAGATTATATTCATAAATACAAGATTTGGAATTGATATCTCCAGCGGTTTGACCGCTATCGTGGTCACACACACACACACACACACACACACAGACACACACACACACAGACACACAGACATTTTTTAAAAACCACTTTTTTGGTATCAGGGGACTTCAAAACGTGGACATCTGCAAAAATCTCGAGGTCGAAAATTTTCATCATCACAATACTTCCTTATACTACGTATAAGAAAGTAAAAAATCGCATATAATAACTGTGGCCAAAATATAAGAATTATTACCTGAACATATGAAACATAGATACCACTAAGTACCTGTAAAATCACACCTATGTGCTAACATTACTAATGTTTAATCTAAGTAATAACAAACATAACATTACAAATTTATCCCCTGTTTCAAAAGATAAATTTGATGTAACCAAATTTATTCTTTTAAATTTGTAATGTTATGTTTGTTATTACTTAGATTAAACATTAGTAATGTTAGCACATAGGTGTGTGAACATTACACCCTGTACATGAGAATCCGGTAGATGGATTTTATAATCAACCTCTAGAAAGTGTAAAAGCTAATTACACGATATGCAAATATACAGGTATTTCATTTAAAATAGTATAGACATAGTTAGATTACAAGCAACCATTAATTATGTAGTTTCAATTACTAACAAAAGAAACATAGATAGACCTTATTCCAAAAAGAGACAGACGAAATTCTGAACAGACTCAAGTGACATTTATTCCTGATTGGTTGACAGCAAGGTGAAATAACACTGTACTATATTCGCTTTGTGTTATCAATTGTCAAATATTGTGAGATCACAGACACTGTTTGTTTTCTAGACAAATTTATTTACTTTCATGTGTTGTGATTACTCCAGTCACCATTATCTGTGGATATATCTCTGAAGAATCTAAATACAATTTAATTTGGTACAGATTTCATATTTCAGACAGATATTTAAATTTAATTTTACCGCCTAAAATTTATTTCACTAGTCATAGGTTGTAATTTGTATTGGGGGTCTGTACAGAATTTAGTCTCGCTTTTTTTGGAGTAAAGTATAGATAGTTGAAAGCACAGTTTTTGTAGTTAAATTGAGAGTGTTGGCAATTGTATTCTATTAGTAATCCAGAACGACCAATTAGCGACGAAATATTAAATCTTTCATAAACCAAAGGATATGGGTTTTAGGAATTATATAAGAAGTGCTACCCAAGCAGCATTAAATAAAACTTAATCATGCTTAATTAAAATTATTACATGTCGGGTAGTATATTTAGAACACGCTGTATATATTTTATCTTAAACACATAATGAGAAACAGCGCAGAAACACTCACCTTTGCGGATTAATGAGCAAACCTATGTAATTAAATTTATTAGTAAAAATTGTAATTGATATTGCGAGTTCAGTTGGTAAAATATTAAGCTAATAACTTATTTTAACAAGTATCTATATGATTAAATATAATGAATGAAACTCTTATTGTAGGTACCATTTAATTTCAGTTTTTATAGCGGTGAATAATATTTATTGCATGTGTATACAAAGTTTAACGGTTCCAAAGTGTACATTAATATTCACAACATATTTTTTTTATTTACCGCATCATGCAACGCCTTACTGGGAGAATTTGAACAACTCATTGAAATGCAGATTATTCGTAAAACAACTATAGCATAATTAATGTTGCGGTTACAAAGCCCTACATAATAACACCATCGATATTGACAGTATGGTGTGTTTAACGAGCGAATATATATGAAGAAAAGGACGGAGAAGAAATTAGGTGTTTGGAGAATATCGATTTTGTGTTATCTGTCGCGAACAACAAATATTTGCCGATCGGAGCGGAAAAATAATGAAGATTCAGTATATGTTCGAAAACGCAACATTATCGGAGATGTCGTTATTGTTATTTTGATTATGTGACGCTACTAGTTGAATGATCCTGTTAGTAATTTCGATTTGTCAAATCAAATACATGCTTAATTTGATATTGTTGACATATTCACACCAGGCAAAGCCGAATTAAACGTCATGACAATTTCTAAATTTGGAAGCCAATATCACTTGGGCGGCAGTGATACGTCATTCGTTACAGAGAATCGAGCTGACAAAACAACTCCACCTCTTACTTGAAACTGGAAATTATGCTGAAGAAATATCTGCTACACGTTTCTTATATCGGGGTGTTCCGAAAAATTCGAAGTCAAGTAGATGTTGAACAAAAACTCGTGTGTCCTAACTTAAGACTATGATTTATATTAAATATTAAATGTCACTTGTTGTCTGTCAATAATTGTCAGAATCTACTCTATCTAAGACATGACTTCAAATTTTCAAGGATTTCTTTGACTTAAAATTTTTCTAAACACCCGATATATGAAAAAAATTAAATCCTATGTTTCAGTACATATGAAGCATACTGTGCATAAATAGGTTGTATCCTAAGTGTTATAAAATATATCAAAGTAATAACAATTCATTAAAAAAAAAAAAGGAACCTTAACCAATTATTTCCTGAAATTCTTGGTGTTCAGAAGTTTGAAAAAAAAGCATTTAATAGCAAAAGATAGAATGTTTGAGACTAACGAAAAGAAAACAATACACATGCACTGCAATAGAAACAAAGACTAACACATATCAACACTGAAAATAAGCCCTATACTTTTGAAGAAGTGGAATTCTAAGTACCTGAGGATAAGTATGGATAGCTAGGGACAAAATTAATGGCAGGGTAGGTATTAAAAGTAGAATTCAAGGTACAGTATAAAGTGTTTTTTTTTTTGGCAATAAACCTACATTAAAAGGCAAGAAGTTAAGTAAATACATGAACTCAAAAATTTACAAAACCAGTAGCACCTTATGCCAATGAAACACCAAATATTTAGGCTAAAGAGGAATAGCAAACTTAAAGTGACCAGAAAGAAAAAAATATAATATACGTATTAGAAGTTAAGAAAGTGACTGATAACTGATAAAGAACTTAAAAGAATCAGGAAATAGATACATTTTTGAAGGATTGTGTAAGGTTTTGCAAGGTAGAGATGATTAGATAGCACATTTTTAAAAAAGAAGGAACCAGCAATTAGAACTATGACAGAATAGATACCGATAGAGAAGGGATTAATAAGTAGATCGAAGGCTCAATGAGGAAAATCTGAATTTAATGAAATAAGAAACTGGAAAAATAAAATTAGAGTTTGGCAGCAATGAAGAAAAGTAGTAATTTTGTAATCATCTGCATAGGGTGAAGTTACAATTATTAAGATTAGAGTTATCTCCCTTTTTGCGTAAAGAACATATGCCAGCGAATTTCAAAGAAAAACATATGTTTGAAGAGATAAATTATATATTTTGCAGAGGCTCAGCAAAAATTAATGCACAATCACGAATAAAGAAGCTGAGAATATTGTCATGCCCGGACTTAAAATTGATCTTTCAGCTTTCCCAGCACATCATCATAAATATATAACTTTCCGAATATGCACTGATGGAAAACTTGTATGCATATCCCAAAATGTCGCAACTGCAGCACCTGGAGGAAACACCTACCAGAGACTCTGAATATGCTTAATATACTTATGATAGGCCGTGGCCTTAATAATAAAGCTTCAAATCTAATAATCTGCCCATAGAATAGATGATGTAAACTACGGCAGAAAACTTTGCTCTCTTTTGTGGCAGGTAAAGAGAGTACAAGTGTCCATTGTGGAATAGACTACACAGTAGAACACATCCAGGAAGCTCCGACCACCAGAAAGTAATTCTAAGTGAACCTTGTGAAAATTTGCTTTGTTGAAGTTATTTATTAGGAGCTGGTTAGTATAGATTGATAGTGCAAAACTAAATCAACTGGACCAAGTAACACTGAACCATGTTCAACTAAAAAAAGTAGGTGTGACCACCACACGACTTTCTTATACGTATGAGCGTTTCAAACTATACAATTTTAAGAATCCTTTTACACAAAAATTATTCAAAATCCTATTCTAAGTACTTCTATTCTCTTAATAAATCGCTATAGAATGCATACTTTGCAAGATATTCGAAAAAAAGTGCTACTCCCTAAGAGTAAAAGTGTTACTTCCGGTCCGAATTTTGAAATTTCATTTATACAAAAAATATTGCAAATCTAGCACTAAATACTTTTGTACTCTTGATAAATATATACATAATGCATAATGTACGACATATTTGCAAAAATCGCTATTTGATAAGAGTAAAAAGCTACTCCCTAAGAGTAAAAGTGTTACTTCCGGTCTGAATTTTGAAATTTTTTTTATACAAAAGATATTGAAAATTATGTTCTAAATACTTTTATAGCCGTAACGTAAAAAGCATGACATGCGAAATATTCGCAAAAAACTAATATTCGATAGGAGTAAAAGACCTACTTCCGGTAGAAATATCGAAAAACTTTTTAAATAAAATTTTTGTCAATTTTAATTTTAAGTACATATGAATTCTTTATAAATTTGTTTAAACTTAGTAGTTGATGAAATATTGGCAAAATTCGATTTTTTCACCGAAGTAAATTGCTACTTCCGGTCTACCGATTTTACTGAAAAACTAATCAGATCTCTAGAGGGAGATTATACACGTAAATACCAAATTTGGAATTGATATCTACAGCGGTTTGACCGCTATCGTGTATACACACAGAGAGAGAAAGACACACACACAGACAGACACAGGCATTCTTTAAAAACCACTTTTTTGGTATCAGGGGACTTCAAAACGTGGACATCTGCAAAAATCTCGAGGTCGAAAATTTTCGTCATCACAATACTTCCTTATACTACTTATAAGAAAGTAAAAGGACTGAGTCTAAAATTCTATTATTCGCATTTGAGCGTTGTACTACGTCAAGCCAAGAGATTCGGTAAAAAATAAAACCAGATTGTTTTATTGTCATTACGTTAGAAGTCGTTACATAAAGTCGAAATACTTAAATCGCCGACTATTGGTGCTAGCTTATATAACAAGCATATCAAGAAACTGCTCCAACACATTTAAACTTGTATATATGGAAGAATGTATAGAACAACCAAAAATGCAGAAATATCGCAAAAAAAATCTTTGCGAACCAGGACATTAATAAAAGGCACTGCAGATTTAATTATACCATGGGTCAATCACTTCATGATAAGTATATCACGTAATGTCATCAAAACACCATCGTCCAAAGACCTACCAGTGACCGATGCCTCTCTATTACATCTCATTACATGGTATGAGGATGGATAAATTTTATTATTCGAAATAGCATCACATAACATCCGCTTCGGTCAAAAAAAAGCATCAATAGTTATGAAGTTCTAGTTTAAGTATTTGTAAATATATTTAAAAGTAGGTTATATAATTAGATAACATAAATTTTATACTGTTGCATGTACAGGGTGTTTCATCGGTTGGGGTATCGCGAATTAAAGTGCCTAAATATAAAAATATCGACTTCAAATTTTAACCACTTATAGAGCTTTTAAACCGCTACCAGCAGGTTAGGTTGTTTTTGATAATATTATTTTAATTAATGCGTAAATTAAAAAAAAACGTATTATCAAAAATTAAAAGTGCTCAAAAAATGTTCAAATTTGAATGGTGATACGTGGAAATATCACCCATATTAACTTCACAATCAGAATTTTTATAAACGAAACCGTTTGTCAAATAAAGTCAATATTAAATAATGTCGTTTTTCTTACGACAGATTTATGGTACTTAACTTTCTAATTGTGCTGTCCGCAAACAGGTAGTCCTTTTAAATTTATGACGGATAATAAATAAAAATTTATGACGGATAATATTCAACCCTGAAGCCTTCAGTTGTTGTTGTAGTTCTACTAATCGGGAAGCGTTTCCAAGGGCATTCTGAACTTACATTTAGGTACTTTGTGATGTTAGTTGTGATTCTATTTTCACGGAGTCAACTTCATTTGTTTAAGCTGTGTTTTGCTAGTGTTTTCTGTTTTCAAAATGCCGTTCACTTTCTCTGCCGACGAAAAAGTTGACATGATACTTGTTTATGGGGAAGCTCTACAAAATGCCGCGGTTGCTGAGCAGATTTATGCGGAACGTTTTCCGGATAGGATCCACCCAGAAAGTCGAACTTTCAAAAGGTTAGTGGATAACTTGAGGCAAACGGGATCACTTGCGTCAAAAAATCGAAGTGTGAATAATCCACCTGTCACCAATGAACTGAATCAGGCAATTGTTTTAAATATGGTGGACAATAACCCTCAGATAAGCACTAAAGAAATCAGTGTTGCGACTGGAATCAGCAAGACATCGGTGTGGCGGATAATCAACAAACACACTTACCACCCATATCATATCGAGCTTCACCAAGAACTTCACGGGGATGATTTTGCAAATCGAGTTGCATTTTGTGAATGGGCACAAAGACAATTAGAAGAAAATGAGCACTTTTTTAGACATGTTTTGTTTACTGACGAATGCTCTTTTAGAAGCAGTGGACATGTCAACAGACATAACATACACTATTGGGCACCAGTGAACCCTCATTGGATGCGTGAAGAACGCATTCAGAATAGGTGGACGGTCAATGTTTGGGGGGGAATCATTGATAACCATTTAATCGGCCCCTTCTTTTTTGACCAGCATTTAAACGGCGAGCTTTACGCAAATTTTCTGGAAAATGATCTTTACAATTTATTAGAAAATGTGCCGTTAAATGTTCGCCAACACTTGTGGCTGCAGCAAGATGGGGCTCCTCCGCACTACGCACTAAGGGCTCGTCAGGTTATGGATAATCAGTTCCCTGCACGCTGGATCGGACGTGGTGGGCCAGTTCCATGGCCAGCCAGATCACCCGACTTAACACCGATGGATTTTTTCACATGGGGTGCTGTGAAGGAGATGGTGTACCAACAACCGCCAACTACCGCCGAGGATATGAGGGCAAGAATAACAAATGCGTTTGAACGCCTTAACCAGCTAAACAGAGGCGCTACAGTTCTTAATTCCTTCACGCGTCGGTTAGAAATGTGTGTGCAGCAAGAAGGTCACCATTTTGAACATTTGTTATAAATATTTACTTTCTACTACCTGGTATTACCCATTCACTTGACATCCGCACAGTGACAGTGTCATGTTGATCTGAATTAGTGGAATTTACAGCTAGCGCCAAAAAAAGCTGGGTAATACCTAATTTTTCCTAATTTATATTAACTTTCTTACCTTGAATCGCTTATAAACTCAACACACAACACTGTAATAAAAAACCCATAAATTCTTCAACGTCTTGCCTTTAATTTTGAAATTATTGTAAAATATTCAATAATTGATTAAGTTTTAATTTTTTTTTCAATTGCATAGTTGATTTTATAGACATATCTTTTTAACACCTGAATTTCAATAAAATCTGAGTACTTTTGATTTTTTGAACGAAGGTTTTTTTTTATTTACGCATTAAATAAAATAATATTATCAAAAACAACCTAACCTATTGGTAGCGGTTTAAAAGTTCTATAAGTGGCTAAATTTGAAGTCGACATTTTTATATTTAGGCACTTTAATTCGCGATACCCCAACCGATGAAACACCCTGTACATGTTTGAATTAAGTCGGTTATTGCATTATTGCATTAACAGATGAATGATGACGATCAATATGTAATATTAGTTTTGCACGTCTATTTTTAAGTTCAATTTGTCATATGTAAACAAGAATATGTAAAATTTAAAGCAATTGCTAATAAACGTATATTATTATTATTATTAATATACACTGGCTAGGATTGTATGTGTTTTACTTCGGAGCCCTGGAGCATTCTGATAGTAATACTACAATGAATGGATCATGTTTGATTCAATTATTTTAAATTTGAAGCAATTCAGGGAATATCACTCATATATTTAATTCTGATATCCTTTTACACCTTCTATTTACGTCCATTAAGCTCATTCCTAACTTTTCTATCAAGGTGCGATTCCAATGGTGCACGCTCGCGAGTTATAAATACTCTAGCAAATGTAGGGTTATTCTTTTTTCAAAACCTTCAAGACCATAGCAGACTGAAGACCAACCTTAATAGGACGTTTATTTTCCTGTTTTTTTTTAGAATCATACCTTCACAATCTCCTCAAGTCAGGTCATCAACTTCTGAAAGCCTAGAAACTGTAAGAAATCCCGTATGATAGTTTTATCAACTGAAATAATTTCAGTTCGAGAAATGCAGCTAGTTCTTGGTTAACCCTGAATGATTATCCTTATTAACTATATGACGTTTCATTTCTTGTGTAACTTCATTGGTTATCAACACTGTAGACGGAAGAATATTAGAGCCAGAAGGTGTAATTTTTAAACTTTTTATTTCCTCTTCAAGAGAAGCGACTACAGATCTCACTTCAACTAATTCAGTGATAAAATTAAGACAATTGTTTCTGGTCTTGAACAGTCCACAGTTACTGTTTATTTTGAAGCAGATTTAATTTTCTTCTTACAAATACTATAGAAAAAGCAAACTTTATAAAGAATTTGTTCAGAACAATATGCACAGATAGTTATTTTAATATGATAAAATGAGAACACGTAATCGAAACTAATTATTGTGTATTTTTAAAACGTGTATATAAGAAATAAAAGAGCAACATTATTCAATGAAGTTACTATTTAATATTTATATTATACGCCTGTTGGGTAAAGAAGCTCTACTGCAAATATACATATTTCTACTGGATGTTATTGCGACTACTGCTACGCCCGTTTTACACAGCAGTATTGATTTGCACATTACCTAGTTCACATTACGTAGAACAAGGATTTGCGTTAGTACTAGCGAGCATAAAACTTCATATGAATCATTAAAAGATATCCGAACAAAACCAAAATGTGATAATAAAGGAGATATACACAGAAATTGCCATTAATATAGGATTTTACTTATTTCCATATTTTAATTGTAAAATATTTTGTTGAAGTCAAAACGCCCTTAGCACTGGCTTTCATAGAATATACATCAATACAATTTAAATGTATCGCTGTATTTGTTTTGCATTTTATTTCAACTCATTTTTAAGTAATTATATCAGTATATAACCAATTTTAGTCTAGCTGATTTTCTAATTACGTTATGTCCCGTTCACAATAGTATCATTTTGATTAGGTTATTTTCTGTATTTTTTTTTAGTACTTTTTATGTCAATATTGCCCGAACTCAATGACGCAATAAATCCTTACAAATGCTTTTTTTTAAACCTGCGCCTTATTCACGTTAGTCGCTGTAGGTACATTTGTTCTGCCATACTGACAGTAAGTTATATAGGGTGTTTCGGAATTGCACGGCACTATTGTAGGTACTTATTCTCCAACATAAAATAAACAAAAAAGTCTATATTAACATATGTCTCAAATTAATTTATTACTAAGATATTGGAGCATAAAGATATTTATTTAACAATACAACATCCAAAAGAACTGTTTAAAGTGGCCACCGTTTTGTTGAATGCAGCATTCAGCACGACAAATTCATTCTTCCTTAGCACTTCGTATAGCATCAGGATAATCCTTAATAGTTGCTGAGGCTTCCACGATGGGATTACTAAACTACCGATCTAACGGCGTTAGATCGGGAGATCGGGATTCATCAGAGTTTAGTAATCGCATCGTGGAAGCCGCAGCAACTATCAAGAATCATCCTGATGCTATACGATGTGCTAAAGAAGCATGAATTTGTCATGCTGAATGCTGCATTCAACAAAACGGAGGCCACTTTAAACAGTTCCTTTGGATGTTGTACTGTTAAGTAAATATCTTTATCCTCCAATATCTTAGTAATAAACTAATTTGAGACATATGTTTATATGGACTTTTTTGTTTATTTTATGCTGGAGAACAAGTACCTACAATAGTGCCGTGCAAATCCAAAACACCCGGTATATTTGTTCATATATATATATACAGTGTGTAAAGTGCTATTTTTTCCTCTAGAGAAAAATATTTTAACATGAGTTTTAGGAGAAAAATTTTGATTGTACCAAAATGTAGTGTGGCCACCACACGACTTTTTTATCCGTATCAGCGTTTTAAATTATAGAATATAAAGAATTTTTTTATACAAAAATTATTCAAAATCTTATTCTAAGTACTTCTATTCTCTTAATAATTTTCTATAGAATGCATACTTTGCAAGATATTCGAAAAAAAGTGCTACTCGCTAAGAGTAAAAGTGATATTTTCGGTCCGAATTTTAAAATTTCATGTATACAAAAAACATGAATCCAGCTCTAAATACTTTGGTACTCTTGATAAATATATACAGAATGCATAATTTACGACATATTTGCAAATAATCGTTATTCGATAAAAGTAAAAGTCCTAGTGTTACTTCCGGTCCGAATGTAAAATTCTTTTCATACCAAAGGTATTGAAAATTATATTTTAAATATTGTTCTACTCGTAATGTATTCGCAAAAAACTGATTTTCGATAAGAGTAAGAGGTAGGAGTTTCGAAAAACAAATTTAATTTTGAATACATATGAATTCTTTATAAATTTATTTAAACTTAGTAGTTGACGAAATATTGGCATAATTTGATTTTTTACTGAAGTAAATTACTACTTCCGGTCTACCGATTTTACTGAACTAATCAGATCTCAAGAGGGAGATTATACTCGTAAATGCAAAATTTTGAATTGATATCCGTTTGACAGCTATCGTGGTCACACACACACAGAGAGAGGGAGAAAGAGACATTTTATTTAAAACAACTTTTTTGGTATCAGGAGACTTCAAAACGTGGACATCTGCAAAAATCTCGAGGTTGAAAATTTTCGTCATCATAGTACTTCCTTATACTACGTCTAAGAAAGTAAAACCAGTAAACATTTAAGATAAAAAACTTGAAATTATCTTGAGTTGTTGATTTTAAATATGACTAAAGTCCGAATGTTATATTATTATGTTAGACAAAAGGCAAATATCAGCGATTTCGATAAAAATTTTATTATTTTTCTATTTCTAAAATAGGCTGACCACCAAACTTTAACATTATTCCACATAATCTCCTTCACATCAAACGCAATCTTCACGTCATACTAAATTGTTTGTAAACTTTGTTCAACATTTCAACATTAATTTTTCGAACAGCCTCCGAAATCAGCATTTTTAGATAATTTTAATCATTTCCCATTGGTTTTCTGTACACTTTTTGCTTTAAGTAACTCCAGAGAAAGAATCCATGGGAGTTGAGTCCTGTGACCGAGTTGGCCAATGTATTGGTCCATGTCGTCCAATCCATCGACTAGGAAAGTGTAAATTTAAGAATTCTCTTACAATCAAGGTACCATGAGTTGGACACCCATCTTGTTGGAAGTAGATGCGTCGCAATTCCTCTTGCTCAAGTGACGGCAATAAAAAATTCTGGAGCATTTCCAAGGAATTGTGTTGATTTAAATTTTCATTAAAGAATAGAGTCCAATGATTCTGTTTAATAACATTCCGCACCAAACATTGACTTTTTGATATCGCTGATTTCGGACATTAATTCTAAAACTTGGATTATCCTTTGACCAATTACTACAATTTTGTGAGGAAACAGTACATTTTGTCGAAAAGGATGCTTCTTCACTAAACATTAAATTCTGATTAAAAAAAGGCGATGTTCTATAGTATTCTGACCAAACCATAAACGAAGCTCGAGTCTGAAAGCGTAATCTGCATTTTCTAAGGTATGTCCAACTCTAGGTTTACATGGATAAATTTGCTCTATTAATTAATTGCAATAATGTATGACTAACATAGAGTTCACTTGCTGGCTGGCGTAAAGAACACGTAAGATGTTCCGCAAGTGGTTCGATAGCCATAATGGTCACAGCATCATCATCATTGTACGCTTTGCGAGGGTCCATTCAACCTTCTTCGATGCTGTTCTGCTTACGAATTTACATTCGGGTATTTTTCATTAAATAACTGTATTGGATATTTATAAGACTTTTCCAATACCATAATGTTTTATCAGAGAGATCGCTGCTTTAACGTCAACATTCAACCTCAACTGACTTATCAGGCAATGTAGTTGGTTAATGAGTAATACATGGGTAATGCGATACTGATGTAACATTGGCACTTTTTCAAGTATTTTGATCTTATCTGAAATTATTACTGGTTTTTTATTTACCGAAATGGGTTCTGATACAATCAACATTTCTTAAAGAATAAGTTTTTCTCCTAAAACTCATATTAAAATATTTTTCCCAATAGAAAATAACATCGCTTTACACACTGTATGTACAGGGTGAGTATTTAGTAGCCGCTTCTTCGATTGCTCTTTTGTGTTTTAAATAAAAGAAAATACAATTAGTGGAAGAAGGAGCGCTGTTGTTCTATGTACCTAAATATTCGTTGAACCTATGAAGGCTGTCATGGGGCCCGACCTTAGTCAACTGTCAAACAAAGTAAAGGTTAAATCCAACTATCCCAAAAGCAATAATTTTACAAAATAAAGGGCATCGCATTTCAGTTTTTTAATTCCAGTAATGTCATTTTTTACAATGTTGGTTAACAACGAAATAAGAAGAAGATTGTGTTTACTGACATGTTTCAAGATGCCGCCCCACTAAAAGGTGCATGAAACAATGCTGCTGTCTTCAATTTAATTTGCCTAATTACTCGTCTTCTGCCATTGTTCAATTTCGTCATAAGATATGGCTGTAGTTTTTCAAAATTATAAATTGATGTCTTAAAACTTTGATAGAAGAAAATTTCACAACAAGATAACGCAATTTACGTAACCTAAAACTATTGAGCAACGAAACCACAACTTTGTGCAATACACGTGAGGTATTCTGTTTACCAAAGAAGCACTAGCGTGGCGTAAAACGGTTCGATATATTCTTGTAAACGCTTTTCTGATTTTAATGATCATGTCTTCAAAAAGTATTGAAATCCGTCCGTAGAAAACGAAGATACTCTTCTCAATTAACATTTTCATCAAAGAAGTAAGGTCCAATTATGTGACTAGCCACTGTTCCTTCCCACATATTTAATGACCAACGATTTTGAAAGTTTGCAGTGAGGGTTTTTATGTGTATAATAACCAAAATTGTGACGATTAACGTATCCATTTTAATAAAAGGTGGCTTCGCCGGTAAACAACAAAAACTAAGAAGGCTAATTTATCTGATGCCCATTGACAAAAAATGTAAGGGATTCTGAAAATTTCTTTCATCTAACCCTGTGTATGAATATGCTACCGATGAATCACATATTTCCTAATGATCTATATTCTCATATTTGACTTACATCTAACTGACGACTAATTTTTGTAGTACTAGTTTGAGGGGTGTTCGACTACACTCGCAAGTACCATAAATTTATTATCCTCACCAGTTATTAGGGATAGTTGGATTTAACATTTACTTTATTTCACAGTTGACTAAGGACATGGGGCGCCATTCCTGCCTTCCATTGGTTGAACAAATATTTTGGTGCATAGAACAACAGCGCTCGTAATTTCTTAATTGACCGCTAATTGCTCCTATAGTGAATATCTCAGAAATTACAAAAGACAGGTATAGGACATTGTTAACAAAAATGAATGAAAGTGAATAAAAAAGGGAACAAAATGCCACAATAAAATACCGGGTGTTCCATTTAAAAAAATTAAGTTTTTTGTATGTGAAAATTTCGGGAAGTAGGCTTTGAAAAAACAAAGTTTCTTGAGCTATTGTCGACTGCAACTAATACCAAATGATGCAAAATTTTCTTGACTACAAGCACAATCAAAGTTAATGTTCTTACTTTTAAAAACAATGAGAAAATGATTTTTCTCTGAACGCATGTTTTGGTCAAATAGTTTCACAAAAAATTAATAACTCAAAAACTATTGGCTCAATTTTGAAAAAGATAAAACAGTTGAATAGACAATTTAAAGCAGTACTAGAAAAATCAAAAATACATAGGGTGAGTCATTTAAAAATATTAAGTTTCATGCATTTCCGGTGAAACCGGAAGTGCGGCAGAAGTTAAGGTATTTTTAGAATATGCGCCCCAGGCAACCAGGAATCTTTCACTGATTGTCTTTTCTTTTATTAAAAACACAAAAGAGCTATCGAAGAAGCGGTTACTAATGACTCACCCTGTATATCTGTATGTATATATTAAACGCGAATATTTATCATGGTGTAGCAGCACTATAAAATGACAATTTGACAGCAAGCTGCAATCTAAAGAGTGTCAATAACTAACAAGATGTAATGCAAAAAAAATTATGAAATGTGTAAAAGTGAAAATATAAACAATTAAGCTTAAAACCATCGCTATTATCTACGTTCTATCATTAAACGATCTTGATATATCAAAAATGTGCATTCAATAACACCAAAAAAATAATATCGTCGCAAAGTGCACAATCAAAAGAATAGGTCATGTAAAAATAGGATTAGGTTTGTCACGTACTAATCATGTGGGTCTATTAAACGGTCTTGGTTTACCGAAGACGATTATCTAACATTCACACACCAATAATAACGATTGGTACATGATAAACATTCAATTATTCGTAGCCTATATCTTCAAAGAGAATATGATTTAAACTGACAAAAAGATAATTCCACTGAGTAAAATATGTGTACGTTTATTGGGAGTTCTATGATTTATCAAAGAAGATATCAAACTTTGCCACATGGCATGCAATATTGATTTATCTGTTAAATGACATAAAAATGACAAAACAATGCAAAGTGAAAATGTGGACTATTAAGTGTTAAGCAGCCGTATGCATTTCGAACTTATTTGTTTTCTTCAGCACAACTCAGCCAAGAAACTGTATGTTGATTAAATATGTAGTATAAAGTTTTAACTAAGAATCGCAATTCCAAAAATCCATATATGTCCTGTAACAATTCATATCGACAGTAAATAGTAAGGTATTATTGTGTAAAGACTTATGAGATATAGTTTTCTGCTTATTTTCTATGAATTTTCTGCGTTATCATTATTCTATATTTGGCCACACGTGTGTCATTTAACGCCTAAGTCAGTACTGTCTGCCATGTGGTGAAGTTGGAAGTCGTCCCTGATAAATCGAGGGACTTTCGATGGCAACTACACAAATGGTCGCCTATACGTCATGACGACAGCTTAGGTAAAAGTTGTCAATATTGAATATTAATTCATATTATTGTTTGATTATGAGTTGAAATAAAAACCAATTTTTTGAGTTACATCCCCAAAATATAAACTATTAAAAATTTTGACAATTATAATTTTGTTATTACCAAATTTTGAATTTACCATGGGACCCCCATTTTGGAAAAACAATAATTTGAGGTATGTTGTTGAAACGAGTATTTTAAGCTATACTCAAGTATGTAAAGCAAAATGGGCTTTGTTAAAAATTCTTGACTTAGACTGACACTTATAAAAAGCCGTAAGTGATACTGAATTGTTCTGAGTCTCCATTGACTATTATAACTCCTTATAGCAAATTTTCATTATCAGCCGGTATATAAAAATCTATTAAATTTGATATGAATATTGTAATAAACGAAATTTGTTTTTATGATTATTAGCTATAAAGCTTATGAAAGACTTGGTATTACGTTGAACTATTCTTTCATGTATATAATTTTGTGTCATTATTTAGTTACATGCTTTCAATATAATTCATGAAAGCTGATGAATTAATAGTAAATACTACATCTAAACATAACGACTAAACACGCAAAACATGTACATATATGCTACAAATTGTTCCAAATTTATGTTCCCGGTGAATGTACTGTAAACAATTTACTTAATTACATTAAGGAAATAATTTGTTAATTGATTAATTTATTCATCATGCTTATTTGACTATCCAGCCATATTCTCATATTTTTTTAAGAAGAATTATTTACCAACAAACTAAAAAACAAACTAATTAACGGAAGTGTATTCATATGTATACGCACCATAAGTGCTGAATCATGTACACCTATATGGATAATTAAAAAGTTGAGAATATAATTAACTTTATAATTATTATGACAACACTATTATCCGAATAATTTGTACCTTTTTCTTTGATTACAGTAAATTCAATGGGAATATCTAAATTATAAAATTTCGTATAAATTGATTTTACGATTGGTTATTTTTAAACTCGAGGGTGTGTTCATTATGTGTGTATGTTAATACATTATGTTTCCAACCCATCCATGGTAAATTGAGTAGGTATTCATGATGTAGTGTTTACCGTTGTGTCTACAACAATAAATTAACAGAACATTTATAATATTCCGAACTCGAAACATGAATAGAGGAGACACTTATTATGCACATACTGATACAGACATGCGATATTTGCATATTTCATCTTAAAGTGATATTTAACTGATTGCGATCAATACGTAATGAAATATAGGGGAACCCGCCCTAAAATGACATACCATTTTATTTTTGTTTCATGATTTCTTTTTTTGTTTACGTAGAAACTAAAAAAAATAAACAATATAAACAAAATCCAAGGTGAGTCATTAGTAGCCGCTTCTTCGATTGGTCCTTTATTTTTTAGATAAAAGAAAAACAATTAGTGGAAGATCCATGGTTGCTTGTGGCGCATATTGTAAAAATACTTTAAGCTCTGACGCACTTCCGGTTCCACCGGAAATGCACGGAACTTAATTTTTTTAAATGACTCACTCTATATATTTTCTTGTACTGCTTTAAATTGCCTGTTCAACTGTTGTTTCTTTTTCAAAATTGAGCCAATATTTTTTGAGTTATTAATTTTTTTTGAAAATATTTGACTTAAACACGTGTTCAGAAAAAAATAATTTTCACATTGTAAGTAAAAACATTAACTTTGGTGGTGCTTGCAGCCAAGAAAATTCTGCATCATTTGGTAAAGTTGCACTGGACAATACCTCAAAAAACTATGTATTTTCAAAACCTACTTCATGAAATTTTCACAGGGGAGATTACATTGAAAAATAAAAATTCTTATATTGTTTCAAGTTTCTTTTTTGTATATCAGGCCAAGAATTTTTGGCGCCTACCTCGTATGCGCAAGGGGCTCAGTTTTTAGAAACTCCCACTTGCAAACGTCTGTTTTAGGAAAATATTTCATTAATTGGAAGTTAAACAGAGCCAGATAGGATATGAGGAGATAAAAGGAATTACGTGTCACACTTCCTTCGAATTCATCATTGTTCCTTGGTTAATATATGTATATCTTATGAACAGACTTTCCTTCTTTTGTAAGGACGATAACGATACGTGGTTTTCTCCATATTTCACACCATCTTCCCGATTAAATTGCTGGATCGGCGATAGTTTAATGACTACTAACGCGATTGTGTGAAAACTTTATATATATACTAGTAATAATTAGTCATTGAACGTCACTACCATCCATCCCCTCTATTCAGCGAACTTCAAAACACTACCTCGTATATCCAATATTTCCCAATATTTCACTTGCAGCACACGACTGGATTTAAACCAAAATTTAAAAACCATAACATTCCAGTGGAAACACAAAAGAAATAATGTAGCGTTGCTCGTAAAACAAAACACGCAAATTTATCAAATTGTTCACTTCGTGTTCAGCGATGTACTAGGATGAAATATTGACAGTTTGTAAATTAATTATGATGTTCGGCTTGTAGCAGGGATACACAAATGATTTTATCAACAGTATAAATAACGAGGAAAGCAGCTTTTTCGCATTAAAAGAGTAAAAATTGGATTATAACAGCTTTAGTGTTTACGCATCTGTAATAAAAGCTACTGTGTATAAAAGCATTATTTTGGTAAATTTTAGAAATTAATTTAAACAAAATATATTATTTATTTGCAGTATGCTAAATATTATAATATTATCATCACTTCAGTCAACGCGAGTTGTATGTAGAAAACGGAAAACATTTGAAACATTCATTTTATTCTGACAGATGGAAAGCAAATATATATTATAACCTAAAATTATTTTCAACTAGAGATTGCTTAACATAGAGCCGAATACAGACACTCTTTTTGGATAGTTTTTGAAGTTCCTGTAAACAATGTCGATTCGCTAAAATGAGCTTTTATGCATTAATTTAAATGACAACTAAAACTAATCGATTCCTGGAATACTTCTTTACTTTTCGACTTATCGAATTCATTGTGTCTTCTTAAGGCTGATTTTAATGCACAGCAAAATCTAATACAATTTATGATTATATTTGAAACATACCTGTAGGTACGTCTTGTCAACTTTTACTTTGTGTTCTGATATTTGTTTTTCTATAGGCTAACTTCAATTAGGTTAGTTTTTATTTGATGTACCAACATGGGAAAAAAAAACATTATTCATATGTAACTTTGGCTTATCATGAGTTTTATTTTCATCTCACTATTGCACTATTACATTTTACCTCCGTGTTTTGAAAGTGGATTCATCACAGGCACAAGTATTCTGTGTTTTTGGAATGTCTAAATGTAGTAAGGTTCTACAGAGCTTTTTAAGTTTTGCTTCAACTAAAGACGAAAACAAATTATTTTAGTTACTTATCCGTAGTATAAGAAGTATTGTGATGATGAAAATATTCGACTTCGAGATTATTCCAGATGTTCAAGTTTTCAAGTTCTCTGATATCGCAAAAACTGTTTTTAAAAATCACTGTCTCTCTCTCCCCCCTCTGCCCTCTCTCTCTCTGTGTGTGTGTGTGTGTGCGCGCGCGCGCGTTTGTGCGTGACCACGATAGCGATCAAGCAGCTAAAGCTATCAATACCAAACTTGATATTTACGAGTATAATCTCCCTCTTGAGATCTGATTAAATTTTCAGTAAATTCCGTACACTGGTAGTATAGTTTACTTCAGCGAAACAATCAAATTTAGTAATATTTCGTCAACTACTATGTTTAAACAAATTTATAGAGAATTCAGACGTATTGAATTTGAGAAAAGCTTTATTAAAACAGTTTTTCGAAATTTCTACTGGAAGTAGGCTTTTTTTATTATCAAAAATCAGTTGTTTTTTTTTTGTGAATATCTCACAAGCCATACCTTCTAAGCAAATATATTATGACTATAAAAGTGATTTTGAATGCTTATTGTATACAAAATTTTTCAAAATTTGGACCGTAAGTAACACTTTTACTCCTACCGAATTGTATTCTTTTGAAAATACCTTGTAAAGTATACATTCTAGACAGATTTGTCGTGAATACAAAAGTATTTAGAGTTGCATCTAGAATAATTTTTGTTTAAAAGAAATTACAAAATTCGAACCGGGAGTGACACTTTTACTCTTATCGAATAGCACTTTCTTGCAAATACATCGAAAATTATGTATTCTATAGAGGTTTATTACGAGAATAGAAGTCCTTAGAATAGGAACTCGAATATTTTTTATATAAAAAGAATATGAAAACTTGGACTTGAAGTAACACATTTATTCAGGTTTATTTTTTTGAGAAGTTAATTGATATTGATGATACATCTAAAACATAGTATATAAAATAAAGAAAAAATTAATGCGGATCTTAGTATAATTTAATACATATAAAGAATTTCATGGGTTAACTCAGCTAAAAATGCAACTGCAGACACGTGTTTTGAACTAGTTGGTTCCCGTCAGTACAATGTAGCCAACGAATAAGATGGGATATACTTAGAAATGAAAAGTGTCAATCAGAGATATATATAAGATGCGTATATAGATTATCTTAATTATAGACATATTTTCAAAACACTATGTGGAAAAGGCGGTATTATTATACCATGAATTTTTGAAGCAGAACAAACTAATTTCTTATATCCATCTGTAATATATTATATAATACTGTTTTAATAAAGCTTTTTGTGTGTCCATGATGTCCGTGATGGCGGATGCAAGTAGTGATAAGTGTTTAAAATGCAAATTACATGTGAATCATCAAACAGAAAAAGTGTTAAAATGCGGAAAACTGTGCAAGAGTCTCCTTCATTACACCTGCAGCACCTACAAGCCGGCAGAAATACATACCTATGTAAAAATAGTAGAGTTATACTCACAAAAAGTAGATGCACATCTGGTTTCCGCGCCAGCACAAGCTACTGTTTTAAAACAAACACTTACTAACACAGAAGCAACTAAAAATCAAGATAACAGAGACAACAATATTATGTTTAAGCCAACAACAAGGTTACAGTCGTATACAAACAAAGCAGACGTACATCTAAAAAGTAAAATAGATATAAAAACAAATCAAAATAAACTAACATCTCAAAAAAGTCAAAATATAAATAATCTCCAGAAAAATAGTGAGATACGCACAGAGAATACTGAAATTAATGTAAATAAAGAGAATTTCAGATATAAGATCATTAAAGGGAAAAAAGAAAACACCTCATTAAGTGCAGTAGAAGCAAGAAGGTGGATATTTGTTTCCAATCTAATTAAAAACACGACAGAAAAAGCTGTAACTGATTACTTACACGAAAACAAATTAACAACTATCGCATGCGAAAAATTAGATATAAGAAATAAAAATATATCGGCATTTAAAATTGCGATTAGTGTAGATTGTTATGAAAGGATGTTTGATCCCGAATTATGGCCAGTAAACGTTGTAGTAAAACAATACAAAAATTTTTCGAAAAGAGCCTCACTATTTCAAAATACAGTAAATTAGAGAAACCTAATGTAAATGTAGATGACAAAGTAAATGAATTTACGTTAGCGAATTATAATATTCAATCTATTCACAACAAAACAGATGCTCTAAGTATAGCTCTAAAAAAACATAATATTAAATGCTTATGTGTCACAGAGCATTGGCTGACTCCAAGTAATATCCATACCTGTACGATTGAAAATTTCAATGTAGCAGCTGCTTTCTGCAGAATGCAAGCTAAACATGGCCGTACACTCATTTTGTTAAAAGAAAATTTAAAATTCACAGAAATTTCACACATTAAATCACTCTCAGAAGAAACTCACATAGAAATGTGTGCAATAGAAATAATGAAAAATGATCTTATTATCATATGTATCTATAGGTCTCCTTTGGGAAATATTGATATATTTATTAAAAAATTGAATGAAGCAATGATGTGCGTAACAAATGGAACAGTTACCAAAACAATCATACTAGCAGGTGACTTCAACATAAATTTCACAAAAACCACGAAAGAAAAGGAACAACTCACAGATTTATTGAGAACATATAATCTAAAATATCTGTTTAATGAACCGTCGAGAGTAACAAATTCCACCTCATCATGTATAGATAATATTTTTACAAATCATGAGCAACAGATTATAATGACGACACAAACAATGAACTTGCATCTCTCAGATCATCTAACACAGATTGCTAGAACAAAAATTCTTCCTATTACACATGAAACAAAGATTCATGGGATGAGCACCAGACAAATAAATAACGACACAATATGTTTATTCAGAGAAAAGCTAGCCTAGCACTCTTGGTGTGATTGGGATCGATTTGCGGCAGATGAAGCTTTTGAAAAATTTCATAATACCTTCCTGTATTATTTTAACTTAAGTTTTTCCCAGAAAAAAGAAAGATTTAACACATTGAAATTTCAAAACAATGAAATATTTTGTAATCAGCGAATACAAGGAATGAGGACTGAGGAATATCTTAGATGTCCTGAATACTGTGGTGAGCGTCAATAAGGATCATGATCTTTATCAGATATACAGAAGCTATAAAAGAGATTACTTAGATGTGGTGCGAACAGAAAAGCAAAAAATTAATCAAAGGCATATACAAAACGCAGAAAATAAACAGAAAGCAATATGGACAGTAATTAAAAATGAAACTCGTCAGACAAATGGAACAACACACATTCAAATCAAACTAACAGCAAATGATATGAATGACCACTTTGTGCAAATTGGAAATCAATTTATCAGCTCTACATCTACCATCGAGTCAATGAAACACGTAAAAAATCTTAATTTAAACAATACCAACTCGTTTTATTTTTCACCCATTGACGAAAATGAAGTCAAAAATGTTATTCAGTTTATTAAAAGTAAACACACGCGAGATATATACGACACCTCAACATATCTCTTAAAACAAATTACAAATGAAATCATAACGCCTCTGACCAAACTACTAAATAAGTGCGTAAATGAAGGAGTCTTTCCGAGACAACTAGAAAAATCTCGAGTAGTTCCAGTGTACAAAAAGGCGGATATAGAAGATCCAAATAACTATCGTCCAATAGCGATATTACCCACAATATCGAAAATATTTGAACAGGTGATTGCAAGAAGAATAACTAAATATCTAGATAAAAACGGCTACGTCACGGCTAGTCAACATGGATATAGAAGAAAGAGATCAACAACAACAGGGATTATGAACATTATACAATCAATCGTAAATGCATATGATGAGCAAAAGCAAATCCAGTTGACTTGCTGTGATTTGAGTAAAGCTTTCGACTTAGTCAATCATGAGGTTCTGTTACACAAACTACAACAATATGGTATTAGAGGCACTCCACATGATCTTTTAGTGTCCTATCTGAGGGATAGAGAGCAAGTTGTGGAACTCAATGGACAAACATCATCTTTAAAATCAACAAAGAATGGGGTTCCACAGGGCTCAATCTTGGGTCCCCTTCTGTTTATACTATATATCAATGACCTGCCGCAATGCTTAGCACCGATGGAATGTTGTTTATATGCGGATGACACTGCCTTTTTGGTGACTGCAAGAGATGAAGAAGAGTTGAATGAACAGGCGAAGGACATTATGGAGAAAGCCAAGGAATGGTTCCTTTGCAATGGTCTACAACTAAATGAAGGGAAAACACAACAACTTACTTTCTGTGTAAAAAACCAACCTCCGAACGGCAACGTATGCTACCTGGGTCTGACGCTGGGTAGTAGGCTTACTTGGGAGGATCATGTTTCCAGTCTGGCTGATAAACTTGCAAAGGCAACATACACAATAAGACGTATGAAAAGTGTTGCAACTCACGAAGCTGCAACAACGGCTTACTACTGCAACTTCCACTCTAAGATGAGCTACGGAGTCTTGGTATGGGGCAGCTTACCATCGGCAGAGAGAATATTTCAAATGCAGAAGAGGGCTGTTCGAGCGTTGTACAGTTTGGGACATCGGGATAGTTGCAGAAAATATTTTGTAAAAGGGGCTATACTCACATTACCATCCATATATATATATACAACTGCATTAAGTATATCATTTTCAATGAGGATGAGTTTGCCGCAAATGGGGACTCCCACCAGTACAATACAAGAAACAGGGATAAACTGCGAACCCCTTATCACCGTATGCAGACTGCCCAAAGATATGTGGACTACTGGGGGCCAAAGATTTACAACAAAGTGAAGCACCTGCATACAATGAATGCTAGTACTTTCTTAAGTAAAATATTAAAACTTTTACTGCCGAAAAGTTTTTATTCAATTAATGAATATTTAAATGATAATTTTAATAATATACAATTTTAATCTGTTTTGTTTGTTACTGTATATATGTATATTTTGACCTTTCATGTAATGATTTTATTACACTGAATAAATATATTATTATTATTATTATTATTATTATTATTAATAATAAACTAAATTTATGACCACAATCGCATACGTCAATTCTAAACGGTAACAGCTAAGAAACTTCCACCTTCGCTGAAGACTAGTTCAATAAATTAATAAAATAATTCCAGCAATAGACGATTAGCATTTCACATTTTTCTTTATTATAAACTTTCGTCTAAATTTCTCGATATAATTACCTACATTATTTATTTAAATTACTCAGCTTTCGCTTTGTGAGTAATTTTTCAAACTATGGAAATGTAATTTAATGGTCTTCGATTCAGATCGGCATAAATAATTTGTTTACAATCTCGACTATATCTATTTTTAATTTAACTTTTACAAAATGTTCATATTTTCATATTGAAATAAGTCAGTTATCAACTTACTTTTACTGAATATCTATGTCCGAGCCTTAAAAGAATCACTGAACTAAAACCAAAGCACTTTGTACTTTTTAAATGCAGCTATTAAATATTAATTATTTGGTTAGTTGAACTTATGTCACATTGACGAGACCATAAAGACAAGATATACAAACTACATCTATTGTTCAATAATCGTTTTAAATACTCCTACGAAAGCCGTATGTCACTGCTGTAGTTACAAAGCATGAAGCAAAGTGAATTGTTTATAATGAGGAAGAAAACAATTAACGAATATGTAGGTTACCATAACAATTTATGTAAAACCTGTACTTACTAAAACACTTCTCGTGTAAAATATGTAGTTAGTAATAAAGAAAAAAATATTAACACATTCTTCTTTCGATAAGATTATCACTGATTAGAATAACAAATAATCCAAATAAAAAATTAAGACTTATGAATATTGTTTGATAAATCAAAAATATTCAAATGCATCGACTCATATGACTTGCTTTCTTTTTTATATGTCGTATTTGTTATTAATTTGTGGTTTTTAATAAATATAAATACAATGAAATTATTTAAATATCGGATTGCCTTTCTAATTATATTTTCTTATTAATTTACTATTTCTAATGAACGTCATGGTGACAAATTAGTTTAATTATATTTCTTGTGTATTGGGCTACGAATTTTAATGTTTTACTAATATGCCTAGATAAAAATTGGAAGTTACACCATATACATTGTGCATTACTACCTATTGCTATAAACAAAGGACATATATAGATTTCTTTTGTGGAATTGAGAGCTTTATGTAAAGTCATTATACTATACACTCACTTTTTTTTGTTTTGATGTACTGACGAAAACAAATAAGTTTGAAACACGTGCCTGCGGTTACCAAACACCTATTAGTTTACATTTTCATGTTTGATTTACTCAATCATGCATTATCATTTTTCTTTGCCGTATCAGTCATGCGTTATCTGACACGTAAGTCAGCACCGTTTGGTTGGTGAAAGTACATGTCGTCCATGATAAATAAGGATCCTCTAGTGAATTTACATGAATAGTATGCGTCTCCACTACACCTAATTGTTTACATTTTCACTTTTAATTACAGAATTCACGTCGATGTCATTTATTTGATGGAATTAAAGGTTGTCCCTAATAAATCAGGATATTCTGATAAATCTACGTCGATAATAGCAACAGTTCTATGCCTAAATGTTTACATTTTCACATTTAATTACACATTTCACGTTTCTTTTTATGTTTTATCTATATTTTGTCATTAAACACATAGGTCGACAATGTCTGCCTTGTAATAGAGTTGGGTGTCGTTTTTAATAAATCAAAAGTTTTTCAATCCATCCACCTAAATGCCTTACTTTCTTATTTGTCATTTTTGTTATTAATTTGCAATTTTTAATCAATGAAACTACTCAAATAGCGGCTTGTTTTCCTAATTGTCATTTTTTTATACGTAGTATAAGGAAGTATTGTGATGATGAAAATTTTCGACCTCGAGATTTTTGCTCTCTCTCTGTGTGTGTCTGTCTGTCTGTGTGTGACCACGATAGCGGTCAAAGCGCTGGAGATATCAATTCCAAATTTTGTATTTACGTGTATAATCTCCCTCTTGAGATCTGATTAATTTTTCAGTAAAATCGGTAGACCGGAAGTAACAGTTTTCTTCAGTGAAAAAATCGAATTTTGCCAATATTTCGTCAAATACTAAGTTTATACAAATTTATAAAGAATTCATATGTACTTAAAATTAAAATTGAGAACAATTTTATTTAAAAAGTTTTTCGAAATTCCTACCGGAAGTAGGTCTTTTATAAAATCGGTTTTTTGCGAATATTTCGCAAGTCAAGCTTTTTAGACAGGTACGTTACGTGTATAAAAGTATTTAAAACATAGTTTTCAATATCTTTTGTATAAAAAAGATTTCAAAATTCGGACCGGAAGTAACACTTTTACTCTTACCGAATAGCGATTTTTGGCAAATATGTCGTTAATTATGCATTCTATATATATTTATTAAGAGTACAAAAGTATTTAGATTTATATTTGCAATATTTTTTGTATACATGAAATTTCAAAATTCGGACCAGAAGTAGCACTTTTACTATTAGCGAGTAGCACTTTTTTTCGAATATCTTGCAAAGTATGCATTCTATAGCGATTTATTAAGAGAATGAAAGTACTTAGAATAGGATTTTGAATAAGTTTTGTATAAAAAAATTTTTAAGATTGTATAGTTTGAAACGCTCATACGTATAAGAAAGACGTGTGGTGGCCCCAACTCATTTTATGTTATTAATTTACTATTACTAACCAGTGTAGTCTCTACGTCATGATGACAGATTACTTTAATTACATTTATTCTTTATATAGATAGAGAGTGTTTACTATTTATTACAATAATTTTATTACTAGGAATTATTCTGTATTTGTAGTGTCATTAGCTCTATTGCATGAGGGCAAGTAAATGCTGTAATTGTTTTTTATAAAAATACTGTCATTTCATCCCAAATCAAAAGAAAATTGTCTGTGTAATTTTTATTTTAAGTGTATATTTTTAAAAATAAACTTAAAATTTTGAATCAATTTCGAAACGAAAATTTGGTTCCTTCAATAAATAAATTGATCAATGGCAAATGATATGAATATATTCATATATTCATTCACTGGAGTATTATTCCTGTTGTTTATTATAGTTGTTAAGTATGAGTAACTTACATTCGCTGAATATTCTCGGTTGTCGATGGTTTCAATACGACGTAATTCTTGCTCTTTCGAGAGGATTAAAGGGCATCGCTATTTCAGTCAGTTGTTTGGAAATAAATGGATCGCGGAAAATATCTTGGCCTGCAATATCACCTGATTTTATTCCTAGAGAGTTTTATGTATGGAAAACGTGAAAATCGTGATACTTTAGGAAGAAGTTTGAAATCTTATTGAAGATTTTAAATAAAGAACTTCTTTATAACAATACATGAAATACCTTGCCTAAAGTGCATTAATCCATACAAACTTACGAATGCTTCTTATAAGCTTTGTTAGAATTTGTGGCTTATTTAAAACAGATTTGAATAGTTCCTTATGTTTGTCTTTATATTTATATGTATGTATAAGTCTAAATTATTTAATAAAAAACATATAATGGAAACAAGTAATTTGGAGAATATGTATTTTTATAGGAATAATTTGTAGAGAGTCAAACTTTCTTTTCGGAAATCATACAAGTAAATAGCAGAAAATGTATTAACTAAAGCAATATAATAAGTGTTTCACTGTATTTATATTAAAAAATAATGCGAAAATAATAATGTTCTAATTACGGAGATAATGTTTAATATTTTCGTTTTCGATGAATTATTTATGAAAATAATAATTTCCATAAAATAATGTGTACCCAGGATAATTATAATTAGTTTAATTTGTGTATCTTGAATATACAACAAATTATACATCATTTAAATCAAGAAATTATGCGTCTTATGAAGTCAAAGATAATTACGGTTTGGGGTCGGTTTAGAATCTCAAAATGCGAAAGGTATTAGGCGATATCATACCTAAGTTCTACATAAAATTGTAATAACTAAATTTAAATATGTTTTTATAATAATAATAATAATAATAATAATAATAATAATAATAATAATTCTAAATAGCATATATCGAAAAAAATATTCCCTCCAAGAAATGATGTTAGAATATTGAATTGTTTGTTTGTTTATTTGGTTTATTTTATTCAATAGAAAAGACACGTTAACAGGAAATATACATCAGCAAAAACACTACAAAGTACAAAAAGTACTTCACCAATATATAGACAAAAGAAACATTCAGTATAAATAAAAAAAACCTGTTAAGAGAGAACAATCAAAATTGCATGACAAAAATTCGTATGCACTATAAAACACATTTTCAATCAGAAGCTTTTGTAGCATACGCAGTATAGTATTTCCCCCACCACTCACTTTCATTTGTTTTTTATTTGAAAGAGTATTAAAATTAATGTAAATTTTATTATTTGTGTTAGTTTCCAAAATTTAACGGTTTCATAGATATTCGTGTTTAAAGAAAGTAAGAGTAACTTTAATTTTTGTCTTTATTTTGTTTAAATATTTAAATTTATCAAATATAAGTAACAAAGATGTTCGAAATTGTTGCCTTCTTGATTGCTACATAACGTATATCGCCTTATTAGTTCTCTTCCGCAAACATTTAACAATGTATTTCTACTAAGTTTTTGAACACTTTCATAAATTTTATTATAAAGGTCCGTCATATCTGTTATGGGTTTCTTGTAAACTTCAGCTTTCATGTAACCCCACAAGAAACAATCAGGGCTAGATCCGGCGAACGAGCCGGCTACCTAAGAACGCCATTAGTACCAATCCAACGACGTGGGAATGTTTGATTAAAATAGTCAGTAACTATGTTGGCATTATGAGCAGGTGCCCCGTCATGATGTAACCACATATTATTTTGCAGCTCTATAGGTACATCTTCCAAAAGTAGTGATAACTAATTTTGCAGGAAATATGCACACCAGTGAATGTTTCATGATAAGTGGGGGCCTATGATATATCCGTTTAAAATTCCACACCAAACGTTAACGCCAAAAACTGTTTGATTTCTTGTTTGCCTTATCCACCTAAAATTTTCTTCTGACCAATATCGAGCATTATGCTTAATTAAAGTACCATTGTTGTGAAAACTAAATTCGTCACTCCACATGATCTGATTCATAAAGTTGTTGTTTTCCTTTAACATTACAGAAAATCCTGCTAGAAAATCGAGTCTGCGTTGATTATCTCCTATTCTTAAATGGTGCGCTAAATAAACTTTGTACGGGAAGTATTTATTTTCTTTTAGAATCCTACGGCAACAGGTTACAGATAGATCATGGTGTTCTTTTAATTGCCGTCATCATATATGTGGATTATTATTAACTGTTTGTTGTACCGCTGTAATTTCATCATCTCGCACTCTTTTCTGCCTTAATGGTTTTTGTTTTTTCAAGCTACGGTTCTGAGATTTGCACACACACTTATAAATGTTTTGTGATCTGGAAAAGGTCTGTTTGGAAAGCGTAGAGCATTGCTTCAGATGCATTTCTACGGAATTCTCCATAAATTAAAACCATATTCAGTTTGTCTTCATTTGTGTATAAAACCATATTTTTAATACAATCTCAACGCAAAGTAAGTAAATGTTTGAATGAAGCTAATTGTAAAGACAATTAATAATCAAGCAAATGTCACTAATGTGTGCTAATGTCAAAATATTTCCTAAATAATCAAAGCAAGCATACATACATATAGCACAGACATGAATGCTTTTCTGCCTACATACCTATGGGTGCCTATGAAGTGGAATTTATAAAAAGGAGCTAACTATAAAATTTAAATTGTGAAGTAACTATACTAGCAAGAATTATGAATATGTTTACTGCTATTTTCCCCCTACAAATTAAATATTTAAACAAAATAAAGACAAAACTTTAAAATTACTCTTAGTTTCTTTAAACACGAATATCTATGAAACCGTTAAATTTTGGAAACTAACACAAATAATAAAATTTACATTAATTTTAATACTCTTTCAAATAAAAAACAAATGAAGATTGTGGCGATCAAAAAAATTCTTTTCATCGCAGCGCCATCTATATCTTCAGATAATAAAACACAATTGTGAGAGCAAACTAGAGTCGATCACATTCTTTAGTAACTACTTTTTACAAAATTCAAATATCTTTATCCGTTTCCGAGATATTTGACCTGGGAGTTTTAAGTGGTACACCCTGTATATATAAGAAATTGAACTTTTTATTAGGTGCAATTGTCAAGTTGGCCCCGCTTCGATTTTTTATAAATCTCTGAAAGCAGAGGAGCATAAAGGAGGCTAATAGCGGCACAACTGAGCACAAACGGAGCACAACACAATTTATACTTAAGGAAAAGCGACAGTAGACTTTCGTCAATTTTGGAATTTGTTTAGGTATAACTTCGAAAGTGAGTGGTTGGGAGAAATTTGTTATAAGGGACAATAGAGCACAATTGGGGCGCTGTGCGAAGGCACCGAATTTTTAAAATAAACTCAACCTTTTCAGGGGGGGGGGGCAAACGTCAAGTTGCCCAACCTCTCGATTTTTTTAAAAATCTCTGTAAACAAAGAAGCACAAATGAAAGTAAAAACAGCACAATTGAGTACAAAGGGAGCACAATTGATACGTATTTTATACTATATAAATTATAAATGGAGGGGCTAACTTGATAGAGCTAACAGGGAGTCAAAACAGGTTTTGCCTGGACAAAAATTGAAAATTGGCAGTTTAACAATATACTAGATTTGCGACCTTGACGAGTTTCCGCTGGCTCCGCCATATTAAAAGATGGCGTTCAAAGTGCGATTTTTTGACAGTATCACCCTTCCATAACGTCCTTGACAGAAAGCACCTATTACAAAAATTATACAGGAGTAAATTCCCTATATAATTTTTGCCTGAAACATTTTTTTTTTTGTGAAATAAATGGTGTTTGAGTTTATGTCATTTAAAGTTCAGTGTATTTTTTAAAACAACGTAAATGCTACCTTGTCACGAGTACATGCGAACTTCGTAACTTAATGAGGCATCTAATTAATTGAAATTAAATAGCCTTCTATTAATATTCATAAGAACATAAAGTCTGCAGATCTGTACTTATTCTGATGGACGATGTGCGTCATAGGTTATGACACTTATGACTATTCTTAATTATTATTATATGTATTAATTATAGATATTCTACGTCACTGGCAAATCAATATGCATTCCGACTAATATTTTTCCAGAAACACATCCACGTGTAATTTTTTTATAGTTATGCATTTTCCTTTATTTCCTTTCTATGGGCATTGATGCACAAACGATAAAAAAATAAACATTAAGTTCATAGTTACTTGAACAGATGATTAGGAAATGAATAAGCCAACAAACAACCTCGAACATTTTATTATAACACAAACATTTCATAACCATAATGTAATAGAAATTGCAAAATTTAAGCCTCTGATTTTGTTTTTGTTTTCTCTTTACTAATTGCTTTATGACTATCTATAAACTTCCACTTTATTACGAGATCTTGGCAATAAATTGTTCATAATATTGAATAGTTTTACATCAGTTAAAGAATACTTTGGCATACAGAGAAATCTTTTAAAACTGTTAAAATACTAGAAATCCGTTCCCGAAGCCATCTTTTTAGTCTAGACTAACGGGTATAGAGTTTATTTTTAATTTATATATTTAGATGAAGACGAGGGACATTGCATACACTTACTCTACGAATTCTTAAGCTTTTATAAATTTAACCTTGAGAATCGTTATGAACTTATAGCTCTCAATTTATAATGTTTATTTATGTTTGTACTATTAAAGTGTTTTTTAATCATGTACACCATGAGCAATTTTTTTGTATTTTTTCGAAAATTTTTGCTCGAGATATACCTAAAGCGCATCATACAAAAATTGTCTGGGTTAACAACTACACATTTTGAAATTATTTTCTGTAGTAACGGACTTCCGGTTTTAGAGGAAATGCACACAAAACTGTTGTTTTACATCGAACGTACTAACAAGCCATCAACTAAATCCGGAGTTGAAGTAGGTTGTTCACAAAAACGTATTTCCTCACTTACACATATGTAAATCGAGATAGCTTCTTAAGTTCGATTTTATACATTTTGTTTATTTAAGAAACAAATGTCATATAACGAAATAAAGCGATTATATTGTGTGATAATTAGTATGTATTTATAAATAAGAATTCATTTGCACATCTCCTTTTTACACTTTCGAAAACACTGGTCAACATATTATAATGTTCATTGATTTCATTGATTTTTTGAGTAATTTGAACTTGAAGGTGTGTAAAATTTGGAATTTGTATGTTGAAAATAGAATTTTTTAAAAAAGGCCTTAAAAAGAAAATGCATGCAGTGATATCCCAAGATCTTCGAGGAAATTCGTGATCGCTATTCAGGCTAATCAAGCGATTGTCAAAAAATTTACGTAACTTGTTAATTGTATTTTATGCTGTGTATCCTCTTGCTCCGTCTTGCTCAAAATATCCTAATGTTAATTCATTTACATTAAGTTGTTCAATAAACGGCATCAAATTTCTTGCTGATAATCTTTTCTTCATAGTTCCATTAAAGAAAATTGCATCAATAATTCTTCTCCTATTAATGGTACACCATACACCAACTTTCTGAAGATAAGCAACAGTCTCAACATAAAAATTGTTGGGTCTTGCAGCACTTCACATTCTGATATTCTGCCAATTAACTTACATACCCATTAATATCAAACCATATTTCGTCTGAAAAGAAAGCTTTCTCCAGACCATCGTCGTCAAAATTATATATAAACCATTGACAAAATTCTAGACTTCGATGATAGTCAACTGGATAGATTTTTTGATAGCAAGTGAGACGATAAGGAAGTAAGTGTAGATCCTGCTTCAATATTTTTTGGCAAGTGCCAAATGAAAGGTTACTTTGTTGTGACATATACAGGGTGTTTAAAAAAGATGCGGCAATATTAAAGAGGTTGATTGTCCAGGTCATTTTATACAAAAAAGTTTATAATAAACAAGGTCCGCAAACGCTTCGTTACCGATCTACAGCGTGATGAAGTTTAATTAAAAGAAACAGTAAAAATTAGATTTCTCCAAGACGGCATTAAAGATCATAATGAAATTTTAGGCGTGTTATTTTTCAAGAAAAAAATAGGACGCCGCTGATTTCTCTAAAAATAAAAATATGTTTCTATTCTTTGTTCAATTGTGAAGAAAAAAGCTCTCTTAACTTTTCATCGTACGACGTAACGTTTTTTAGTAAAAAAAAACACATTTTAGTGCATCTACATTTATCATGCTTACAAAAATATTTTTAAACAGTCCTGTTTTATTCACTGACATATTGAATGACATATGATTAATAATTTTGTGTGTGTCGAATTTGTTGAATTTCCTTATCATGAATCGCTATACAAATGCAGAGATGACCGACATGCACTACATTTATGGACTTGCTGATGGACATGCATTAGAAGCTAGGCGGTTGTATACTGAAAGATTTCCTGGCGGTATTGCTCCTGATAGAAAAACTTTCGAAAGTATTCATCGGCGTCTTTATGAAACAGGCACATTAAGACAAAATGGAGGAGCAGGAAGGCCAAGGACAGCAAGAACGGTAGAGCTGGAAGAGGATGTGCTAGACATGATTGAAGAAGATCGAGGTACTTCTACTCGAAAAATTGCTGACGCTTTGGATGTAAGTAATGGGACTATTTGGCACATTCTGAAGGAAAATTTGTTGTACCCATTCCATATACAACGCGTTCAAGCATTACTTCCTGCTGATTTTCCTCCTCCCATTGCATTCTGTCAATGGCTTTTGCAGAAAATGGTTCAAATCCCTCAATTCCTGATGTTGATTCTGTTCACCGATGAAGCGAATTTTTCAAGAAATGCAATACGCAATTTCCATAATAACCATGTATGGTTTGACGAAAATCCACATGAATTTGTTGAAAATTGTTTTCAACATCAGTTTTCTTTGAACGTTTGTCTTGGGATTGTGGGTGACTACCTAAGTGGACCGGTATTTTTACCAAGGAGACTAACCGGAGAGGTGTATCGCAACTTTTTGGAAAACACGCTCCCTGGATTTCTGGAGGACGTACCATTAGCAATTAGAGATGCAATGTGGTATATGCACGATGGCGCACCAGCCCACTTTAGTCAAGTAATTCGTGATTTCTTAACACAAGCATACGGAAATCGCTGGATTGGCCGAGGTGGACCACACTTATGGCCTGCACGATCCCCGGACTTAAATCCCCTGGATTTTTTTCCTGTGGGGCCATTTGAAGTCATTGGTGTACGCTACTCCATTGGAAAACGTAGAAGACTTAAGAAATCGAATCATTGCTGGGTGCAATTCAATTGAAACCGATCCTGTTGTTTTTGAGAGAGTTCGCCAGTCGATGAGGAGAAGATTGGATTCTTGCTCGAGGTGGTCACTTTGCACAGTTATTGTAATTTTTGCTTGCTAAAATTGTTGGTATGGTAAAATATTTGTTTTTGCCCTTAAGTAAAACCCTTGTTATTTAAAAAAAAAATTCTGTAATAAATGTACATGCACTAAAATGTGTTTTTTTTTTTACTAAAAAACGGTACGTCGTATGATAGAAAGTTAAGAGAGCTTTTTTCTTCACAATTAAACAAAGAATAGAAACATATTTTTATTTTTAGAGAAATCAGCGGCGTCCTATTTTTTTCTTGAAAAATAACACGCCTAAAATCTCATTATGATCTTTAATGCCGTCTTGGAGAAATCTAATTTTTACTGTTTCTTTTAATTAAACTTCAACACGCTGTAGATCGGTAACGAAGCGTTTGCGGACCTTGTTTATTATAAACTTTTTTGTATAAAATGACCTGGACAATCAACCCCTTTAATATTGCCGCATCTTTTTTAAACAGCCTGTTTAACACTTTCCTGTATGATTTACATATTTATTTATTTTACACGTAGTCAGTATTATTTGTCTGTTGAGATTAGATGTTCATCTACGATTGATCTAGGATTTCTAACTGGCCAAAATGAATACTCCTAATGTTTTGCTACTCTTTTAATTACACAATTTGCGTTGATATTATTTGTGTAGTGGAATTGAATGCATGTCTATAATTATTGATCTAGATCTTTAATTAAACTGCATAACTACTAGCGACTGTTCTGTGCTCAATTGTTCTATTTTCACTTTTACACAGTTTTCTTTCGGATTTTATCTTATAAGTCAATAAAAAATTTAGAGGACAGCTTGTTGTCATTTTGTCATTAATTACTATTTAATTACGTTGCCGCTACGCTAAGATAACTGATTACTTTTAATATATTATTTTGTATATCTCGGCAAAGAAGTTTAAACATTTTAGCGCATTTTTTACTATAACGCAAATCTTTCAAGCATGTTCTCGTAAGTACTAAAAAAAACTCTGCGTCTCAATTTAACGCGCTACAAAGTTTAACTGCACTATTGGCGTCACGGAAACGCACGCTTGACACCATCAAATGGTCTGCCTCATTGAACTTTCAATCCTGATTTGCACGTCTAACTGTCGGTGGCGATTTTCTCAAGTTGGCGTACTGTGACGACCTTCACGGCAATCGATTGTCTCTGATATGCAGACGCATGTAGTTATGATAATCGTCAAAACACAAGAAACTATACACCGATGTTTGTGTGTCAGATATTTAACATTTTTTTCCCTATATGCTTTGGTGAATTTTGATCTTATATTTGACATTTAGAGCTAATATTTTTGGAAGATAATAAAAACATTTTTTTTTGATATAAATTAACTTGGTAGGTGTATATCTATGTAAGTAATTGTCTATCTTTCAGTATAATTTTGTAATATATCGATGGTATTTTGCCAAAAGGGCGATTGCACCATTTCGTTGTTTCGAGAAAATTGGAGAAAACTGTTCTGGTAATATATGGGCGACTAAATTGAAAAAAATTGTACTCAAACCTTCCACATTGTACAGTTAGTTTAAAATTAAAATTTTTGTGGATATTCGCCCTTTTTCCAGAATAGTTCTGGTGTATGTGGTGTATTGGCCCCAAGTTCGCCATTTTGCTTAAGTGTTATATTCATTCGCCCAAACCTCTATAAGACTTGGTGAGAACTTTTGATGATTAATATTAATAACAATCAAATCATAATAAATAGTTCTAAAATATTTCAATAAAAGTCAAATAAGAAAAGAAAATTTGTAAAAAAATAAGAAAATACAAATGAAATTAAAGTAACAAAAATTACAATAATAGTGAAAAAAATCAATATTTGGATGCAGTCTTCGTCCTCTTCATCGGTCTCCAAGACCCTATCTTACACGTTTGGTCTAAATGACGTAGATAGGTACTCATGGTGATATTGCGAAGGTACAGTTCCATTTGTGCACAACTTCCTCAATCCGTGATAAACTAATTTTTCCTTTTGTATTATCTTCTGTGGCAGGATACACCGTTTTCTAGAAAAATCGATTTGAAAGTTTTTCTTTTTTTCGTCATTAAAATTCAATTTATTATTTTTTGCACTAGTTCGCTCTGAAGTGCCAACAGAAATAAAACCTACGTTTTTAATTGTCAAATTGTTGTCAGTTCGCGAAGTTGAAATGACGAAAAAACGAAAAATTTTCAAATCGATTTTTCTAGAAAACGGTGTATCCTACCGACTTAAAGTAAGAGTACCTATTAGTACTAGAATATCTGAAAATTTAATAATCTAGTGTCACAAATGCTTGAAAGTTAAAGACAAAAAAGTTATGCATTAAAATAACCGTTTACCTACCCAAAACGGACGCCTATGACCGGTACTAGAAATTCAAAATTGATGGAATCGATTCATCTCTGGAGGATAAATAAGCATACCAGTTTTTGTTTTTATAAATAGAAGCGTTCGGGAGATATTAAAAAAAACTAATTACAAGGCGCCATCTTCAAAGAGCTCTAGCTCCCTTAGGAAGCATTTTCGGACTAGGGCGAATTGGGTTAAATTGTCTTAAAATTATCTGAGGAATCTCCGGTCTTCGTTTATCAGGAGAGTTTCTGGACACCCTGTATATTGGATAAAAATTGGAGGCATTTCGAAAGTTATTTGGCAAATATTTTCCGGTAGTATCTTTCCTACAATAATGCGATGGAATTGGCGGTATTTCGTTGATCAACGAAACGACTATATTGACGCTGGCAGCAGCAGTTTTATTTTTTGGGATATGTTTTCCGCGTTCATCAATTTTTGAGGTCTTGATATCACTTTTACCAGTTTTAGTATAACGGAGAAGCTTATCTGTTACATCTAGTCTGCAAATCTTTAATTTTCCCTTAAGGTTTGGCAAATAATAATATCTTGTAAGAGACTTTCGGCTTTGCGATTTAACCCTTTTTCTTTCGATTTCATGAATATCTTATAGTTGAGTAAAACGTCTCTTTGTATTTCTCAAAAATGGGTTTCTATAATCTTTGTTGACTATTACATTCATTGGGGCATCCTTTTGCGCATGGGTTCTGTTCATCTTCTTTTTTGAATTACCAATATTTCTGTGTCCTATATAAGTTTTCTTTTTTGTTCTCCTTCTTTCTCTTTTTGATCCCATAAGCACAACTTTCTCTGGCATTTTCAGAATTGGTAATAATATTATAATTTTTTCTATTATTATTTGGCTCCTCTGCGCTGTCAGATTCAGAACTAGATTCAGATTTCTCAATCCTACGGCCGGAATTTGACCCATAAATAACGTCCAAATTTTCTAATGCCATATAACATTTAGCCGGCAATGGTACATCAGTTGAGACACTATTTGTTGGCTTATTAATATTACGAGACAATTTTAGTACTCGCTCTGTCCGCATAGACATAATTAGCAATTTTTTTTGGTACCGTATCGCATACGTACCATACAATAAACGAACAAAACTGTTTTTAGGTTATGCTGCCTATGGTAAAGCAATGCAAGTTCGCCTTTTAGACGTTTTAGCTTTGTTACATTCGTCCTTTTGGACGGATTGTTCTGAACATATTCGCCGAAAGGAAAAATGTATTTTTCCCTCTCAACACCTTATATTCCATCAAATACGTTCATTCTTTTGCCAACATTATTTTACAGTAGGTACTTATTTTTTGGTACATAAAGCTCTAAATCGTAAAATTGGTGCGTTCGCCCTTTTGACAAAATACCATCGATATATTCTTAATAAATTAATGTGTATACGAAACAT
This sequence comes from Amphimallon solstitiale, assembly GCA_963170755.1. Taxonomy (NCBI): domain Eukaryota; kingdom Metazoa; phylum Arthropoda; class Insecta; order Coleoptera; family Scarabaeidae; genus Amphimallon; species Amphimallon solstitiale. The sequence goes on along the minus strand of OY720682.1, from coordinate 75,775,174 downwards.
ATAAAATTTGACAATTAACGTTCATAGCAGATAGAACTACAGTTTTCATCTTTATATGTATCGTTAGTTTGGTTAGAAAGTTTACGACATTGAAAGGTGGTCCCTTAGTATTCCTAAATGTAGCAGATAGCTAAATATTAAATAAACTAACTTACATGATAACTGAAGTATTACAGTCAAGATCTACTATTTCCCGACGACAGATACGGGGGGGGGGGGGCATTAGCTGTTAGACTTCCAAAAGACAAACATAGAAGGTATTCTCTACGTTTATTCAAAACACTTCCTTTTGAAGAGACGCGATTTTTATTTATTTAAGTAATTTCGTATATTGTGTTACAGCATCTGGTGTAAGTACTTTTTCAAAAGAAAAAGTTCATTTTCTAATTACTTGCAAATTTCCGTTTGTATTGTTGATCTTATTATTATTTTGTACTTTGTATGTCAGTATTAGTTTTTTTAATTTTAATATTTGTTTACGTTCAGTTCTTTTGTCTTATCGTATATTTCTGCAGTAGACATTCTTCTATCTAATTTATGAATGTCGCACGTTTTCAGGTATGTCTCGTATTTTTTGATGTCAGATATTGCTCTCATCTTTCTTTACTAGGCTGCATATGTGTTGATCATACTATAAATTCCTCTGTATTTTTTATCCTATATATTTTATTTGATGTAATGTCTAATTTAGGAGTATTTATCTTGTTCCAGAATATTATGAATTCTGTTTTATGTTCGTTGATGATGAGAAGGTTGTAGTAACACTGATCCTCTGCAGTACCATAGTTTTTGTTGACGCATCTTTGCATAAACTGCAAAGATGCGTCAACAAAAACTATGGTACTACTGTGACCCGTTCAATGACTTCAGGCGCTGGCCACAAGCTCTAGCGGTATACGCTTCCAGCGCCGTAACTCCCTGAACACACGGATTCATAAGGGCGCGACGTATAATAGGGGTAAAGTGCACAATGTCGATTATATTTAAACTAAAATATAAAAGTAAGAGTAAATTTTGCAAAATAACAGATGGGGCGACTACATATGCCGATATGATCGAAATAGGTAAGTTACATTTTTTTATTTTGTATCTATAATTAAATATTATATACAGGGTTATGATAAAGTAACGCACAAAATTCATAAAACGTACAATGTTCATTTTTGAAAAAAATGCAAAAACACCTCAAACAGTTTATTTTATTCCGCGTCTTTTAACATAAGTCAAAAAAATAAAACGTCAAATTTGTCAAAGTTATGACGTCATCAATATTTTTTTTAAATATGAAGCTTGGTTTTTTTTTACTTTATTTGATAAAGGTTGTTTTTCTGCATTATAAAGAAATAATTGAAGTAGGGTCACATAAGAAAAAACTGAGTGAATTAATAAAAAACAAAATAAACTTTATTATAGTAATAACATTTAAATTAACGTCCATTAAACCAAAACGATTTCTTACAGGAATTGTCCAAACTGTGTCCCGTTCACTATCTGACATAGGCCAAGACGATGGTAGACCTGATTTACAGAGTCTTCGTTCATCTGCGGAGTTATACGAGTCATTTCATGTTTAATTCGTTTTTTTTTTTTAGTTTTTTCTTATGTGACCCCTACTTCAATTATTTCTTTATAATGCAGAAAAACAAGCCTTATCAAATAAAGTAAAAAAAAAACAAGCTTCATATTTCAAAAAAATATTGATGACGTCATAACTTTGACAAATTTGACGTTTTATTTTTTTGAATTATGTTAAAAGACGCGGAATAAAATAAACTGTTTGACGTGTTTTTGCATTTTTTTCAAAAATGAACATTGTACGTTTTATGAATTTTGTGCGTTACTTTATCATAACCCTGTATATATTATGCTATTTTATTATTAGAAATTATTGAGCATATTTATTTATATACAATCTCAATGTGGGTGTGGGTTCAATTTTACTTTATAGGTATCCTCCGGAGTGATAGTGTGAATCCATCTTATGCATTATTTAGCCCTATTATACTTATTTCCGAAGATTCTAATTTTTTAAAATAAAAATAATCTGAAAATATTATAGGTTATTTATTTTGAAAATGATTATCAAGTATTGGGGCAACTTGTAAATACAAAAATCACTGTTCATATTTTACATTGAAAAACATTCTTGTCTTGAAGCTTCGAGACTTTTAATTGTTGCATATTTGGTAATATATTGAATTACAATTCTAATTTCTTAATACGTTAAAAGTAATATTGCTTATTGAGAAGTTTTATTTAAATTGGACAATTTTTCATATCGATATTCATATTAACTTAACTTATTTAAGGTCAGTAAGATATACTGTTAATGTATTAAGAAATTCTATTCTACGTAAATACATACATTATTTGTTAAAGTGAAATTATAAAAAAAATAACATGGCTTCGAAAGCATATAACGGTCAACAATGTTCTAAAAGGAATTAGATTTTAATTTTAAATTTTATTGAAGGGACGATATTACTGTTTCCTCGCATTTTTCACGAGTGTAAGTATGCCTCTAATATCTATCAATCTGAAGTACTTCTTTCTTATAAGCTTATATTTTATCGGTTAAGTATCCATACATGTATATTTTTATATTTTTTTACCTTGCAGCTTGGTTTGAAAATTAGTTCGAAATCCTGATGAATATTTATAGATGTGATTTCTGAATATTCTGTTCTTCAATTGACACAGGAAAGCAACTCCTACTCCAAATCTGAAGATGTTCGATGGGTCCGCTGAAGTTTTTACAAGTAGAACTGCACTTATTATTTCACACGACGTGAACAATTTTATTTTCACTTTCGAATTACGGCACTAATATTTCTGGACTATTATTTACCAAGGTACATACATCTGCTTATTTATTTATGAATTTTAGCCTTCATACTGGTTGAAGTGAGGTATATCACTTCGTAAAAGTTAATTAGATACACACTTATATGTTCTCGGCTTTGACATTACTTATTTTATTATGGTTCTAGTTATTTTTATTTTATTCAGGACAAAGATTTTTTTAAAGGTTAGTAGTTTGAACCTTTTTCAGCTTGTACTGCAATATCATTGTCAATTATAAGACAAAATATATAGGAAAAATGACATTTCTTCCTTACATCGTCTTGCCAATATGTATTTCAGAATAACATTTAACATCCACAATCACATCATCACTTATTTTTGGAATTTAAAAAATTAGTCAGTAGACTTATCATATTAATTCAAAATATTTTAAGATATTTAAATCCAAAGCAAAACGCATATAAAATTGTAACAAACAGATTTTTCATCTCCATCAAAAAAATGCTTCCTTCATAATTTTTGTATCTTACTACCCTCCTTTGTTTCTTCTTTTTCATGGCATACTAACATATCTCTCTCCATATGATATATATGAAAATAATCCTAATTTAATTACATTTATAAATTTTATTCACACATACCCTACAAACACCGATTACATATTCCCAAATTGTCCCATAATTCCTGATATTTAACGATATTATGTGACAACATTTAAATCATTGTCATATCCATAAATTAAACAATTCATAAAACGTATTTTAACTTTAATAAATATGAAATGTATGTTAATAAATAAGAAATCAATGTTATTGACCATTCCAAATTGACATTAATACAGAATACTATCATGTACAAGGTAGAATATCATTTAAGACTTTTTTTATTATATGTTTCAGACAACAACAATGGAGCTGAATTACATCACAGCCAAATAATTCACTACAATATATATATATGTTCTCTTTCAGGTTTCCGCGGGTAGTAGTATGTGTTGTCACTGGATTCCGGGTTTTCTTCCGCGTTTCCACTGCTTGGTCTTTGGAAAGACCGATGCTGGTTTCTTGACGACGTTTCGGCAAAATCACACTTGCCATCTTCAGGTCTGCGATAACTGTCTGCTTCTGCTTCTTGTTATTCGTAAACTGACGTTTTCGGGATTCGGATGGTGGTTATATACTTCGTTAGCGTTTCGGTTAGTTGCCCTTGGACGAGTGTGTGCATGGTTCCGTGTCGTAGGGCTCGTGTTTGGAGTGTGACGGTTGGTTTGCGATGTAGAAGTATTAGTTTGGTGTTCTTTGTTGGTATCTGTTCTTGTTAGTGCTGGTTTCCATGCTGTTGGTAACCTCTGGGTATCATCTCGTGAATTCAGATTGTTCGGATGTTTTTCAATTTCGATGGCTTCCCTGATGATTCTGGTTTTAGTATGTTCGATGTTCGCTAGAGCTCCTGCCCGCATACCAGTAGAAGAAATAATTTGTGGAGTAGAAGCAACTATAGCTGGGATTGACAAGAATACGGCCGAGACTATCCGCCAAGATGTATCGCAAATATTAAGGACAGCCAAACCACCAAAGAAAAACCTATCACATGAAGAATTCCTGGCATTGAAACAACTAAGGGAAAACGAAAACATTATTATTCTACCAGCCGATAAAGGAAATGCAACTGTGGTAATGAACACAACCGACTACGACGCCAAAATAAGAACCCTCTTGGAGGATCCAGCATACCAACCAATCTCCACGGATCCAACAACATACCTGGAGAAAACAACTAAAACTAAAATCAAGGAGAGTCCCATCGACAAGGAAATCCAGACAGCACTCATTCCAAGGGAGAAGTCATCAAGATGCCCCAAATTCTACGGTTTACCTAAAGTCCACAAGGAAGGTGCACCCCTAAGACCCATAGTCAGCTCCATTGGATCACCTGTTCAACAATTGGCTAAATACCTAGCTCAACAACTACAACCTCATGTCGAAGAAGCCGAATCTTACGTCAAGAACGCAAGCCACTTCATCGATCTATTGAGACAAGAAAAAGTAGAACCAGAATGGTTATTAGTAAGCTTCGACGTAGTATCACTGTTTACCAATATACCAGTTGCCGAAGCTCTAGAGACCATCGAACGAATATACCAACCCCCAGTGCACATAATGAACTTGGTGAAACACTGTCTGACAAACACATACTTTATCTACGAAGATCAGCGCTATAGACAAATAGAAGGCGCCCCAATGGGTTCTCCACTATCACCAGTAATAGCAAACCTTTTTATGGAAAACTTAGAAAAAACAGCACTAAGGACGGCCACCCACAAACCCAAACTCTGGCTACGCTACGTCGATGACACTTTCGTGATCTGGACACATGGAAAGGACCACCTCGACATCTTCCTGGAACATTTAAACAAAACCCATCCAAAAATAAAGTTTACGATGGAAATAGAATCGAACAACGAATTACCATTCCTCGACGTTTTGGTCAAGAAGAAAGAAAATGGGAACTTAAGTCACACGGTATACCGAAAATCCACCCATACAGACAGATATCTGAATGCTCAGTCTCACCACCACCCAGCTCAGTTACAATCAGTAGTGAAAACTCTAGTGACAAGATCGCAGAGATTAGCAGACGAAGATAACATCACCCAAGAAATGGACAAACTCCACAAGGCACTCCAGCAGAATGGTTTCAGTGAATCTGCTATCAAAAGAGCATCCAAGCCGAAACCAACAACACCACAAGAGGAAAAAGAAACACCAACTGCCAAAACCTACTTACCCTATGTTAAAGGCACCACCGATAGAATATCCAAAATCCTACGAAGACACAACATTGAAACAACATTCAAAGCAGACAGAAAAATCAGTACAGTCCTTCGAAACCCTAAAACAAAAATACCTTTAGAAAACCAAGGAGTTTATGAAATTCCGTGCCTCAACTGTGAAAAAACTTACATTGGACAAACGAACAGAAGGGTAAACGCAAGAAGAGACGAACACAAAAATTCCGTAAGAAAAGACGAGAAAACTTCATCTCTGGCTCAACATGTAAAAGAAACATCCCACACGATAGACTTCAGTAACACCAAGCTATTAGCGAACATCGAACATACTAAAACCAGAATCATCAGGGAAGCCATCGAAATTGAAAAACATCCGAACAATCTGAATTCACGAGATGATACCCAGAGGTTACCAACAGCATGGAAACCAGCACTAACAAGAACAGTTACCAACAAAGAACACCAAACTAATACTTCTACATCGCAAACCAACCGTCACACTCCAAACACGAGCCCTACGACACGGAACCATGCACACACTCGTCCAAGGGCAACTAACCGAAACGCTAACGAAGTATATAACCACCATCCGAATCCCGAAAACGTCAGTTTACGAATAACAAGAAGCAGAAGCAGACAGTTATCGCAGACCTGAAGATGGCAAGTGTGATTTTGCCGAAACGTCGTCAAGAAACCAGCATCGGTCTTTCCAAAGACCAAGCAGTGGAAACGCGGAAGAAAACCCGGAATCCAGTGACAACATATATATATATATATATATATACCCCCAGAAAATCAATAAAATATAATAATAAAATATATATGACTTAAGCCTCCGATCATAGTATCTATCGGGGCCAAAATAACAATTATTGGTTAAAATGAATTAAATAAAATTACGAAATTAATTTTCATAGGTTGAACAAGCATTAATTAATAGTAATTTACAATTTAGCTCTCCAAAAGGAACAAAAATACACAAAAGAAGTCAACTTAACTTCTGAAATACAGTGTCCACGGTAATGGAAAATTCTGGGAATAAACTTCCCTCGAAACAATCACAGAAGCGGTAGTTACGATCGCTTGATCTTTCAGCCCCTCGGAGTAAATGAAAGAATAGATCTGTTTCTCCAGATTTCATCAATATTTCAATCCAAGACACATAGATGTGACAAAATTGCTACGCTAGTCATGACAGATATTGCACATGGCAGGCACTTTGATCGGTAATTATATGCGCCGTACGAGAAGGTAAAGGTAAAAGTAAAAACGAAACGAAATGCGTTACTAAAAGTCTTAATTAGCCTTAAGAAGAAAGAGGTCTTACCAGAGAGAGATTGCGTGTCCACACACTAATCCGAGTACATGGGCAATGCCAATAAGACACGATAAAATTTAACTCCTCACTAAATAATCCACTCTTCTCAGTGAAATCTACTACTTCAAAAACGGCAAATAAATTAAAATTGTGCAAGGAGTCATTTGAACAACAACGTATTCTCTGCTTCTAACCTCGGGAAACGATAAAGTAAAAGTGAACAAAACAATAGATAAACAAAGGAACCATTCTTAAATACAAATAAACCGAGTACTAACTTCAGGGTTTAGATGAACGTAAAAATAATGTTCGAACACCGCGAAGAGAGTTGGCGTTACATTCCAAATAATTATAATGAATTCGTATTTACAATAAATAAATAGGAATAATTCTAGAAGTTTAAAAATAAATAAATCAAAATTCATACAGGCCAACATATAATGACCTCGAAACAAAAATGAACGTAACAAAATATATAGTGTTTGCTTGTCGTATTTGGCAGTAAAGATACTTCAAAAAGCAGTTCCCTTTTCGCATAATAAAAAATAACAATGCTTAACGTTACGTAATTTTTGGAACTCGCTTTTGCATATCATACCTTTTTACAACTGGACAAACCCAATATCGCTTACCTTTACGACTGCTGAAAGTTTTTAATCTGCATGTTTCCCAACAGTCCCTAATAAACCTAAACCCCATACACGAATATAAAACGTGTTACGACCCATCCACCTAGGTCGTTATTCTTACGTGGTGCATTCATGTTTTACCAGGCGACGGAACCACTCCGATGATAAAAATCGATAACCGAGGACGTCTGTGCGCCAATGTATCTTATGCTAAGAAATCTGGAAAAATAGCATTCGGAGAAAAACAGGAGGGTCAATGGAATTTACGATTCGTATGACAGTTATGAGAGATAGAGATAGATGTATATCGAGTTTCCGTACTGCAGGCCTAGCCCGAATTTTATTGGATAAGCAATGAAAATAAAGTCTTTGTATTTGTGGGGAAAAATAAGCGTTTGTATTTCAGTTTATTTGAAACGCTATTAAAACGAAATCCATAACTGGATATTTACAGTAATACATATTAAATTCTGAAAATACGTCATAAAACGTTCGTGAATATTATTTTCAGTAATAAGAAAACCACAAGCGACCAAAATAACAATATTATTAATCCGTTTCTTTGATTATTTTTCTGAAATTTCGCACATATTTAATATCTCCTTGTTTGTTATTCTCTGTTTTCATTCGTCAAGCATACACACATCATATCCTCTTAAATACAGTTTTTAATCCTTTTTATTCCTCCCTAATAATTTCATTTTTATGGTGGGATATTTTGACGTTTTTATATCTTGTACTTGTCCAATCTCTACTTGTTTTCATGCAGCTGGAATTTATTTGCCCTTTCTGAAGATATTTTAATATAAATTTACGATCTTTTATTTAATAATCATATTACCTACAGAAATAAGCAAACAAATCAGCAACTTTTATAAGGTTCTTATATTAAAGATATTAGAATTCAATATAAGATGAGTATTATACAAGGTGTTCATTTCAAAAGTTCCCGCCCTAAATTTCTGGAAGTATGGAAATATATGAAAAATGCCCTGAAACATTTAAGAAGAATTATCGTGGGGGCCACATCTTGATGTAAAAATTGACTTACCCACTTTAACCCCCTGTCCTTGTGAGTTACCCCTTTAAAAATCGTAAATGGAAAGGGGTATCGAGTCATTTTAAAGGTCTTTTGAAATAGTATATTTTGGCATTTACTTTTTTTTTTAATTTGTTTTGAAGATTTTTAAAAAAATGTTTTGGTTTGTTTTATTTTGTATTCCTAGCTAGTCTAGCAATCTATTTTAGGAGCACGGAACAAAAGCCAATATTTAAAACTTTTCTAAATTTCTCAAACACATGGAAAATAAATAATTTAATTTTTTAGTTATATATGCCGAATACTTTTCCTTCTTTTTGTAGTTACTTAAAACAAAAATGCATATTTTAGGAACGTTTTTATACAGATTTTGTGTAATTTGAATTTTCCATTTAATGTAATTGGTAATTTTCCATCATGCACTGGACGACTCCCTTAAAACCACAAAGAAGTATGCATATACATTTCTTGCGCAGCTAGATCTTTAAACAAGTAGAGCTCTAATTCTAATTGCGCATATGAGTAGTGATAAAAATGATTAGAGGTACCTCCGGCGTATAAAAGCTTCCGGAACGAGTAAGACATTTGCATAATAGTTTCAACAAAAGTAAATATGTAAATCTTATCAAATATTTTAGTATACTTATTTATTGTTATGCAATTATGTTGGTTTATAAGTTAATGTGTATTTGTCTCTTGCCCTTAAGCTTGCTTATGTTATTGTTTATAATTATGTTAGTAACCGGAAATATCTAACCTTCTACTATCGCAAGATACAATTGAAATAGGGAACTATTTATTATTTATTTATTATCTGTCTTTATGGTACTAGCTAATAATAATAGTAATAATAATAATTCTTTATTTTCAATAGAAATTTCTGGCGGCTTAAGTAGTTTATATGACTTAATACTTTAATGACTTCTTCTTATTCAATTTATTTCAATGTATACTGCTAATCATGATATTTTCAAAATTGGGGTTAGCTTTTTAAAATATATAATTTTTTCTTTTAACTTTATAGTCTCATTTTCATCAAACAGTTCTCTGTTATTGTTTATTCCCGTATAGAGTTCCATTTTTCGTGCCAATGACAGTCCAGCATGTACGGTAAATTGTTAATCTCGAACGCCTCAATTTATTGAATATCCATTATTAATAACAAATTAAGTAGCTTTTGTGAATTCAAAAACTTCTTTCTAATTACATTTAAAAATAAGAAATCTTTTACAAAATTTTACGGAATTAAATCTCACATTTTTTTTCTGTTTCTTTTTAGCAAAAAGGGTTACTCTAATAAAGTATAAGCTTGTTACCAAATTTAATAAATTTAATGATTGTGTAAATTATTTGCACAATCGTTTAAAAGCTCTTGTGTCTTCTTAGAAATACTATTTATAACAAATTAATAATAAATTATATTCTATACTTTAATTTTTTAAATTAAAACTAATAAAAGGACGTACTATGATAATGATTCCGATCATAGAAAATTATAAAATAAATTTTGAATTTGTTGGAGCAATCTTATTAAATAAAAATAAGTGTCGAAAATGTAATATTTTTTATCAAATGTGCTAAATCAAAATTGTTTAATGAAAGGTAAAATAAGTGAAATAAATAATAACCCAACATAGTAAGGTTGGCTTATATCAGTCACAAGCAGCTACGGCTGTAAAACTATTACAGTTTAATATATAGTCTACATCGTCGGTATGTTGTTGATTGGTATAATAATAGTGATTAAGTATTGCTTTAAAATATGTAACCGATAATTGAATTTCTCTCGACAATAAACACTGGAGTGATAATAACAGCCAATTGAATCATTTTTATCGGTGTTAAACGTTAGACCAATTCTAAATCATCCGATATGTTACCCCCAGAGAACATTTCCCAAATGAGAATTTTTAAATTATAAGAATCGTCTACAAACCCGGTTATTGAAACACAGTTAAATTAAATGCTGCAATATTTCCTTAAAAGTTTGGCAATTATTATTTTCAAAATTGTTTAAATAATTTTTTTCTCTTAAATGTATACTCATCGCGACTTACTGAATTAATTTTTCTATTAATTAAATTAAATTGCTTCAATTTTTCGTCAAATGCGAACTTTTAGTTTTCCCCAATTTTACCCTTTGGAATCTGATATATTTTTTGTGTACTTGTGTTATATGTGAGGTCAGATTTTATGTAAATATGGATACCAATATCAAGAAGTTATAATTTTATGGATATAGGGAACGCCCTTTTTACGCTAAGGACCGGGACATATGTATCCGATTAGACATTTTAGGTGGGACATATAAAACCCAGTAGTCTTCAAAACTATTTTATTTCCATTGAAAAACATGTAAAATATTATTGCAGATGGTAAAAAGTGAAGCAGTTTTTGCAAAGAGGTATACAGATTTGACACAAAGTTTTGGTTCTTACTTACTTTTGCTGTGTAGAGCCCTCAATAGGTAACCGCCCACATTTTTGAACTATGAAAGCCTAAAGATATTGCTGATTTTCTTTTTACATTTACACCATTTCTTCCCAATGCAATCAAATCTTCTGCTATTGGAATTAGGAATGGTAGGAATGGAGTTTTGTGCGTCTTACATCATCGCAAAGAATATGAGCATTTCTTGCAGCTATCGTGAGGAGTTTGAAAAAAACTTTTTTCCACCACGTATTTTATCTTCTGTCGAAGTCGTATAAACCAGCAAATTGAACGGCTAAATCTACTCCTCCCATATGGTTATTTTAGAACTTCAACATTATCGGACTGGAGAATTCTTTCTTGGTCCCATCTTTCTTAATTCGTTTTATTAGTTTCATCAGAGAAGCAGCTATTGATTGCCAACACTTCTTTTGTGTCTTGCCATCTACAAATTACTGTACCGTTTTCATTGAACTGAAATTGACTTCCTTTTCATTCCAAGTTTCTAGAAAATTTGGGAACATTTTTACGATTTTGCATCAGAGTTCCGACTTCTTTTGTGTCTTGCCATCTACAAACCTGTACCGTTTTCATTGAACTGAAGTTGATTTCCTCTTCATTTCAAGTTTTTAGAAAATTTGGGAACATTTTCGGCAGCAGAAAACTTGATAGTGTGAAGTAAGTACACAGATGAGGAAAACCTATCAAATTCTGAATACGACATTCGTACAGTTCATGGTATCTGATAATTTGAGAACAACTGTTTCGCCAAGTGTCCTTTCAGAGGCGTTCACTTCTTTACCTGCATAATTTAGATCATAAACACATCCAGTTTTTGAATCGGGCCGAACCCAAATTAACCCTCTTGAATATTTTCAATCTGGCATTTGTGTATTCAGCAATCTGCATGTGTAGGTTTCTAGGAAAAATCTTCAAGAAAATTTCGACTTCTCCCAACTCCCAATCGTCTCGACAGACAATAAGTAGCTGCTACTTCGCCAGGCATACAGGATCTTGGAGAACATTATTGACTGCTGCTTCCCCAAAATACTGCTCCATCTGGTGCCACTACGTATTTACCTTCGATAACTTAACTAATTTCATCATCAGCGATAATTTCATCATCTCCGCTATTGTCGCTCTCTGAGGGGCAATAATTTTCATCTGGTAAATCATCACAATGAAAGTGGGTCATTATCATCATCGCTCCAGCCATCTCCCATAATTCCAGTAGCTTGTTTTTCAATATCACTGTATGAGTATTCTCTACTCATTGTTGTACGAAAAATGCCTGCTGGGACCCAGGTGTACCACAGTGTAAAGAACAAAAAATCAACAGGTTTTATGAGTACACAATAATCGAAAACAAGTGCATTACTTATTACTAACCTTAGAGGGCAGATACAACACAGTTTATGCAATAATATACTTGCAGATACTTTAAAATTTAACAGAATGCAAAGCACATGTTGGCTTGACGGACTTCACCGGCAAACTGTGAGGTTATGTGACTATTTCAAAACAAATACTTGTCTTGCATAGTGTGAATTAAAAGATTACTATATTTGTGTATAATAGTAAAACGGGATCTATTTGGGTCGAACACATATGTCCCGATAGACTCCAAAGAGCAAAGGGAAATATAATAGATTTTCATTGTAAAACGTCGTCGTTTGTTCTTGTGGAATATGGGGTTTAAATTATACCATATAAATAAAATACAGGAACTGAACACACATAATTACATTATTAATTCTCTTTGTGGATGTCTCAATAAAATATGTATAATATATGGAACAAAAAAAAAACCTTAAGAGAAAACGAAAATAACCAAATCATGAATATAAAGTAATAAAATATAACTTAATTAATTATTCGAAAATAATTAATTAAGTTATTACAAAATGTTTCACCAAGAAATATCTGCGAAGTCAACCAATGTAATAAAATATGAAACTAACTTAGTATAAAATTATTATTGCGTGTTATATAAATTGGCAACCTGACTTATATAGAGTGTAATGTAAAGGAATAATTATTATACAGCAAAGGAAATAGATTAAGTAATTACAATGATTTACATTTATATACAGATACAGATTCGAGTCTACGCGTGTCAAAAGATCAATAAATAAGTCAGTTAGTTTTGCATCATTTCCTGTCAACATTTCCGTTGCCACGTAAACATTACGAGATCTAAGGTTTCTGGTTGTTGTTTCTTTTTTCTACTTTTAGATTTCACTTTCAAATCCATTCTTATCAGGTACACAAGTCATTTACGCTATCATATTTCTATTACGTTCTTTCAATATCGTCTTTATTTTTTGTTCTAATGATATATGTGACTTTTATTTTATTTATCCTTTCAGTTTCTTTCATGGCATCTAAAATATTTTGAATTACCTCTGCACCAAACTATATGTTTAGGATTTAGTAGATAACAGGCCATAGCAAGTTCCTGGTAATAACATACCTGCAGTTACAGTATATTGTAACTGCAGGTATATTATTACCAGTGGCGTAACTACAAATTGTGCCCCCCCCCGCAACATCCAGCTCAACCTAACCAATTATTACCTTGGTGTATCCTACAAATAGGTGTATCTGGGCTCGCTCCCCCCCGCACCGCGGGGGCATGCGGGGGCATAGTTACGCCACTGGTTATTACCAGATCCTTTGGTAAACCAGGAATAAATATGAACAACGCTATACAGTCTATCTATTATCTCAAAAGTTGATCTCCAAATAGAGTCATTTTAAACAACCAGAATCGAGATGTGGTCAGAAAAAACGCTAGAATCAGTGACGGGATCGAGCATACTTCTGTATATACTTTCTTTAGATGTGGTATAACAAATAGATAGACCACAATGAGGTAAGGAACCTGATAGATGAGGAAATTTCTAAAAATCCAAAGACTGAGTTGGTTTGGTCACATTTAAAGAAGAAATGGAAACCTCTTAATCAAATAAATACCTGATTGTACCAAAAAGGTGATCAAAAGCGAGCTGAAAAGAGCAGGTCTACGGAGATATGAGGTAAATGAATACTACCGATTGGAGAAAAGAAGTCAAAATATAAGAAAATTATTAATTATTAATTATTAATTAATCGAACTAGCAAAAAAGTAAAACTTTGCTCATTTGAGCAGCTAATACTTTAATAGATGTTACTTACATTCGCTTTTCCTCATTTTAAAAAAATTTGGTCATTCTCCAGCAGTATTGGCACTTATTACAATTACATATTAAAATATTTATTCCGGTAATTCCGATATAAAAAAACAAATATGAGAGTGTTATTTTCGAAATAATTTATTTTCTCTGCATATTTAGTAGGATTTGAGGTACCAAATTTGGTGAGTTTTCGTGCCTTGATGAAGTTTAATTTGACAAGTTTGTAAAAAAATGTTTAAATGTTATGTCAAATTATATAGGCTGAGTCATATTCCTGGGGAAGGCAGATTGTGCCTTTATGAGAAAAGATATATCAAAGCGATGTTTTCCTATGATAGCCACTAATTAGAAATATCTTTTAAATTTAGTTTGTATTTTACTGAGTGTTCCATAACTCGGTGGCTGACCATAGTTATAGTCTTTTAAATGGAACAGCTTGTATATTATTACATTTTTTGTATTCCCCATATAATTCTTTGTCAAAAAGTTATGAGGTAGTATAGGCCTAAAATTTAAAGTTTTCGACTCATTGCCACTTTTCTGAAAAATTCAATGTTTTTGTAAAATTATATTTCTCGAAAACGACGTGTTAGATAGAAACAATTTTTGGTAGTGTTGGTCGTAATATAATGTCCTAATCCAAGCTTATTTTATTTTTTACAATTACTAATTTGCATGTGCAGAAATCTGGATTAAAATTACATGACACGTTTTTGTCTAAAAGTTTTTTTATTTCAAACGGGGCACCATGTATATCGGTTATTTTTGAATTGCATACTAAACTTCACACCAACGGTAAGACTTTATTGCCTTAAAAGTGACCAACACTAAACTATTGTGTTTTTCGACATTATTTTGTCAACTTTTGTTTTTTATTTGAACATGGTATAGTGAGTGCCAATTGAATGGATGACATTTAATAAGTTGCTTCAAAGTTCATAAACATGATTTCATAATCAATTTTTCTAAAAATGAGCTTAGAGATATGATTTTTGTATGTATTGGGGAAATGACAAGAAATTGTATATATCGTATATAAAATAACAATAAATATCAACATTAAACTAAATATTATTATTATTTCAACAAATATTCAAATAAATATTCATTAATTTGCTAACATTTTTGAACATGCTTCCGGAATGATAAATCGATATTAATATGGAGTTGAGTACTTATATTTCTAAAGATTTCTAAATATTTGTCGAATATATTGCCGCATAACTTCTTTTATGGTCACAGACATACTCTATATTGGCTCTTTTACATATCCCTATATATAAAAAAAAATTTATGATATCCGAAGACATAGTAGGCTAGTGAACAAAGGCCTGTACGGGTTAGCCACTTCCCTAGAAACATTTCATAGACCGAGAAAGCGATGCTCCTTTTCTTCCATATATCCGGGCTACTGCAACTCCATCGATCAATAACTCCATAAACACATGCGAATAGTTTCATCGCAAATTAAATGAAACATTTTATTCAACACATCCGTCTATTGGCCCGGCGACGGGTTGGTGCAAAATTTAGTGACCAATTCAAAAACAACTGATATACAGGTGTTCCGTTTGAAAAATTGACTTTTAGACAAAAACGTGTCATGTAATTTTAATCCAATTTTTTGCAAGCGCAATTAGTAATTGAACAACACTACCAAAAATTATGTACATCTAATACGATTTCGGGAAATATAATTTTATAAAAAAATTGATGTTTTAGAAAACAACTTTTTGCCTAAGAATTATACGGGGAATATAAAAATTTATTTTGTATTGTAGGTTTTATGATATTAAATAATTAAGTATATAACATTTTATGAATTTTATATATATTGGAAATCAATGAATATATATTACTAGAAGTTTAATTCCCATATATCCTATATATATAAATACGTTTTAGTATATATAAGCATTGTGCACGTTTATATTAGTGCCAGATAAGCGCCGTGATATCTATAACTTCTCACGGTCACGTGACTGTTTTATGTGTGAAACGCAAAGGGATTACCAAGACAATATAGAAAACGGGGAATCCCAGATTTCAAACTATAAGAAGGAAAATACGTGTTGTAATCGGGGAGTCGACAAGCGAATGGCCAGAGGAGTCGACAACCGAACGGCCAGAAGAGTCGATAAGTGAACTGCATAGGGTCGACAAGTAGAGTCTAAAAAGTGCGTCGTCTCCAACAGTTACATAAATAGCGGTTAATTAAATATATACATATATATATATATTACAAGTAGAACCTTGTTTAAGTTATTATATCTTCTGTTACAAAGATTTTGTTCGACATTTGGCAGTGTACGCCGATTCTCTACGTCTTGTTCTTTGGAGGTAGAAAATCAAATGGAAAGCTGCTAGCGCCTTATTCAGCGAATAAGAAAATTCAACTTAAACGCATCGAAGATAAGAAGATGCCCATCAATCAAGAGAGAAGAACGAATCATTAAAACAAGGTATTTTAGAAAATTATTGTATGTAAATGTATTAATAAAATAAGGGATTAAATATAATAACTTGGTTTCAAACAGGGACGAAATAAAGAAATATATTTATCTAGATAAGATAAATATATTTAATAAAGTTTCCCAAGTGTAATCGAATTATGTAATTTGATATATTTTTAGCGTTGTGGTATATACATGAAACGTATATAAAAAACAAAGTGTATTTAGTGTATTTAACCTATTTGTTAATGTGTTGATTTTCTGTTAAAAACAGTTTATTGTAGTTTGTTTGTAATAATCTATAAAATCATGATTTCTAATACAATTATTATCTAAACTTATACAAGGGTATTTTATTGTATTTACACCCAATGATGCTCTAGGAAACTGTTAATTTATCATCTCTTTTAATCCGATTCGCCATGGGATGGAGAATTGGGCTTAGCTGGCAAACAAAACAATTTATTTTATTTTATTTTAGAATTCCATATTATTATTAACCTAAAATTCAAATAACAGTTCCTTTTACAATATAGCTTTCAACCTTTGGGGCATTTTTAAGGTTGTACGTTTACATTATGGCTCCGCACCGTGGGACCATTTTTACATTACATTAATAATAAATTTATTGATGGTGTCTTTACATTATGGTGTCCAACTTTGGGGCCTTATTACCAGTACCTTTACAACAGGGAGTGCCATTTAAAAAGATTTAACTATGATCAGCCACTAACTTATGGAACACTATGTATAATACAAAATAAATTTAATTTTATTATAAACAAAAAAGCTTCGACATATCTTTTCTTATAAAGCCGCATTCTGATTTCCCCGGAGAGATGACTCACCCTGTATATAACACAAAATAATTTTCCGCTTTTGTATTAAAGACTTTTTTGAAATGTTCTTTATGAATGGTGTACTATAATTTGCTTTGTCTACATAATCTGACAAAGCTAATTTATGAGGGTATTATTACATAGGTTTGTTGGTTTTTCACGAAACGAGATACGTACATAAAGGAATGATTAAAAAGACGTACCCAGATTTTCAAATGAATCTTTTTAAATTACAAGTGCATAATATGAAATGATTGAAAAGCTTCAATTGTGATGATAGCATACAAAATATTGAATTTAGGTCACGGTTCAGCCTCAAATTTTTAAATTTATTAGGAGAACCCTTTTCAACCGGAAATCGTGATGAATTGCGTTCGGTACACAGGAGAGACTTACAATACGGGTATGTAGAATACGTGTGCTAAAAGTCATGTAGGTATAATCGGAAGAGAAAGAAGGAAAACGTGCAAGAGAAAATGTAATACCACTGATGTTGTATGGCACATGCGCTCGCATCTAGATCAATATTCAGGGCTTAACCCTGTGCCCGAATTTGGAAAGAGACAACCTCGCCACCTTCGTGGGGCTCGGCAGAAGCTGAAGGCGACGGAATCCATACAGACACCAGAAGGAAAAAAACAATGTGATACGACACTCACAAGGTAGGTCGCTTAATCGGCAAGTCGGGAGCATTTAATTCCTTCAAGGACATTCTCGAGTTATCTCTCTTCCTGTGAAGTGCACTTTGTACACGTTTTGCTGTGCATCGGTAACGGAAGTGCTGCAGTCGTCTTTTTAAAGAAAAAGATGTGCAATTTCGAAGCAATTGATTGCTTTTCCTCCGTAATATGATTTAACAGTCTCTACGTGCAATCAATTACATCTTAATTTCTACTCTAAAAGTAATTAAATTCTTTAAGACTAAGACTCACCTAATGAATCATGCTGTTTATAATAATTAAATATATAAATAATTTATTATTAATTATGTACCATTTGCTTACTGGATAATCTTACCTGTAAAACAATTTGACATTTATTATTATAATTAAGTTTATATACACTATTTTATTATACCAAGGTGAATAGTTTACTCATTTGGCAGTGGCACTACTATTACACTGTTATACTAGTATAATAATAATTAACAATAGCTATAACCCATTTTACAACAATTCAATTATCTGGTATATTATCATTATGTCCCTGAAGTACGATTTGTTGAGTCTTCTGTCTATGCGACGGCGAGGGAATCACGAAACTGCTGAAAACCAACTTTCAAGAAGCAGGTAACAGATTATAAAGTAAATATAGTAGAAAATATGTCTATTCACAAATTAAGGAGAGTACTTAATATTTTAAAACAAATACTAATAAAATAAATATTTTTGTTATATATATATATGTTCTCTTTCAGGTTTCCGCGGGTAGTAGTACGTGTTTTCACTGGATTCCGGGTTTTCTTCCGCGTTTCCACTGCTTGGTCTTTGGAAAGACCGATGCTGGTTTCTTGACGACGTTTCGGCAAAGTCACACTTGCCATCTTCAGGTCTGCGATAACTGTCTGCTTCTGCTTCTTGTTATTCGTACTGACGTTTTCGGCATTCGGATGGTGGTTATATACTCCGTTAGCGTTTCGGTTGGTTGTCTTTGGACGAGTGTGTGCATGGTTCCGTGTCGTTGGGCTCGTGTTTGGAGTGTGACGGCTGGTTTGCAATGTAGAAGTATTAGTTTGGTGTTCTTTGTTGGTATCTGTTCTTGTTAGTGCTGGTTTCCATGCTGTTGGTAACCTCTGGGTATCATTTCGTGAATTCAGATTGTTCGGATGTTTTTCAATTTCGATAAAACCAGAATCATCAGGGAAGCCATCGAAATTGAAAAACATCCGAACAATCTGAATTCACGAAATGATACCCAGAGGTTACCAACAGCATGGAAACCAGCACTAACAAGAACATATACCAACAAAGAACACCAAACTAATGCTTCTACATCGCAAACCAGCCGTCACACTCCAAACACGAGCCCAACGACACGGAACCATGCACACAGTCGTCCAAGGGCAACCAACCGAAACGCTAACGGAGTATATAACCACCATCCGAATCCCGAAAACGTCAGTTTGCGAATAACAAGAAGCAGAAGCAGACAGTTATCGCAGACCTGAAGATGGCAAGTGTGATTTTGCCGAAACGTCGTCAAGAAACCAGCATCGGTCTTTCCAAAGACCAAGCAGTGGAAACGCGGAAGAAAACCCGGAATTCAGTGACAACTTATATATATATATATGATTAGCAATCACTCTGTATACGTGTATATATGTATATATATTTTTATATGTAAAACTTTTGGTGTTTAGGCTGTTATGGGAAAAGATACAATAAAATGCTAAGTTAACGTTTCGACACATTTAATACAATGTCTTCATCAGAATACTGAAATTATAAGTATAAATTACAAATGATGTTCCAAAATTAACCCTTAACTACGGACAGTGAGTCTGACAGACTCCGCTGAATGTTAAAAACATCTCTAATTCTCACTCTACTATTTTACGCATGCGCGGACTCTAGTACCTTTCTAATTTTTAGTGTTCTAACAGCTGCACATGAAAGAAGGTTTGTCGTGTTTCTTGATCTGTAGTTTTTTTGTTCTTCGGAGTCTCACAGACTCCGCGTCCGTGTTAGTGCAACAGTATCTGTTGCGATGGCAGGTTCATCGAAAAGTGTTGTAAATGTACTTGATCGAGACTTCGAACAAACTGTTTTACAATGGTTCGAAGAAGAAAATAGTGATAATAGTGACATTGAACCTAGTGAAAATGTATGTATAAACAGTGAGCATGATTCGCAAAGTGAGCAAGAAATTAGTGATAGTGACGATGCTGAATACATCCCAGAAGACGAAAATATTTCTGAAAGTGATGATGAAATGCAATGTGAGCAAGAAGGCCATAACCATAGTGATGATACAGAGGATAAAAATAATGTTGAAAGGAAAAAAAGACAGAATTATTGGTACGGAAAAAATAGATACAAATGGAGTAAGGAAGAACCTACACGAAATGTTCGAACTCCAGCACATAATAAGTTCTTCCACGTGCACGCCTAGCTGTATGAACTTATATTGACGTGGACAAACAAAAAACTATCCGATATGAGAAATCGCTACAAACGACCCAATAAACCAGAACTTTCAGAGCTCACTCGCATAGAATTACGAGCTTTCATTGGATTACTGTTGTACACTGCTATTTTCAAATCGAATAGCTAAGACATTAGAAGTATCTTTGCCAAGGACTGCACAGGCAGAGACATTTTTAGAACAGTTATGTCTGCAGAACGTTTTTCCATATTACTTGTAGCTCTACGATTTGATAACCCTGACGACAGAGCCGACAGAAAAAAGTTTGATAAAGCTGCAGCAATCAGTGATTTTTTTAATTTATTTATAGAGAACGCTAAATCATCATACTCAGTCGGTGCCACGGCATGTGTAGACGAAATGTTGGTAGGATTTAGAGGCAGATGCAGTTTCAAAAACCAATCTAAAACCATCTATATCCGAAAAGTATGGTATCAAGATTTTGGGATTGACGGAAGCTAGAACAAGTTATCTATTTAACGCATATATTTATAAAGGAAAAGATAGTGATGGTCACAGACTGACTGCCGAAGAAAAGAAACTGAGTAAACCAACTCAAACAGTCATTCAACTAGCAAGGCCCATATATAACTCTAAAAGGAATATAACCTGCGACAACTGGTTCACATCCTTAGAGCTGGAAAAATAATATTACGTGTGTTGGAACTTGCCTACACGAGGACACAGAGTAGGTGAAACATTGTATGGCTTCACTAAAAATATAACCCTTGTGTCACATACTCCCAAAAAAAACAAGGCTGTAATTCTTGTATCGAGTATGCATCACACTTAAACTACTGATCCAGAACAAAGAAAACCAGAAATAATAAGTTTCTATAACCTCACAAAAGGTGGTGTGGATTCCATGGATGAAAAATGTGCCAAATATACGTGCAGTCGATGGCCTATGGCCCTATTCTATAAAATTGTTGACATATGTAGCGCAAATTCATACACCCTTTACTCCACATTCCCCACGAATAATGAAAAGCGATTTGGTTTTATAAAAGAACTAGCTAATCGATTGGTTGAAAAACATGTTCGTGAAAGGTTGCAGTCGCCCCACATCTCCAGGGAACTGAAAAATCTGATTTGTCGATTTTTAATATTCCGCAAGATCCACGTCCAGTGCAAAATGTACTAGAAGTGCGGTAGTATTGTTACATATGTCCTTCTAGAATATGAAGAAAAACCTCTTACTTGTGTGTACAGTGCCAGAAACCAATTTGTCTCCTGTGTTCACGCAAATGCTGTGTGAACTGCTGCGATAATAACATAAACTAGTAAATATCCAAAGAGAAATGTTCTGCTTGCAGGATTTTTTCTGTTGTGATCCAGAATAGCAATTTACATTTTTTGTGCTCATATATTAGTAGAACTCCGCCTGTGGTGATCGGGGGGTGGATTGAGTAGCTCCCCGATGCCACTGCCGGTCGCATTTTCGCCGATCCTACAGAAGCTAGCATAGGGAAGAAAATAGACGCTTCTGATTGGTGCATTTTAATTTCATTACGTAATGGTTTGTTTACATTCGCCTTTGACAGCATAGGCGATTCTATAAGTGACAGTGTTCTATTTTAAAAGCAACTGAGAACATATTTAAAAAATGAATTTTGAAAAATTGCCTTCAGGTTACTCATATCTCTTGGTGAGTGAGGGAGAAGATGTTCGAGAATTTAAAATTAAAGAAGTTACTGATGAAGTTTCTGCTCAGGTAAAGTAACATTGATTAGTTTTATTTGTGGTTATATTAAGAAAATGTATCTTGCTTACTTTGTAATATTTTAATATTTTCTTGCCTGTCTGCCCTTCTCTATATTGCACTTTCAAATAATTTATTCTCACAGTACTGCATGTTTATTTGATAATTTTCCGAATTGAATGTAGTAGTAAAAAATGATTGATCTGCCTTTGTTTATTTTAATTCACTAAATACGTTACATACAACGTTTTAATAATATGAGTTCCCTAAAATATCCACTTTCCTCCGTTACCTCCCATAGCGTCCAAAATTTAAAGTATGATTATTTTATTTATATTTTACTAAATGTACAAAATATGTTCTGAACTGTTTCGCGTGCTCCTTGGGGTACTGAAAATTCTGGTTATGCTTACTTATAAGAAGTAAAACTAGGAAAACAATTGATTTATTTTCTTATAAAATGAGGGGAGGGATCCACCAAAATGCATAATGCTATTGTTTCCCTTACTTTTCTATAGAGTTTTTACTGTCAGTCTTCGCTCTATTTCATTGACTTAGAAATATTATATAATATTTATTTATGTAATGAAAAATCTTGCACCCAAAAAATATTTGCCTATTTGAGACACTTTTGTCACAATTCTGCCATGACATGCATCCTTTAATTGCCTTAGTTGCATCCCTTTATCAGTTGTTTAATTTTGCATTCTTTGCATTTTGCATGTTACTGCAGTACAGCTATTATCTGATGTTTAATGTATTTTTAGTATTAATTAGTTAAAAAGTTGTAATCTATGTAAGATTATGAATACTCTTTTTTTATCTTGTATGTTATGCTAATAATTTGCTTCTATGAGTGTATTTAATATAAGTATTACTCATATTTTTTCCTTCTTTCTGTCTTGTAGAACTGGATAGCTAAAATAAGTGAAGAAACTAAAATTGTTTGATTACAACCAAGAAGAGCGTAGTGCGTTCGTTGACTGTAAAGTTATTTTCTTTACCAAGCACGAAATCGCTCGTTTGCCCTTTAAATTGATTCAACCAATCAGAAGCCTCTATTTTCTTCCCTATGCTAGCTTCGGTAGGATCGGCGAAAATGCCTGCCGGTCCCAAGCCCGGATAAAGGAGGAGGGTTGGCGAGCAAGGTTAGCAACCTACTCACCGGAAAATAAAGACTTGATATTTTGAGGGTACGTTTTTACACAATCTAGCTTCCGATTTCTGCAACTCCGTCTTTTTATTTCTGGGACAGCCTGTATATATACTTCGATGTTAGTTCTGGTGTGACTTTTCCGCGTATTTGGTTTGACAATTCAGTTGCTCCATTAATTTTACCGAATTCTAATAAGTTGTAAATGTGCTGTAGAAAAAAAGGAAGAGCACAATTACAAAAAACGAAAAGCTTTTTACAAAATAATTACATGTTTAAAGTGTGTGTTGAGTGCAGACACATCTCCAAATTTCCTCGGTTGTAAGAATTTGTCAAAACAAATGAGGTCAACTTTCTAGCCAACTTCCTCGAAACTGTTATTGCCCAATTGCAAGGTTTGGAAAGAAGCACAATTGACCATTTTGCCGACATTGATTCTGATGACATCTACAACTGGAAGGTGAATCCGTTTTCCTACAATCCGAAATATAAACTTACTGGAATGACGAATAAAATGTTTCAATATCTGCTTGAGATCAGCGAAGACAACAGTTTAAACCAGAAATACCGTGAAGGTAAACAACAATAGTTCTTTCTATTTCAATTTTTACTTGTAACAATAGTTCTGGTTGCAGGTGTATTCAGAAAACATTGCTGTTGGCAATGCTGCAGTGAAAAGACATGTTCGTTTTACTTCAACTTATCTCTGTGATTCTGCATTATCAACGTACTCATACTTAAAAAACTGATACCAAGACAAGCTATAGCTATCTGGTTCAAGTAATTTGAGGGCAAAATTAACTAAACTTCCCATAAACATAAAGATTATTATGAAAAATTCATCCAAACACTTTCGTTCATAGAATTAGAAACTGAGCATTAACTTTGCACTGTTTTTCTTCTTTTTTAAAGTATCCAAACTGCTTTAAGGCTATATGTGTAACGAAATTTTTTTATCCTGACAAGGGTGCCGCGGCGAAATAAGGTTGGGAACCGCTGGCCTAGATGTTCGTCAAATATATTTTACAGTTTTATTAATAGTTCCTTACTATTTTAATGTTTTAATTAGTTAAAGCTTTTAATTAATTAATAATTATAGTATCTGTATTATGAAAACGTTTTAGTTTCTGGTGTGGCACACGTTAAATCACATATATATAATCAATATATAATGCATCCAGATATATATTGTATATATATATATATAATTTGAATATGAATCAATACATGAATTTATAGACATATTTACTTTCATTCTATCTGCCATTCAAATATTCGAGATTTTCCAAAATACTACACAGGAAAAATTTCGAATATTACTTCAAGTATCTGATATTGTCATAATTATCATTTGGTGCAATTATAAGAAATGAAATAAGTTCTCGTAAAAGACATTCAGGATTAATTTAAAGAGTGGCTTTATTACTTGTAAATAGTAACGTTTTCAATTAAAATTTATGTGTATCTTTGTGGCACATTGTTTTCTTAACATGATGCGACATAAATTCAAGAAACAGAAGACTGTGGACCGTGATTGATTATGCTTTCTATAAATTTGGAAGTTTTGCTGAGAATTTTCTAATTATTTCTGATTTAGATATCCCTGTTCAAGAGTGTTTATTAAGTATTTTCCGCAAAACAAGTTCGACGAGTAAAGTTTAGCAATCTTGTGGGATAATGACAAAGTTGAGATCTTACTTTTTCTTTTTTACCTCAAACTTATACAAAAGTTCGTGTTTAACGAAGTTCTAAGTTATACAGATAAATAGAAATAGCAACATTTTTATAGTAAATTACATTTAATTAAACAATGGATTTTCGTTTTACAGCAGTTTAAGTTTGGTTTAAATTAAAAGTAAGTACATTATATATCTTTATATATACAGCACGTGTCAATTTTCATTAGCCATAGGCGATTAATCCATACAGTATGTGGCAACATAGTATACCCCTTCTTTCCTTTCCAATGCCAGCGCGACCGATGCATGCTCGTAAGTAAATACAAGTTAGCATGGTTAGCAGTAACTCTTCGACCACCGGGTTGAGTGTTTGTAATGCGTTTAGAAATACTTTTTACGAGTTACAAGGATTTGTTTTTCTTTTTCCTTTTAGTAAATGCAGAGAATTACTAAGCTGCGTTCACGCTGTATGACACAAACAAAAGCGTAATTCTAATAAAATTAAAAATAAGGTAAATAAAAATGGATTCTGAAAATAATAATAAATTACTAGATCACGAAATCGCGGCGGCCATTTGATGTTTCCCGTTCCAGTAATAAGACGGCATTGCAGACTAGATCGCAACGTGTTCGCAGCTAACATTGAATGTAAAATCTGGTCGGGAGAAGTGGGAAGATCGACGAAAGTCGTTGTGATGTCGATTGTTCCCGGGATTGGTGACGGACGCTGTGGGGTGGCACGTTGCCACATATTACTTGTATATGTATAAATCGCATGTAAACATTGAATCCCTATACCTAATGAAAATTGACACATACGGTATATAATCGTTGGTGCCTCTGTAAGTTATTCAATAACTTTTTAATGGCCCAACCAATCTTCTTGATATTCTCAGATCATATTTATAACGTCAATGCGCGTAAAATAGGCTATTAAAACATTCGATAGGTGGCGCTGAAGTCAAATTATTAACAAATTCTATATTTACACACCAAAATGACTCATATTCACAATATATGCTGGTTTAGTGACACAAAAGAGAATAACAAAATCTGGACACGATAGGTGGCGCTGTGTTCGACCTATTAATGAATTTTATATATGTAAACTATGATTGCATTGTCAATAAAATTGGTTTCGTATATGCTGTTGTTCGATAGATGGTGCTATTTTGATATTTGCCTATATTGCAATCGCATTAACAATCTCTTCTGTCTAGACTTTCTTGTACAGGGACTTTAACCAAAATCTCCGCGCCACCTACTGGAAAAGGCAGAACAACATCTGCAACCTGTGCATTCTTTGTTGTTCATTGACTTTTTCAAAACATTGCACTTGCAATCTTTGCCAAGCGGTCTTGGGCCAAGCATGTTATTAGAAGTATTGAAATGCTTTTTATCAGTAGCTAGAAGTTCTCGTTTCTTACTGCGCTTCCATTGCGATTTATCTACCAATTTTCTGGTTTTCTTCTTAACCCCAACATCGTCGCTTTTACTATTTGATGTGCTACTATTATCTGTATGCGCCAAATAGTCATCACTTGAATCCTCACTCTAAGGTTCATGTTCACCAATCGACTATTCTTTCATGTTTATCTCATTAACAACACGAAAAGAGTAAAATCAAGAACTAACAGTAGTTGCTGGCTAACACATTAAATGAGGTTAGGATATGGTGGAACATGTG
The DNA here is from genome assembly GCA_963170755.1 of Amphimallon solstitiale. Lineage (NCBI taxonomy): Eukaryota > Metazoa > Arthropoda > Insecta > Coleoptera > Scarabaeidae > Amphimallon > Amphimallon solstitiale. Next base: position 75,748,329 of record OY720682.1, on the reverse strand, counting down.
ATACACATCAAAACTTATTGCTTTGGGCAGTTGGTATAAAAGTGACCGAGCTCCAGGAGTTGCGTTTTTCTTGTAGCAAACGTTATGTGTAGCAAATCTATTTTGCACAGTAAAAGCATACCCAGATGTCGGGTCGATCTTGCATCAAACGATGGAAAATTTTTCAAATTAATCACAATCACTCTCTCCCCATAAAAAGTGGAGCTGTGTTGTTCTTGCTGCAAAATCATCAATTGCAGAGTATACAAAGTTTGCCATATCCGTGTAGTAATCGTGGTGTACTGCTTCGTGCAGGTAGAACACCCACTCTTAAGATTTGGCAGAGAGTGATTATTACCTCTTCGCTATATTTAAGGAAACACTTTTCTTTGGATGAATGCCTGGAATAATTTTTTGGCGACTTATCAAAAGATTTTTTTTTTGAAGGCATGGTCTTAGTGGAAAACGTTTTTATGTTTAAAATTCAAATATTACTTTTCTCCAAAGTCATTTTCTTTCTAGCTAGATATATAATGTAAAGATCTCCCGTGGTATATCCTTGAAATAAGAAAGAATAAACATAAACTATGTTAGTTATATTTTCGAGTAAAAACCAGTTATGTAGTTTATTGTATTGTGTTTAAATGATTTCTGAATTTTATGAAATATCATCCGTGATTGTTCCAGAAATATCGTCTGCATACATAGTTACAAAATAGGTAATGAGGATTATGTTTTAAAAGAAATTTGCTAACAGACTTTTTAAACACAGTAAAACGTAGAAATAGGGTTATTAGTATAACTTTTATATGATAATTGAACGAATATAGTATCTTTGTCACATTCCACACATTAAAAATACCATATTACAGAAAAAGTATTTCAAATTCCTTCATTTATGTAATGAACATCTAAAATAAAATGATCGCCATACATATCTATATCTTGAAAATTCGTATAGGGAAATCGAGGCTTGTAATATACCAAATATTTTCAGGTAAATAGTTTACCAGGGTAACGTCTATTTAGAGGTTAATTAGGAAAGTTCGTGTGGTTTTATAAAGTATCGAGAAATTCAGTGGTGAAAGGATTTGATTTCGGAAGTTTCGCGGTCGCATGAACGCATAATAGGACGTACTTCATATTCGAGTCGCTACTAATATCAATCAAGTACAAGAAAGTTAGTAGTTGCTAATAATAATAATAACTAGGAATAATTTTCATTTATATGCAAATAGTTTGTCTTAACTAGTTAGTTGGTACCTGTTTGTTTACGTATTTTAGGAAAGGTAATTTACAGAATAATTTAGTTAGGGCTATAAACACTTAGGATACCTATTTATTAACAAAGAATCAAATTGGTTTTTTTCTTTTTTTCTTCTCCTTATAGATCCCGATAGCTGTTTTCTTAATTTAATCAACGTCTTCCATTTCCTTCTATGCAGCGGCTTAATTAGGTACAATTTAATGTTTTAGCGCACAACGTTGGGCGCCATATAATGTGCCATTTTAAAACTTAACCAAACATTAAATGTTTATTAATTAACTTGAGAACATTTTAATAGGCTCTCTGTCATTTCTTTGAGGCTCTTATATTTAACAAGATGTTATCAACTTAATTAAGAACAATATATTACCAGGCTGTCATAATATGAAAAAATAAGATTAACCTAAAATTTATACTAAAAAGGATGAGGTTGTTCTTACTTTACTTTTTGCATCTAATATGACAAAGATTAAATTACGAAAAATGTCATTACCCGTAAATTTTGCATCTAATTTTCTTTTACAAAACGGGACTATTAAATTTATCACATTACGAAAGCTTATAATTGCTATTCTATAATTTCCAGTACTGAATTTTGTTTTATTTAACGCTGTGGCTAAATGTCCAACGGCCATCTTGCCCATATACACTGAAAGTTCCGCCTGGCGGCGGAATCTTTACTATTGTAGTAACGTATGCGCCAATAAACACAATGTTTTGTGCAGACGCAGCGGAATGGGCGTATTTGTTGTGTCGATTTCGGCCATGTTACTGTACTACTTGAAAATTCGACCATTATCGTAACGGTCATGATCATAACCTAGTCTTATTTATTAATGTGCGTGTGAATCTGCATCATAGTCTGCATGCAGACAAAGCAATCTATTAACGAGGCGAAGGTCACGGGGAATCGTGATTTGATTTGAAAGAACAGTTTAGAAATGGTCCAAACTTCTTTTCCAAGATCATCACAGCTGACGAATCATGATGCTAAGATGACGACCCAGAACAGGCTGCGTACTATTCACGAGAAGCAGCGATTGCATATACGACGTTGTCACGAAACAACTGTCACTAAAAAATTCACACAAACCGAACGGAAGCTTCTTGAGTAACGACGCTTGACTTACTGACTCAATAATAATAATAATAATAATAATAATAATAATAGAAGTAATTGTTCCATTTTTGACTACTTCTGGGTCAAAAACACATATAGTTTTAGAGGATTATCATTATATCGGTACCAGATTTTGTAATAGGTTTCTGCTTCTGTATAAGTTTCAATTGTTCTTGGTGAAATATAGAATAGGAATGTTTGATTAGTGAATCATTTCCAATGTATATTAATGTCTTTATTATAACTTTAGCATCTCCTCAACCCACTTTTTCTTTTTAGCATGTACAGCTGTACTAGAGCCGTCACCACCACTATAATTACTATCCTTACTTACTTTATTACATTAGTTGAACAATAAAAAGAACGATTCATAGACTAAACAGAAAGTGGCAAAACTCGACAAATAATGGGATTCCCCCGTCATATTATGTACCCTGTAATTCACCTTTATGTAGTTTACCTATAGATTCTGTGATTGCTACATAATATTTTACGTGCGACTCATTTATTTACCACAAGATGGATGCACTTAAAAAAATGTAGATATAAATTAGGGATTTCCAATTAGAAATTTAATCTGCTTTAATTTATTTAATTTCAGATATGTTTGTGTGAATTGTTATACATTGCTCAAAAAAATTAGGAGAACACTTTTTTCAAAACCTGTAACTTTTTAAATAATTGTTCTAGGCAAATCAAATTTGGTATCTTTCAACAACATATATTTACCTTCAAACAAATATTAAAACAATTTTACAAATCTGAATTACTTCTAAGTTACACTTAAAAATGTAAATTAATAACGCAAAATAAAATGGAAAAAATTTCAAGTTGTTGACAGTTGTTTCCATTTTGTTTTGCGATATTAATTTACATTTTTAAGTGTAACTTAGAAGTAACTAAGAATTGTAAAATTGTTTTTGTAATTTTCTTTATTTAAATATATGCCGTTGAAGTATACCAAATTTGATTTTTCTTGACCTCTTATTTAGAAAGTTACAGGTTTTGAAACAAGCGTTCCCCTAATTTTTTTGACCAGTGTAAAATCATAGTGAATTCGCTAGATCGGTAAAAAGAGTGCAATTTCGATTGATCTACCGAAAACTCGATAGATGCGGCAGTACTGCTCGAGAGTGTTAGCTCTAATCGACGATAGCGGCAGTATGCGGTACTACAAAAACTCCGCCCACCACAACATTAGTTAGATTTGTTTTCGTATTTAGTCTAAATAACACCTGTACATTTCTAATTGTATTGAATTTTGTACTGAATACATTGAATTGAATAAAATTGCAAAAATATCGAGTGGAAATGTAAAATAACAAATCTATAATGTAGTATTTTGTCTAAAGGAAGCCGAACTCTTTGTAAAGTATTCCCGTTATGGCTAAGCGAATGTCGACGATCTGACTGCTTTATAGGCGAGGACGAAAAGTGAACGCATCATTACGCTTTTCCCGTTGGAGATGTTATAAAGAGTCGCTTCTGTGGCTGGTAAATCCGAAAGCGCAATAAAACGTATTAAAACTAACTTATTTAAGTCAGGAAAAGCTCGACCCTCATCTACTACATCACGTGAACAGGCAGAAAAAAGCTTCCAAAAATGTATGAAAGGAGAAGTAATATGTTGTAAGATTACATTGTTCACATATTTGTCTCCATGTAGGTATTTCTAGATTATAGGTTATAGACGTGTACCTCGAAACAAAATACATAACATACAAAAATATTTGTATGCTATAGACAATAAGTATAACTAGTACGTGCTTTGCATGCATATATTACACGAACTAAATTCGATATTTAGAAAGAAACTCTTGGTAATATTTTTATTTAAATGAGACAGGCGTAAACATAAGAACCGTAAGTAAAATTAGACATAGTTGATGGAACGACAAACTATCGTGGCGTTAAGAGCGTGGTATTTATATTCTATGATGATTCTTGATGAGATCTACGAACGCAAAAATATACTTAAGAGAGATGTGCTTAAATTCTGAAGAAATATTAAAAAGAAGATAGCAAAGCTACAATGGATCATGCAGATGTGATACCGGTATTATTTAAAAATTTAAGGTTACTTTAATTGGTTTTTTGAAAATGCTTTGATATCCATGTCAAGAATCATAGTTATGGAGAACGCACTATCAAATGGAATCTGACATTATGCAATGGGTGTCTAAGCCCCCCCCCCCGTTTTCTTTTAAACGAAAAAGTATAAACTGTTGAAAAAACATAAAACAAAACCTCTATAAAAATCTACGAGGAAAGAATAGAACAGGAGGGAGTCTCCTTAATAAAAATATTTATCCAAAGTGGTAACTCAATATGGCCGCCGCAATGCATAGGCGTGCATAAACATTTTGTATAGGGTATATGTACACTTCCTATGTTCTCGATAATCATTTAAAATAGGTTGTTAGTCCAATAGTAATTAAACAAGTACCTATCGTGAGTGTATTATGTTCTCTATTCTTTTTAATACAGTAACATTTATTCTAACTGTATTAAGGAAAACATAAAAAAAAACATGCCTGTAATATGTATGTTACGCCAATGAACACATAATCAAACATACCGGATATATGACAAGTTATTCAAAATACTCATTTTATAAATTATGATTGGTCAATATTGCCATAACAGACCTGCCTTAAAGTGGTAACTTCCGTCTAAATAATACCTATCCCCCCACCAGTTTATTATCTGTCCTGTTCTATTTTTTCCTCGTAGATAAAAATACTAATTGCATGATAACCATGTCTAATCTTAAAACTCTAACAGATGGCGCTGTAAGGTATATCAACTTTAAATTTTGAATGGCAATCACCCTTCATTTAAGAGGTATTTGGAATATCTATTCAAAATTTATATTTTTTTAATATCCAGCATTTGTTAACAGTTTTAACAGTGGCACGCAAAGACTTATTGAAGAATAAAGAGAATTGAATCTCTGGTTTTATATTTTGAGGTAGAGCGCCGTTGTTTTTTAAAAAAAATCACTATGTCTATGATTTCCACATCGAATAGAAAATATGACGAGGATATTGCACTTCGTGATTTTAGAACTATCTGGGAAGAACAATTTTTGGTTTACGCATCAAAATACTATCAAGCCTGTTTGTTTGATATGTGTAATTTGTGTAGCAGTGTCAAAAAAATGTAACCTGGGCCGACATTTCAAACAATTGCATAGTCGTATCACACTTGCGAACGGAATTTATCAATAAAAAAAAGAAATCATTAGCTTTATTGTAGTGTGCACTGGTTTTCCAAAGGTAGTGCACTCGCGAGATTTTGGAATTTGAATTAGTACTTTAATAATTTAATGATTGTGCGTCGATCGTAGCAGTGAAGCTTATACTTATCATTTTACTTTCTCAGTGCCACTCTCATATTAAGTATATTCTCATCAAGGCCAAACGATGTCTGTTTGTGGCTCAGATTTGGGCACACGGACAATTATACGTGGTATGTTCTCGCGTGGGTAAACGATCCAGTTTGTTTGTGTTGGCTAAAGATGGACTCACTAAAAATATCGTACACTCCATTGCACTAAGAGATTGATAAAGTTTTTTGTTTAATTGATTATTTATGATAGAGATGTAATTAGAAATTTATTAGTTAATATAATAAAAGTACAATGAATTCAAAAAATGAATGTTTGGTGTTTTGTTATTTTTATAGGCCGTCATCGTTCTCAGCGCTCCATTCCTCTTTCAGTCATATACCACATCCCCACACATTTACAATAAATTATTTATTTTTTATTAGACTCCCAAAATATTCACTAGAACTAACTTATGTGGCAAAACAACGTTTGCCGGGTCAGCTAGTATATATATATAAAACAATGAACTGCCTAGTGAGTGCTTGCTACTCCAGAGTGAAAATTGGTTATGGGATTTAGCTTTTCTCGCCGATATTATGCGACATTTAAATAAATAAAATATAAGATTACAGGGAAAAATGGTATTTTTCCTACCCATCTATCATAGTATCTTCCTTTACACACAAACTTTCGCTTTTTTCTTTGGATTTTGGAGAAAAAAGATTAACACATTTCACATTAATGCAAGAAGTAGCTATCACAGTCAATAATGCTCCGAACTATGATAAATTTTAAAATTTAATATCCATTTTGCAGGATTCATTCAATGGTAGGTTTGATGATTTTCAAGATGATAAAAAAAATGCTGATCTTTTTACAAATACTTTTTCAATATCTCTGCAAGACATTAATTGTTGACATTATTGGTCTACAGCACAATGCTACATTGAAAAGCAAATATAAAGAACTTATTTTAACTGCAGGTGATCCAAATTATATTAAATTTTGGAAATTTTTACCAACAAACAATTTTCCGAATCTACACGATTTGCCTGTCAAATATTCTTGTAGATTTGGATCAATATACGTTTGTGAACAAATGTTTTCTATTACACATTAATTAAGTACTGACTGTTTAATAATGATTTATTAACAATAAAACCTAATTTTGTACTTTTGTTTTATTTATTATATTATTTTTTAAATCTTCACTACTCAGACTTACATCAGAAAAAAATGTGCTATTTGCATGAAAATCCCATAATCAACCTATAAATAGCATTTTTTCACCTTTTTACATTTTTCAGTATGTTGGAAAAATTGGAAGTGGCACGCATATATTTTTTTTTCAGATAGTGGCACCCCTGATTTAAATGGTATTTGTAATGAATTGGAAAAAATATAAGAAACAGAAGAAATAAAGTGTTTAATAAAATAAATGAGAATTGAGTTATACTTTTTAACAAAGCGAATAAAAAATAAACTACTAAAATTGAAAAAAAACAAATAAAATTTATACATTCTCATATTTGGATCATAGCTAAAAAGCGAATAGTGTAAATTTTTAAAAAAGAGATATTTTTGAGTAGATCTATCAAATACCTTTCAAATGAGAGGTCACTCGACCCACTTGCCGTTTAAAACTTTCAACATGATATTACTTACAGCGCCATCTGTCAACATTTAATAGTGAGATATGATCATAAAGTTAGTACTTATTATAACGTTTTTTTCTCTTTGTTTAAAAGATAATGGAAGGCGGAGACTTTAGAAACGCACTGTTTACGAGAAAAAAATATTCACATATTGTTTAATTTGGGTGAATTAGTTATAAATAATCATTGAGCAACAATTATTACTATTTATATATCCAGTTAAATACCAGTTCAAACGGTGTTTTCAATTGCCGCGAATATTCACGTAGGAATGTGAGCATGCTCAGAGTCTCGTAGGGTCAAAAGAAGGTCAAATACATGTCTGACAGAATGTCCATTCGATCACTAATAAAATCAATTGATTTAAAATTATTTTATAACGTTGCTCTCGATATTTATTTGAACATGAGGATTCAATTATTCATTTATGTCAATTTCTAAAGCTGTTAATTTACTTATATTGTATTTTAAATGGCTCTCTAAAAATAACACTTCTTCGGAAATAAAGCTAATAGATTTCGTTTTAATATATTGTCTATATATAAAGAAGTATTTAAATACAGGTTGTCCAAGAAATAAAAAGACGGAGTAGCAGAAATCGGAAGCTAGATTGTGTAAAAACGTACCCTCAAAATATCAAGTCTTTATTCGTGCGCAGACGGCAGAAAAAAAATAATAAATAATTCAATCGGCCTTACGCCGACCCTGGACTAAATATCCACCTGCTTCACTTTCACAATCGGTCCTTTTCAGGACCATCACCATACTTGTGTTAAAAAAAAGGAGGAGGAATAGATACTTCATAATAAATATCAAACCATTAATTACTTTAATTTTACACCTTCTAGAAAAAAATAATTACATTCTTGATACTTACTGTAATCTAGAAAAACTACGATTTATTGAATATTCTAAAATAATAATAATCAGCTGTTTCCGACTACAAACACATTAAAGAGCAACAACCTTCCTATTTTAAAAATAAAAACAACCTTTTATTGTCTGCAATAAAGTGGGTCGCCCATCTGACAAAAAATATGTTTTATATGAATGAGTACGATTTAACGTTTTTTCCCGTTTTATACAAATAAAAGCTTATTTTTCCATGAATACGTGTTCGTTTCTATTTACAAATGAGCATTCTTACGTGTATTTATAAACCTACATTCTGTGCGAGGTCCGTAATGTAATTTTTTTATCTAAAAAACAACATAGAAAATTAAATTTTTAATTTCTTCGTTATTGCGGTATATTTGGGCCTGTTTCTGTTCGGACTTTACATACCTGCTACTCAGTCCTTTTATTTCTGGGACACGCTGTATATACACAAAAATAGTTAAAATCTTTGCTAATATACTTTCGTCCGTAGATCCCACTTCATATTTGATGATTTTCTACCTAATCAAGTTTCAGTTATATTATCCAGTGTTTTAGAAAATGAGCTAATGAAACTTATGTCTTCATTCAATCAGGACCATACAGCAGACGATGACCAAACGATTTCAAATTACCCGAACATTATGTATTAATTTCCGTAAATACGGTCCCATTATTTACTAATATATCTAATAATAATAATACATTTTATTGATTCCATCACATTATAATGCTAACAAACATATTAATTATAATATTGAACATATCAGTCAAAAGAACGAATCTGGAATCAAAATCTCTACTTTTGATCATAGTTAATATAGATATGTTCACAAAGAATTGGGAATTGATACAAGCACAAGCTACTTTATCAAAAACATCTTTCTTAAATTGATTTAGTTTTGTAAATCAATGGGATCACCTATTAGTCCTAGTTTGGATACCGCATTGGGTGAATTCATAAATAAAATAACCGCTTTGGATAAATCTCATGTGGCTCTGGGTCTTTTTATTGACTTCTCTAAGCTTTTGACTGTGTTGATCATGGGATACTACTGCACAAGCTGGATAGGTATGGTATAAGAGCAACACTTAAATTGGTTTACTTCATATCTAACAAATCGTAGCCAGCAGGTGAAGATTGGGGATTGTGTTTCTGAGCCCAGAAGTATTAATACCGGTGTACCACAGGGGTCAATTTTGGGACCAATTTTTTTTCTTATTTACATAAATGACCTACTTCTCCATCTTCAGGATGAAAATGGGCAATCAATGGTTGTATCATATGCAGATGATAGTAATATTTTAATAACAAGTAATAGTTTAACTGACGCGGAACAACATGCTCGGAGCTTGTACAAGAAGACATGTGTGTGGTCAAAAGCGAATAAACTGTGTCTTAATAACGACAAAACTATTTGCGTTCTTTTTAAAACATCTAGATCCTAAGTAACGTCTCATGATCAACTACACCTAAATAACGGTAGCTGTATAGAGTATAACGACACAACAAAAATATTAGGACTAATCGTTGATAGCATCTTACAATGGCAAAAACACGTCGCTTATGTCTGCGAAAAGTTGTCGAGACCATGCTATGCTCTAGTGATATCATCAAATCAGTGTGGCCGCTCAATCATGCGTCAGTTATACTTTGGCTGTTTTCATACCGTTGTGAGGTATAGTATATGCACTGGGGTAGGTCATCGAATTTCAACAGAGTTTTTCTGATACAAAAACGTGCTGTGCGCATTGTCGCAAATCTTAGGAAAATGGATTCATGTCTACCAGCCTTTAAAGAACTTGGTATTTTGCTCCTGCCATGCATTTATATATACGAGCTGTTTTGTTTTGTCCATAAAAATAGAAAATTTTATCAGCAGTAAATTGTTGACCATGGTCATGATACCAGAAGTAAAACATTAATGATGCCAATACAACATAGCACAACGCTATATCAAAATCTATTATAATGGCTGCAGATTTTACAACAAACTGCCAGAGTGCCTCAAGGAAGAAACAAATTTTCAAAAATTTCGGCTTCAGGTTAAAAGGATTTTATTGGAAAAGTGCTACTACAGTACGGATGAGTGCCTACAAGACATGTCTATAAAATGATTGTCGTATATACTTTTTTTTTTTGATTTAGTGTAGCTATGTTTGACAAAATTTCATCAAAACATGAATACTGCATAATATGTAGTTCTCTGTTTTTCTGAAATCAATAAATATTATTATTATTATATTGGCGTTAATCGTGTTGGATTATTTACTTGACGGCGTACTACCTTTCTTAAGGTTTACATTTATTTTATATTTAAGTATGCCGTTGGCATCATTTGCGCTGTGCCCAGGGACAGAGTTCAATTCACTCTTAACACATTCAATACATGTTTTTACTAAATTTATCATTTGAGATGGGAAATTTTTTTAAATAATTAGAAATTGCCGTTATACAAAGAGGCCCTTTCGAAAGTTTTTGGGTAGGCCATGTTGGACAGATTACTCTCACATTTAGTTAAGTCAACAACATGGTTATCGCGCTAATCATTCAACATTAACAGGAATTCATGCTCTGTATGAGTACATTATTAAGACTTTAGACACAGCAAAACTTCCAGTTGGAATTTTTTGTAATTTAAACCGTACCTCTTTGACTGTGTTGATCATGACATTTTGCTTGATAAACTGGAGTGGCATGTAATTCAAGGTATTGTTACGCAGTGATTTGAGTCCTATTTGCATTGTAGATTTCAATTTGTAGGGATAAGACATAAAGCTGATAATTGTGTTAAATATATAAAATCTTTCCGGTTGAGAGAGGAGTGCTTCAGGGAAGTGTTTCAAGACCAGGTTTTTTCTTATTCGTATAAATGTTGTTGCACATTTTCTGGAAAGTTTCAAAATAACTTTGTATACTGATGATACCAGGCGTTGTTGTGGTGCCTTAAAATATTTTTCAAATTGTAGTACAGTAAAATATTCTTTTACAAAACATGACTATTTGGTTTGCTAACAATAAGTTATATCTAAATAATAATCTTCTTCAGCAGAAGAAGATGAAGAGGAACTCATTGAAACGTCGAGCTCATTGAAACGTCAGAACCAGCTGTACACGCAAAAAATTAACTTATTAAAATTTAATAACAAGTGTACATTTATTATAGAAGTAAATTACTCCATAAATAAAAGCTTGCATTGCAGTAGCTGCAAACATTGTGAATACAAAAATATGAATAATTTGTTTTAAATTTCAAATATATTCAATAAGTATGCATACATTTAGACCCTTAACCTTCCAATTAGAAATAAGTTTTCATGTAATTTTAAAATATGAAAATGCGAAACTTTTTATAATACAAAATAAAACACATTTCTAGAATAATATAATGACATTTCTTCTAGCTTACAAACTAATATTATTCGTTGTCTTTATTGCGAAACGAAATACTAACATACATACATTCGATGTATGACTTCTTGATCTCATAAAAATCGTTAGTATTATGGTCACGTCCAAAGTGTTACTTCCGACCCCTTTAGGGAATAGGTAATTGCTGTGTTCCCCAATATGTTTCTTGGCACTTTAACGTCCGATAAAATTTCGCACCTCTAATAAATTTATGTGCCGATAGAACTATTCAAATATATGTCGTTTCTCATAATACTTACTGATACTTTATTAGGCCTGTGCAGTTTTCTCAAAAAACAATTTATAATAATAAGTATAATACGTAACCAAATAACCGGGGAAACGGATGTATTTATACAATAACATATGAGTAACAAGCCCCCTCATCTAATATTAAAATTTTGAGTTAAACCATCGTAACATATTTTCATTTATTACATTTAAATAAACTGCCCACGTCTACATGATTTGTGTATGTAAGAGGGTAATCTGAAATGTTTGGAGCCTCAATATGAGATGCGTTACTCTTCAAAACCAATGTGGTAATGTAATTGCGCATGCGTTGAAATATGCCTGTGAAAATGTCAACCATTTTGATCTGAATGCGCTGCTCTATTCCATCAAAAACTGTCTTTTAGTTATCACTTTTTTACCTAATTTCATGTTATTATAACAATATAAGACGTACGCATTTATGCTAACTATATTGAGCATATCATAGAGAATGCAAATGAGGCCACCATTTGGTTTTTCTGGAGGTGCTCATATGACAGCACATTTGATTGAATATATCAACCGCACCCTTAGTCATGTTATAGCATTTTATTATTTCCAGTTTTCCGGTATTCTTACTAATATTACTATTGCCCACGTGATTCTTTGATTTTGCTTTGTCTGAAGTTACAGTTTTTTCTTTGTCAAAACAAAATTTTGAATGACCGTTTGGACAAATTCAGCATCTCTGGTGGTATTCACTTCTTGTTGGGCCAGGTAGTACCAGCAATGGTTAAGTTATATGAATTTTTCAGTAAATCGTCTGCTAGATTCACCGAAGTGAACTAGTTGTCCATTGTGTTATTTCTGTTGGAATTGGGGATAATTTTTACTAAGGATCTTAACAAAGTACTCTCGCAATGGAGTTAGTTTGGGCATTTTTCCATAAATATGAAGTGGTATCTAACATATATCTTGTTCTTACATCGCAAACCATAACAATCTTCAAAGCGTATTTTCAAGGTTATAACTGCTCGTCGATTGTTACATAAGACCCTGGTTTGTGAAGTTATTGCATTGTTGAATTAATTCACCCCATATTGGACTAATGGCTGCAAATGATCATCTCGGCTATGTTCATCATAGAATCTTAAACAGTTTATAAGAAACTTAAACCTCACTTCGCCCACTGCTGATCTACATAGTTTGATCCACATAGTTTGTCATTTCACAGTTTCAAAAGTAGGTAAATGGTTATTTTTCATATCGACTGAAAAACAATCCAAGAAGTGGCTTAATATCTGTGACACTTATCTGGCAAATAGTGTCGTTATCATTTTTGAAGGCTCAGTTGTTGTTTGACAGTCGTTTGTGTCAGTCGATGTGAGTGCTTTTGTAAAAAATGAAAAAAACTGAATATCGTGTCGTGAATACATTCTTGCATTTAAAATTCATACGTCTACACAAATTAAAACTGGGTTGAATGCTGCCCGTATTTTCCACCGTTAAATGATGGGGAGCTGATTTTAAACGTGGTCCTACGAGCTCGACTGATAATGACCGTTCGGGGCGGCCAAAAAGTGCGACCACCAGCGATAACATCGAAAATGCTCACCAAATGGTAATGGACGACCATCGAATCGAGGTTAGAGAAATAACAGAGGCTATGCACATATCGAAAGAGTGCGTATATTGGGTGCCGCGCTTGCTCAAATCGGACCAAAAACAATTTCGAATGAACGTTTCCAAGGCCAAGAGTCAGATTTTTCACGTCGGTTCATAACTGTAGATGAAGCTTGGGTCCACCTAGTAGAGCGAAGAAGGTAAAACAATAACGGAAATGTATTAAGCATCATTTTTTGATAAGCTGAGAGCAGAAATTTCAAAAATACGGCCGCATTTGAGGAAGAAGCAAAGTCTGTTCCACCAAGAAAACGCTCCATTTCACACTTCGGCAGTCGCCATATACAAAATTGCTCTTCGAATTGGTTGAACACCCACCATATTTATCAAATCTGCTTCCCAGCATTTTTTTCCTCTTTCCTTAAGTTTAAAGTTGCGCTACTACAATTTGGAAGGGTTAAAGAGGTTAGAGCGTCTCTTGGGGAAAATGTATAGACTTAAAAGGAAACTATGTTGAAAAATAAAACTACATTTCACTGACAAAATACTCGTTTCTATGTTAGGCTAAAAACATTTCAAAAATTACACATTACAAATTTGGTCTGTTATAAAAGTAGAATATATGGAAGTTAAGTAACATTATATAAAAGTTAAAATAAAAATTATATATACTTATACCCTATAACTTTACTTTTACACTGTCAAAAAAGTGACATGCACTGGTTAATCTTTCATAGAATACTTAATATTAATTAAATTTGACCCTGTTCCGCGTAGTTAAAATTATTCAATCTTAAAAAAACGTTGATTAATCCGGATAATACATTTGATGTCATACATTCAAAAAAAAAAAATTAATTCAATGGAAGGGCGCGTGGCCATAACCTTATGCCAGCTAAAATTATAGATTTAATTTCCGACCCTCTGAAAACCTTATTCACACGACAATTACGATTTTAACTCACATGCAAGAACACACCCGAAAAGACAAATGCCGAGTACAGTAATGAGATCTCAAATTTCATTTCGCAGTCGTCTAGAGACGATGTTAATTAAAGTTCGGAAAATATCTAGCTATTGTAGCATGTTCTCTGTTGACATTTGTTTTTAATCACGGCTGTTTTACTTTCGAGCACGCAGAAACCTTAATCTTCCACTGTCGGCACAATATTACACTTCTTTAAGTATTTTCTGACAGATCTCGATAAGCCCCTTTCAATGGTGTTTGCATTTGTTTTGAGCATTCATCAAATATTTCAAGTTATATTTTGATATACATACTTTTTTCTTGCAAAAAAATGGGAACGTTTCAAATTATATATACACAATGAGCTTTTGCAGGTATTGCCGCTTCTCGCATCCTAAACGTCATTTATTTTTGTCGTTCAAGTTGTCCTCATGTAGACCTCTCTTTCTCATTTCACTTTTTATGTTATTTATCCATTTCTTACGAGGTCTTCCTCGTTTATTCCTTTATGCTGCAATTCAATTCCATACCTGTCTTGGCATTTTCTCTTCTCTGATTCTACGCAAATGATGTGCTTACTATCTAAACTGCCTTTTATTTATTGCATCTATAATATTGTCTTTCACTACCATTCTATAATTCTAAATCTGATATCTTCATTTCTAACATACCGGACATGGTTATGCTGCAGCATCTTCTCCAATATGTCAGCCCCCAAATTAAATAATAAACACACTGAAAAAGTAAAAAGGAATTTTAAAAACCTCCTTATTTCAATCTTATTTCTATTATTCCTTTGTAAATCAACTTCTAGATTGATTATACAGGTCTGCCATGAAAAAAGTTGCCTTAAAAATATTAATTATTTTTCGAATTTTTTAAATACCTATTAATGGACAAAAAAAATCCATGATGCAAATTTTTATCACAATTATCATGGAATTAATTTTGGCTAATTTTGAATGTTTAAGACTTGGTAATATTACATATTGCGTCAGATGTTCGCCGACCGAAACTGATAGAAAAAATATGTACATGTTTATAAAAATTATTTTATTCTTGAATATAGTCTACATTAACTTCAATACATTTGGCCCAATGGCTTTGCAATAATTTTTATTCCACAGCGGAAGTGTATTTCTGGAAGATCTTCGAAATACCTTAGCTATAGCTTCTTCATTCGACAAAAAATGCTTTCCACGCAGGAATTGTTTCAGGTTTCAGAACATATAGAAGTCTCTTGGAGCCAAATATGGCAAATACTGTTCATTGAATTTAGACAGTGACAAAACACTTTTGTGACCAAGTGCGTTGTCTTGGTGAGAAATGATTTTTTGTGCTGCAAATCAGGTCTTTTCTCACGAAGTTTTGCGTCCGATTGGTCTAAAAGGTTACAATAATATTCCTATTGTTAATTAGAAGTTAAACTGTTGTTAGTGAAGTTCAAAGATTAAAAAGCTCTATATGTAATTTTTCGTAATAATAGTGAAGTCCTAAATCATGAATCGCTGATGGTAATTTATTACAAGCTAGGCGGTTGAATATTGAACGATATCCTAACCTTCCACAGTATTCATCTACGTCTTCATAAGACAGGTACATTGAAACGAAGTGAAGGATCGGGAAGACCAATCATAGTAGGAACGGTGAGAACGGAGAGAGAATGTGCTGAGTTTGACAGAGGAAGATCCAGGTACTTTTACCCGAAAAATTGCAAATACTTTGAATGTAAGTAATGGAAATGTTTGGAAAATTTTTAGGGAGTATTTGTTATATCCATACCACATAGAATACAACGTATTTTGTCACTTCTTCCTGCTGATTTTACTGCACGTATTGCAATCTGTCTATGGCCTTTGCACACATTTGTTCAAATCCCTCAACTATTGGTGTTGATTCTTTTTACCCATGAAGCAAATTTCTCAAGCAATGCAAAAAGGAACTTTTACAATTATCACAGATGAGCTAAAGAAAATCTACATGAGGTATTTAAATATCGTTCTCAAAATCAGTTCTCGTTGAACGTTTGGGTTCGAATTGTAGATAACTGCCTAACAGGACCGGTATTTCGACCAGGAAAACTTACTAGTGAGGTGTATCGCAACTTTTTGTATCAATCGCTACCTCAGTTTTTTGGCAACAAGAAATGCAATGCGATTTATACACGATGGTGCACCAGTGCATTTTAATGTGGTTCCTCGTGAGTTTTTAATAGAAACATAATGAGATTGCTGGTTAGTCGAGGTGAAC
This sequence comes from Amphimallon solstitiale, assembly GCA_963170755.1. NCBI lineage: Eukaryota > Metazoa > Arthropoda > Insecta > Coleoptera > Scarabaeidae > Amphimallon > Amphimallon solstitiale. The sequence continues at coordinate 75,731,636 of OY720682.1, read as the reverse complement.
CTCACTTATGGCGTGCTCGATCCCCCGACCCCCTGGATTTTTTCGTATGGGGCTATTTGAAGTCATTAGTTTACACTACTCCATTGAAGAATGTGGAAGATTTGAGAAATCGAATAATTGCTGGGTGTAACTTGATAAGAAACGACTCTGGTGTTTTTGAAAAAGTTTCGCAATCAATGAGGAGAAGATTGGATTCTTGTATTCTAGCTGGAGGTAGTTATTGTCAACATTTCTTGTAGATTAGGAAGCTTTATATGTAATTTTTGATAATAAATTGTTGTTTTCGTAGAAAAGTTTTTTCTCCCTAAATCTTCGAAACAAAGCGGTTTTTCATAAATCATCAAAGGACAAAATATTTTTAGAATAGTCTAGGGAATAACCCCTTGAATTTTTGCCGTTTATTTAATAAACACCCTGTATATGTACGTATTACTTGCCTTTTTTTATTGCTTTTCTATCAGTATATAATATGCCACTAAGGTGTAAATTAATCAATATCACATGTGCTTATGTTCAGAAAAATTTTACTTGAATAACATTTTAGATCCGCCCAAAATCGTCAATATATGTTCCTATATCCACACTAATACTGTCATTAATCATTTTCTCTAATTCGTACCCGTATAACAAATTCTCGTAGTCCATGTAACCCTCAGACGAAGACATGAAGTTAACATTAATACCTATCCCTCATCATTGCTGACGTACCTTAAGTAATACTGTCCAGAAGTTATCCAAATTCCCAAGTTACTTACATTTAGAGTTACGTTTGCTGATTTTTAATTTCTGTACTATAAAGGAAAGTTCTCTCTACATAAAAGAAATTCGCTAATTGTGGGATTAATATAATATTAAAATTTTAATTAGATAATGCCATGTTCGGATTAAAGAAAAACATTTAGCTGATTGCACCAATGGAAGTAGTCTAAAAGCGAACACAATTTCCAAGAATCATTAAAAATAATGTAATTACTATATGGCGATATACAGCTCTAAGGAATATTAACCCCTTTCTTTTAACACTTATTGTTATTAGAAAAGAAATGTATTCATCTCATTAAACGTGAAAAGTAGTGTTGATGGCAGTTATTTCAATTCGCTTTCACCACCCGCCGAAAATTAAAATAAAAATTTATAATTACTAAATTGTATTTAATAATTAGGTATGTTATGCAGTTACGAAATTAACCCATTCTCGCCTTGTATTTTTAATAAATCACGGTTTAATTTATATTAAACCAATTTTTTCTTGTAAAAACTGCACTTATCCAAAAGATTTTTTTTAACATCTCCATTCATAATACTTTATGTATTCAAAAATTACTTGGCTTTAAACTAGCAGACGATAGGCTGCTGTATTTTTTTTTAATACCTCAAAAAAGTTACTCATGACGTGAAATTGTTGACGATGGATAAGTATAACTTGAGTTAAAAAAATTGTTTGGGCTATTTCCATCGTTTGTGGAAACTTGATATTCCAACGTTTCGGCTGCCGGTCTTCGGTTAACACATTCTCTCATCATAGGGAGCCAGATATTTTTGATCTCCAGGCTGGGCGTACTGATTGTGTCAGGTGTTATCTTACAGCGTATATGAAGATAACACCTGACACGATCAGTACGCCGAGCCTGGAGATCAAAAATATCTGGCTCCCTATGATGAGAGAATGTGTTAACCGAAGACCGGCAGCCACGAGACCGGAGAATAATAACTACTACTACTAACTAACACGAGAAAAAAATAGCATATTGCGCATACACACTGAACCTATAAAAACGGTGTGGATTTGACATTTGTCAAATTATGTCAAATATTTTTAACGTCAAAATAACTTTTCCTTTTTTGCTAATAGTTTTTTCTTAATTAGTCGAGTGGTAAAGTAGTTATACAAAAATGAACCCTGATGACGGCAGTAGAAGGACTGCCGAAACGTTGGAATATCAAGTTTCCACAAACGATGGAAATAGCCCAAACAATTTTTTTTTAACTCAAGTTAAAAAAGTTACTTTTGGACAAATGTATAACCATCGAGGTCTATGGAAGGCGTTGAGGAAAATTAATCTAGTAAAAGATACGAAACAAATACCTGAGCATCTTAAAGACGCATACGCACTTAATTCATACTTTGCTAGTTATTCCAAAGGAAGCGACAATATTGATGCTTGCAAGCTGAGGATCTATATACCGATGATTATCGATTATGTGTTGCATACTTTTAATTATTGTATAGAGACGTCTGCTTTTCCGAAGGTATGGAAGTCATCTATTATTAAGCCAATTCCCAAGAGAGCGAATGTTGAGAATATTACAGATCTACGACCAATTAGCTTATTGCCAGTTCTTTCAAAGGTATTTGAAGATGTCTCACGAATCAGCTTCGTCGTTATATTGTAGAGGATAATAGAATACCCGAATATCAATCTGGCTTTAGATCAGGCCATAGTTGTTCTACCGCTCTTGCTCACATATTGGATGATGTGTTGCAATGCACAGACGATGGAAATGTCACTGTTTTGGTTCAGTTGGACTTCGGTAAGGCTTTCGATGCTGTGCACCATGGATTACTGTTACAAATGCTTAAAGAACAAGGTTTAGCTTCCCCAGCTGTTGAATTACTAAGATCTTACCTAGTGGGAAGAACCCATCAAGTTAAAATAAATAATGTCCTATCAGCTGAAATTACCATGGGGAATGGGGTTCCACAAGGTGCCATTTTGAGTCCTCTGCTGTTCAGTATACAGGATGTCCAGATCATGCGAGGACGTAAGATTACGGCTTTATTATTAAAGTTATAGAAAAATGTTTTAGACAAAAGTTGTAGCCACTCCCAAAATACATATACTAAATTATTTTCAACTATACAGAGTGTTGCGTAAGTGAGTGACGATACAAACTTGTGTTTTTTTAAATAGAACACCCCATATATTTTGGCATATTTAGAAGCTACTCTTAAAGAGAAGGACATGGTTATAAACATGTGTAGGGGTATCTCTTACCGTTGTAGCTTTATTCGCAATTTTGTGTCTCAACATGTCCAACTTTGTGGAGACTCCGGGACGAAACCTGAAAGAATTTTTGAGATCTGTATAGGCAAGAACTTTTCCCTTTCGTCAAGTTTAATAATCTATAATCAATTTATTTATTTTTAAATAAATGAATTTACAGGAATAACAAACGCAAAATTAACATTTACGCTTTTTTTTTAAATAGAACATCATGTATAGTTTTCTTCTAAAGTACAATATGTTTTATAAGCTTTTTAATGATACCATGTTTTCCCTATCCACACTTAGTATTTTATAACTTATTAACTCTTATTATTAATAGATTCTAAATTTAAACAAAAAAAAAAGAATTTAAGTTGCTGTCAGCTTTAATTATTAATAATAACAAATTACTACAACATATTGAAAAACAAAAAATAATATTTAATAGATTATTGCAAAATCTTAAATAAATAAATAAAATGCAAAAGTATAACATATTGATAGCAGATACTCAAAAATTCCACCGTCTTGTTGAATGTACAATTCGAGGCGGCGGCGAAAATTGTTTTTAACATCAGTAAGCGTTTGCTGTCCAATATTTTCAAAGATGGCCATTATACGTTGTTCCATGTCATTAGGTGTGGTTGGAATGTTTCGATAAACCTGTTCTTTAACATGTCCCCAAAGAAAAAAATCAATGGGAGTTAAATCAGGAGACCTTGAAGGCCAAGCAATAGGACCCTCCCGACCACTCCATCGGTCTTCAAACCAGTTATTTAAAAAAAAATTACACTTCTATGAAAATGTGGTAGAGCTCCATCATGCTGATACCACATTATTCTTCGTGTATGGAGATCGACATTTTCCAATAAATTAGGTAACTGATGCCTTAAAAAATGTTCGTATATGACTCCTGTTACCGTTCCTTCAAAGAAATAAGGACCAACAACTTGTAAATTAATTATGCCACTCCATACATTAATTGACAATTGATGTTGAAAGTTAATTTGTCTGACCCAATGGGGATTTTCTGTTGCATAATAATGCATATTATGTCTATTAACTAAACAGGTACTTTTGAAAATAGCTTCGTCACTAAATAAAATCGAAGATTGAAAATTCGGGTCCAAATTCATTTTGTTTAACATAATGTTGCAAAAACTTAAACGATTAACAAAATCATTTACACGAAGGTCCTGATGTAATGACATATGGTAGGGATGGTACATATTTTTCTTTATGATGTAATTGATAGCACTCCTACTTATTTCAGTCTGGATATTCAAATTTCGTGTACTTACTTGAGGATTTTCTTCCAACGATAGCAAAATATTTAATTCATTTTCCTCATTAGTAACCATTTGGATAACGTTGACAGTAAATCCTTTTGGCTAATAAACAGTTTCTTTCGCTCTCACCCAATGCGTAAATCATATTTACTATTTCATCTTTCGTGAAATTCATCGTAAAAGTAAATACAATCAACGTTATTTTGTAAATACAACGTAATATTGACAGATATAAAATTCAGATATTATTTTAATTAAAAATTCACGGGCGACTACGACTTTTTTCGTTTAAATTTAGAATCTATTAAAATACTAAGTATGGATAGGGAAAACATGGTATCATTAAAAATCTTATAAGAAATACTGTAATTTAGAGGAAAATATACAGGGTGTTCTATTTAAAAAAAACGTAAATGTTAATTTTGCGTTTGTAATGCCTGCAAATTCATTTATTTAAAAATAAATAAATTGATTACAGATTATTAAACTTGACGAAAGTGGAAAACTTCTTGCCTATACAGATCTCAAAAATTCTTTCAGGTTTCGTCTGGGAGTCTCCACAAAGTTGGACATGTTGAAACACAAAATTGCGAATAAAGCTACAACGGTAAGAGATACCCCTACAAATGTTTATATCCGTGTCCTTCTTTTTAAGAGTAGCATCTAAATATGCCAAAATGTATGGGGTGTTCCATTTAAAAAACAAAAGTTTGTATCGTCACTCACTTACGCAACACTCTGTATAGTTGAAAATAATTTTAGAATGTGTATTTTAGGAGTGGCAACAACTTTTCTCTAAAACACTTCTTTAACTGTAATAATAAAGCCATAATCTTTCGTCCTCGCATGGTCTGGACAGACTGTATATACCTCGACATCTGTATGCAGATGATACGCAATTATATATATATATATATATATATATATATATCATTAATACCATCGCAATTCCTTTGGGAAGAGGATCAACAGAGATTTGAAGGCATTTCTAGAGTTTGTGGGACCTATCAGCTCCACATAAATCCAATTAAAACTCAAGCTGTGGTTTTTGGTCCTAGGCGTGTGCGCATGTTAGTCCAGTGGTCATTGAATATCTATATTAAGTCCACAAAAATCGTAATCTTGGATTGTATTAAGAAGCTGGGGCTGCATATTGACTCTGCGTTAAGATTTGTGCAAAACACATCGTATCTGATAAGAAAAGCGATAATCTCCTTGAACTCGGTATATATTATATTAACAGAAAACTTTTTGACGAGTCAACGAGGTCACTTTTGTGCAAGAGCCTAGTTCTGTCATACTTTAATTATTGTGATGTCGTTTATGATTCTTGCATAACCAGGGAGACCTCCATGAGAAGTCAGAGAGTACAAAATAGTGTCCGATTAATAATACATTGCATTCGGGGCAGAAGAGAGGTCATCCGTAGGCTTCAAGAGAGTGGTACCTTGAATATGTATAATACACGGCTACTTGACAAGAGCTTCCTTTTCTTTTTAAATTTTTTAAGAAAACCACCATACTTATATAATAAAATAAAATTCAGGCATCAACTGCATAACGTGAATGTGAGACACAAATATCACTTAACAATCCGTAAACATAAGCAGGAAATATTTAAACGCAGGTTTTCATATAGTGTAGCCAAAGTACTAAATAATATTCTCTCAACAATAGATCAAAATGTTTTAAGATATTTACTCCGAAACAACTAACAAAAGCTCTTTTAATTAAACAAGAATAGTTTATTACAAAGTTTCTTCTGTCCACTGATTAAAGCAGTACGCCATATAATTATATCCAGGTGTGTATATATACGTATATACATGTGAACGTGTATGTGTGTGTATGTATGTATATGTATACAGGGTGTAGATAAAGTCTGGAACAAAATTAATATTTCTGTTATCTTCGGTTTGATGGAAAAACCCTGAAACAGGTCGATTTTGTTCTTATCCCGTGCACTTTATAACATCATGAATTTAATTCTGTCGTCATCTGGTTGTGCGCGGGCGTGACGTCATTAGTTTTTTCAAATGGTAACCCGCCACATTTATTACCCCTTGTCGTTGCGCATGCAACGGTATAAAAAGTTTGGTACCTTACATAACAATTTTTGGGAGAAAAATGCTTTCGAATTTCAAAAAATTAAAATTTTATTTCTAATGAAAAACTAATCAAAAATTATTTTAAAATATCAGATAAATTATAATCCGAGGTTTATCTTGGATTGTCGTCAAACAAGACACCAAAAAAATGTCAACGGAAGTGTTCAAATTGTCCGCCATTGGCCATTTGACACTGGCCGAGACGGACGTACACGCTTTCTACGACACGTCGTATTGTCTCTGCACCAATATTTCGCATTTCCTCGCAGATACGATGTTTCAGATCATCCAAGTTATTTGGCTTATTGGTATACACCTTTGATTTCACATGACCCCATAGAAAAAAATCAAGTTGTGTGAGATCTGGCGAAAGGGGAAGGCCATTCAATTGTTCCCCTTCGTCCGATCCATCTCCCGGGGAAAATTTCGTCGAGGTAACTCCGAACACGCTAGCCAAAATGTGGAGGTGCTCCATCTTGTTGAAACCAGATTCTGGGGTGAGGCTTGTCGGGAGTGTTTTCATCCGGAAATAATTCTACCAATGTTGGCACTAGCGTAAATCTTAGGAAATGTAAGTATGTTTCAGCGTTTAAATTTCTGTTCAGAAAGAAAGGCCCCACAATGCGATCTCCTACTATTCCCGCCCATACATTAACTTTTTGCCGGTGTTGGGTGTGCTCCTCTCGAACCCATCGAGGATTTTCGCCCGACCAGTACCTACAATTGTGGCGATTCACTTCACCGTTCAAGGTAAAAGTTGCTTCGTCACTAAAAACCACATTGTCGACAAATCCGGGATTCTCATCGCACCGTAGCATGATTTGTTCACAGAACTCGGGTCGGCAGTCGAAGTCATCTTCATTCAGTTCCTGAACCCGATTGATTTTGTACGGATGAAGTTTTTCCTTCTTCAGCAATTTGGCTACTGTGGTAAAATCGACTGCATGATCCCTGGCAATGTTCCTTGTTGAAGTGTGGGGGTTGTCCTGAAGTTCCAAGAGAATATTGACCCTTCTATCTTCCTCAATTCTTGGTCGACCATGACGAGCCCTGTCTTTTACACTACCAGTTTCAGCAAATTTTGCGACAATTTTGCTCACCGTTGACCGCGAAATCGGTGCGCGGTTTGGATCTTCTGCATTGAAAAACTGACAGGCTTCTTCATGGCTACGTATTTTATCACCACAACCAACAATAATGAGAATTTGAATCCGCTCTTTTTCGCTCAAATTCGCCATTTTCGCAATGCACGTTCAACACTACCAATGGAGCAAGTATTGTGAATGGATAAGTTCAAACACCAAGTAATGAACTGTCAATATGACGTGTCGTAGAAAGCGTGTACGTCCGTCTCGGCCAGTGTCAAATGGCCAATGGCGGACAATTTGAACACTTCCGTTGACATTTTTTTGGTGTCTTGTTTGACGACAATCCAAGATAAACCTCGGATTATAATTTATCTGATTTTTTAAAATAATTTTTGATTAGTTTTTCATTAGAAATAAAATTTTAATTTTTTGAAATTCGAAAGCATTTTTCTCCCAAAAATTGTTATCTAAGGTACCAAACTTTTTATACCGTTGCATGCACAATGGAATACCTAACGACAAGGGGTAATAAATGTGGTGGGTTACCATTTGAAAAAACTAATGACGTCACGCCCGCGCCCAACCAGATGACGACAGAATTAAATTCACGATGTTATAAAGTGCACGGGATAAAAACAAAATCGACCTGTTTCAGGGTTTTTCCATCAAACCGAAGATAACAGAAATATTAATTTTGTTCCAGACTTTATCTACACCCTGTATATGTAATTTCTATTTCGGGCTCTCAATATTACTATCATTTCTCTGGTTATGTTCTATGGGATTCCTTATTTCATTACCACAATATTCACTAGGCTAAGGGGAGAATGATAAGTGATCATGTGTTTAGGACATGATCACAATACGGCGACTTGGTCTCTTTGAACGGGGACAAGAAGAAACTATTCATATACATGTACTAATAAGTATAATATGCTTTATTAATTTAAATATGCTATATATTTTCCAATGTATTATCTTGTTCAAATGCCAATAAATTCTAAATGTTCATTAGTTTTTCAATATTGTTTGACATGTTGAAGACATTTAGAGAGTTTCAAAGAAAAGGTTGAGTAAAAATAACAAATATATAGGTTGCCCTATAATATTTGGGATCCTCATCAATTGAGAGAAATTTCCAAAATTGCAGTGCAATTCCACAACTCATTTGTCCTCGTCAGGTAAGACAATGTATTCATAGCTATCAATTAATTATACTTCTGTAATTAACTCTAAGTTATGTGCATTGTTTGAAGGCAGATAAATATTACGTTATCTAAATTTTTAATTAATTTAATATGTATTTAATATGCATTAAACACATATATCAAATTCTTAGCCGTATCTGTTAATACATATGATACACACACATATATCTATATAAGTGCGAGTAGATTTCTTGAAAATTTGCGGCTTATATGAAATTGAAAATTACTTGCTTTCTTTAAGTTAATTAATGACCTTAGGGATAAGAGTAATTTCATTATCGAAGGCTAACAATGTTAGTTTCGCCAATGCTCGTCAGTCCGATAATAAAACCAGACCTTTTCCCTCTAATTTTCGATTTGTATTTATACAAACTGAAACGATCTTAGCAAGCATGAGAGAATTAATTACTTAATTCACTCTATGATACAAAGGAAACATATTTATATGTTTTGCCTCCTACTGACTTGGAACACATATTGTGTACGTAACGTCGGTATTAATGAAAAATCCTTATTTCAATCAGGATAATTGTATTAATTTAATATGTATTTAATATGCATTAAACACATATATCAAATTCTTAGCCGTATCTGTTAATACATATGAAACACACACATATATCTGTATACGTGCTAGTAGATTTCTTGAAAATTTGCGGCTTATATGAAATTGAAAATTACTTGCTTTCTTTAAGTTAATTAATGAACTTAGGGAAAAGAGTAATTTCATTATCGAAGACTAACAATGTTAGTTTCGCCAATGCTCGTCAGTCCGATAATGAAACCAGACCTTTTCCCTCTAATTTTCGATTTGTATTTATACAAACTGAAGTGATCTTAGAAAGCATGAGAGAATTAATTACTTAATTCACTCTATGATACAGAGGAAACATATTTATATGTTTTGCCTCCTACCGACTTGAAACACATATTGTGTACGTAACGTCGGTATTAATGAAAAATCCTTATTTCATTCAGGATAATTGTATTAATTTAATATGTATTTAATATGCAATAAACACATATATCAAATTCTTAGCCGTATCTGTTAATACATATGAAACACACACATATATCTATATACGTGCGAGTAGATTTCTTGAAAATTTGCGGCTTATATGAAATTGAAAATTACTTGCTTTCTTTAAGTTAATTAATGAACTTAGGGAAAAGAGTAATTTCATTATCGAAGACTAACAATGTTAGTTTCGCCAATGCTCGTCAGTCCGATAATGAAACCAGACCTTTTCCCTGTAATTTTCGATTAGTATTTATACAAACTGAAGTGATCTTAGCAAGCATGAGAGAATTAATTACTTAATTCACTCTATGATACAGAGGAAACATATTTATATGTTTTGCCTCCTACCGACTTGAAACACATATTGTGTACGTAACGTCGGTATTAATGAAAAATCCTTATTTCAATCAGGATAATTGTATTAATTTAATATGTATTTAATATGCAATAAACACATATATCAAATTCTTAGCCGTATCTGTTAATACATATGAAACACACACATATATCTATATACGTGCGAGTAGATTTCTTGAAAATTTGCGGCTTATATGAAATTGAAAATTACTTGCTTTCTTTAAGTTAATTAATGAACTTAGGGAAAAGAGTAATTTCATTATCGAAGACTAACAATGTTAGTTTCGCCAATGCCTTTTCCCTGTAATTTTCGATTAGTATTTATACAAACTGAAGTGATCTTAGCAAGCATGAGAGAATTAATTACTTAATTCACTCTATGATACAGAGGAAACATATTTATATGTTTTGCCTCCTACCGACTTGAAACACATATTGTGTACGTAACGTCGGTATTAATGAAAAATCCTTATTTCAATCAGGATAATTGTATTAATTTAATATGTATTTAATATGCATTAAACACATATATCAAATTCTTAACCGTATAAGATCATTAATTAACTTAAAGAAAGCAAGTAATTTTCAATTTCATATAAGCCTCAAATTTTCAATAAATCTACTCGCACGTATATAGATATATGTGTGTGTTTCATATGTAAATTTTTAATTATACTGTGCACTTCATTTATAATAATTAATTAATTCCCAGAAATACTTTCATACAGTAAACAAACGCATATAAAAGCACTGCCACTATCAGTAATAATAATAATTCATTTTCTAGGTTATACGCACGTGTAAGACATCGTAATCACTATTTAATATTTTATCTGGTACCCGAAATCCTGGTTAAAATTTCGCTCATTAACAACATTTTTAATCAATGATTAGCGCTAACCAGGTTTGGAAAAACACATATTTATCCTAAATTCTTATTCTTTTTTTTTATTTCTCCCGTTACTTACTCAAAAATTACTAGACCTTCGACTAGCATACGATAGATAGGTTGCAGAATTTCTTTTTAATTTCTCAAAAAAGTAAATTTTGAACAAATGCGGTTCTTAGTAAATGCTCGTGAGTTTTTCAATATTGTTTAATATGTTAACGACATTTAGAGAGTTTCCAAAATATGGTCGAGTAATATCATGTTTTAATAAAATGCTGTTAAATGCAATTACATAGAGAAAAAGAACGAAAAGACGAAAACTTAAATTGCCATAAAATATTTAAGCTCCTCATGAATTGAGAGACATTTCCAGAATGTCAAAACTTATTTGTCACCATCAGTAAAGATAATGTATTCATAGCTATCAAATAATTATACTTACATAGTTAACTGAAAGTTACATGTATTCTTTTATAAGCAGATAAGATGATGAATATAATAATTAATTCCCAGAAATACTTTCATACACGAAACTGTCAATAATAATAATAATTCATAGGTTTGCTGAACAATATTCTTAATCAATGATTAGAGCTAACCAGTAATGCAAAAACACAAATTTATTCTAACCGATATTTAATCAATGATTACGCCATCCGGTATTTTAATCGGAGCTAGAAAAACTAACTAGCCTTTAGTGTAAAAGTGCCCAAATTACCCACAATATGTTACGTATTCAGATAAGTAGATATAGAAATATTTAGGGGTTAGTAGGGTCTAATTTTTCTTTTAAACATTTCGAGTGTGTAAAATTATTTTAGAAATTAAATGATTTGCTGCAAAAATCCTCTTGTTTCAGTATTTTTGCATCTCATATGAAACATATATAAAGACATATAGAAATGTTATTTTCTTGTTAGGTTATGTCATAAAATGACAGCGATGCTGATTGTTGCTGGATGTTTAACTCTCTTATTACGGCCGTTTTTAGCACAGTAATTACTTTTATAGTCGTGTTTTATAAACCCTCCAAAATATGTTTTTGCGTTATAGTCATTAATTAGCCGCTCAGAGACCTGTTAATTAAAAATATGTTCCCAGCGTGTGCTATTACCTTTTTTTTTATTTTGAAAGTATTTTGTCACAATTACATTTAATAAAGATTTTCTTTAGAAATAAAATCACATAAATAAAATTTAAAATATTAATTAATTTAAAAACATTTATCTCCAGTCAAGTTTAAATCAGTGTTTATTCCTGTGAATCTAATTTTATATGGTTATAATCGTTTATTTATAATTAAAACCTATATCGTATGTTCGTATTTTTTATTTATATATAAAAACATTTTATATATGTATAGTATGGTAAATTATGAAGTTATTGATCAATTATGCACTTATCTGACGAGATTTTATATTTGTCCCAGTAAAGTTAATTTCCTTGCCACTCATGAGTAGGTAATGCGTTTGGTGTAAAGCCTAAAGAAAAGGGTACGACTTCATATTATCTGTAATAATACTCTGCAATGGAATATACCAATGCAAGACCATAAGTACCTGTCCAACTTTCCCAAGCTCCACCAACTTCTGTAGAATATCTTTCCTTGTTTTCATTTTAATAAATAATTTCTCAATATGCAGTTTATATTTGAGAAAAATAATGTTTTATTAATTGCTGACGTTGCTTTTACGTTTTTTTCTTCAAACTTTCCTTGGATAGGATTTATCTCCATATCTAAATGAAATTATTTTAAAAAAATGCCTTTGATTTACCCGTTCCAGAGATTTTAAAATTTATCAATAATTAGAATTAGAATAATTCCTTCAATTCTGCCCACCATTCTACTGTTAAGATTATATCTTTTGTAATATTATTGTACTTAGGTTAAAATACCTATTAATCCTTTATATCAGTCAACAAATTATACCGTAATATACTTTGGTGTGTTTAGATTTCTAGTATATAAACTAAGGAAGAAGCATTAAAATTAATATCGAGTGATATTAATCTCTAGTCATAAGTTTTATTTAATAAATATTTTCTAAATTATGCAATTATAAAGATTTGGTTTTATTTAAAAACTACAGCAATTATTTTATTATTTTTTTAATAAACAATTGGAGCTGTGCATAATTTATAAAAGAAAAGTAATAAAAAAAATTAAAAACTTTTTTCTTTTAATTTCTAATTCGTGCATTAGCTATAATTGATATATTTTATAGTAAATAAAAATAAATTAATTTTTTTTTTAATTTCTAATTCTTGCCCGAGATATAATAGATATAATAATTCATATGAAAAATTTCATATAATTCTAGATATTATTATAAACATACTTATATAAATAATAATAAATTAAAATCATGTTTTTAAAATATTTAGCAATGCTCAATTCTTTTAAAAGGCACTAAAATTAGAACGCACGCAGTTTCGAATTGTAAAAATATAAAACAGATTAAGCCCAGAATGAAAGGTTTGTTTTTATTTAAAAACTATAGCACAAGTTCCGCGTTTTTTGTTTTTTTTTCGTATTTATAACAATTAATTATTTTATTATTTTTTTATAAACAATTGGCGCAGGATATAATTAATATAAAAAAAACAGTAAATAAAAATAAATGAAAAAGTTTTTTTATTTCTAATTCGTGCATTAACTAGAATTAATATATTTCATATGAAAAATTTGATATAATTCAAGATATTATTATAAGAAAATAAATGACAGTCAAAGATGTTTCAAACAATTGTGAAAAATACGAATATATATATAATATTACAACATCATTGACAAAAACATCAATATCGAAATCCCAACGTACGTTGACATATATTAATAAAATCCTTAAAATATTTAAGTGGCATACTTATATGAGTAATAATAAATAAAATCATATTTTTAAAATATCTCACAATGTTATCTGTCCATGTCAAAAGTTGTTAATTCTTTTAAGAGACACTAAAATAAGAAATACATACGCAGTTTCGAATTGTAAAAATATAAAACTGATTAAGCTTAGAATGAAAGGGTTGTTTTTATTTAAAAACTATAGCATAAGTTCAGCGTTTTTTGTCTTTTTTATTTATAGCAATTAATTACTTCATTATTTTTAATAATGGGAGCAGGGTATAATTAATGTAAAAAAAAACAGTAAATAAAAATAAATTAAAAAGTTGTTTTTTTAATTACTAATTCGTGCATTAGATATAATTGGTATAATAATATTTCATATGAAAAATTTGATGTAATTCTAGATATTATTATAAAAAAAAAATAGCAGTCAAAGATGGGTCAAACAATTGTGAAAAATGCGAATATATACATACACATCATTGACCAAAAAAATATTTAAATGACATACTTATATAAATAATAATAAATTAGTCATGTTTTTAAAATATTTAACAATGTTCAATTCTTTTAAAAGGCACTAAAATTAGAACGCACGCAGTTACGAATTTGAAAAATATAAAACGGATTAAGGCCAGAATGAAAGGTATGTTTTTATTTAAAAACTATAGCACAAGTTTCGCGTTTTTTATCTTTTTTATTTATAGCAATTAATTTTTTTATTATTTTTGATATAAACAACTGGAGCAGGATATAATTAATATTAAAAAAAAACAGTAAATAAAAATAAATGAAAAAGTTTTTTTAATTTCTAATTCCTGCATTAACTATAATTAATATATTTCATATGCAAAATTTGATATAATTCAAGATATTATTATAATAAAATAAATGCCAGTCAAAAATGTTTCAAACAATTGTAAAAAAGACGAATATAATATTACAACATCATTGACAAAAACATCAATATCGAAATCCCAACATTCGTTGACATATATTAATAAAATCCTTAAAATATTGAAGTGGCATACTTATATAAGTAATAATAAACTAAAATCATATTTTTAAAATATTTAACAAAGCTCAATTCTTTTAAAAGGCACTAAATTTAGAAATACATACGCCGTTTCGAATTGTAAAAATATAAAACTGATTAAGCTCAGAATAAAAGAGTTGTTTTTATTTTAAAAACTATAATCATTTTATATTTATAACAATTGTGAAAAATACGAATATATATATAATATTACATCATTGACAAAAACATCAATATCGAAATCCCAACGTTCGTTGATATATAATTAATAAAATCGTTAAAATAATTTGGCATACTTATATAAGTAATAATAAATTAAAATCATATTTTTAAAATATCTCACAATGTTACCTGTCCATGTCAAAAGCTTTTAATTCTTTTAAGAGACACTAAAATAAGAAATACATAGGCAATTTCGAATTGTAAAATTATAAAACCGATTAAGCTCGGAATGAGAAATAAATTTAATGAGATCTAATAAATTTAATTAATGTCTAAAGTTGGTTTTATCTAACTGTGCTTGTACAATGTATGCACATATATTATTCGAAAAGGTAAAAACCGGCATCGATCATAAGTCTTCAGTCTCAGACATATACAGCAAGGAAAGTCTTTTAT
Organism: Amphimallon solstitiale; assembly: GCA_963170755.1. Lineage (NCBI taxonomy): Eukaryota > Metazoa > Arthropoda > Insecta > Coleoptera > Scarabaeidae > Amphimallon > Amphimallon solstitiale. Next base: position 75,716,184 of record OY720682.1, on the reverse strand, counting down.
GTATGGTCCTTCGTGTTCTACGAAGTCTTTTTTCGCAAAATTCCACCCCGTTCGGGATGTCTGACGTTACGGCAACGAGGATAAACGAGGAACGCATGCCCCGCAAAAGCAGTCAATATGTATTAATCAAATCGGGATTTTCTGAATTTTCCGGGAGAAAATTGATTTTTCAAAAGCGCATACAAATTTTCCCCTATTTACCGAAACATTAAACCACTTACCTTTGGAGATCCGCTGCAATATAATATTCTTGTGTTCTTGGGAATGAGGTTCCCCGATTACTATCAATAGATAACAGCCCGTCAGTGGGCTCGGAGGTGGCGGACCACCACCATCCGAAACCCCGTTCACAGCCTCCATGCCTACGGAAACGACCCTGTACTTCCTCTTCTCACAGCGCTGTCCTCTTCAGATATATATACGATTTGTTAAGTAAAGTATAAAATAAAATGTATATTATAAGGTGTGTGTAGTTGTGTATTTGACCGATAGGTGTCACACTGACTCCGGTATATACCGGAGGACGGACAACTCGCGAATGTCGGTCTGGAGTACGCTATGCAGTAGCTGGATCTCCCCTCGCCCCACCCTTAAACAAATGCCGTCGGCAGCGCCGCGACCGACTCAGCTGGCGACTATAGCTAAGCGGGAGAAGTTGGGGTGTCCCAGAAGTGGTCCATCAAACAAGAAAAAGACCGCGTGTGAGGCTAATTTTGTAAAATGCAGACGTCTCGGTGCATTCATATCTTGCTGAACGTGAATAACTTACAAACATATAAATGGTTCTTCTCTATCGTTAGCCAGATCGAGGTAGGGGTCTGATCGCGAGCGCGATGCAGGCAGCCGGCGTTTAGAAATTGGTGCAGTGACGGTTTGGTTTACTAATATATATGCCGAGCTCTCTTTCCCATAAGAAAAGACTTTCTGTTTATAAATACTAACAGAACTATACCGGCACCGAAACTATACCTTTTATATAGGTTAAACTAGATGAAATTCACACTAAGAATTTGATATCCATATCACATATGTGAAATTTATTCGTACCTCATTTAAAATTAATACATCTTATTATTAGAAACTTTATAAGGCATTTTCAAGTATCACTCCATATTGATTTTATTAATAATCGACGAAGGAGGTACATGTTGAAACTCCTTTTTGTATATAATAATAATAATGCTTTATTAGTAGAGACTGGAAAATATGCACTAAAAAGTTTGCCAAATATGCATGCAATATGCACTTAAGAAATCTCTAAATATGCACTTACAATATGCAATATGGACTTATAATGTCCATTTATTTATTATGTTTTAGGAAATTAAAATTCATTTGTCGTATTTACAAATTGTATATTTTATTTATTACAATAAAATGTCGTATTTGCAAATTATATATTTATTTATTACAATAAATAACCATATATTTCTTTAAATTTTCCATAGCTAAATTATGTCTACGATTTGTAAGTATATGTTTATATTGGAAAAATGTTCTTTCAACATCGCAAGATGTGATCGGTGCATTCTTAAAACTAGGTATTAATGAGGGGCTTATATTAATGTCTTCATTAAAATTGCCATTAATTACATTATTTATAGATTTTAATGTAACAAAACCTCCATTTTGGCTTAGAATTTTGGCTAATTTTTCTTTAATTCTTTTTCCAGTCCATCCGTTGACTTTTCCAATTTTCTCTTCAATATCATTTCCAATGCCAACACCATCATTTAAAGATAAATTTCTGTCTTCTAATCTAGTAATTGCCTGCTCAATTATCGCAAAATTAGATTTAATATATGATAGCTGATTTTGTATTGTCGAATTATTGAAAATTACGTTACACTTTTCTATGACAAGTCTGGTTGCTGAATCAAATTGAGTTACAACAGTGTTGATGCCTTCGTAATTATCGGCAAGAAACACAGCACATTTAAGCCATATTCCCCATCTTGTTAAGATAGGTTCTGGTGGCAATGGAATGCCGGGAAGCATTTCATTATATAATTGCACTCGTAAGGGCGCTTTTAAAAATACTTGTTCGATATTACTAATTAAATTATTTACATCTGGAAACTCTAATCTAAGCTTTTCAGCAACCCTATTTAAACCATGAGCCAAACCAGTACAATGGATTAAATTGGGGAAAAAAATTTTCAGACTTTGAGCTGATTTTAACATATACGAAGCGGCGTCAGTTACCATTAACAGAAATTTTTCAAAAGGTACTTTGTCGGGTAAAAAGAAATTCGCTAAGGACACATTAATAAACCTGGCTATGGTAACATGATTTGTTTTGTCTAAATTACCTACATTAATTAAATGTCTTTTAGATTGACTTGAACCATTTAAGGTTCCAATAATCAAATTAGCAACCTGACGGCCCTTCGTGTCGGTAGTTTCATCAACAGAGAGCCAAGGATTTTGGTTTTTCAACTCCTTTCTAATACCATCGGTAACATCTTCATAAATTTCGTTGATGTATTTCTTGTGTAGAGCTGAGGAACTGGGTACATAAATGGGTTTATCATCGACTTTGCATTAAGTTTTCAGGAATTCTTGAAATATCAGATTGTCCAATTTATGTAAAGGAATATTACAACCCACAAAAAGATTACACAAATCTTTGGAAAATGCTTCTTGTGGATTCTTCGAATTATTGAGAAAACTTTCCTCCAAAAGTTGCTGCCGCGGTTTATTCAAATTTTCAGAAACCCTGCTCTGATGAAATGTTGTGTTCAAATGTTGCACTACTTGAAATTTCTTCTGGCAGGTAATCTGTGTAACAAATATATATTTTTAACATTCAGTTATAATAATTATTATTAATTACTATATTACTACAAAACTAGAAAAATAAATTGTCTGGTTTTGTAAAGTTCTCCAGTTGTTTAAATTTGATTGATTTTTGGTTATTTTGGTGTTTATGACAAAGAAATATTACAAAGATATATTAGCTTTAAATAACATAAAATTAAACATATCTAATAATAATTTATTATAAAATTGTTTCATTATATTTATGAACACAAAAAAAAATTCTCATGATTCTAGAACTTGTTATTGACAAAATATTTCAAAATTTAACTTACCCTTTTCTCGCAGAGTGTGCACAAAACACTTTCTTCGTCAATAATTTTTAGTGCACTGCACTTATCCAATTTTTCATTAGAGATGACTTCGCTTTAGCCTATCTTCGGCATTTTCAAAACTTTTTAATTCACTTGTTTCACCAAATAGCACAGACCTTAACACGTTTACGAATAAACAAACTATGAAGGAAATTATTTCTTTTTCTTATATTGATATTAGTCATACGGTATAATATACCTGCATTAATACCTACATTTCTGAAAAGGATTTCTTACGTAAGTTCTAATTGCCCTGTAAACCGATTATCAGTATAGGTAAATCCTATTTTTGGGAAAGTCCATCTCATTATTAATGAGATGGACTTTTAATGAGTCATTAATGCAATGTTGAAGGAATGAAATCCCTTCACGTTTATACAAACAAATTAAATATCTTTAAATATCAGATTTTATTATGGTTCTTATGAAAATGGCGAATATATGCATAAATATGCAAAATAATTATGACATATGTACGTGCATATGCAGTTATGGTAAAGTGTCCAAATATGCATTATATGCACTAAAAAGAATTGGTAAAAAACGTATTCTGAGGGTGGAAAATGGACAAGTACACAGTAGAGAAGGGATATACCAAAAAACAACAAATATGCATTTTGCATAAAATCCAGTCTGTATTTATTAGTCACTCACATCCATACTGGATATAGACTTCGTCAATAAACAGAATATTACATAAATAGTAAAACACGTATATATATAAATATAAACCACAAAACATGTAAGGCAAACTAGTCTATCAAGTGTAGTGGTATCGTTTGAAAAGCCCAGTATGTTTGTATTAGTTTGAGATGAGATATTTTAATCTTTTTGTTTAAGGAGGATTCAAAATAACTCTCAGCCACAACTGAGGACTTCCAACCCCATGATCTTTTAAGGTCAACAAATCACCACCATGATTCGCTAAATGTGTTGCACTAGATCTTCTGAAACAGTGCCCTGAAAACAATTCAAGATTTGGCAATTTCAAAAAACTCGCAATCTCCTTCGGAATTTTGTCTAAAATATACCCATTGGACTATTAATACACTGACCATTGCGATAGGTCAAGAAAAATCGCTTATGACTAGTATTAATAGGCCGTAAGTTATAATATTTCTTAATTAAATCGATCCGTATTGTGTCTGTAATTACGAAGAATCTCGGAATATTATTTTTTGTTTTAGGTACAGAAATAATGATATTATCAGAATTGTAGTCAATGTCGTCTATAGACATATGGGTCATCTCATCTCGTCTACAAACTCCTTCGTAATCTATTATCAAGACCTACCCACAAATTAATACCATTATATGCAAAGCTGTGATAGATGTGAAAAATGTACTTATACTTTCATTGCCAAATATATTTTATTATCTGCTTCTTGTATAAATTTAATGATATCTATTTCTTCTAAGATTTTAGATTTGTTTTGTAGGTAATCTTGAGATAAACAATTCAGGGAAGCCTATAATTTCTTATACTTCGATACATCTACATCCTTATATATAGTTAAACAAGACTTCAGTATTTAATAAATGGTCCATTAAGTAAATGGTTTACATTTGGTATGTTGTAAATGAAAATAGACAATTAGCGCGTTTTCTGATATAACATGAAGTTCTTTTTCTGTACACCATTCTTCAAATTTCATATGTACTGCTTCTCATAATTACTACGAGATTTAGTGGGAAGTAAATTCAGGGCATCTTTAGCAATTTCTCTAAATATCAAGTATTGAATATAAAAATCGCGATATATTCAAATTTTGAATTTACGTCAAATATCATAACATATTGCCAACCACCACAAAAGTTCCTTTTACTTTCATAAAAAAAATGATGAGAAGAGGCAGATTAGAAAAATAACATAAAGAACTCGTTTCATAAGGCACTCATTGCACTCGCCCATTAGGGCACTTCTCACTGTGCTCGTCGTGTCTTAAATTTGAGCTCGTGCAATAGGACGTGTCTTATGACACTCGTTCTTTTTATATTATATTGTTGTAGAAGGCCATCCTAAAGTTAAATTTTTGAAAATATTGCTAATTTTCTGACTGATTCATCCTAAATATGCCCAACCCATTGTTTCCATTCCAATTGTGGAATGAGGGAAAATGCTAATTTCAATGCTAGTAAATTATCCATTTTTCTAACTAATTTATCAATTAAAAGCGCGTCGTATCGTCACTCTGACTTAAGTCTGGAATAGCCGACCGATCCCGATAGATTTTCGTCTTCGCTAGGACAGGTAGAGATACCGTAAAGTGGGGACAGACGACGCAATAGCTCGGAAAAACCTCATGTGAAATGTGTGTGACAATGTTTACTATTTAATGTTTTTTATCTTCAAAAATAATTACAGAAAGTTCTTTTTTTTTAATATCGTTCATCAAATGTGCAGCTGGCGCGTGGAGGTTGTTTTTTTCTTTTGTGTATCAGCCTTAGTTAGTAGACATTAATTAAATTCATGCATTTTTGTCATTATTTCTAAAACACATAACTTTTTTAAGAAAATAAATTAGTACAAAAGCCGACCTTGACTTTATAAATTGATGCCTTTTGCATCACTAACCCAAATTTGAGATTCTAAAATTACAAAATAAATTCAAAACGAAGCGGCGATGCCTTAGTTTTCGATAGGTAAACGCTCTTCTTAAATCATTGAATTAAAAGCAGCATGTTTTATGTTAGTAGGTGGCTAGAAGTATTTGGAATTAACGAATCAGAAAAAATGGGTTTCCTATAAATGCTATAGTCCAACGTATTACTAGTAATGTGAATTTTAATGTCTAGAAAGTTTAATGAGCGATCAGGTTTCCACATTCAATTTACTATGGAAAAATAGGAATCACTACAGTGTATGATGTTTTTAATTTGTCTCTGATCGAATGCTTGCTTAGATATGGTAGTATGTTATATTTTATGGATTTTTCAGGAATTTGCCTCAATAGAAACACGCATTCACACTAAATGTTCTCAATCTAGAACCTTGCTGTTCATATGACAGTGATGTGATTTGTTGATATTGTGAGTAATTATTTTTGTAGTTAATTTCAGCAAATTTACACATCTATACTTGTCTGCATATTTTTTATCTCCTCTTTTAAACAGCAGTATCACTGTACTGATAATCTGTCTGTCCAGTATATTGCATTCCGACAACATCTTCTGATTCAGTAGTATAGTTTTTTATCACTCTACTTCCACCTTATTTCAGTAGTTAATTAGAATGTGATCCAGTCAAGATGACTGTGTGGCTTTCTGTTTTTTACTGTTTAAACATATCCTCTATTTAGTAAATAAATAAAACAGAAGAAGAAGAACAATAGTTAGAGCGTCACGCAATCTTCAGCCTGTATTGTCAAAATATTTAATAATAGATATCTTCAGCTTGCCAATTTAGGTTGAAGACAACATAACGCTAAAGCTATTTGCCGTAAAAATTAATGAAAGTAGCAAGGAAAAATATGACCTTTTACTTCATTAATTTCATGGTTTACTTACATTTTCTCTATTTTTTGTTGGATTGACTATATTACTTCTCTTGCATTTGTGTGTTTATGGTGTGACAGTATTGTTATCTTTCCCATTCGTCTTTAGTTATTTTATTGGTTTATGTAAACTCAACTACTTCTAATCGTTCTTTTCGTCAAACGCGCCATATTTGTATTTAGGTACCACACAAATCTCTCTCTAATCTTTTGGCAAACTGTTCCCAATATAAATTCTTCTTCCACCTCCCACTAGCGTTTCGTATTACCTGTATTTTTCCTGAGACTTTTGGCTATGTAATTTTCCAAACTTTAAATAAACTTATCGTGTTTCCATGCATTTTCTTTTTACGTCTTCTATAAACCATAATGTTGCCCTGTTTTCTTCTCTGTTTGATGTTGTTCTTCATACCCCAGTGATTTCTTTTGCATCAGAATCCTTGTTTGTTTTTATCTTGTTGTTATATCTTCTGTTTTGCTCATTGGGTGTTTGTATATTTTGCGAAATTGTATCTTGTATCTATAATCTTCTCGTAGACTCGTTCCACAATGACTGCTCATCTTCTTTGATTTGCGTATAAGGGTTGTTTGTATACGAATCTTTTCAAATACTAGGTTATGATAGGTGAGTACGTTCGCGGAGATTGAAATCTTAATATCTAATACATGATCGGCTTGTCATTATCTACTCTGTCACGGACCAAAATGTATTAAATGTTTCAATATAGGCACAAATTTCTGTCTTATTTCAAACAAATTTACAAGATCAACGTTTACAGTTTTGTCGAAGCCATGAAAGCCAGCAATACATCAAATTCCCTATTGCCACCCTATTCAGGACCAATTGGTCTGTAAATAAAAGCTTCAATTGCCGGTATCCATCGTTTCAATATAACTTCTGATTTTCTAAATTCACTTTAAACTTAATAGTAAGTAGAATATATTTACAGTTAGATAATAGCCAATAATATTCAATACATTCAGTAGAGATGCCTCTTAATTTTATTATCACATTTAACTCCTGAACATAAAAGGGCAATGGTAATGAGTTATTGAACAGGGCGACAATTGAAAAACCTACAATGAATAGGGGTGCGATGTAGAAGTTAAATGATGTATGTAATTACGTACCAACTCTCTGTCACATATCAAATGAAAGTCACCCTTACAACAAAATTGAATGGCAACCACAATACTGATAAGTGCGTTTTTTCTTAAATACTCTTAGTTTTAGGTTTATAAAATTTTATCAGGTTATAAAATAGGCAGGTTTATTATATTATATTTTGTTGACAAGATGTAAGATCATAATAAAATAAGAAAAATAAATTATATGATATGCATTTTGTGAAAAGCATAACTACAAAATTACAAATGAAAAATTGTGTATGAAAATAAAGTAAAACATAATTTTGCAGCCTAACAGTACTCTTGCAATCTTAGGATAAGTTTTCTTGCTACTTTTGGTAATTTGATATGTACTTATTTAATAATAACACCGGAATTTTTTACTTGTAAAGTGTTTGGTGCTTAATACATAATAAAAATACTTAGCAGAAAGAATAACGGATTACTCCACTGTAGTGCAACCGCATACACGTGTTTCAGACTCGTTGGTTATTGTCAGTACGGTGTAGCCAAGGAATAAGGTGGGATATTCTTGGAAACAAAAGGAAGACCATCGGGAAGATAGACTACTCATTGCAGCTTAAATGTCAGAAGATCCTCAAGTTTGAGAGACAACAACCGACACGCCGCGAGGCAGACATTGTCAACCCGCATGTCGTCCAACCCAGAAATGATAAATCAATAAAGGAAATATTGCGGATACATAATAAGAAGAGGAGAAAGAATATCGGGTTATTCCGCTGTAGTGCAATAGCCGACACGTATTTCAAATTCGTTGGTCATTGTCAGTACTGAGTAGCCAAGGAATAAGGGATATCCTTGGAGATGGAAACGAAAGGAAGACCATCTGGAAGACAAGAATAATAATAATATGCTATCACAACAATTTTCGTACATGATATTTCTGTGACATTTTATAGTGTCACCTCAAAGTTTGTTTCAAATCACTTTACATTTGTTACTTTTAGATTCGTTTAAAGACGAGAAAATGAGAGAATTTAAATGTTCACACAGAAGTGTCATGAATTGTTTATCAGAAGAATATCCATTAGAGAATGGTGAGAGTGTATGGAGAAACGTCTTATTTTCAAGTCGAATTTTGGCGTAAGCAGTTCAAATGAGACAGAGAATCCATTCAAGATGACCCAAAGTGTGGAGGACCTCGAACTGAAGAAATCATCAAAGATGAAGCTTTGGCCTCGACTGATCGCCGAGTAAAAGTTTCAATTATTCCTAGGGAAATATAAATATCAGAAATAAACATGTGAAAACAAATTTGTGAAAAGAATTTGGCTTTCTTATCTCAAGATGAAAACATCTTAAATAGAAGTGTAACTGGGGATGAAACTTGGGTACACCACTGGGAACTTTTCACGAAACAAGAGTCCATGCAATGGGTTCGTAGGAGCTCTTCACCGTTCAAGATGGCAAAACGCAATTTTCTGCGAGAAAAGTGATGGCCCCAATCTCCTGAGATGCGGAGGGAATTCTCCTAACTGAGTATAAGCCAAAAGGGGCTACTATAAACTTAATACGGCTATACGCGAAGAAGCCTCCACAATTTTGCTCAGAAAGCTCTGCTTCTGCACAAGTGCAGGGTGCATAAAGCACGAATTGTTCAAGCAAGAATCAATGAATGTGACTTTAAAGGAATTACACCATCCACCCTACAGTCCCTACCTCGCCCCGTGTGACTATTATCTTTTTCAAAAATTCAAAAAATACAAGGGCGTCGATTTTTATTGAATGAAGACGTCGAAAACTCTGTAGAGTCGTATTTTGCGGGATTACTAAAATGATTCTTTTTTGAAGGCATAGCATTATCAAAGAAACGTTGGAGTAAATGTGTTGGGGTTAATGGTTCTGACGTTGAAAATAAAATTATATTCATTTTCTAACTCGTTTCGTCCATAGCTAGGTAGATAACACTGGTCTGCAAAAAAAAAATTTTAATCAAGCCCCGGCACTATTCTTGGTGATTCTTATGTAAAATGACGTCCTGAATCCAAATATAACTGCCGTTTTCTTCCATCACCCACCATTTTATGGAGAGCCCCGCACTTCTATTTTTAGCACTTTTCGATAATAATAGTAAATTTATGGACATTGATTTAATTTGAAGGGGTAAAAAGAACTATTTTAGCTGGAAACAATTATAAATAATAAAGATATGTACCGTTATTTGGTGCTTGCTTTCCTTTTATACCCTGAGGTACAGCTGTCTCGTCCCAAAAACCAGCAGTACTCCGCCAACATGCTTGCATTCCACTTCCCTGAAAATCTCTTCTCCATCTTAGCGATGTCTTGATGGAACCGTTCCCCGTGTTCATCGGAGACTGCTCCTAAATTTTCAGGGAAGAAGTCCAGGTGCGAGTGAAGGAAGTGTACTTTAAGAGACATGTTACATCCCATGGCCTGGTACGCTAACAGCAATTCCTCGACGTGAGCGACATAATCATCACTTTTGTGGTTACCCAAAAAGTTCTTACAGACGTTTTGGAATGCAAGCCAAGCACGTTTTTCTTTTTGATTTAGGTGTTCAATAAACGTCGAATCTTGGAAAAGTTGTCTAATTTGGGGTCCCACAAAAACTCCTTCCTTGATTTTAGCTTCGCTAGGACGAGGAAATTTAGTTTTCAAAAATTGAAATGCGTCACCTATCTTGTCCATTGCTTTCACAAACTGCTTGATCAATCCAAGTTTGATGTGCAAAGGTGGCAAGTAAATATTTTCCTTCGGGACCAAAGGATCGTGGGCGACATTTTTCTGATCAGGGGTAAAATTTTCTCGCAGAGGCCAGTTCCGTACGGTGTAATGTTTGTCTCAGGCTCGGCTGTCCCATTCACAAAGGAAGCAGCAATATTTTGTGAATCCTGATTGCAGGCCCGTGACTAGAGCAACAACTTTTAAGTCAGCGCAAAGTTTCCATTTATAATCATGATAACTAATTTTATCTAGGATTCGGCTGATGTTTTCGTACGTCTCGTTCATGTCAACAGAGTATGCAACTGGAACTGATGGTAAGTCATTCCCATTTGCCAACAGGACAACTTTTAAGCTTGTTTTTGACGAATCTATAAACAGTCTCTATTTGTCTGAGTCACATGGCATCTTTAGCTCTGTCATCAAGGAATTGGCATTAGGGCAGAGCATTACGCCTTTATCTTCCGAGAAAAGTAATTTTAGGCTCGACTGTCTGGTCCTGTAAGAAGATATTTTTACGCCCTTTTCTAAGAGATTCCACTGTTGAAGTCGCGATCCAAGAAGTTGAGATTTAGTCTTAGGTAATTCCAAATCCCTGACGAGATCATCTAATTCCGATTGAGTAAGCAGGTGAGGTTGCCGAGAAACTGAATCAGCCGAACACCCTTCATCATCGGTGAACGTATCATTCGATGCCCCAGGTTGTAACTCAGAGTCTTTCAAATCCATTTCTGTCTCTAGAGTATAAGTTTGAGGAGCACTGGGATTGGCAAAGACTCGTTGTGAGGAACAGGTCTTAGAGCTGAAGGAACATGGGCATACTGAATTGTATGCTTACTTTTGCTCGAAAACCCAACGGTGGAAGTTATACAAAAGTAACAGTCTGTAAGATGACAGCGAAGATCACGCCAAACCATGGGCACAGCAAATGGCATTGATTTACGGGTACCTTTGAGCCATTTGGAGCCATTTGATCAAACTACTGTAAGAAGTCGTACAGCAAACTGATGGAGCCCAAGTCTTGTCCTGGTCGCCAACCGTCGTCGTTGAGCTTTTAAAGTAAATTCCCCGCAGACATAGCAGAACCTATTGGGATGATTTTTACATTCGCGTGGCATAATTAAATAGTAAATCAATACCCGATATTAACCACAAATCACACTTATGCACTTAGAAAAAACCCAGAGTAAAAGTATTTTTACTGTTTTACACAAACAAACAATTCCAAAACACAGAATTCACGCTTAAAACGTCGACAAGTTAACTCTACAACGGCTATAGATGTACTGATCGAAACAACGTAGTACTATAACGAGAAGAGCAATGCAAGTTTAAGCTTGTCGTAAATTCCTCCGCGATCCTGTGCGCGTGTGGTATTGAGAGCGCCAGCGTCGTGCAGTCAATATGCCTAACTGTTTCCTTATATTTTTATTAATGTTCTTCTATATTTGTATTTTATTGTAGTTTCTACATACTTTTATATATTAACAATGTTGCCATGTACTTTGCTATAAATTTTATTACCTGCTTTCGGATGTTTATCGGCTAGAAGTTGAAATATGTAAAAAATAAGTGAAAAATATGCGAAAAATAAGTAGGGGATGTCCCTCACAAACGGAGGGTGGTGGGGGGAAACTGGGGTCATAATTGGATTCAGGAGGTCATTTTACATAGGAATCGTCAAGAATGGTGTCAGGGCCGATTTTCATGCAGACCAGTGTAACATAAAAACATCCCTTAGTATTTAAAATTTAATTTGTTCTGTTTAACAGTCATTCAGAAAGTGCTCAAAATAATTTCCATTATTTTCGAAGTAATAATAGCATATTTTGAAATACATCAATTATCTTGGTCAGTACTGGTTGAGCATTTTTTTGCAAAAATCTTTCGATTATTCAGATGTTGGGTCTTGCAAATAAGCCGCTTGTTTAGGGTGAAATGTATAATTACGTAATATGACCTCTCCAAGAAGGGTATTGGTTAGAATAATGATAATGATTGGAATCCGTATTTTTTAAAATGCAACAATCGGTTCACTACAAGAATGCTCTCATGTTAGCAGAATCATGAAAGGTATTTGACAGATCTAACATTACATGTTGATACCGTACCTTACAAAGATAACAATTAAATTCGTATGTTTTAAATGTTATATTTTATTAAGAAAACATGGACTACATTTCATTTGGATCATTTCTATAGGCAATATTCGAATTGAAATATTTTTATTATTAAAACATTTGTATGCATTTGCGTATAAACATTTACATAACGTCAACAATAGTAGTCTTTCACAAATAGCTTTTATCTACGACAATAGCATAGATAACAAATAGCTGTGGCTGAATTACTGAAGTATTTAGTACAATTACTCTAAAGAACAAGAAATTCTCGGACCATCATTACTTGTCGTGTCACGAAGTATCACCGTTTTTCTTCATGATATTTAAAATAAACATTTCTTGACACTACTAATTATTTAATTAGGTAAATTTGTTAATTTTAAAAATTACCTACGACAGAGAATGGAACCCAGGACCTCCTGATCTCTAGTCGGTTGCGCTACCATTACACTACCGCGGGTATCTGAGTTTAAGTCTTTAAATCGTACTGAATTATATCAAGTAAGACATGGAAATATGTAGTGTGGATAAACCGAAAGAAAAATAAGAAAATAACCTAATTAAATAATTATCAGTGCTAAAAGCAGAAAATTAGAAATAGAATTTTCAACAATGGCAAAAAAACTAATTTTAAAGCAATTTAAAATTTAGTAACCGATATCTGAATGTAGGGAATATATGTTATTATTATATGAATTATTTAGGCAAGAGGCGATTTCAAAACTTAATTGCATACCGTGGAGTAAACAAACAACAAATAAACAAAAATTTAGAATATATTAAACCCCTATAAAAAATTGCTTTCTGCGTTATAAAAACGATCAAATAAGAAACAAATGGCTATAGAAGGAACAATAAGTAAATATAGAGAGTGGTATGGGTATGTAATTCGAATGAATAATGAACGACTCCCAAAACAACTAACGAAATGGCAGACATCAGGGAGATGCAGAAGAGAGCCACAAAAAAGAAGCTGGAATGAGAGGTTCCACAAAGCTAAAGAGGAAAGGAAAATGTAGGTTGGCTATTGAATATGTAAGAAAAACGTTTTACATCAAATTTATCCATATATATAAAAAAGCATTTGTGTGCGTGCGTGCGTGTGACGTCAAGAGGAACTTACAGAAGTGAAATTTGGCACACACATAGTCGTAATGGTGTCTCAATGCACATCAAAGGCAAATTTTAAAATCTAATCTAGATTCTTTTTATTTAATTTTTTGTGTTATTTTGGAAAGAAATGTCATTTTCGACATTAAACTAATGACTTCGAACTTTTCATCAGCTATTAAAGATTTAGCAGTTAAATTAATGATGCCACAGCTAGAAAAAAGAAATGTCTTTGAACAAAAGAGCAACAGGGTAGACAAAGAGAGCAAAGAAGAGATTTCGAGAATAGACATAATAATAAACATGTCACGTAAAACGCCGTACGTTCACTGCTAGTGCCCAAGCAACACAGCTTAGTTTAGTACATGTATATTATACGTAGTATACGTTTTATATGTGTGTACGGAAACGCAGGTATATTTCCGAAACGTTTCTTATATACCGCTTTTCACCAACACGTATTTTATACGGTATTTATATGTAGTATTTATACTACCGTGTACGGATAAACCGTTAAAATACGTATACATATATCATATATTTTACGAATATTGTTTCAGTCTATTACGGGTATATGATACCTTTACATAAAACCTTTACCACTACTTAACGTTTATAATTCGTTTACGAATTACGAAATATATTTACGTATAAACATATACCGGGATTTATATGTATACGGTATACGGTAACTTTAATTATGTGTTATATACGTAATTTTGCTTTTAAACGGAATATTTAAATAAACGTATAAAAATTACACGTTTCTCATATACCAGATATCGATTATACGTATGTTGCAGCTGCGTCATAATACAGTAAATGTGTTTTGGTATATCCCTAACAACATTGTTCGAATTTTGCGGGTATTCTAATAGTTTACACTGGACGCAATAGAATAATATACAAAGATGTACTCTATGATATTTCACTGCAAAAGTTGTGAATAGAAATGTAATTTTATCAATAAGTGTTTCTACATCTATTTTTTGACCAATCTTCTGCTTAGGAGGTACACGCTTTGTCTAGTAATTCCGCAATAAAATGTGATTCTATTCGCTTGTCTTCGTAGCCAACTTACAACAGCCGCGAAATTCAAAAAGTTCGCCCATTAAAGTATACGTATACATACATTTACTATATGTATTTTTTGAGTATATTAGAGGAATACTCTAACTCTAATGGTATCGATTAAAATATGAATGTAGGTAATACATATATAATATATATATATGTTTAATTTATTTTATCAATGCATTATTAGAAGTATTAAATTTATACTTTTGTGTCAATATGTACCGCCGCGGTATATACGCGCATATCTAGGTTTTGCACTTGGTGCTTCTTATTGTATGTGTAAGTATTTTTTTTAATACGGAATATTGAAACAAAATACTTATATAAAAATTAAACTATTTTTGTGTAACATCTTCGATTACACGTATTTTACATCTGAGATACATCTAATAGAAATATTTTGCTATTTAAGCTTCTAGAACAGAGTAGAGATATGTGTAGTATATTCGCTCTATACCTTTAAATTTGGTGCACATCTGTATATTAAACATTTACCAACCACTTTTATAATACATTTATGAATTACGGTATTTAAACGTATACTCAAATCCCGGACCAGATTCAGTGACCACGTGGGGTTCACGTGATCACACCAAACTCGTATGCACACATAGTATATAATTGATCTTTGGCGTCGGCCGTTTTTGTGCATAGAATGCCTTGATCACGCACTTTTATTACCAAATCTCTTCGGCGATTTTAGTATAGATATATGGTATTATAGATGAATACCTATTCTCTTGGTAACTCTGGAGCATATATTTTGCTACAGATATTGCTCTGCTCATGCGCACATCGAACGGTAAACGTAAGAGTTTAAGAAGTAGGTATGCAGTGGCAGTCTACTAACAGAGTAACAGTTTAAGGACTTATCAACGATCTCATTTATCTGTTAAAGTTTGGAAAATACTTTAAGTGATTGCAAATTATTTATTTCAAGTGAAGTGCAATTATTGTTGTATGGTTTAGCCGTCTTTTGGTAAGTATATTACATACAATGCATGCCAAACAACCTACAATTAGTACATAATTCTGTGCAATTAATACGCCATGTTTTTGTAATGCATTCACTGCGGTTTATTAACTATAGATACATAGAAAAACCGATGTTTACCGTAAACACACCGATTTTGTTGTACAATATATTGTCTCTCTTATTTCAAGAAAATACAAAATAAAATGTTGTTTGATTTAAACAAATAATTTTGTTAAAATATTTGTTTCATGTAACTAAATTATTTGGGGAATTATATTTTAAATCAAGCGTCTTGTTGCTTCAAATAAAGAAATTGTTGACTTTCAGTAAATCTATTTTCAACTAAAACAGAGATGTTAAAAGAAAGAATTATTTTAATATTACCTAAGGCATTTTCCGCCTAAAAGAGAATATGGGAAATAGACGACTGTCTGTCTACGTTTTTTTGCTGATATTTGTCCAAACGTTGCAAGTATTTTTGTGCTGCGTATTGATACCGATTTCGTTTTATATTGCATTCGAGTCGTTCGTACTAATTTTATAAGCTATATTTAACAAAAATAATGTGTTTAAATTAATTAAACATCTTAGTAGATCAAGCAATAATATTTGTTGTTTTAATTAAATGCTTTCCTAATTTCAAACATACATATTAATTAAAATAACAAGTTATTATGTTACAATGAATGTGTATTATAATTAAGTTAATGAATTTATATGTTTATAGCTAAATTTTATTTAGTTAGCTTGAGCTCATTGTTTGTTGGCGCAACTATATAGGTATCTAGTAGGAAAAAATGTTATTTAGTAGAAACAACAAAATGAACGTAACAAAATTATTTGATTCCAACAACCAAAAATTAGTTTGCCTATATACAAAGAAATAATTTGGTTGGGTCATACAAAATTTGCTTGACTCAAACAAATCGGTTTTTCCGTGTATGCGTTTGACAAACATATACATTATATTTGACAATAATGTTTCCAATATCGTATCAGAATGAAATAAGAATAACTAAAAAACTCTGGCTTTTAATTTTGCTTAGATTTCTTTAAAATTTTGTTTGTTGCAGCCTATTCAACAAGTGACAAGTTCTGCTAACTCCTTGAAGTTATTGCATGCTCCTTATTCTAATTTCTACTGTTTGGGTAAAAATAAATTTCTTGAGATTGTATAAATATATGTAATAAATCGGAAAGTATGTGGTTAAGATGTCTAAGTTAAATAAAATTGTCAGTAAACGCCATTTGCGTCGAAAATAACATAGAAAAAAATCAACAAATCAGCGTTATTCAGCAGTTACAGATACCTTCCACGATGCCTGTTTTACCCATCTCTTCTAAAGCTGCGTACAAAAATTTGGAGCTATTTTTGACAGACGAAAGCAATGCTTTGTACATGGTAAGACTACACGTTTTTATTCAATTACTTTGAGTCTGTATCCGAAACGTTTAATATTTTCTAGAGACGAAGATTAGCAGCTATCGGGGGTTCTAGTGTAAGGTCTACAGTAATGAACATTTTAAAATTCGTCCCCAGCAATGAGGTTGCAATGAAGTTTAATTGGTCTTGTCATCGGGACAAGAGGGCCTTTAAACATACCGCAATAATGTCGATAGTTAATGGTAATATTTTAGCAATTCTGCTTTTAATTAAGTATTTATATTCTTTTATTTTTTAGAAGCGGTAAAACTGTCTTATTCGGGAAGGGAACCATCAGATTTGACTGATACTTGTATTAAAAATGCTGTTAAAGATTGGTTAAAATTAGCCAAACACAGATACCTTTACTCATCAAAAAAAGTAAGAATTGAATAAAATGTTACTAGGTTTTTCTGTTTCTAGAACACGTAATCTTTAATGTTTATTACGTAATATATATTTTATTTTATTAGTTATGCATACAAATTCTTATTTTGTATTATCTATATATAGTTCTGTTTAATAAACTAAAATTAAAAATATATGTATACATAATTTTTTTCCACCTTCGAAGGAATTTATCTAATTAAAATTAAAAAAAAATATTAATATGTCAGATATAATGTTTGAAAAATATCGTCGGTAGAATAAGTTTGTATCTACATACACAGAGAAGTTACAAAATAGGTGAGTAAGCTTTTGTTCCTGTATCTATTATTATTCTCACATATTATCCCAACATTTTCTAATTGTATGTAATGCATCTAAGATATAAAATGTGTGGATAAAAAGCAAAATAGCTTAAAATTTTGTTTAATCACACATAACTCTAATTTTAGTATTACTAACTAACATTGCAAAAATGTGCTCTTGCTAAATACACTTACACACTTTTATTTGTAATCTTTCCGATTAACCTTGCAGGATCTATCCTCATTTTATTTATAAATCGTACATTAATTACGTACATGAAATTATTTGGGTATATGTATTATTTTGCCTAATTTTAGCGTATACGTGTACTCAAATAATGATGCAAGTACCGCGAAATCAAAAATTATATTGATAAAGGTTTGCCATGGAAAGTAAAACGTCTGTCTTAAGTTATATCATTAAGTGTCATACTGTCATTAATTGTTTGTCAATATGACACTTAATGATATAACTGAAGACAGGCGTTTTACATTCCATGGGCAAACCTTTATCAATATAATTTTTGATCTCGCGGTATAAAATACACGCTTCATTTCTGGTGATCTTCTACGTATAAAATCAGACATTCATATAGGTATATATCAATAGCGTCATTTAAGTGCAAAATGAGATACCATACCCGTATAAATTCTGTATACATGAATTGGGATAATTAACGTTAAAAGTATAGTGTAAATATACGTTTACATCATACGTATAAATTATGTATAGAAGATACGGTTTTTTTTTGTATTCCGTACGCCAATGATTCCGGTTTATTAGATACCGTAAATACACAATATAATCAGTGCATATTACCTACGTATAAATTCAGTATATGAGAAACACTTGTTTTCCAGACTTCGTCTACCAATTATTAATGGATTTCATATAATATAAATAAACGTCGAAGTCGCGGACATTTTGCAGTTTATTATACCGTTTACATATACCGTATAATAACCAATATACCTACGTATAAATTCAGTATATGAGAAACACTTGTTTTCCAGATTTCGTCTACCAATTATTAATGGATTTCATATAACATAAATAAACGTCGAAGTCGCGGACATTTTGCAGTTTATTATACCGTTTACATATACCGTATAATAACCAATATACCGTATACGGATATTTTAGATATATACGTTTAATCTACCATTCTGTGTTGCTTGGGTGTGCTATTGATACGAGGCTGCAGGTATGGTATTTTGAAATAATATTAATTTTATAATAAATACTTATTGATAATGTGTAATAATTAAATACAATAATTTGAATTTCCCGCGCCCAGCTCTTCCTCATGTATAACACTATATAGCTACGTAGTAATATAAACATATACGATCATGGTACTTGAGACGTTTTCAAGCAGTAATGGAAGCTGATCTCATGGAAATTTCTGTACATTGCCCTATTAAGGTTTTCCTCGAAGGTATTCGGCCCAAGGAGAATGTCATCAATCACTCCTCCCCAAACATTCATCAAGAAACGGTTGTGCAAATGGTTCTCCAAAATTGCATGTGGATTTTCAGTGGTTCAGATGTGTTCGTTGTGGAAATTAGTAACTCTTTCTCTGGTGAAAGTTGCTTCGTCAGAGAAAAGTGTAATCGGAATTAAATCTTCATTTTCTAAAATCCAAATACAAAAGACTTGCTTTGGGGCATAATCAATTTTTCAAGTTCTAGACTGACTGGAGATGATACGAGTAGAAACCATTTTTGTATAGCGTAGTATGTATTGATGACTTTGACTGTCTTGTTATTGCTGCAATACTGCGTAGACATACTTATTTATCCTGTTCTACTTCTCCTAGGACAGCGTCAGCATTATTCCTGCGAGGAACTTCACATTCACTGTTTAGTTTGGAGAAAGATGCTTTTTCTTTATGGGACTAGGCAACAGTTTTGCATAGTTTTCTCACAAAAAGCCAATCTCGCAGGTCTAACATCGCTACCATTGCAGTAACCATACAAAAAGACCATATCAGCATATTCATGATTCGTAAACTAGAATCGCAATTTTAGAAATGTCAACACAAGCACAAACTTCAAAATTTATGACACTCTGGGTTTTGTCAAAAGGAACTACTCGAATCTAATACAGGAGTGTCCGACGAGGTAGTTCTAGTAGTGCGGTGGAGCAGTAAGTAATCCAGTTGGTGGAATTGAAAGCGCTAATAAACATTTAATAATTCCCAGAACTTTGGGTTTAAAAAATTATACATTAAGATTTTTTAAGAATATTTTATACATACGGTTATGCTTTTAAGCAAATTATTAACAAACGAGAAATTGGTAATGTAGATGTAGGTGATTTAGTTGAATTATGTACGCCATTAGCAACATTACCTGCTGATATGTTGGGATTTTATATGAATCAATCTGAATTATCTGCATTTACTGGAAAAGCCAAAGTATTACATGTGAATGTTTCGGTAGTTCCACAAGGATTACGAACAGCTTTTGATTTTGGAACAACTTTAACTGGCACAGCTACTTCCGAGCATGTTTCCATTGGTTGTTCTGGGATAGGATCAAATAATTTAATTTATAATCGACATTGCGTGTATGTACAATAGCGATGCAAAAGTTCCCATGACACCTACAGGAGTCAGTGATGTTAGTTCCGCAGATTTTATTAAAAAAAAATTACGGTTCTGTAAATTGGACTGTTAGGTATGAATTTAGGAATTCCACGACATGTTAATATGTATTTGGTATTATTATCCAATAGTAATCGCAATCCGACTGGACAATATGCTAATAAATATCAAATGAATAGCAATGGTTGGCCTAGTATCGACCGTATGTATAATCGATGGAATTTTATGCCTAGAATTAGTGAACAAGTAATTGATTACAATTATACACCAGTTAACGGTGTAATTTGGTTTAAAAATCATTATTTGCCATACAATGCTAGTGACTCTGATACTGCATGGAATCCAACGTCATATTTTTTAGGAAGTAAATTGAAAGTACAAAATTAATATATAGCAGATTCTAAAAAAGTGGAATCTGTTATAGCTGCTTCTGTGGATGCTCGTACTTACATTAATGTTAATTATAATAAGGAACCACATATTGTAAATATTTTAACAGCATCAATAGATCCCACAAACCAGTATAATGTTCACGATCGTCAAACACGAAATACAGCGATTCCTTTACCATATTTTGGTATCTTACCTGTACCACAATTAAATCCAGCTACAGATAATACACAATTTCAAAATACTTGTGCTTATTGGTCAGTTAAAGCAGATTTAGTAATGGAAGTGAATGCAGAGTCTCTTTTTACAATTGGAACTTCAATCCATGGAGGACCTCATGAATTTAACTTAAGAGTTAATGTAGCTGTAGAATCAAATGATTATAATGATTGTAGACCTGGTAATTTGGTTACATTTGGTAATTAAAATAAATACACATATTTTGTTTCAATATTACTTTTATTTCATACCTTTATCATATATTATAAAATAACAATTACAATTAAGTTGACAGAAAATAATTACATACGTAAAACACTGGGTATTACATCATA
This sequence comes from Amphimallon solstitiale, assembly GCA_963170755.1. Taxonomy (NCBI): domain Eukaryota; kingdom Metazoa; phylum Arthropoda; class Insecta; order Coleoptera; family Scarabaeidae; genus Amphimallon; species Amphimallon solstitiale. The sequence goes on along the minus strand of OY720682.1, from coordinate 75,694,771 downwards.
GTCTAATAGTAAATGATAAAATGCTATTGGAATTGGTTTTTTCAGACAATGTTTTAAAAATGGCGCACATTGCCATTTATAACGGATCATTCTACAAGTAAAAGTTACATCATTTGGAAAAATATTATTATTTGACAAAACAATAACGGGTGTACGATTAAATATAGCATCTTGTTGATATTTGACTTTAACGTTTATTGTATCACCACCGAATAACGTTTTAATTGTATCAAATTGAGAAACCTCACACATCGGTTGATTCCATAATAAAATACATTCTTGCATTGGTAAATTTGAATATTTTGAAATATTAATAAAAAAATGTAAAACCATATCAAAAAAAAATTCTTACCACTACTAGCCGGTGATACAATTTCTGTACAATTAATCTTTGGTAAACACTTTTCTACAATATGATATACGTCTAATAAAAATTGTTTAACATTTTCTTCTGAATGTAATTGATATAATAACAGTTTCTTGCAAACGGCAACATATTCGTCAATGGAGTAATAATATTCATAAATATTTTCAGAAGTACAAGCAAAATATGGAGCACTGTTACCTTAAAAAGTTAAAATGAGGTGTGGCCACCACACGACTTTCTTATACGTATGAAAGTGTTACTTCCGGTCCGAATTTTGAAATTTCATTTATACAAAAAATATTCCAAATCCAACTGTAAATACTTTTGTACTCTTCATAAATATATATAGAATGCATAATTTACGACATATTTGCAAAAAATCGCTATTCGATAAGAGTAAAAGTGGTACTTCCGGGCTGAATTTTGAAATTTTTTTTATACAAAAGATATTTAAAGTATGTTCTAAATACTTTTATACTCGTAATGTACCTGCCTAGAAAGCATGACTTGCGAGATATTCGCAAAAAACTGATTTTCGATAAGAGTAAAAGACGTACTTCCGGTAGGAATTTCGAAAAACTTTATTAAAACAATTTTTCTCAAATTTAATTTTGAGTACATTTGAATTCTTTATAAATTTGTTTAAACTTAGTAATTGATGAAATATTTGCAAAATTCGATTTTTTCACTGAAGTAAACTACTACTTCCGGTCTGCCGATTTTGCTCAAAATCTAATCAGTTCTCAAGAGGGAGATTATATTCGTAAATACAAAATTTTGAATTGATATCTACAGCGGTTTGACCGCTATCGTGGTCACACACACACAGACAGACAGACAGACACACACACACACACACACAGAGAGAGAGAGAGAGAGAGAGAGAGAGAGAGAGAGAGAGAGAGAGAGAGAGAGAGAGAGAGAGAGAGAGAGAGAGACATTTTTTAAAAACCACTTTTTTGGTATCAGGGGACCTCAAAACGTGGACATCTGCAAAAATCTCGAGGTCGAAAATTTTCATTATCACAATACTTCCTTATACTACGTATAAGAAAGTAATACATCGAAAAAATATCATACGAAATAATTTGTAAATATAAAATTTCTACATTTTGAACAATTATGTCGTTACGACGCTTAAATTTAAATTTCGAATTTAACGAAGCCGGTGTATTGACAACATTTAATAAGGGGCTTGTCGAGAATTGACAAATGAATTCCAATAATTCCTCTTCTTCACCTCTTTCTTGATATCTTTTACTCTTCGAATGGCTGTCTTGATTACATCTTAAATTGGTTGGTATAGTGGATCCACTTCATGCGGATTGTCGCTTCCCGCCAACATTGATTCTTCGGAATTTTCGTTAAATTCTTCAGCTCGTATAGTTCCAATTTCACCAGGTGGGAACCTTTTTCGTCCGGAGATTGAATAGTATAAAATCCGTCGGGGGTATTCCAAGAAATATTTTGTGAGATTTAATAGGTAGAGCTGTTGGAGGTACTCGGTACGAATAATTCGTCTTGAAGTTCGTTTGATAGGTAATCCAGTAATTCTGGTACATCGACAGTATCCTCCACTCCAGGAGCAGTCATGCACAACGTGGCTGTGGTCGGTATGCCAGACCAAGATGAAGAGGCCTCCCTTATATTTTTGTTGAATACATCTATTAAAATATCTTTCATTTTGCTCGGAAGTAATGTCTGGCAATACATCATGAATAAGTTTTTTTCCTTTAATAGCTCCGTAAACTTCTCGAATGAAATTTCGGCTTTTTCCGATAATTTTGCTTCTTTCATTTCTTTCATAACTATCTTCAGCGGTGTTTTTAACAGTGTTCATATTGTAATATTTTTTTTTTGTTAATTACTAGTTTCAATTTCAAAATAAAAGTTTTTTGAAACGCAATTTAATTGGAAATATCTTTAAAAGCTAAAAATTTCACAAATTTTCTGTAAGTAAATGAAAAGATATCATATTTATATAGCGCAAATTTGACAACGCATATCTCTATAACAGTTGAAAATTCGGCCCATGTTCATAAAAGTTTTAGTTTCTTATACGTAGTATAAGGAAATATTATGATGAACAAAATTTTGGAACTCGAGATTTTTGCAGATGTCCACATTCTGAAGTCCCTTGATACTGAAAAAGTGGTTTTTAAAAAATGTTTGTGTGTATGTGTGTGTAAATTTTATATTCCCTCATTAGATCTATTCAGATTTTCAGTAAAATCGGTAGACCGGAAGTTGTAGATTACTTCAGTAAAGAACTCGAATTTTACCAACTTTTCGTCAACTACTAAGTTTATCAAATTTATAAAAAAAAAATCAAATTTACTCAAAAGTAAATTTGAGAAAAATTTTATTAAAAAAAGTTTTTCGAAATTTCTATCAGAAGTAAGAATTTTACTCATGTCGAGTAGCAGTTTTTTGCAAATATTTCGCAAGTCATGCTTTCAATGTAAACACATTATGTGTATAATAGTAGTTTATACAACGAGTCAATAATGACAGTTATTACTCAGCTCGAGGGAATAATAGTCATTATTGCGAGTTAGTATACACTACTTTATCGACGACTAACTGAAAATTACTAAAAAAAATCAAAATAAGTAAACGAAAATGTCAGATTACTATATCAATATGACGTTTGATGGTTAGGCAGTCAGTAAAATGGCCGGACTTGTCTATCGTTACTATGACAACGTTAGGAACGTTATGTTCTTATTGGCGGAATGCAGTGAATAATGGTAACGTTATGGCCCATTATTCACTGGTCGCATTTCATTATTCCCTACGGGTATTATGAGTGTTATTATTAGCCAATATTGATTAATATAATACATACTTTATTGGTTAGTCGTCGATAAAAGCATTTAAAACTTGATTTTCAATACTTTTTGCATAAAAAAATTTTCAAAAATCCGACCGGAAATAACACATTTACTCTTATCAAATAGCGATCTTTTGCAAATATTTCATAAATTATACATTCTGTATAGATTTATGAAGAGTACAAAGGTATTTAGAGCTGGATTTAGAATAATTTTTGTATAAAAGAACTTTCAAAATTCGGACCGAAAGTAACACTTTTACGCTTATCGAGTAGCACTTTTTTGCAAATATCTCACAAAGTTTGCATTCTGTAGAAATTTATTAAGAGACTTGAAGTACTTGTTTTAAAAAAAATTATTTTCAATTTTGAATAATTTTTATATAAAAAAGAGAATTTCAAAATTTGAACCTTGAAGTAACACATTTACTCAGAGATTTACACCTCAATTTTGGACTTATTTTTGACAGAGGAGTCACTATACAAAAACCTCGAACTACCTCGTCGGACACCTGTATATGTGTGTATATGTGTTTAGAATAAGTGTTCATTTACAAAAGAAAAATTTTGTATACGTTAAGATCGAATAAAGTTTACCCATCACAATATGTTGCATAATATTGAAAAATTCATATTGAATATCACTTTAATTTTAATATTCATCGAATATATTATCATAATTTATATATAACGCTACTCAAGTATATTCTCAAAAAAGTCAGCAAGCTATATGCCAGCTTTGCATTATCACAAATCTATTTCCGAATTGAAAACACTTTTAAATTGGGACGCCTGATAATGGCTTCGAAGCTACAAAGGACGTATCCGGAAGTGAGTGGGAAATTTTCACCTTTCATTGTGTTCCCCCTAAATTGATTCTTTTTTCGCATCCTTTCAAGTTGTCGTAAATATTAATCTTGTTAAATTGCTAGGACTATTTCATTGTATACAAATGTCCGTGGTGGCAGAATGAATGTTGAAGAAAAAGAGATGAAATCAAGGGGATTTTAAACTGTTTGGAAATAATTATTCCCTCGCCTCGTCTTGTACGCCCGATATGCTAATTGCTTGGAATTTAATATGGGACTTAGTCAAACAAACGCAGGTATGTGAGTTATATGAACAAATTTCTGGAAGGGCATACTATATAGAGAATATTAAGGTTAGTAGGTATATAAGAATCGAATGGACTAATTAAAATTCCACCTAATATATAAAAAAGAACATCATTGTTGTATTGACTTTACAAATAAAAATACAAGTATAAATTGTATAAATATACAAGTCTAAACTTAAGTCTACCTATAACATAAAACTCTACATGTATCCTACCTACCTACAGCAACCCAATGAGTGTACCCATATTCTATTAATCATTACATTTAACATTGTACCTTATACGCCATTTAAGTGAAAAGTATATGTTGCTCTTTTAATATAATTTACAATCTACTTTAAGCTGTTTGTTTAAGTTATTATATATAACACTAGCCAACACGATTTTTATAACTGAGTTCACAGTCTTAAATTTTAGTATTTTGCTTTGTTAAACATTGGATAGATGTGGCTTTTACTTGGTGAAGATCCATTGAACTCAACGTAAAATAAAACAACAAATTTGTTTAAATCTTCACTATTCTTGTTAAACATACTAAAAGCTGTTCGAGTGACCCACTCTAATCGCCTTGGTTGAAATAGTTTAACCGAACCCTCAAAAAAGGCAAAACGATGTATGTTACTCCTCCCAGGAAATCGCGTCGGGAGCGTTCCCTCTTTGGGTACGTATATGCCGGACATTTTTTCATTGCGTGTGCTATATTTGGTGGCTGCTGGCGGCACCATACTCGAGATCGGAGGCTCCGAAAAGGGACCGCAGGCTTACGTATATAAAAATCAATGGTGGTGTGACAGAAAATAATGAAAAATCACTTCAAAAATCAAAAATTGCCAGATATGACAGATACATCGAAAAGTTTTACGGTTCTCATTTTCACGAAAGAATTCAACGCTGTCGACGTTTTGCGTGCAGATGAAGGCTGAGAAACCGATAAAATGGACTTTTATGCAACGTTTGGCAGCAATCTCCACTTTCCCAGTACTTCTATAACGAAGGTACAGGTCATTTAAAGCCTCTCTGACGGCGGAATCGGTAAAAAAATCTCGCTACAAAAAGTAGGCGACAGCTCGCGTCAATTCAAACACATCACATTTTGAAAGGTGCATGAAAAAGCATTAATTTCTTTTCTATATGAATATATAAACAATGCCGATGGAAATGATTAAATAAACTTAAAATGTATTATCGCACGTAAGTACATGAATAAATATAACGATTTTTCTATATTATTAAGATATATTAAATACAATAGATTTCATTATAAATGTCATCGAAATGTCGTCACGATAACATCTCGGGAGAGAGTTTCAAGTACGGGATATTTTTTGCTTAAAACTGGACGCAAGAAAGTCAGGCAACGACCAATTTTATACAACGAAGAACTTGAAGGAAGACTAAATAAAGAACCATCTGAGTTTTGCCTTTTGGGCCTGCCAAATTACGTGAGATGGACACGAATTATACAACACCTAAATGTCAATGTTGGAAATATATCAGTATTCAAGATATAATTATATAAATTTAAGCCATTTTACGAATGGGATCATTTAATAACATTTCTCATCGATACATATATTAAATGAATTGGATACATATCTATCATCTTTCTACATACAAATAATAGGGTGAGCTTTCTTTATTTGTCATATGTGTCCGAAACACTTCGAAATAAAAGAAATACATCAAATAAAATTCCCATAAGCATTTATGTAATTTCGTTTACCAATTGAGTTATAAAAGCAATCATTTAAAGTATGCGACTGCTGGTTGGCACCAACTAATCACAAGCACATTTTCGGTTAAATGGTATGACACAGTGTTTAGCATCAACAGCTTAGGAGCCAGCAAGATTTTCGATTGCGTTTTAGAAAGTATATTATTAAAGCGTAATATGAAAATTAATTAATTCTCTAAATGACCTGTAAGTTTAAAACATATTTTGTTTAAGTTCATCATGTTAGGTTGTTAATTTCATACGACAATTGGAATGACAATTTAGTTAAGCACTGTTACTCTAACATTTCGTTCTCGCAAGTTATTGTGAACGAATACACTTCAACGAACTGCTGTCACGATGACAGGTGGAATGACAATAATTTACTTAAGCATCTTAACGTCAGTCTGACTTTTCTTCATTTTCAAATAAATATCGTCGAAATGTTATCACTATGACAGTCTTAGGCTAAATGCACACGATTTATACAAAACCAGACTCTTAACGAAATGTTCTAAATGTCAACGTTCAGTAAATTGTATTGAAATATTATACGTTTTATGGGCAAATTCTTAATACCTAAATAAATTCATTTGCCACAAATTATAAATGTCAAATAATGTTTAATTAATATTTAGACATATTGTGCTTAATTTGCATCTTTATTCATAATCAAGACTAGAGTTGCAATTATTCTCCATTGACAGTAATCCAGATACAGATTTCAATATCATAGTAATATAAAATAAGGCAAATGTGTCAAAAGCAATGTTAATAACATTTTACTTACATTAAAAGAAAAATTATAAGTGTTAATATTCATGTACCTTTGCGACTGGCAGTCGTCACAATGCCAAAGAGGCACATTTACAAAGAAGCTTATAGAGAAAAAGTGGACGCGAAGAGGCAATTCTAACTCGAAGAGTGTGATGAACCACTATAATAACAATAATAGCGAGTGTTCTATAGATTTACTGTCTTTAATAAAAAAAAAAAAAAAATTGAGTAATCAACATTACTTATACCAATATTATATGACAAACATTATGGATCACCTATGATTTATGATGATCGTGTACCAGGCTGGTGTCGCAATCTTATTTCGATCGATTCAATTATTATTTGTAGCTTCGTTTTAATCATGAAATCTCCCCTTTTGTGTTATTTTTTTATAAAATATTTCATAAGAATCTCAAAATAATCCAACAAATAGAAATTATAGAGTGCTGTTTTGCAATATATGTAAGCAAAATGTTAACACAGATATTCCCATGTCAGTCTGTATGAATCTTTTAGTGTCAAGTCTTGCTTTGCGCTAAATAGAGCCCAAAAACTTCAACAATGAAAAGTCGGACTGATATAAATATGTTTAATTATATTGTCTTTCCACCTATCATCGTGACAGCATTTTGTTTAAAAGAAGTGTGCGTCTATATAAGGTGTGTGAAAAGTTTAGAATATCAAAAAGACTTTTTTGCGTTTTACAGGAAACTGTAATAAAACTGTAAGCGGGCGCGAAAAAGGCGATTCAAGCTCGAAGAGATTGCAAATACAACTAGTTTTAAACATAAAAACTGTATTCCAAGATAGGGATAGGGAGATAGGGATTACGTCACATTTGTAAAATAAATCGTTTATCTATTTTCACTAAGATTAACGTGAAATTTAAAATTAAAAAAGTATTGTAGCAAGCTCGTGCATGTTCGCCGCTATACCGTGAAGGGCATCGGCATTTACCAAGGATACGACGTCACGCATTCCAGAGAGAAGTAGAGAATTCTAATATATTAGTCATCGCGGAATATACTAAAATGGAAACTTCTGGAATCGGTACGTGCATATATGAAGGTTGCGGCTAGCGTAGTGATTAATTTATTGTTTAGTTGTTGTCGCGGTCTGGCCAGAGACAAACGAAATGTCACTGAATTGCGTGTGATTTGCAAGAATGGAAAACCGTGCAAGAGGCTGTAAAAATTCTCCTGACAGTTTTTGTTGTCTCTGTGGATTATATGTTACAAAATCGGAAAGGAAGCCTTTAGGTGAATTAATTCTAAGATGTTATGAACAATATTTTGGCTTGAAAATTAAAAATCAAGACAAAATAGGGGTACCACATATATGCTGTATTTCGTGTTATGTCAAATTAACTCAGTGGAAAAATAACAAGAATTCTTCTGAAGTCCTGTCAGAAGGGCCAATAATCTGGGGTGAACCAGCAGATACCGTCACGAACTGTCACTTCTTTCTTGTAAAAGGAATAAACACAAAGTAATGTATCCAGACATTCCATCTGTAAGCAAACCGATGAAAGAACTGATTGCGAGCTTCCAACTCCAATGCATTCAAATTCATCTGCAAATTCCACAGACGAGGAAGATATAAACGATATTTTGAAAGTGTCATTTTCAAGTGATCTGGCGTATGTTCCTTCTGACGAACCACATCTCATTACTCAATCAGATCTGAATGATTTGACACTGGATTTTGGATTAACCATAGAAAAATCACAAATTTCGATTAAAAGAATGGAATATTATACATTTCACTACAAGAATCTCTGTATTGAAGAATCGTCACGAAAAATTCAGTACATTTTACAAAGTTGAAAGAAATTTCTGTTACTGTAAATCAACTTTTGTATGAAGTATTAAATATAACCCCGCAGAATAGCGATTGTTTATTGACTCGTCGAAAACAAGTCTCAAAGCCGTTTTCCTTAATAATGGTAACTCGAAACCATCAATTCCAATGTCTCAACTATATTAAATCTCATTCAATATTCAAATCATCTTTGGTAAATAAGTGGTGACCTTAAGGTTAATTCCTTATTACTTGGACTTCAAGGATGGTTTACCGAATATTCTTGTTTTTTTGTGTCTATAGGATACCCGAGCAGTTCAGCATCATTACCAAACAAAAGAATGGCAACCTCGGACCATCATTATTCCGAGAGAATTTAATGCAAAATTTGAGCCGTTACTGAATTATAATTTGGTGATTCTACCCCCTCTACACATTAAATTAGGATTGATTAAACAGTTTGTCAGAGTACTAGAAAAAGAAGGCAACTGTTTTAAATACTTATGGGATAATTTCCAAAGCAGTCTGATGCGAAACGTCGTGAAGGAATATTTGTTGGTTCACAAGTTAGGAAGCTGTTTAATGATTTAGAGCTGCAGCATGGACTTCTTTTAAAAATGTTTGCAAATATTTTCTGTGAAATCAAACGAGTGTAAACTACCAATATATCGTGGTTAATTTGGTAGAAAACTATAAAAAATTAGGGTGCCGAATGTAGCTCAAAATTCATTTTTTGCATTCACATTTGGATTTCCTTCGGTAAAAAACTCGTTTTTTTTAATTATTTCGGCCAATTTTGACTTTGTTTTAAATACTTTGGAACAAATTAGAGGAAACCTAGAACAACCTGGAACAACCATCAGGTATAACATAGATAGATAGAAGCCAGGAAGATCACACAGGATACGAAAGGAAGATGTCAATTATATATGAAAAATAGTATTAACAAACCCAGACAGGCAAATTAATAAAAAGTTGATTAGAATAACGATTGTATATATTAAAAACACATTGTTTAATCATAATTTTATTTTTTAAGTTAGCAATAGTATAACAAAATTATAACCGTTTTACTTTTTAATCATCATATATGCTAATCCAATTTACATCCTTTCATAATACGTATTAATTAAACTTACTTTTGGATGACCATTTCGCAATTATTATTATGTCTCGTTAACTTTGTATTTACAATGAACAGGGTCTATTATCTTTATTACTTTCCTATATCTAGGTATATATGCATGGTTAATGAAAAGGAATTTTCACAATTTTCGTCATTGAATAAATAACTTTTTTTAAAAAACATACGTTTATTCAAATCGTTAAGCTCGAAATAGGGGAATACTGGCCATCGTGGACAATTGTGGCGGGAGTAAATTTCTTATTTTCCACTGGTGCAGCGTTATTGAACTGTGTACCATACGCATGCCCGCCTATTCTTTTCTTCGGCCGGTGCTCGACTTCGTCTGTATCAACATATTTGTATTACGGGGGTGTTAAAGATGCTCCGAAAAACAACATACACAAATTAATATATAGTATGATTCGAATATATAACTAAAGATATATATATATATATATATATATATATATATATATATATATATATATATTCAAGAAGGTATTATATCAGGGTTGCTCTTTCGCTATTTTCGTAAATAGGAAGTTTGCACAATATACACAATATACAATGTTGTATTCTAATGACATCAATGTAATAATTATAGCTAGAAACGCAAATGAATTACAAAGTAAATTTATAAAAATTAATGCTTTTACTTATTTCTTTTGGAAAATCGAATGTTTACATTTATATGCCTTGTGATTTATTATTTATAACAAATAAATAATAAAGCCCAGGCCTTATAGAGGGGAAGTTCGGATAGCGCCGGCACTTAACCGTTTTGTCAAGTTTTGAGACAAAAAAATTGAAATTTTAAATAGATTTCTGTCAAAACATTTATTAAACATGAACTAATAATAATGAAGAAATAAACATAAAACGTGCAAATGTGAAAAAAATAGTATATTACATACCGAGGTGTACATTACTGTCGACACAGAAATGAAACTTTTCACCGAATACTATTTTATTTACAACTATAATTATCATATTTATTTGTGATAATTTAATGCATATGTAAAAAAACCCATAAGTCAGAATTGTTTTGTCACTTTGACAGCGATAAAAGTTTACTTTAACTTTTATATCGGCAAAAAAGTTGTTTACCTTTGGTTGGCCTGACAACAAGTTGTTTTTCCTCGTTATGTCATTAACTCAACGAACCCACTGTCAAAATAAAATGTCAAAGTCGACGCAACCGTAAGCTTTGCCTGAATTTGCTTACCTTATCATCATAGTGTTCGTTGTGAAGTGTTGTTATGACAAAATGTGCAAACTTATTGTAAGTAATCTTCACAAAATGTATAATAACTGTGCTTTTAATAACTCTATTTTTAAATGATATAATTACTATGTAATATATTTTTTCTACGAGCGGACGGAAAATTGAATTTTCCACACACATTTTAGTGTGGAAAATTAATTTTCCCGCACCGTGCGGAAATAATTTTCCGCACTGTGTGGAAATAATTTTCCACCTCAATATGTCAAATTAATAATAAGCCGGTATATTATGGTGGTTGCGAAATGCTCTAGTTACCATGTGCAACTAACCAGTTATTTACTTTCATTTTTGTTTGTTTATTGTCAGAAAACTGTCAGTGCTCGTAGAAAAACTATTGTACCTAACACTTGCGGAAAATGTTTTTTTCGCACTCGGCTGCTTTACCGAAGTCCGCTACGCGTCGTTCGGTGAACGGCAGACTCGTGAGGAAAAATTTATTTTCCGCACTTGTTAGGTAAATAGCTATTTTGTACTCACCGTCTGTAAACTGACATTTGGCGCATGTGTAGCTCGACTGGGAAATACGTTTTCCCGGTTGAGGCGACTGTAAATATTGAAAAAGACACTGGCCTTTGGGACATTAAAAAAAATCTAACTTGGTAGTAATAAAATTTAGTCTATAAAATACTACTTCCCTCCACTATTCTTCACTAAAAGTTGGGGAAATAGGAGTAATAATTAGAAATTTTTCCAAAAAAATTGTGCCGCCATCTATTTGACGTCATTTTAAGCGACATCTTAAGCAAGATTCAAGCGCCATCTATTTGAACCACATCGATATTCATATTGGCAGTTCGGAATTGTTTGTATTAAACAAAAAATCGAAATAAATGTACCACAAATTTATAAATATAAGAATAAATACCTCATGTTTGCATTGTGTAAGAATATAATAACTTAATTTTAGGGAAAGGTGAGTAATAGTTACGTACATGAAATGCTTAAATTAATTAGGTAATATATCTTAGGTTAGGTATGATACCAATGACATTAATCAATAATATTTTTTTTAATTTAATGTTCGTACAAAAAATATTGTACAAACCACTTGCGTGAAGACATCTTCCACGCATTCGCGCAATTAAAAGCACTCGCTTCCTGCGGTCGCTCGTGCTTACAATGTGCGCTCATGTGGGAAAATAGTCTTCCCGCAGTTGGTTCGTAAATAACTATTTCAGTAATTGTTTACACATTTAGTAAATTATCTTAACTAATTAGACTCGAGCTTTCTTTTTATTTCCGAATAAATTTTCCATTTTTAAACTCTAATTTAGTTGCTAAATGGTAATTGAACTCAACAAATTCGGATTTGTCGTTTTATCAGGCAATTTGTTTCGTACAGAAACAAAAATTTTCGTTAAAAAGTGAAAATTTATCCGGAAAAAAAGCTCTCGTTTAATTAGGCACGGAGGAATATTTTTTCCTGGCATCCAAGGTATAATTTTCTTTTTTTTTCTCCTCTTTTTTATTTAGTTTATTTTTCCGTTGACTTTTGCGATCTGTCTGTTGTTGTATACTGACTTATTTGCAAGAATAAATTTACTTTACTTTAAAAAAAAAATTATAAGTGATAAAAATTCCAGTAAAAAATTTGACATATTGAGTTGTCATATTTGTGATGTTCTAGCGTAAACGTCAAATAAATACACGTTAGTTTTTTCGGTGAATAGATTATAAAAGAAATGTTGAGTAGTAAAGCCTTCAAGGACTACACTCCACTGGAACTGAGGGAAACTGTCCTCCCGTAGCAATTCAGATATCTTAGCTCGAATGGAGAAGGACAAGAAATCACTATTTCATCATATCAGCAAAAGCAGAGTTGCCTATCTACATGGATTCAAGCTTCCAATAATTCAAATGTAACAATTAATTTTAATAAACAAGTTCTTGTTCATCTTCTTAATTAAAATGTGGTTGGAAGCCTTTTAATGTATTATCAAAAATAATGATAAACTAACTTTTGATTCATATTGAGGTTAGGAAATGACGCCGGGAAGTAAACGTGAACAAAGTCACACTTCCAAACTTTTAAAAAGTCAGAAATGCCAACATTGCGCGTATGGTTGTAAATAAAAATATTTTTCTAAGGGCTACATTTGCCGTCAATTCTGTGATTGGCGGGTAGCCTCGAACACGCAAATTCTGCAGTAAAGATCAACTACTGATGATTTTTACAGCAGAATTTATTTCCGGTGCTGAATAGTCTAGCTCTCTTTACAAAAGTCACATACATAAGTGCCCCCTTCAGCACCAGTACACTGTTCATGATTTCACATTTCTGACAATGAACCCAGTCTTCCTCGAAGCTTTCGTTGCAAAGAATGCATGAAGTTGTTTCTTGCTGATTATGGATCTTCTTTTTTGGTTTTACACACGTCTGCAAATCTGTTTTGCTTGATTTTCCGAAAAAATTTTAAAACTGTTTTAACTTTTTCTTTCTTAGCTTCTTGTTTTTCAACATTCCAGATTCTCGTTCTTCGATACAATCTTTGTAGGGAGTTGAAGTCAGAATTTTACTACATTCAGCTTTTATTCTTCGTGAAGTAAGGCGATGTTTACTAGCATGTGGAACTGGTGATAATTTTTCAAGAGCTTTGCCGATGCTTCCACAATGGTCGTCGATTAGATTTCAACAAGTTTCATCGAGCAATTGCGTTGGAAATTTCGGTGGGGATATTGTGATTTGCAAAAGAATTTTAATTTTCTGTGACGTTGAGGATGAACTTGTTGATGGTTGACATGTATCAACAACGCAACGTTCTTCTCATTGCTGATTAAACAGTACTAACTTTGAAACAGTTTCAGGAAGCTGAGACTTTGTAGACGAGCATGTTGATGGTTGACAAGTTTATCAATTTGTTGCAAGTTTGACACAGTTTCAGTTAGCTTATTTGATGATGTGCAGTTTTCAAAATCAGTCAATTTTGATGGAAGAAAGTCCAAGTCAGTGAAGACACCCTGATTAAAAGGATAGACACCAGTACGGGAAAATTAATTTTTTGCTATTTCCACTCTAGATACTCTGGAACTAATAAAGTAATATCGTAATCCGTTATTCCTCATGCCTGGATTCTTTCTCACCCAGAAGGAAGAAGCGTCCATGTAAGCATTTTTGAACGGCTTTATAGAGATTCTGTCTAAGGGTTATGGTCAATGACTCGTGTGAGGTAGTATGCTCAGCATATGTATGTTATTATTTCGAGCGTACAAAATTACTTCAAGTTTTTTATGGCTGCAATGCCCGTCTAAAATTAACAATACTGGATTCCGCAGAAGGTTTTGTGCATTTTGCGAAATGTTTCATCCACTTTAGAAATAATTCCCCATTCATCTATCCGTTTGGTTGGCATACACCTACACAACAACAGAGGAATATATTGTCCTATTGCACTCATACGGAACATGTCAGTAATATTTTCCCCTCTCTCACTAGAAGTTAATTTGCCCACGTGTCGTTTTCCTTTGGTCGACAAGACCTTACTATTAACGTGAACGCACAACACTCCAGTTTCGTCTGCATTAAAAATATTGGATGGAGAAAAAGAAAACATCTTCATTATAGTTTCTAATTATCAAAAAACACTTGCACTTGCGGCCTATTAAACCCCACAGCTCTCATGAGGCTTGCAGACTCTGCTCTTCTTAGGCTGAGGTCTTTTTATAAACTGATAATAAAACTCTAAACCTGCCATTCGTGTTTCCTTATTAAATCTGTGCTTAATGTTTAAAGATTCTACTAGAGCAAATGCAAGTTTTCGGAATTCCTTCACTGTTAACGACATCATTCATCCATCTAGATTCTGCACATGTTTAACCAGCTCAATTTCGTATGTGTCAGAAAATGTGCATTCGAATCTTCCTAATTTTGGTATAAATTTTATTTTCTGACATCGTTTTACAAGTGATATTTTATCTTGTAGAGTACTCTTAGGAACGCCAAAGCGCACAGCAGTATCCCTAACGGACGTTTCAAATTCTAAAACGGCTTTAACAGCATTTTCCATTAATTCTTTTGTCCATGATCTTCTATTACTCAATTTATTTCTGTGTTTTGACATCTAAAAAGACACAAAAGGAGGTAAGAAATCTGTCCGAACGCAATAATGACGAACCTGCAAGGAAAAGACAAAAAACGACAGCTGGAGATAACAGAGCTGTTATTGCAATGGAAGTATGTGACACTATTTTAAACCAAGTTAGCGACCGATTTGGTTTTAGGGATCACTTAAGTGCAGCAAAAATTTTTTTAATTCTCAAAATTTTAAAACTTATAGTAATTTATTTTCACAAAAACATTTTGATGAAACTGTGAAATCTTATCCTATGTTGGACAGTGTAAAATTGAAACCTGAACTTTCAGCAATTTATTGGCGCCATGACATGTGTGACGTAGGTGGTGTTTAGCCACGTTTAGTGTTCATAACAAACAACAACCTAAAAAGGGTTTTGACGGAACATACAAACTGTTAGACATTATTTGTACAACGCCCATGTCGACAGCAGAATATGAACGATGTTTTTCCACCCTCAACGCATTAAAACTTTTCTGAGAAGCACAATGTCAGAAGATCGACTGAACGCATTGGCGGTCCTATCCAGTCTATCCCGGATTTTGACAACAAAGTCATAGACTTCTTTTCCAGCATCAAAAATAGCAAAAAGGATTTTAGGTGCAAAGAATATGTAAGTTTTTTTTTTGTGCCCACCCTCTTTCATAACTCACGAGCCTACTATTTTATGTGTTAAACTATAATGAATCGTTAGAATACATTTCAAATATCATACTTAATACCAAAAAAAGGTCAATCTGTGTACACAACTTTTATAAAAATTACTTTGAAATAGTCTCTTCTTAACTCCATATACTTTACACGCGTATCCGGTTTGTTTGGATTGTGAACCTTGATCTAGGATAATTGTGACGTCAACAGAATATGCCCGCATTGTTATATGTCTATTGCATTAAAGTTTTGCATATAATCTCTACAAAACTCAACTTTACTTTCAAAACTCTATTCCAGGAACAACAAATCATATTCGTACATGTCGCCCTTAAATTTGATTTGAATAAAATATTGTTCGTAAATATCTATCGCCTCTTTTATCTTCCACACACCTTTTCGAGAAACATGATTGATATAGCATTTTCTAGAAACGTAACAGTCAGATACATCCGATAAGTGACGACAGCTTCCATAACATTATCTCCCGAAATATATTACGGAATACGTAACAATCTCTACAGCATTTTTCTACATACTATCCCTATACATCATGAAATGAACTAAAAGTAAAATAATAAGTCCCATCGCCCTACTAGATAGAATTACTATCGCCCCCCTAACCGTTATCCGGTAAATTAGAAGCTTGACAATATATTAAAACTCCTGCAGGCATTGGAAGGGATTTTTACTTTTGGTCGATACGCCCACACACACACATATATATAAAGAAGTACAAATGACACAAACCTGGCAGAGGATATCACTGGTGTTTTTGTAAGAATTCAGACAGGAGTTATATGATTAGACAGGATGGCGAAATTCGAGGACGCGGCTCATATTGCAAATCAATATTTACTACAGAAAAAACGCAGTGAATAAAATATATGTTTCCAAGTGTAACAAAAAAAAGGTAACATTCAATGAACTTTAGCTTTATTTAAAAAGTCGTACATTTCGCGATTATTTCCTTCGACGACACAATTTTGTCTGTTATACAGCTTGTGTCAAATACCATTAGGCATAGAGATTCAATGTTTACGTGCGATCTATACGTATGCATGTAATACGTGGCAACGTGGTACCCCTACTGTTCGTCACCAATGCCGGCGACAACCACCGACACCACAACGATTTTCTCCGATCCCCATTGTTCCCACTACTGCCCACCCAGATTTTACATTCAATGTTTAGCGGCGAACACGTTACGGTGTGCAATAAAAGCATTCTGTAAAATGAATTTATAATGAGTCTGTATACACCCGCTGAAAAGTTTCAGATAGTAAAAAGGTTCTATGGTAATAACTCTGCAATAACGTGCATAAATATGTTTGCTCTGACTTTTGCAGACCGTCCTGTACCTTGCAAACAAACAATTTATAATAGGGGAGACTGTTGTACCTTGGATCACTTTTTCTAATATACGACTAAAAATTAACAACTTTCGTTTTTATTTTAGTTATAGGTGTCTATTTTATGTAACATCTATTCGACTTCAGTTTTCTTTTATCCATAAACGGTATTATAAGCAAAGTTAATGAAAAACTAAAACATTTATAATAGCAAGTAAACTGATTCATGGTACATGATGGTCTTGTACCTTGGATCGCATCCTCCTGTACCTTGGATCATACAGAAAGGCATACCAATGCATATTGAATAAAAAACTCCAATGTGCAGCTGCAAAAATTTATTTGTTTAAAACATCTGAAGAAATTTACACAGAAACAGTAATTTTGTAATATAAACAACTGCTCCCTATTTTACATTATAGTTTGAAAAATCTACCTTAAACCACACTTGTTCTGCAACTCGAGTTGAACCACTGCACTTTGATGGTTTAGGCAGTTTGAGTAAAATGTCTGACTCATTTACATCAAATGATTGCGATGATTCTATGACAAATTTGTTACTCAAGCTAATACGTTTGAAAAACTGTATTTGGAATTCACACCCATCACAGTCTTTAGAAATAATTTTCCCAACATAGTGCTCAGTTGGCCCTCGTTTCTTCTCAACCTTGACAAGAACGTAATCGCCATTATTGAAACTGGATCTTTCAAAGTCAAGCTCCTCCTGAGCGTCGGCTAATTCAGCGTTAGTTGATGCAAAAAAGTTATCATCGTTATCAGAGTCATCAACATCAGACATATCAATTTGATCGTCATTTTCTGAGTCACTTTAACAAACTAATCTTTTCCTAGCTTTATCTTGAGATTTACTTTTACTTGCAGGTGGCTTAGTAGTCTTTGATTTTGGCAGGCCTTCTCTTTTCTTAGACTTTTCTATCCTTATAGCTTCTTTTTCGGGTGTATCTGTTACTATCTTGCTTCTTCCAGGTTTTCTACCTCGTCTGTTGGTCTTCCTAGGTGCTGCCTTCGGGTATGGCTGAACTTCTTCAGGAGATCTAAGATCATTAGATCTATTTTCATTCTGATTTAGCGTTGCAGCTGAAGTAGACGGCTCATCTTCGCTTCGATGAGCATTAGTCATAATAGGCGTAGTAGGTGGCGTTGGAGACTGGATAACAGCTAGATTTAAACTTGTACTGACTGAATTTTTAACTGGGAAAGTGTCGTTAGGGTTTGGACGATCGGAGACGTAAGCTCCAAGAAAGTCCTGCTCTGAAAATACTTGTCTGTTAAATGGATAAATTCCTGTTTTCGTAAAACCACTTAAAATATTACTAGTACTAAATGCTTTAGGGTAAATTTGGCCAACTATTTCTGCAATATTATAAATGCTGAAAGTTTTCCCGGGTTGTTCAATAGCCAAGAGTCAACAGCTTGGTTGTAAAAGTTCTTCAGAGGTGAGTACACCGATACGTCAAGTGGCTGCAGCCTATGGGATGTATGGGGCGGAAATGTGAGTATAACAACACCTGCTGCTGATGCTTTTTCAATAACTTGCAGAGATAAATGTGTTTCATGGTTATCTACTATTAATAAAACACGTTCTTCCTTTGACGGTTTTACATGAGCTATGAAGTGATCCATAAACTTCACATATAATAATTCGTTAGACCATCCTGAGGGATTCGCCCCACCAATTGTTCCAGGGGGTGCACCATAAAGCATGTACTCCTTGAAGTTTACCCTCGGAAACACTAACAATGGAGGGATGTGGTTACCGATGGCATTTACGCAAGCAGACAATGTGACGACGTGACCCCGTTCACCGGATGTCACACTTCCTACCTGCTTTATACCCTTTGGGGCAACAATTTTGTTGGGATTCTGTACTGTTGTTAGCCCGGTTTCGTCTTGATTCCAGATGCGATGAGGAGGAAAAGGTCCTAATCTCAACTGTGCATCTTCGAGATTTTTGAAGAATGTTTCAACATTGGTAGGATTGAAAGCAGTTGCCCGTGACAAACTTGTCTTTTCTGGCTTTCTAATGGTTAACTTCGCAGTATGCCTTGTCATAAATAGTCTCAACCATTCTTCTCCAGCTGTTTTTTCTTCATCCCACTTGACAGGTCGATTCTTATTATTGGCCATTGCGAATTTATAAGCTAGACTCCGAACTCCTTTCTTTGTCAATCCATAGTTCATCTTAGCTACTTTGTTGATATACTCTACCAAACAGAGCTCTTCTGCTTCTGAAAATACTTTTCTAGTGTCGTACCGAACATCATATTTGAACTCCTCTTTCCCAGAATTTCTAAAAGCCTTCAAATGCCGAACTAATGTTGTAAATTTAATGTTAAACACTTTACATGATTCTCTAATAGAAATTTTATTGTCTCCTTCAGCGCACACAGCTTCAATTGCTTTTTGTATTGCTTCTGGATCAATATGTTCACGTTTTCTTCCCGTCTTGCTCCGTGGCATTGTATTATAATCTGAAAATGTGATCAATGGTACAAGATGTATTGATGATCCATGGTACAAGAGGTGAGAGTTTACAATTTAAAGACGCGGCTAGGTTGTTAGGTTATGTTCAGACTTAAGTACATACAGCATGTAGTTTTACTCACCAAATTATACTGCACATGCTGGAATATTGAGAAAATTCTGAAGCAATACATGAAGTGTGTATATACGGAAATATTATTGTTCAGAAACTTTACTTTTTAAACTGCAAAAACAATTTTGCGGCTATACTCATAACACAACACGCACGATATGCAATAAGAAGTTTACGCTGCCCACTAATGAATATTGCACGAGATAGTTCAACAGTTTGCCACAAGCTAGTAGCATATGTCGGATTATGGGTTAGTGATCCAAGGTACACTATGTCCAAGGTACAACACTCTCCCCTATTATTAATACATTTGAAAAATGTTTCTGTCTGAATAACTGCACGAAATGCAAACCAAGAGAGATATCCCCACAAGAAATTGAGAAAGTGAACAGCGGGATGTATTAGTTTGTAGTCTTGTGGAAAGAGATAACACGATATCAACTAGAAGTGCTGCCGAGAATTTTGGTATAAGTAACAAAAATGTTACACGTATTTGGAAACGTAATGGTTTGAAATGTTTTAAGTATTCGAAAACCCAAGAAATATTTCCGGAGAACCATTTTCGAAGAATGTAGTTTTGTCAATCTGTTCCGGATAAGATACATCAAGACGACAATTTCGTTAGAAGTATTTGCTTCACCGATGAGTCAACTTTTCCATTACAAGGAAAGCACAATCCTTCTGTTCTTCGATATTGGGTTACGGAAAATGAACACCGGCATTTTGCAAACCGCACACAATATTCTCAAAAAGTAAACGTTTCGGCAGGTATTTCAGGTGACCATTTGATAGGACCGTTTTTTATTGATGGTATAATAAATGCCAACAGGTACCTCGAATTATTGCAAAATCAAATACTTCCTGCCATTCAAAACACTGGAATAAATCAGGAAATCGTTTGGTTTCAAAATGGTGGCTGTCCAGCACATAATGCAGTCAGGGTAAAGGAATTTCTAGGGAATACATTCCCTGGCCGTCTTATTACTAGAACGAGAAACATCAAATGGCCTCCGCGATTTCCTGATCTATCTCCAAATGATTTTTTTGTGGGGATATCTAAAAAAATATTGTTTATAACCATGAAGCTGGTAGAGCACAAAACGTAGTTGCCTTGAGAGAAAAAATAATTGAGGCTGCTTATTCAGTAACTGCTCACATGTTAGAAAACGTAAGAATAAATTTCTACGACCGCCTAGGGGGTCTTGCTGTGCAGGGAGGAATATTTGAGCCCCTTGTATAGTTTATTATTATTTTCAGAATCCTTTTTATTTATTTTATTAGGCTTATTATTTATTTATTTTATTATGGTTATATTTTAATTTTATTAGAATTACGCTTTTGTTTGTGTCAAGCAGCGTGAACGTAGCTTAAAAATTCTCTGCATTTACTGAATGAAAAAAGAAAAGCAAATCCTTGCAAATCGTAAATATTATTTCTCAACGCATTACAAACACCCAAGTCGGTGGTCCGATGGTTACTGCTAACTTGTATTTGCGATATAATCGTTGTGGCAGTGGCGGCTCGGGGCGTGAGCAGCCACACAGACAAGACCGACTCGCCCATTATCGGCGATGTACTCCCAGATGTCGAGCATATCACCGACAACAAACGAACCAGTCCCGTCCACGCAACTGCACCTCCAAATCTGGGGCACCAGCCGCGCCTGCGTTGTGGTATCGGTCGTCGCTGGCATTGGAAAGGAAAGTAGGGGTACCACGGTGCCACGTATTGCATGCATTGATCCCCTATGGCTAATGATATTGGACAAATGCGATATATTATACAAATATATATATTCATGGGAGATATCCGGGAATGTTCGAGAATGCCCGAGGAAGTCTAGGGATGTTGGAGGATGTCTTGGGATATCCAGGGATGTCTTAGGGATGTCCAGGAATGTCTTGGGAATGTCCGGGGTTGTTCAAGAATTTCATAGTGGAATTTATAAGATTGCAGTATCAGGCATGCGCGTAGAATTTCGCGCAGTTTATACAGGGTCCGGTAATAAAACGGGATGATTTAAAGTTTTTAAAGAATGTTCTTTTTTTTATTAATTGGCCATTTATAATATAAAGTACAAAAATAGCCATTTGGCGTACAATAAAAAAAATATTTTTTAAACACTACATTTGCCATAGGTCCTCCATGGCAATTTATGCATTCGTGTAATCGGACTTGCAAATTTTGCATGATCATACCCAGTATATTGAAGGGGTATTGCTTCAATTTCTTCTCGAATGCGTTACTTGAGAGCATGGATAGTTCTGGGTGGATAGCTCTCAAACCCTTTTGCTTTTAGGTACCCCCATAAGAAGTAGTCGCAAGCAGATAGATCGGGAGATCAAGAAGGACAAATAATATTTCCGTTGCGAGAAATGACACAGACTGGGAACAAAGCATTCACATCACCTATTGAAATTCTTGCCGTGTGGCTTGTTGCCCCATCACAGTGTGTTTTCATTTAATGGAGAATGGGCAAGTTGTGGTGTCAGAAAGATACGAATCATTTCAACATATCACCGAGAATTAACGGCCACCGCATTTACAAACTCATTCTATAGTATATAATAGTATACCTGTAATCAGAAAAGAATCTATGCAGGAAAATATTTAACAAATATTTAGAAATATAGCGGCTCAACTCCTTATTAATGTAGATTTATCATTTCGGAAGCGTGTTCAAAAATATTTAGGAGTGAATTAATATTCATTTAAACACTTGTTTAAACAATTGTTATCTGTTTTGATTTTCATATTTATTGTTATTTTATAGTTGCTGTTCCACTAATTATTAATATAGTATTTGATATGTCTAAGCATGCAACGCTGTGCTGCCATCTATTAGCGTGTATCAAATTTACTTTCAAAAGGGAACGAATCTACCTTGTATATAAAAAAGACATCATGCTAATCTGATTTATACGATCCACATCATCATTATAATGAATAAGTGCAATTTATTTTTGTTTAAAAGGTAATTTGAAATTTGCTTACTATTGTCCAAATTTCTACACAAGTGAGCCAAATGAATTTTGTATTGATTTTATTATTTCGCTATGCGTATACGTATACATCAGCGCGTCAATCATAGCGGGCATTCCTAAAATGTCACAAGGGATTGTACTGTTCGTTAACGTAACGATTATGCCGATAATCTCAGCGATTCTTAACTAGATCAAAACAAACAAAGTGCGGAGAAAGATCGAGGAAGCTAATACGGGCCAAGTTAAAGTTTATTGACATGCTGGTTGATGTTTTAGTAGACATTGGCTCGTGTTTTAATTAAGTCTTAAGGGAATTGAATTATTATCTCTGTAGGCATTATAATGAAAAGTTGTTTATATTTTTTTTTTTATAAGTTTTATATAACTTTCTTTATACGAGATAACATGGAAAAAAGAATTATTGTTTCAGATAATTGTATGACTTGTATTTAAATTATTTAAATTGCATTTGTAAATGACTTCATCTAAGATAAGGTGATGTCCTAGAAACTATCCCGAAAGTGTTTTCACTGTCATGATAAAATTTTGTCATCCAAAATAACTCTTCCATTTCCTTAAGGCCTATTGGCCATTTGCTATTTATCCTTCTAGTATGACGGAAAAGGCTGTTATAGTATTTTCACGTGTTATGGTGCTACTTGATTGAACTAATATCTGTTGTAAACTCAAACAACTTAAGGCCCATCCAACTAACAAACTTACGTATTGACCAACCAAGCCAAATAAGCTACCAGATGCGATATACTTCTTTGTAACAAAAGGACTCAGCACAAAAACGCTAAGTTTTGGATTACCATCTGATCACTCCTTTGTAATTCCAAAATAAAAGAAGAACTAAGACGACCATCCCACATTCACAATAAAACAAACTAGAAAGTAGGTATTTCAAGAAAAAATAAAAAAGAGATAAAATTACCCCTAAAACGGAAAAGGAAATTATAGTTGCCGTTAATAAGTTCCCTTTTCCCATTCAACCTACAAAGTGAAAATGCAACACGTATTTTTCAAAGAAGATAAAATTCAAAATCCTGTAACAGTTAATGAACAAGTAGCTGAAAGAGGAAACGTACAACCAACTTTTAGACTTTAGTTCTCCCCCTTTCCGATAGCTGATTAAAGAAACTATAACAAATCACAAAAGACATTAGAAAACTTGTTCATTACAACCAAGTTAATGAATATGTAGGACTAACTTCTACATATGCCAATGATTACTCACTCTGGAGAAAACAAAAAACTGAAAAGACCACTAATTACAATTCCCAAACAGTACGCGAAAAAAGACCAAGAATTTTCATCACACTTGGCCACCGCTTTAAAATGAAGAAGGTGTAATCAAGATCACACAACTTCTATAAGAACCTAATCGCAGAAATCTACGTACAAAAAAAAGCAACTTAAAGAAATCGAAGAGATCATGATTAACGAAATCAACCCCAAAAAGCAGCTGGTGTCAACTTGATAAGTGGAAAAAAAGATAAATGGAAATTACTACGTATGTGTGTAAGCAATTTCCATTTGCATCTTCACTTTACACATTTATGCATTATCAACTTTCCATATGTTCGTCACTCGTGTGTCATATAGGCATAGTCAAGCATTTTCTACCATGTAGTGAAGTTGGTTGATGTCTGCAATAAATTGTGAAACTTCCAACAAAGATTACAAATTCGTTCTTGCTTTTCCTATTCGTTATTTTGTCATTAGTCTCCTATATTGAAGTCGCTATGTCAAGATGTCTTTTAGACTCATTTTCGACACTTCTTTAGGATATTGGCTACGAATCGCCAAACAGAAGAGATAATTCAAGATATCTAACGGAGATTTGGAAAACAGCTCTAAAGGAACTACGTATTCAGTGTAATAGCCCAACAACATCTAGGGCACTAGAGCGATTATCATTTTCAGGACACAAGCACTTGTACGCGGGACGTAACCCGTAACAACGAAATATATAAGAAAGGGGGCAATATTTGGTACATTACGCTGAAGAGCAGTTGTAGACACTGGGTACATTTTGCTTTAGAGCAACCGTAGGCACGTGTTAAGAAGCAGAAGCAGGAAATGGCGATCTGTCATCCCGAGGGTCTTCCGTTATTGCTTCTATATGCAAGGATATTCCAATTTATTCCTTTGCTACACCGTACTGACGATGATCAACGAGTGTGAAACACATGTCTACGGTTGCTCTACAGCGGAATGTACCCAATATTGAATTCTTCAAAAAATTCATAGCCCTGTAAGTGTCATTGAGGGTAGCCCTATTTTCCTTATTAAAACCTTATACTTTGCCTATATATTTCAAAATATCTCATATTTCTATAGAATATTGCTGAATATCAAGACGTTAATTGAATGCTCAGAGACTAGAAATCATTTAAAGGATATGTAAGATATTTTTGCATTAGTTTGATAATATTTTACAAATAACTTTTTATAAACGCATATTTACAACCTCATTTCGGTATCACATTAGTGAATATTATTATGCTTCAATACGCAAATACATAGTATATGATGCTTTAGCCTAAAGTATCCGAAGAAATTTACAAACGGCAACACATAAACATAAACCCGTACAGACTTCATTGTTCAGAAATCAATTTTACACGCGCCAGGTGACATACTTTACATCTAAATAGCAATTTCAGTCATTCATAGTCAGTTACCCGCTATCAATATTTTTTCCTTCCGATTTTTTACGTGCACCGTCTATAATTTACAATGTCGCATAAATGTTTCACTTATCTCGGGCTATACACGTCTACAGTTCAAGAGTTAATGGCTTGCAGAACGTAGATGTTGCGCCCTTCGTGGGGTAATAAATTCCGTACTCCAAGTCCTCTGCGAAACGATTGATATATATTTCAAGGTTGTGGTACCTCGGAAGCCTCTAGTCGCTGAGCTTTTTTCAGGGAGCTTTCGTCGGATTTTGTTTTTTCCAACTCGTGTTTTTACACACTAGGGGTTTTTATAGTGATTTATCATCTACTGCGAACACGAAGTTTGTTTAGTTTCACCGTGACATATATGTGTACGATATATTGTCAAAGCCAAAAGTTTTTTTTTTAACCGATACTATTTTTTGACGAAGTTTAATTAATTTTAATTTGGTGCATGTCCATATAGTGGGTGTATTTAATTGATTCACTGATCGACCATTTGTATTTTAATAAATGTTATGTTTTGCAATTGCCATATAATTAAAAAATATATATTATAATTCCATAAACTTAAGGAATTTTTTAGCATTGATTTTCAATATTATTGACATAAAACTACTCAAATTTAAATTAATATGAATTAAAAATTACAGGTTCATTGCATGTACAACCTAAACAAGATCATATCTTTATAATCGTTGGTGCATCTGTAAGTTATTCAATAACTTTTTAATAGCTCAACCAGTCTTCTTTATAATCTCACACCATATTTATATTGTCAATGCGCGTAAAATAGGCTATCAAAACATTCGGTAGGTGGAGCTGAAGTTAAGTTATTAACAAATTCTATATTTAGGAACAAACATGAGTCATATTCTCAATTTACGTTGGTTAAGTAACAAAAACGAAAATCAAAAAATCTGGACACGAGAGGTGTCGCTGTGGTCGATCTAATAATACATTTTATATTTATAAATAGAAATGATGCCTACCTGCAATCGCACTGACGACCTCTTCTGTCCAGACTTTCTTATACAGGTACTTTAACCAAATCCAAAGCCAACTGGATCACTCTATTCCAGCGCACTATAAGGTCATCATCACATAACTTCGATAACATTGATGAATTTGATTTTGGTCACCTCAAAATATTGGTCCTTATGTGACGCCATCTAGTAGTACCTAAAAGAAATATTTTCTGGATTTTTATTGAAATAAATTTTAAAACAACACTTTAAACACGAACTTTAAAATAATTAATATTAACGATTTTAAAATAATGAAATAGAACGAAATAAGATTAAAAAAGTGTTGCTGAAAATTAATCGACACTTTCAACTATGTTGGAAGATTTTTAAGCATTACTGTTCCACATCGCAATATTTGCCTCATAAAATGTCAGCCACTCTAGCATCGATAGTGTCATTTGCACATCCTTTAAGCCTAATATGAGGAAATATTTATTCTACAGAATCGCAACTAAATGATCTTGTTAAGACAAAATAACTTTAATGTACAATATACATACTCAAATATTACGATGAACTATTATACATTCATGTACCTACACTTATTAAAAGAGATAGAGAATATTTCAAATAACACTGGTTAAAAAGGTAATATACACTAAACTATTTTTTTCTGTGTATTCCGGTACATTTGGTACTATTACAATTTGCTAATCTAGTTAGTCACAATGACGCACCGTTTGGTGCTGCCTAAACCAAATCTCTTAGTATTTCTACACAGACATTTCAAGACAGACAAAAATTTGCTTTAAACACTCATCTGTTTCTTGTTGGCACTTCTCAACCTTACAGAGTTGGTAATAATTAGCGCATTTTAATAATTACTAAACCATCTTTATTTATTCAACAGATGCAAGTCTAATTACAGAACAAAAATTGACAACGTTGAAAAACTTAGAATAAACCCACTTCTATTTTCTTTTTAAATTGCACTAAATCAGCCTTCAAATCCCTTAGAGTTAACATATTCAGATTTATTGTTAATATTAGTGACCAAATAACGTCTAGCAAATCTGCTTCACTTCCGCCCGGCAATTTTTCCATTAGAATGTTATACATCTACCAATATTAAGATATACACTTCACCTAAAAATGGAAAAAATTGTAGCTACAATTCTTGGTATATAGCTATATACCAAGAATTTTCCTTATACTAATTTCGAATAATCACTTCTCATTATCCGAAGTACCTTACGAATTAATTGCCTTTTAGCACAGACTATTTTGACCCCGAACAGTTAAGTTTTTTCGTGAATAAACTAGATATAGTTTTTTATTGGTACTTGACGTAACTTCCAAAATATAGTAAATATATAGTACACATTAAATGAAACGACTAAATATGTGTTGTATTATAATAATTTAAGTAGAAAAGAATCCCGGGACTAAAAATATCAAGACAATTTTTATTACCAAGTTACATGCATTTGATTTTTTAAACATTGACGATTAAGGCGATTAACAAAATTTCTAGTTGAAGTTCATAAATTTAGGCAACAATAGTGTTAATATTTAGTTTCATATAGCTGCCATTGACACATTTTAAACACTTTGCAGATTTTCTTATTAAGTACGTAGTGTTAATTTCAATCTAACTTTCCACAAAATTTGATTCTTTTTTCATTCTAAATAAGATCCATTTTGGCAGTGGCGATAAAACTTGGGTCACCCGGTATGAATAATGCAAATATTATTTATTTTTTTTTTTGGAAACTAATAATGAATTGCCATAATTAGATGCTATGTTCCGGAGGGTTCCATTATTTACAATGTATAAAACCTAATACAGCTTAATTGACATATCTGCATACAAATTATAATGTTCAATATTCCAACGAGAGAATGATAGTCCCTATAATTTAATTATTCTATTAACCCATTAAAATGGTCTCACAATCGATGTATATTCCTGTCGTACATATATCTTTTATACAATAAATAATTTCCAGTTCAGGCGAACTATTAAATAATAGAATATACATTTACGAAGTGGAGTAGTATAAATTATCTTTATATTCGTACATGTACGAGGTTTGTTCAAAAATAGACCCAACTTTCGTCATAAAATTTTTATTATAATACTTTTAACTTAACAAATATTTGTCGCCTTCCTTGCCAGCCACTAAGGAGTGGTTATCTTAGGAAAAAAATCTGCTTCGAAATATCTTTCCTCATAGTCACAAGCTGCCTTCTTCATGGAGATGACTTACCCTGTATATACATATATTGGCTGATAATTTGACTTAGGTCATTGAACAATTTACATGTAATTTATTCATTTCAATATACCGTATGTGCCAATTTTCATTAGGTATAGGGATTCAATGTTTACGTGCGATTTATACGTATACAAATAATACGTGGCAACGTGTCACCCCTACTGTCCGGCACCGATCCCGGCAACAATCGACATCACCACGATTTTCTCCGATCTCCCCTCCAGATTTTACATTCAATCTTTCTAGACGCATCGAACCCCTGGGGGTTCGCGATGTGTACAAAGGGGGTTCGCGAAAATAATGGCGTAATGGCGGGATTTTAAATGGTCAAAGAAAAATAAAAGCAAAAAAAAACAAAAACACACAAAAAAATAAAAAAACACACCAAATGCAATGCAGATTGCACGCTGTTGTTTCGAACGTATGCATACTGCCTTTATCTTATGGTTGCCAACAGTTAGTTAAGCTATTTTACGGCCTTTAAATTCAAACTCAATGCCGTAAAAATCAAATGATGCATCTACATGCACCGTTAAATATCAGCACTAGATAAATACATGTCTGGAATACTTAGAAAACGTTCAAATGTCTGGAATACTTAGAAAACGGTCGTAAAAATGACAGTGGCAACGGTCCATGTAAACTTAGATTTTAGTTGCACGCAGACTTTAGAATAAGATGCTTGTTCACAGCTGGGAACTAAGAGAGTAGTGTTGCATTTACCGACGTTCGGAGATAGGCTTATAAACCTTGAGTGATTTAGTTCGCAATTAGTAGAATAGCTACTGTGACATTGTTTGTTTATTAAAGTTCTTCTCGTGTACATAACTTTTAATAATTATTATACCCCAATTTTATTATGGATCGATGGTTAAAAACGGGTCGTTTAGAAACAACACATGATGATACTGAAAGTTGTATTGAGCTACCGTTTCACCAGAACAAAAACCAAGGAAATGGTGAACATGGTGTGAAAAAAGGGAAAAAGCGAAAATATGACAGCGACTATTTACAACTAGGTTTTCATTTTACTGGGGAAGAGTCTGAACCTAAACCGCTTTGTGTTATATGCAACGAAATTCTTGCTAATCGTAGTTTAAAACCATCACTTCTTCGTAGACACCTTGAAACAAAACATCCGACGCACAAGGATAAACCTCTTGAGTATTTTAAAAGAAAATTATCAGATAATAAAAAGTGTAACCTCTCTTCTTTCCTGTCTTCAAACGAAGATAGTAAAATGGCTCTTGAGGCATCATTTCGAGTAAGTTATAGGATTGTAAGATCTGGGCAGGCACATACAATGGCAGAAAATTTAATTGGACCATGTGCAAAAGATATCGCGAAATGTATGCTTGGAGAAAAGGCAGTATAGAAAATTGACCTGGTTCCCTTATCTAACAATACGGTGTCGCGTAGAATTAATGATTTGGCAAATAATGTGGAGAACGAACTTTTGAAGAGAATAAAATTGAATTATTTTGCTATCCAACTTGACGAGTCGACCGATGTAGCAAACGCCGCAATCTTGCTTGTCTACGTTTGATATATTTTCACGAATATCGTTCAAGAAGATGTACTATTTGCAAAACCATTGAAAACCTATACAACTGGAGAAGCAATTTTCGATATGATCAATGGTTATTTTCAAAAAAATGGAATAAACTGGTCTTATTGTGTGGGTGTGTGTACAGATGGTGCAAAATCAATGATAGGAACAATTTCTGGTTTTGTGGCACGGGTGAAGAAGATCAACGAGAAAATTGAATGGACTCATTGCTGTATTCATAGACAAGCGTTGGTATGTAAGCGTATTCCTGAAGAGTTATCTACTACTTTAAGTGAAGCCGTAAAAATTGTAAACTTTATAAAATCGCGTGCTACAATAGCCGTCTATTCCGTGCGCTTTGTGAAGACTTTGGAAGTCTCTACGATTCTTTACTACTTCACACAGAAGTTAGGTGGCTTTCCCGTGGCAAAGTTTTGACACGCTTGTTTGAATTGAAGTCTGAAGTTCAAGCATTTCTTATTGATCATCCGTTTTATTTGTCCTCTTGTGTATCCGATGTTCTTTGGCTGCAAAGGCTTGCATACTTAGCTGACATCTTTTGTAAATTAAATGAATTGAATATGTCATTACAAGGCGCAGGTGTCACCATTTTCAGTGTTCATGATAGAATTGAGGCTATGCTAAAAAAGATCAATTTTGGATCCAATGTCTCCAGATGAATGAGTATGAATGTTTCAGTTCTCTCTGCACTTTTTTATCAGAAAATTCAATGAAACATTAAAAGGAATATATGTGAACATCTGAAACATCTTCAATTAACTTTCGATGACTATTTTCCCAATAGATGCAATATATCCATCTCAAACAACTGCATACGTAGTCCATTTCAAGTAAATGTAAGTTTAGAAACCTCTCTAACTTTATTAGAAAAAGAAAAGCTCATAGAGCTATCCTGTGACAGTTCTCTGCAAGCTATTTTTAAAGATCACTCCTTATTTGACTTCTGGCTCAGTATAAAAAATGAATATCCTGTTCTGTCAAAAAAAGCCATAGACGTTCTATTACCATTCTGCACAACATATCTGTGCGAGAAAGGATTTTCAACATATACTTATCTGAAAGATAAATATAGAAACAGGTTAAATGCAGAACCTGATCTAAGACTGAAATTGTCAGATATTGAGCCAAACTTTCAATTGCTTTGTTCCATGAAACAGCCAAAAATATCCCATTAAGAGCTTTTTCAAAGGGAACATGTGCTGAAATAAGAACCAGTTTGAAGAATTTATTTTGTATTCAATTTTTATAGCTTATTTTAGTCTTATTAATATTAATTATTTTAGTCTTATTAATATTCATCATTTTAGTCTTATTAATGTTTGTGCAATATGTAAAATAAATGTTCTACAAAATTTTATTGTTTTTTTTTCATTAACGACTACATAGGGGGTTCGCCAAATTCTGTTGGATTTTACTTTTAGTTCGCGAGGAGAAAAAGGTTGGGAAACGCTGGTGTAGGGCAATAAAGCATTTTATTATTATTATTATTATTATTTCTGAGTCGACGATCTAGGGCATTCTTATTGACTCACCGGACACACATTTACACCATCAGATTAAGGAACAACTATGCGCATTCCAAATTCGATTAGTTTTAACCGAAGATGGAATTGAGACTATTTAACAAATTACATTTCTAATATTAATCAATTGTGTAGCATTAAATAAGTTTTTAGTGCTTACTCCAGGTGTATTTTTCTTTCTTATTTAATATGTCTCATTTCAGGTAAATGGTCTTTTATACATACTAAAAGCTTATGCGTGTTTATTCTATATCTATATTATCATTATTTGTGTTTTTTGTAATTGATATTACGTTTACATACACTGCAATAAATATCATCTTCATTATTATATTGTGTATGCGTATGTGTATTGTATTATATATAGATATAAATAAAAAGGACGACAGATCTGAAAGAACTGTTTGTAAATCATTAATACATTTCCTTTTATTGATGGTCGTTTATTAAATAAAGTTCTGAACCATGTATTTTGCCTTTTATTACATTCATTTTCTTCAATTTTTAAAAGTGGTTTCAACTTTCAACACGGTAAAAATAGAAAGAAAACTAATGAAAGTTGATGACCCAGCAGTTCAAAATAATCTGTGGAATTTTAACCACCTCCTCTTATTACTGGGCGCCTAGTAAAGAAATTTATTCGTAAGGGAGGCCTCGTTTCGACAGCCCTGAATGTTTGAAATTCCAACGCAAATAATAAATAAAATATATTTTATTTGACAGATTGATAAAATCAAAAAAATATCTTTTACTGTCACTCAGAAGAATATGGAGACATTAACACCCATAAACGCATTATACTTATTCATATTAAATACATCTCTGTTATTATCATATCTCCGACAGCC
The DNA here is from genome assembly GCA_963170755.1 of Amphimallon solstitiale. NCBI lineage: Eukaryota > Metazoa > Arthropoda > Insecta > Coleoptera > Scarabaeidae > Amphimallon > Amphimallon solstitiale. The sequence continues at coordinate 75,662,203 of OY720682.1, read as the reverse complement.
CTAAATCTAGTGTTGGGATGATTTCCTTTAAATTATAATAAGATAAATAATGATTAAATATTTAAAATTTTGTACACTTGTGTCTAAAACTTTGTTGTGATTTCCTCTACCCTCTACTTTTAATTAACCAAGATTTTTTATTTTTTTAATAATCGAAATGAGCGAATATTTTTTGTTGAAAGGATAATTATTATAATATGAATGAATAATCCAATAATGCCGCATTAATGGCAGGAAAAAAAAGAGATTACATTTTACTTTTGACAATCTGAGAGTTGATAGTTTTATTTATAAAACTGAAATGATGATACTCAATTCAAAACATCAAGATTCAATTCAGTAAATTCTTGATGAAAGGAACAAATTCATTTAAAATTCAGGTAATTATTTTGCAGAAAAACGCTCGGACAGCTCAATTAGTATTTTTAGTTTAGAATTTTTTGACATAAGAAAATTATATAGAGCGTTCAGTGGCGGCTCGGGGTGGTTCACATAGGGAGTGCATAATTTCGAAATTAAAAAGTATAATACAAGAACGCCTACATACCCAATCTTTATAAGTTTCACCGACATACTGTTCCAGACAGGTACTGTTCATTGTACAGTTTGTTTTGAGGGAATAGTAAATATAACACTACAGTTTGATTACATCTGACGATAAACGAAGTCCATTTTACGTGTCTTTGACTTGCAGAACAGTTCTATCACTTTTTCATTAGAATTTGGGAAATCATTTATAAATTCTTTTTCACAAGATAACATAGTAAGGGCATTTAATCTGTCTTCTTTCATTGTATTTCTCAGGAAAGTTTTTATTCTCTTCAGCCGTGAAAACTGGCGTTCCGCTTCAGACGTTGTCATTGGGATTGTAATGACAATTTTTAAAAGCTTAACAACCTCATTAAAGGTGTCGCTTAATCCATCCAGCAGAAAGCCTAGCAGACCTACAGCAGTGACTTCTATATTTTGCCTAAATTCTTCTCTAGAATATAGAACACTTAATTCAGTTCGTAGTCTGCTTTCATTGAGGCATGGATAAAATTTTACTGCTTCTTTAAGACAATCTTCCGGAATTTTTTTTTTTTGAAAAGAGAACTGTTTAAAAGAAATTAAGTTTGCTAATATTAAGTGCCCTGTATACCGAAATCTAGTTTTTATTTCAAGCAAAATAATATCGCACACTTCAATAGTTTCCCTCCGTCTTTGGCTACCATTAGTTACTCTTCGTCGCGTTGATGGTCGAGGAGTCAGTTCTGAGTCATTTTGTTTAACCAACTGATTATCTGTGTCAGCGATTTCTGTTCGAATTTTTCCAAAAGCGCGTTCAAAATTATCTAAATTATTCTTGATTTTTAATGCATCTGTATTGACATTTTGTAATTGATTAAACAATATGTCCACATGTGGCATAATTTTATGAAAGAAAGTTAACCAATAGATAAAATTTTCCTCCTCTAAAATTCGCAAATTGGCACCAGCTTGATGAATGGTAGTTTGTAAACTAGCTTCTCCCTCGATTTGTTCTAGAGCTTCAATTATTTCTTCTTGGTGCTCATATATTGTATTCACTGTCGTAGAATTGAAGTTCCATCTTATTTTTGAAGAACGAGGTAAGCTTTATCTCTGAAGGAATTCTTCCAATCTTGCAGCTTGTTGTGGTGAAGTGGAGAAAAAGGTACATAATCCAGTCAGATTGGCAAAAAAGATTCTGGAATTACTACTGCTCGATGTAGCATGTGACATAATAAGATTTGTCTGATGTGCGTAACAATGTACAAAATTGGCCCTTGGATACTGGTCCTGGACATGTCTTTGCACGCCGTTAATAGCACCACTCAATAAGTTTTTCTGGGTCATCAACAAGCAAACTAATTTCGTTAAGGATGGAGGCAGACAAAGAATTAGCATCATGTCCACTAGGCAGAATAAATTTCCAAAATCTTTCAACCGGTCTCGCGTTCACAATATATCTTAAAACAACCACCAACTGAAACTGATTGGACACATCTGTGGTTTCATCAGCTATCACAGATATGAAGTCGGTTGCTTTAATTTCACTGGAAACTTGTTCATGATACACGTTCAACATTGCATCAAGCAGCCCATTCTGTATCGTTTTTGATAATCCCTTAAAAACCGGTGCTGCTTCGATGTGATCTTACCGTTATCCAATTCTGCCATAAAATTTATCAATTCCCGAAAAATGCCCTTGGTATTCGACGTTTGCCGTTCATCATGACCCCGAAGTGCCAGTTCAAACGCGCCACGAAATCTAATGCAATTTATTATTAAATTTAACACATTTTTGTTACCTGTTCATTGTGTTGTTGAACTGCTTTTCTATATGATGAATCTAAAACATTCTGAATGTTATTTTTTCCTAACACTCTTAGACTAAATATATTTTTCAAATGCCCTTCGGAATTTTCATGTTTCGTAATTTTAGCACTAAGATGAATTAAATCTTTTATTCCGTTCTTTGACCAAGAAGGTTCACCACCAAACAAAAGACATGGAAAACAAAACAAACTATTTTTAATTTCACACCCACAAATCCAGTCATTTTTCTGATGAATATTCATTTTGAATTTTCTTATAGCGTCTTTACCTTTAACAGATTGTTTATTTTCTAAACATAATTGAGGCATCGGCCGTTTAAGATTTTTTGTTGCGATTTTTTCATCATACGTTAACCGCGAAAACGTGTTATTCTGTAAAGCAGAGACAAAATTCATCTTACAACAGCGGTGAGTAGACTGGCGATCTTGCTCACACGCTACGTATATACGATATGGAAGTAGAACAAAATACAGTTCTCCCCACCTTCAATGTAATGTTTAATGGCTTAACGAAGCAACGGTTGGGCATTGCTCATGGGTATGTTTCACTCGGTGGAAGGGGCAAACATTCGAATAGTTTCTCGTCTTCGCTGTTAGTCGTCATTATATTTGTGACGACGATCGGTGCATGTAGGTTGTTATGCGTGCCGCACACGCCACGTTCCTGTTCAATAACTATGAATACGTAATAAATAAATACTTTCACAGTTAGTCGCCGCTTGGTTTGTTTTGTTTCAAAATTCCAGGGGATGCAATTGCTCACTTGCTCTCATTAAAGAGCCGCCACTGAGAGGGTTTCTAAAGAAGAACATATGCAGCAATCATTGTTTTTTTTAAATGGAACAGCCTGTATATTATACCATTTTTGAATTGTATGGTAAATTCTAAATACATTAAACACATTTTTGTGTAACATACCATATCCCCAAAATCAGCGGTTTTCGGAATAATGAGTTTTGTGATAAATTAAAACACACATAGGTAATGAAATAAAATGTTTAAATTGAACAAGGACACCTTGAACATTTTTGAAAAAGCCAACAAAAACAACCTGGTATTGCAAATTTTATCTTCAACAAAAAACTCTACTTCAAATTAATCGATTTTCATGTATTTTTTTAATTTATCACATTTCAAACGTCATTATTCCGAAAACCGCTGATTTTGGGGATATGGTATGTTACACAAAAAGTGTTGAGATTTTACCATACAATTCAAATATGGCATAATATACAGTATGTTCCATTTAAAAAAAAAAACAATGATTGCTGCATATGTTCTTCTTTAGACACCTTGTATATAATTTTATTATGTCAAAAAATTCACAACTAAAAATACTTATCAACCTGTTCGAGCGTTTTTCTGAAAAATAATTACTTGAATTTTAAACGAATTTGTTCCTTTCATCATACTGTATAGTTCATGAAATGTTCCATTCTTTTACATCAATTATTAAAATCTGATGCTTAATTAGTGACTTGATGCTACCCATTCTTTTTCTTTAAAATGAAATAAAATAATTTTTGGCGATCCCACGTAAATCAATAAAATTGTTGAAACCTACCTACTTTCAATGTTAAATTCGTATATCATATATTACGGGACATCTAGCGGGCAAAAGTCACTTTATACCCGAATAAATCAATAGTAGAGTATAAAGATAAAGAATACTTGCTTTGTCTTTCCTGAAATGCAGAACCTAAAATACTGAAATATACACAATCTATTTCGCTACGCAAATGAATTATTAATATGCATTACAGTACATAAAATTAGTTAGAAGGTTGCGCACAAAGATGGCGCTACCTGCCAGTAATAATAATGTTAAATTGATAATATTTCTTTTCAATAGCGAAACAATATGCAATAGATACATACACTAGCTAATGGGGAAAATGCCCCGAATGGGGCAGAGAAAAGTCTGAAAAAGAAGTGTACAAGCACGAAAAGGTATGTACCTACTAGTGTTATCCAGCAAGTATAAGAATAAGATTAATAGATGATCCTTTGATTGAAGTGCCTGGCTTTACACGACCAAAAAAAATTTGGTGTAAATTGAATCGTCTTAGGACGCGTCATGGAAGGTGCAATAGTATGTTATTCAAGTGGAATGTGATCGCGAGTCTAGCTTCTGATTGCGGAGCTGAGATTGAAACATATTGCTGAAGAATGTCCTCTAGCTAAAGCTTGAATTTGGATATACAGATTTACATAATTCAACTCCAGAGGCTGTTGCTTGGATCTTAACAACTAAAGACCTCTAGTATTGTGACGCTGTGATGGAGGTTTTTTAATCTGCAGGTTTTTTCCTACATCCTAGACCAAATATGGTGCAGTCTTTTAAAGAGTCCCTGCAGTTATGGCTCTTTTAAATATATTTCTACTTTTGTTATATAATTTATGGTTTTTGGCAAAGCCCCGCTTTGGTTTCGTGAACCCTAATTTGACACACATCCTAGACTTGCCGCAATGATCATTTTAAAAAAAATTCAAGTAAATCGGTCCAGTAGTTTCTGAGAAACCTATCGTAAATAAATAATATCAAAAAGACCTGAAGCCAAAATAGTAAACCAATTCAGTAATTTGAAATATATTTATTTATTATTTTACCACTAAATTGAATTGAGTCAAAGATGAACATGACATAAAAGTATTAATTAAACTAATATGTAACTTAAGCTGTGAACTTAAGTCATAGTTAGGAGGCGGATATCCCCGGTTTAAACTACGACGGAGTTACAATGGAGCAAAGAAATAATGTAAACAACACACATTTACTGAATAGCATTATTCAAGCATTATTCATATGGTGAACTGCAACATCTGTTATTGACTCACATGTTGACGGGAAAACGACACAAAAAAAGTCCACTTAACTTGTAAATATCCTATTTTCAGCGGCGTAGATATACGAGCGTCAGAGGTTTTTAAAATTTATTATATTTACCTTATATTTGGCATGACAAATAAAGTTATATATGTGTATACCTAGTCATACTTACGTTACTTTCGTTTTTTCATTGTTTTGTTCTGTTAATTACGTACTTCGTATATAAATTCGTTATATAAATAATAGTTCCTGTTTAATCCCGTTTCATTGAATCGACTTCTCCCAATTATCTAGCCGTAAGTGTACACTAGATTTCGTTTAGTTTCAATAACATACGCGTACATTTTTAGTTATCATTTATTTAGATCTAGAACATCGTTTATGTTACTATGATATGGAAGAACGTCGAGAATTGCATTGTAAAACAATGGCAAGGTGCTTAGCATCGCTAAAACATACACAGAGATTGCACCCGTTGCAAGCTGACAATTTTAACGAAAAACTCTGTGAAGCTTTAATGGCGACTAACATCCCATTAAAGAAACTTGGCAATCCCACTTTCAAAACATTTCTTCAAAAATATACTGGTCGAAATGTTCCTGATGAATCCACCTTACGCAAATATTATGTTTCTAAGTGCTTCACGAAAACAGTAGAATGCATTAGAAGACATCTTTCAAATCAGTACCTATGGATAAGTGCCGACGAAACTGTCGATATATTCGGACGCTGTGTGGTAAATGTTGTAGCTGGTGTACTACATCCAACTATTCCATATAACGCATATGTAATAGCATCTAAAGTTATAAATACAGTTGATGGGGAAACAATTGCTAAAACCATTGACGAGAAACAACATGCTTCATTCGGACGACAGGTACAGGGAAAAAGTACTTTTATTTGTTAGTGACAGTGCCGCACATATGTTAAAAACAGGCAGGCTATTAAAGAAAACATATCCTTATATGCTGCATATTATTTGTGTAGCACATGCTCTCCACAGAATCTGTGAATATATCAGAGTAAACTATCCGGAAGTTGATAGACTTGTATCCGCTTTTAAAAAAAAGTTTTCAGAAGAGCACCATCGAGAGTGGCCCTTTACTGGGAAAAAACTTCCATCTTTGTCACTGCCACACTCGCCAGTAATAACTAGATAGGGAACATGGCTGGAAGCTACTAGCTTTTATGCAGAGAATTTCGATAGTTTACAAAATTTCGTTACATGTTTAAATGACGATGCTAGAAGTATTTCTGAGTGCAAGGAACTAACACAAATCCTAAATTTAAAAAATCAGTTGTTATTCCTTTAGGAACACTTTGGAAATTTGCCTAAACTAATCACATATTTTGAAATAATAAATAAAGAGATAAAAAAATAAACTAATCATATATTTTGAAAATCGAAATCGCAAACTAAAAGATGGATTAACCACATTAAATGTGGCTATTAATAATTTCAAAAGTATTCCAAGTGACTTCGGATGTGGCCTTCGGCAAAAGTTAGACGCAGTTTTTAATAGAAATCCAGATTTAATAACATTGCGGCAATTGTGTATGGGGACAATGACACAAAATCAAACGTATAAATACGCTGAAATAAAAGAATATTTCCAGTACGCACCTATAACCAGTTGCGATGTAGAAAGGACGTTTTCTATCTACAAGGATGTACAAACCGAATGCAAGTATTTACTTGTTAAAATTCAAATCAATCCATCGAAAAATCGAAATAATATTAATTATGGGAATTGAGTTTTCGAGAATCTTATATTGTGTATAATTGACCTATTAATTTGTTATATTTATCTCTTTATTTATAATACCAACGTTTTGGATTTAGCGACGAGTTAATCGAGTTTTTCGCTTCGTATGTAGAAGTACAAATACTCTAAGAACACCACATATGTCATTAAGGCGCTGGAATCAAAAAAAATTTTTAAATATATTTATTACTTCAAAATTATATAACAACTATATACAATTTACTTTGACTGTTGCTGGTATGGAATTTTAATGTACCTACTTAAAATTAATTTCGCCGCCGCCACTGCTGATTTTAATTCGCATATTACCCGTTATCACGTATGTGGTGTTCTTACAGTATTTGTACTCTACGCGATAGGCTTCAAAGAGTTTCTTTTTTTTTGTGGTAAATGTAGTTTCACACCGTCCTTCTGGAGTTCCGCAGGACTCCAATTTAGGTCCGTTAATCTTCACGATTATGAGTGTTATTGCTTGAAATTCAAATAAAAATATGTTATTTGAGTAGGTACTTTTACTTTGCTGTTTAAGTTTTATCATTTTTTTCATATTTTCAGTTATATTAGTGTTATTTAAGTATCATATGTCAATAAATAATAGCGCGGCAGTAATAACCGCTTCTTTGTGGTGTTATGGAGGGAGCAAGTTCCGCCGACAACGGTTTTGTTTATGCTGCAGAATATTAATAAATATTGCATTCCAGTTCATTATACAAGTTTTTAATAGAACATTTTTAAAAACATGGTTTTTATATTAAATAAATTGCCTCCGGCATGCGCCATAATTCACAGTCAACAATACATTTAATCGCGGTAATTTCTTTACCGAAACATGTATGTTAAAATTATCAACAAAGAATCGACGCAAAAAAAAGGAAGGGTGTATTTCCTCTAGTGCTAGCGCTCTAAGGGGTACCTTCGCGAACAGAGCGATACTTTCTGTTTGCGAAGGTATCGCTTGGTACGACGTCTACAACAAATGGAAGTTACGCAATATTCGAAACATATCTAAAAAAAGTAAAGATTATAAGAAATGTATCTTGCTATTTAACACCGACAACACAAAGCGAGGTTAAATTAATAGTTAACAGGATTGGAGGTTACCGTAAATAAATTCTATTCTATTCTATTTCTGTTCTATTAATCAATTCGTGGGTTAGATGCAATTCGAATTTGACTTTGTGAAACGTGTCTCAGAAAATACTATTTGTGTTGACTATGGCTTATATTGGATTGAACTATAGGCGAACACTGAAGGAAGGAATTGCAGATATATAGAATTAGAGAAATATGTAGTACTTTGAAAAATTAAAAGTAATGATATTAAATATACTGTGCTATTGAGAAAGATTGAAGACCACGTGATTAGTAGTTTTCTAAAATCTGATGATTATCGTGATCATACGTTTATGAGATTCGCGTATCGCTAGTATTTGACAGTAGCGTACATTTTATTCACAAATACTGCTGTCATTGTTGACAAGTCAAATATAGCTGCATTACGGAAAAAGGAATATGTATGTACGGTGCGCCACTGTCTAGAATATTTTACATAAAACATTCAATACTAGCAACTGCTGATAATTGGGTTGCCTAATTTGGTAGTCACGTTGTCTACAGGAATTGTTGATATCTCTGTATCAATAATAGAGAAGTTTCATTATTTTGGTGAGATTTAAAGTTATATATGATACCTATAATTGTAAAAATCAAATATAATTTACAATTAGAGGTAGAACATTCCAATATTGCAGACTTTAGAATTATCTAATATTTTTGTAAAACAGTTAAGTACTTCAATTTAAATTTGATTTGCATAATATTTCTCAAAGACCCTACTGAACAAACAATTTATAATATTAAAATATTCAGCAATTAAGTAATACCAAGTTTTTTTCATATAAATAAATAAATAAATAAATAAATAGTGAAATTATCGCTAAATAAATTAAGCTAGTTAGCTAGCTTTATGATGAGCATTATGTTTATAAAATATTTGTATTAGAAGCAAAATGAATCATATCTTCAACTCTAAGGCAACTGAACTGCCATCTATTGTGCGTTATTCCAAACAACTTTAGTAACATTGAATTTCCAAATAATTTACATCTTTACTATTCTGTTATCCCGGTAGAAATGGGGAAGATGTTGTGCCAAATGCGCGCAATCATACTTCCTCCACTTCTTCGGTTATTACAACCATTATCTTCTGACTCTATAAAAGAAGATATGTCCAACCTGGTTTGTCAATACGATCAGGTAATATCGGCCCTCTTCTCCGAGAAAACGGTGGAGGGGACTTCAGCTGTCAGCCGTCTATCATTCGTGGCATTCCAACGTCAGATTCTTGTATTTTCGACCAGGAGAACAGAATATTGCGACAGGTAACCCGCCAGATTTCTGGGAACATAAAGAGGAAGAAATTAGTTTTGGAGATAATTCCTGTAATTTTTTCCAGTAAAAACAATCTTCACTTTTTTAAACAGGAGAACAAAAGGTTGAAGAGATAATTATGCATGGAATTTAGTTAATTTCAAATAAGGATTGGAAGAAGGTGGATGTATGTACGCGGGAATATAATTAAACTTGTCCAAAAAGAACCACTATTATAATACGACTTCAGATATTTATTATTAATTTATCATCTAGTTTCTCAATAAATTTATAATCATTGTAAGGCCACACATGGATGCTAAAATGCCAACGCAATTAGCAGGAGAACATAACTTTACACAAGTGTATTGAATTAGATGAAACATTCAAATTTATGTTTTGAAAATACACCTATCTTCACGATACACAACAAATATTTTATAGTAAGGATTGCCTGCCTTATATATATATATATATATATATAGTATAAATATAAAATGTTGTTTTTCTTTACCCCTTTTTTGTAAAATATGTGTTTTTTTGTTTTTTCTTGGGTTAATTGGGTAAAAATAAATTACAAAATTAAAATAATACGATCCATTTACTTTAACGTTTCAATGTTTATAACATCTTTTTCAAAAAGTCCAATCACAAATTAAAACTACAAATAATACAAACAGTCATAAATAAAAGAACGGCACAAAGGTGACAAAAAACTTACGTTGTAAATTCCAACACTTTTACACATAACAGCTCTCTGACACACAAAACGTTTTGTTATTAGTTTTTTATAATTGACTCCCATCGGGAACAGTAAATTGCATAAACGAAATTTTATATTGGGCTTTTTTACCCTTTTAAATATCATTTTATAATTTGGCAACTAATTTATATGTTAAAATTGTGTACAGATATGTCGACGTTTTAAACAGTATTTGTATATTTATATATACATTTATATGTTTATCGTTAGTTTTAAAATTTTACAAGACAATGTTAATAGACAGCTTTGTACTTTTTAATTTTAAAACTAACGATAAACATATAAATGTACATGGTACGAATACTGAATACTGTTCAGTATTCGTACCATGTACATTTATATGTTTATCGTTAGTTTTAAAATTTTACAAGACAATGTTAATAGACAGCTTTGTACTTTTATATTCATACATACTAATTTAAAGGTATATATTAAAAAAAAAACAACAAATATCTGTGATATAAAGAATATTAATTTGTCATTCTTAATTGTTTTTAGAAAGATTTATAGTATTCTATTGAAAAAGGGTTGTGCGACCCGAAACATGTATGGAAAATAAATATGAAAACATGACATAGAATATTTACTTAGACCTTTACAACGCCCACTATACAATTTGAGTAATATATAGTAAATAGGTCACAAAAACCAAGAATTATTTCATATATATATATATATATATATATATATATATATATATATATATTGCATCATAGACAGGACACAAATAAATGTAGGATGGAAAAAATGTAAGGTTTATACAAATAGTTAGATGTTATAAATGTGCAGGGCATAATCATTTTGCTAAAGAATGTAAAAATGCGGAAACGTGATAATTGTGCTGATTTAAGGCGAATTCGTTTTGTAGTGGTCTTATCCGGTCATTTGTTTAGCGGTGACCGGTCGAATTCGATTATAAAATTAATGACGTCACGGGTGACCCGGTACCTTTTGGTCATTTCTTATTGTGACCGTAGTCGTGAGCACGGTCATGCATTCGGTCATATACCCATCCTTTTTTACTTTTCGTAAACACTGTTTGAAAATGGGAATGTAGTAAGTAATAAGGTCAGGAAGATTTGATAGCAATACTACAAATACAAAACATGAAAAACGCAAATCAAATAAACCAAAAAGTAAAAAAGAGGAAGTGATGGAAGTTTTTCAAGATTGCAATAAACAACAAATCCAGTCAATGAATGAAATGTTTCATCAATTTATAAACATTTTAAATCATCAAAACACTTTAATTTAACAAAATAATTACAGGGGCGAGCTAATAAATATTTTGAAAAATATATTCTTTGATACCAAGAAACGGAAACGCGCAAGAGATTCCGATTCGGAATGAAAAGGGTAGTATAGTTATTAATAAATTATTTAATTGTATATATACATTTTTTTTACTTATATACCTACATATTCTTTTTTCACTTTTTTCATTTACTTGTTTTGAATTTATTAACTACTGTATTTCAAGACTGACACCCTAATATATTTTTTTTATTTGGGTAGTTTACTTAGTAGTGTTTCTATTACGATTATTATTTTTAAGTATTGTATATAAATTACATGTTGTAAGATATCTTTTTATTATTTCTTTTATTATTAGTATTTCATTCTTAGTTCAATAAAGTTACTCGTCTCTTATATAAGAGCTTGTATTTGTATATCACTTGTGAACCTATACCTTAGAAAGACCACACATGTATTGGAAGAAAATACGTTTTTTCTTACTTTTATGAAAATCTTTTATTTTGCCTAGTGTGTAGTTTATTAATATAGTATAATATTAATAATGCTACTTGTAATGTTCATATGATGTTATTGGTATGTCAAGTTTTGTATAAAGTAATAATTTGTACACTTGCTGGAAAAAATAATAGAATTTGAAGGAAAATACTAATTAGAAACACAGTGATTTGTAAAAGGAAATTTAAATTAATATTATATAGTAAATAATTAGTGTACACATAACTACTTAACAAAAACTTGGTCTAAACATGTATGACCATTTAAATTAAGTATGTTTCATTTCAAAAAAAAATATAACGTGAAGTATAATACATTCAATCTGCAGGAAACAGTCATGTTAGTGTAAAAATAAAAATAATTACAGCATAACCTTCACAAACTTTGAACTTATTTATAATCAATACAATAGAATTATACACATAAAGGCAGTATGCAATCATAACACATAAAAGAAAATATTGCCCATTTAGGGTGTCGGGGTTTGCACCAATGACACCTGGATATTTACACTTTCTTTGAAAGATGAGTGATTTTTTAACATGTACAAAATTCTTGACAAATCTGTTTGATTCACCCACCTGTTTGTCATCTATATCTCTTACTATACCTTAGAGGACCTTACGAAGTCATGATTTTGTATATATAACAAAATTCAATACTAATGCAGCAATGAACTCTCCTCTAGTGAGAATCTGCAGGACTTTCAATCAAATCGATATTGACATTTTTTATCTCAATAGTGGCCAAATTAAATATCGTTTACTTGATATGGTTGAGTGAGACGCGACTAGGAATTTCACTACAAAGGCTTGTATTTATAGTTTGATTGCCATATTAATTAAAAAATTATTATTAATTAAAAATCTATTATTCTCCAAACAATTAGTGTCTCTTTGCCTTGTGGTGTGAACTTCTCCAGCTCGCTCTATGTAACATTCATTACATTGTTATCTTTGTTATTTCATTAATCAATTGTGATACGTACTAAATTTTGTAATTTGGGATACTCTATTAGGTACGTCCTGTTTGTATCCGCTTCAATAAATAAATAAATAAATAAATAAACAAGGTAGTTGTTAACTCATCGTTTATAATTGCAGTAGCAACTACTTTAAGTTTCTTGTTAGGCATTGTATAATTATGCATACTAACTTCTTATGGATATATCTTACCTAAGAATAGGTACTTCTGATAAATATCTATACTTAATAAAATTGATATATAAATAATAAAAACACGATAGCTAACGATAACCTAAAATGCGAAATCAAAGTGACAGTGACAGCAAATATGCAGTCACCCACGCAAGTTCGATTTAAAATTAAGAGTAATGACGTCACAGTGACCAATTATGACTGCTTGTAACACGGTTCAAGATACCGAACATGACCGCAAATCCAAAACGAATTCGCTTTTAGTCATTTGACAAACAAATGTGATAGCTTAATTGTACACAGTGTGTCTACTTCAGTTGGAACCATTGGAAAACATTTTTATTATTAATTTTAAGAAAAAAAGTTCGTAAAAAATTCTCCATGGTCTAGAACCCAAAATAATTTAATGAAACGTATTCGAGGTGTATCATAAAATATGAAATTTGCTCAAGAGTAAAGCACCTTTATTTTTGACATTATCAAATAATGTTATAAAAAATAATAGATTAGATTCGAAAACTACATTCATGTAATTATCAGGGCGCGGACATAACCGAATTAAACTACGACGAAGTTACAACGGAGCAAAGAAATAATGTAAACAATAAACATTTACTGAATATCATTATTCACGCATTATTCATATGGTGAACTGCAACATCTGTTTACGCTCGAGAAGAGCCCGAGAATGCGAGAAAAAAATGGCCATAAAATAAGGAATTTATGAGTAAAATTCTTTCTACATCGGCGTAGATAGCCTGAGGGGTTTTTAAAATTCATTATATTTACCTTATATTTCGCAAGAGAAATAATGTAAATATGTATATACTTACTGTTATTTACGCGTACATTTTTATTTATCATTTATTTAGGTCTAGAACGTTGTTTATATTACTTTTTCTGATATGAAAATGAATTGTCAGTGATTCCGGAATTTATTACAAAGTCTGCAAAATATCGTTACAGAATGCCAAAATATCGCACGTTCGTCACTTAGCATTGCTAAAACATACACAGAAATAGTTTTTATGCAGAGAATTTCGATAGTTTACAAAATTTTGTTTAATGTTTAAATGACGATGCTCGAAGTAGTTCTGAGTGCAAGGAACTAACACAAATCCCAAATTTAAAAAAACAAAGTTTATTCCTTCAGGAACACTTTGGAAATTTGCCTAAACTAATTACATATTTTGAAAATCGAATCTCAAATTAAAAAATGGATTAACCACATTAGATGTGGGCTACTAATAATTTCAAAAGTATTCCAAGTGACTTCGGATATAGCCTTCGGCAAAAGTTAGACGCAGTTTTTAATAAAAATCCAGATTTAATAACATTGCGGCAATTGTGTATGCTAAGTACGCTGAATTAAAAGAATGTTTCCAGTACGCTCCTATAACCAGTTGCGATGCAGAAAGGACGTTTTCTATCTACAAGGATGTACTTAATTCAAAGAGAACAAGTCTTACAGAAGAGAAAATGAACAAATAATAAGGTATTTTGTATTTTATAGAGCACCAGCCACTTGTTATCCAATTATATAAATAAAATTAAAACCTCTTTAAAAATACAACATTTCAATAGTGCGCCCATGGGCGATGAGTCATGACTCGCTCGTGTCCGCGCCCTAGTAATTATCTACCATGAAAAAATCAGATTTTGTAAAAAAATATCTTCTGTTTTTTAAGAAAGTCGTGTGGTGGCCACACCTCATTTTTTTGAATTAAGAAAAGGTGCTTTTGAGTTGAAGGTTTGTAAACTGGCTGTGTGTTGTCCACATGGTGTATTGGGAAAAAACGACTTGAGCGTATTGCAAGGCATCTTACGGCTAACGTAACGCCTGTGCAAGGCAAACGAGGACGCCATTCAAAAAGACCTAACATAATTTCTGAAGAATTGAAAACGCAAGTACACGATCACATTAGCAATTTTCCAATACGAATTTCTTGTTACAGTCGTAACAAAAGCACGAAATATTATTTATCAAGCGATCTAAACATTTCAATAATGCATGATTTGTATCTTAAAAAGTTTGAACCGGAAGTTCTTAAATTGAAACAAACGTATAAACCAAAAATATCTTACGTTATTTACGGAAGGTATTTTCGCGAAAATTTTACATGAGTTTTGGAACTGCCCGTAAAGACACCTGTAAAAGATGAATGATAAATGATAAAATTCGTAGTGCAGATTCCCAAGAAGAAATGAAAACGTTTGAAACGGAAAAGAAGCTACATCTTCAGAAGGCTTAATGATTCTACAAAGGGTTGAAAGAAAATCTAAGGAAGCGGAAGAAAACGACGAAATTGATGTTTTATGTTTTGACTACCAACAAAATATGCCTCTTCCAAAGGTTCCATCTGGGGATGCATTTTACTTACGACAATTATGGGTACATAACTTTTGCATTCATTCTTCCAAAAATAAGACCGGGCATTTTTTTTATGTATGATGAAACATTTGCGAAGAAAGGGGCCAATGATGTGTTAAGATTTTTAAAATATTACGTTGACAATATTATAAACCAAAACGTCAAAACTCTTTATTTATTTAGTGACAACTGCTGCGCACAAAACAAAAACAATACACTGATTAGATTTTTGGTTACATCATGTTATACGGAAAGGTTTGAATCAATAATCTATCGTTAACCTCAGCCAGGACACATGTAGTTTCTTACCTTGCGATCGCTAGAAAAAAAGAAAAAGGGTTTTGACCTTAGAGTAAGTAAGATATATAGAGAGAGCATAATGTCAGTTTATAGACAAATAAAGGGCAGGCTAGAAATGGTTCAACCTTGGCGGGTTGCATACCGTTAAGTGTTCACATGTAATTAAATTATTTAAATTCGAATATTATTATTTTTTAAACTGTTTTTAATTAAATTTACTTCTCTAATAATTATACTTTGAAAAAACAAATTATAGATTTTTTTTTGAAAATAAATAGTTGCTAGTGCCCACGAGTACCTCGTAAATTTTCAATACATAACTCAAGTAAAAATGTTATTTAAAGTTGCCTTTCAGAACAATTAATAGTTCTGCAAGCATAGAAATGTATGTCATTCAACTGTAATATTCACTTAATATTGACTCTATGTAAAACTGAAATTAATAATTATAAATGTGTGTACGTACTCAGGTTAGCAATAGTATAAACACCTTACACATCAACAAATTTATATACATACATACATACATATATATTTATTAGTAATATATCTACATACTTCAACATTTAACTAGTGGCTTGAATTTACATATATGAGGTTTTATTTTATGATTTTATATACAATACAATAATATATAAAAGCTTTCCGTCATGTTCTTATGGCTCTCTTGATGGAAGGTTTGATTCACTCTCACTCGCTGCTACAAATATTTAATAAACAAATCCACCGTAACCAAAGAAAATGATGCACTTGCTTCACAATTTATGATCAACTCACTTAACTTAACAATTCTTATAGTTATATATATATATTTATAAATTGTTTAATTTTATAACATCAGTAAAGAATCAGTTTTTTAAAAAAAAATTAATATTCTTAATCATATTGTTATGTATATATATATATATATATATATTAAATATTACATTAAATATATAAGTTACTCCCGCTCTTAACGTAATGTCACAAACTCGCCCTCTTCATTTAGGAAAAGACATAAATATGAACGTTTACAAATATTTCGTATTATAATATTCATCACCTGATGAAGCCCTAGTAGGGTGAAACAATTGTAGTGAAGTGAATAAATAAACTGTTTTGAACTCAATTTGAATTTATTTCAATTTTTTACTTGTAAACAATAATTTAAATAAGTTATTAAAATAAATATATTGTGCTAAATTAAATTAATTTAATAAAAGGAGAAAACATTCCACAAATTATAGGTAGCAACAAAAACAAGCATATTTAATATTTCAGTTTAAGAAACTATTTATTTCATTCATGCAGAAAGATATTCCTGTATATGTACAAAAAAAAAACTAACCCAAAAAAATTAATCACTATTGTTTATTATTAATATGACTAAATATAATAGATAAGAAGAGTTCAGAAATTTTATTTGCTATTACATTACTGTTATGGGAGCTTGATACATTTATCATGATTTTCTTACTTCTCATCATGACAGTTTTTAAAGCGAAATTATTCCACACTTGTTCAACTTTATATTATCCTAATCATTGGCGGTACAATGAATTTCAGACAATGCCGGTTGTGAGCCAACGAAATCAATTAATTCCTGAACCTTTCACAAACTTATTCCATTCCTCAACGTATTTTGCACATCTGCCAGCGTTTCATTATTAGTAAACCTTACACTCTCTTCAGAAGCGCACATTTGCATATGAAAAAAATGTTCGCCATATGACCTTGTCTAACAAGAAATATCCCAAAATATCCATATGCAAATGAAGATCACCTTGGATCAGGATCACATAATGCCGAGAAATATACATTTAGGATGTGATGGAAAAATACAAGAAATATTTTTTTATTACTAATTGTACTACATAATTGAAACGTTTCGTAGATAGATGAGTAGGTATTCGTTTTAGCCTAAAATGTAAGGTATGCATTGTTCATAGAATATTTTTCGATAAAATGAAAGTCTGAATATTCCATTAAAACTAATCATGTAACATTCTACTAGGCATATCTGTATATACATATGTTAAAAGTATGAATACAGATATTAAAGTTAAAACAACTATATAATGTACCCCAAATTCAACCGTTAAAATGTTGTGAAAAGCATGATTTTTACTATGCTTTTCATCATAATATCTACTTATTTTCTATTTTCTATTTTCCGGAGTATTTTAACAAATTCCGTGATATCGATGCGATAAAGCTTCCAAATATATTCTGTTCTCCTATTACCTTATATAAAAATTTTCTGGAAAAAGCCAGAAAACAGAATTTCGTTTTGGGGAAACGGCTAGTTTATATAATAATATAACTAATAAAGGTGTCTTTACATGAAAATAATGTTTGGTAAATGTATAAAAATCACAAGGAATGTATGTAATGCGCCTGTTATTTATAGAGAGCCCCGCAATAGGAGCGACTGGAGAAGGATAGCCTGACGTCACGTACAGAAGAGAGATGGATATGGTGAAATATTAACCAATGACAGCAGAGTGCTCAGTTTGTGACACGACTCCTATTGATCTTATTCAGATTTTAAAATATTCAGGAATGCACCAGAGAACATGCGCTTTATATAAATATGTAGATAGAGGCATATTTTAGCATGTGATCTGATTAAATATTTAATAAAACAACAAAGTGGGTTAGAGTTTAGAGTGGATTTTGTTATATATCATAGAAAATAGCTTCGAGACACTGATGCGGATGTCGCGATGTCGAGTAATAAGGGTTGCATAGCACATAGGGTGAATTCACCAGTAGACGACCTTTTTCGATGAAGGTCAGCTTTAATAATATTGAGGCGTTCCATATTATATTAAAAATTTATTATTGAGTGTGAAACAAATATGTTTAATTCCGGTATTAGTAAGACAGATAACGTTTATGATAAAGCATACATCGATATTCGAACTGTACGAAGATGTAAGCTCTCAGCTGTAGAGTAGAGTAGCATAATATTTGCCCACATTTTAAAATACTCTTGAAAAAAGTCACCAGTGGCCGACTATTGGATGGTGGCCGGTTACAGGTGAACTTACCTTACTTATTAAAAGAAATATCATGCCCCCCCCTGCTATTTCTCTTACAAGGGGCGTGGCTTACCTTTACGGGAATACAAAAGAAAAAGAATGAGGTGTGGTCACCACACGACTTTCTTATACGAATGAGCGTTTCAAACAATACTATTTTAAGAACTTTCTTACACAAAAATTATTCAAAACCCTATTCTCAGTACTTCTATTCTCTTAATAAATACATATAGAATGCATACTTTGCAAGATATTCCAAATATTGCAAATCAAGTACTAAATATTTTTGTAATCTTGATAAATATATATAGAATGCATAATTTACGATATATTTGAAAAAAATCGCTATTCGATAGGAGTAAAAGTGGTACCTACTTCCGGCCTGAATTTTGAATTTTTTTTATACAAAAGATATTGGAAATTATGTTTTAAATACTTTTATACCCGTAATGTATCTGTCTAAAAAGCATGACTTGCGAGAAGTATTCGCAAAAAACTGATTTTTGATAAGAGTAAAAAACCTACTTCCGGTAGGAATTTCGAAAAACTTTTTAAAGAAAATTGTTCTCAATTTTAATTCTAATTACATAATGAGTTCTTTACAAATTTGTTTAAACTTAGTAGTTGATGAAATAACGGCAAAATTCAATTTTTTCACTGAAGTAAACTACTACTTCCGGTCTGCCGATTTTACTGAACTTTACTCAAGTTTTCTGCAAATTCAATTAGTAACTGCAAAAAAATAAAATATGTTTGTATTAGGACCTTTTATTATAAACAACTCTACCAAAAAGCGTGTCTATCTAATACATGATTTTCGAGAAATATAATTTTATAGGAACATTGAATTTTTCAGAAAAATGGTAATAAGTCGAAAACCTTAAATTTTAGGCCTATTCTATCTTATAACATTTTCACTAAGAATTATACGGGGAATACAAAAATGTCATAATATATTGGATGTTCTATTTAAAAAACTATCGGCCACCAAGTTATGGAACACTCTGTGTAGTACAAAATATGTTAAAACGTACTCCTAATGAGTGGCTATCTTAGCAAGAAAGCCGCAAAGAAATATCTTTTCCCATAAAGCCACAATCAGATGAATCACCCTGTATAGTCCAGTCGAATTAAGTAGACCAAAAAAGGAACTGACTCGGAATAGTATATTAAAATACAAGTTTCATAAGACATGATTTTTGCGTATGCGTTCAAGTTTAGAAAACGAGCAGCTAGAAGGAAAATGTTTTATGAAACGTGTTATACTATTTTTTCTATTTCGGTTATTCAACGTTCAAAAAAAGCTTAAAATGAGAGATATGTTTTGTTCGAACATTTTAGAAATTTCGTATTTTTGAAGTTGGTTACTCTGATTTTTAAGTATAGAATATTTTAAATACTTATTTGAATATCAGTGATGTTGTATGTAATTATGTTTAAAATTTAGACTGATTTATGCAATAAATTATTTCAAATTATCAACAAATACGAAATAAATAATTTCACGCCCCCAGAGATTCGCAAAATAGCAGATGACAATTTATAAAATCTTTCGTCAACAAAGTCTCGACATTTTTATCAAAAACAATACCAGCACTTATAGGTTGATCTAAAGAAAATAATATAGCAAATATTACCCTACGTGTCAGTCAATGCGAATCAACAGGAAATCAGACAAAATGTTCTCAAAATCGGCCTGGAATATCCATTAAGGCGAATCAGGACGACCATTTAGTGTGTTTCCGATGCGGTAGATGGCGCTGAAATTATTTAGCTGTTTTAAGAAAAACCAAGCAAAATATTTTTAATTTGAAAGAATAAATGTTTTGAAAGCAATTATCAAAAATGCGCTAACGTTTTAGTTTTTCAATTTTTTTTTTCTAAATTTTTTTTTTTTGTAATAACTTAAGAAAAAAGAAGAAAATAGAAAAAGTGGCCAAGAGCGACGTTCAAGCTATATCTACTAATGCTTAATCAATTTTTATTTTATTTTTTCGCCTGAAAATAGCGTCCGAAACAGTAATATACGTTTTCCCCTTTGATCTCGCCGCACCGTAAATGCGGACGATCTTTTTGCCGCGCGTCTAATTGACTGCGCCATACAAATTATACCTATATTCGAGCTGAAGGATCTTTTCAAGACATTGCCAGTGTCCTGCGAAGTATGAAAAAACAATCGATTGTTTGCAATGTTTTTTTTCACGACTGGAAAATCTTGTTTATTAATATTTTTTAATTTCTGAAAAAGTAGGACTTTTAGCGTTTGTTGTAATGTAACTTTATGCCACCAACGTTAAACATTTGACACTGGTGTCATGTAAACGACATTTTTACTGTGAACTAATACTTGTAATTCCGATTAGTTAAATGAAATTCAGAACAAAAGAATTGTAATTAGAATAGCCAATTGAAATTCAGATAGAGTAAACTGTATTTCAGAAATCATCAATTAATTGTTATTCAGAGAATATCATCAAATGTAATTTAAAAGAGATTATGCAGGATTTTATTTCAACATACTGTACAAAAGATAAAAATATACAAAAAGGTCAACCTAGGGTAGTTTTATTATTAACAAAATCAACACTTATATTCCTACTCGCATATTATTCATTGCCAAAATTATGCTTTCCAAATTAAAACTGACGATTTCTGAATTACATTTGATACCTGAATAACGATTAATTTAAATTACAATTGACGATTTCTGAATATCAACTTACGCTTTCTGAATTACAATTAGAAATGGTGTGGATAAGTACCAAATTAGAGGATGGAGATTTCAAAATTTCAACGCTCTTCCGTTGACCCCGTTACTATCAATAAAATACAGAAAATCTTACGTCTCACCTAAACTTTTTTTGTGTAAAAGGATCCAGCGGACTGTCGGTATAATGACTGTCAAAGGAAAATGCATTTTTCGGTTTCGGGCGTTATTATTTGCCGAAATTCAAAAAAAAAAAAAGTTTTGTCATTAAAAAATTGGTCTTCATATGCGCCGTTGAGCCGATTTTTAATTTTTTTTTTTATTACAAAAATATTTTTTTTATTTTTTTTATCAAACCAAAAATTAAAAAACTAAAACGTTGGCGCATTTTCAAACAATATTTTAAGAAGTATGCAGTTTAAAATTTGAAAATCGGTTGTACCGTTTCTTCAGAAATCGCTAATTACTTTTCCGATATCTGCATCCCTCTCGCACACTTGGCCGTCCCGATTCGCCTTAATGTACACGAATTTTCTAGTGTTATAGTAAGCTTTTACATCAGTTGTACTGTTCAATATGGGAAGTAAATTTCAATAAGAGCATCAGAAAACTTATCTTTCAACTCTGCTTGTTAATTTATATTGTTAATTAGTAAATAAAATGTTAGCATGTGTGTTTTTTAGTCTTTGTACAACTTCTATTACACATGTTTGTTACATTAAATACGTATATCTACATATTTGACATTTAAATATGATTTGGTTCTATTTTTTTTTGTTACCACCCTCAAAAAATTAAAATTACCGTGCGATAAAGTAATACTTTATGTAACCAAAACGGGTGTCGTAAAATGAACTTTTTTATATCACCGAAATAGAAAAAAATTGAAAGTAGCGATTTTCCTTCGCAAATCTTTGGGAGGGGTCTCTGACAGCCTACATTTCGCTTTTCGGGAATCGCGCCCCATTGCTTCAGCCGCCATCTTCAATTTAAGGTGAATTTTTATTTATTGAATAACCTGTTCATTTTGAATTTTACATGAAAAATGGTGATGACAAAAGTTGTTTGAAATTAAATTTTCTACAATTTTTGTCCTTACCATTTTTTCCCCTAGGATCGATATTTTTCGATTTTGATTCGAAATAGGGATGAAACTTATTTAATGATTAACTCGTTTATTTTTAATTTCACACTAAAAATGATAATAACCAAAGTTGTTTGAAATTGAATTTGCCACAAATTTTGATCCCTATTGTTTTTTTCCCTAGGAATCGATATTTTTTATTTTATCCGAAAAAAGCTGGGGAATGATATTCTACTATCTCGTTTATTATTGACTTTACCGTATTAACTAACGATAATATAGAAAGTTGTTTTATACTACCTATAAGAAAGCAAGAACGTATATTTATTATAAATGCGAGCTTTGTAAATATAGTAAAACACTTGTTAGTTAATCGTCAGATTTTTATTTATAATTAATTTAAAAATTAATTATAAATATTTATAAACTATGATTATTTTTAATTTGGCTTATGTTCTAGATCAAACAAGTCATTTCAGATAAAGATAGGTTTTCAAACACATTTGTCATACTCCTAATTTTATTTGCTTATTTGTTATTCATTCTTTTAGATCAATATTGCTGTAGAAATTCATAGCTGCTTTCTTTCGCCACTGTAGTTCATGAACTTAGTGAACATGTTTAGCATTTCTCATGAACATCTTTGTTCTTTCGCTTTGATCATTTTATCCCCTCTACTCAATTTGTAATCATGTTTAGTAATCCCCTCGCCCCTGGAAATCATGAAATTTTTATGTTTGTCATGTTCATTATGTTTATGTTAGTAGGTATAACCTCAAACAACAAAAATGAACGTTCAAAAAGTGGAACTCATCTCAAATGAAGGTTATAAGTTTGAAGTATTTTTAACACAATATGAAATTGAAGGATTTGAGACAAGTATACTATTTTTAATACTATTAAAAATTCATAGCTTATATTGTATCCATAGCTTGTATAGAACCAGAATTTGCAAACGAATTAGTTGGAAAATATGATACATTGAGAAAGGGAAACATAATTCGAAGTGTACGAGCGGGTAGTGAAGAAAAAGAGGAGACAGAGCAATATAAAATTTTTTTTTGGTTTGTAGGAAAATAAAATTATATATCTACATTTTCTATATAATTATATTTACTATTTAATTTTGACGTGTTAGGTACGTTTTATTAATATTTTAGTTTTTAGAAAAACAAAAGACAATAAATATTATATGTTTGATATATTAAAACAATGAAATAAAACAATTAGACATAAATTCATGTTCGACATTTTAAAGCACATGTATCGATGTAACATATCCTCTAACGAAAATAGATGAGTACAGACAATTTGTGTTTGTTACTTCGTTCCGTGTTCGTTCGATGAATCGGTTTAAACACGGATTACTGTGAACATATGTTCATGTTCACAAAGTGTATGTTTACGTGATTGAAACGAAAGAAAGCAGCTCATATATACAAGACTCAGTTCCACTACATGCAGTACATTATGTATACCTGGTAGCGATAGGCTGTCTAGTGACTTGAAATTTTGTGTCCTTTATAATAAAACTTTTGATTTTTAAGCTACTCTGCAGTCTGGTACGATGCCGATCCGTTTACGTTTCTGGTATCCTGATTAAAATGTCGCTACGTGTCGCTACGATAGCGAATCGTGGATTTGTTAGGCAGGGCTGTCAAAATCTAACCCGATACCTACCTGAAAAAAATAATATAACTAATTTGTAATATATAATAACAGCAAGAAATATTCTGCATATTGTTCCGCATAGGTTTCAATCGAAAACCAATCCAAAAATCAACAGTATTTTGGCATTTAAATACATTAATGTTAAAAAACTAATATTCTTATTTGCTTTAAATAGGAATATTTTAATTTATCATGTTCCATGTTTACTGTCAAAATTGTATATTAGCTATCTATTCACACGAGAACCGCACAAGGGAACGAATAGGTTAACTTCAAGAATATACAACGCAGTCGCTAGCGTAGCCACGTAGAGCGACTTTAAGAGCAGGCGAGCAGATGTGTGAACTGATAATAGCAGACTTGACATACAAACTATGCCACAACCATTGGAATACCTAGCATTGTTACACTACCATCGAGTTATGTACTCCTGTGATTTGGAAGTCCACAAAGGCGGTCCTGGGGGTTGGATGATGTTCTGGGGCGTAGCCCTATGGCCAGCAACACTCCCTACGGCGCATCGTCTTTTATCTCATCGTGTTCGTTACGTGCTATCACCAGGACACGCATATCTACCTAAGGTAGTGCAGATGTTCCTTGAAGATTGTGTGACTGGCTGTCTATATACAAAAATTCGAAGGGGCGTTCCAAAACACAGTTATAAGGCATATATTTATTACGAAGTATACACACTAAAGGTGTAAACACAGTGTCTATAATAGTTCCATATGCAGACGTCAGAAAGAGTAGAGTCGCTGATAAAAAATATGATAAATTTATGTACCTACTGTAAACATATAAATACAAGCTCTAGGTATTGAAATATATTTCAAATTTTTGACTGTAAACGTACTTCGTTATTCAAAGAGATTCTAGTCCTAGAGAAAACAACCAAATAAAAAACTCTTTTATTATCGCTTTTTGGATCAGGTAGTAACTATTAGGGTCTACTGGGATTTTTTTTACATTATTTGAAATAAATACATAAATGAAAACCACTGTTTGTCTTTATATATTTATTTACTTTGTGTACATGTGCTGTGAATTATATTTTCAAAATATTTTGTTTTTCACGGTAAATAGCACGTTTTTGTTGTACATAATACAATCATAGGGTATTTCTTTTATCATCATTCCTTTATCATATGAACAATAAATAACAAAGTAACAGGTTATGTCTGTTCTTGAGTTGACCATTGGCACTCCATATCTGTTTGAGAAATTACATCAAGTTAATCTAAATTCGATAAATAACACAGTGAAACACAAAAGCTCAATAAAGAAATCAAATCTTCTGTTTACATAATACCTATTACATACAATTAAAGTAGCTGATATATGCTTACATTGATCACTATTTTCTGCTATGCAAGTACCTAGAATTCATTCTTGTTGCACTTACTTATTCCTTGTATAGGTATATTAGCCACCCTTTAATAACATGTATTGGCTTGTAAAGCACTTGTTTGTAAGCACAATCTACAGTGTAGTTGTATCGCTCGCGGTGTGCACATGTGTTACAGTCAACGATCCGAGAAAAACGAAAAACTTGAGTGTAAAACACATAAAAGAAATCAAATTTAGTATAGGCAGGCGGCGGATTTTTCAAATATGTTTAATCTGATGCTGTGGTGTTTTTTATATGGTGATGATGTGTGCTAAATAAAATAAACCGCAGCGGCAACAGTAATCAGAAGAAAATACAAAAGTGTGTCAATGGCGCTAAACAATTGCACGCTATGCCGAATAGAATTCAAACGTATGGAAAAAAGTGTTAGTTGCTTTATATGTGGAAATGGATATCATGCAAAATGTTCCGGACTACACGATGATACTGCAAAAAAAAATACAGGACAATATTATTAAGTATGTCAAATACATTTGTAAATATTGTGAAAAATTTGAATATGGGAAACATCTAAATGAGTTATATGAAAAACTGGATTTATGCATTGAAAGAATTGAAAAACAAAATGAAACTATTAATGAATTGAAAGAAATGATTGTTACAGCAAACTATGATGGGGATAATAAAGATAAGAAAAAGTACAGTGAATGCTTGAAAGATAATAATGATACTCTCTTGATTAAGCCTAAAAAAGTAACACAAAAATCACAAGAAACACAAAAAGAAATAAAAAATAAAATTAATCCGGTAAGATTAGCTGTAGGAATAGAGAATATAAAAAACATTAGTAAAGGAGGTGTAGTAATTAAATGTAGTGATAATACATCCAAGGAGAAACTTAAAGAAGAAATGGAAAAAGAAATAGGTAATAAATATCAAGTGTTGGATACAAAACTGAGAAATCCGAAAATTATCATAACTGGAGCCGAGAAAGTAATTATTGATGAAGATAACGATACTATATTAAAGTCAGTCTTGGAGCAGAATGATTTGAGTACATGTGACGACATCTTGGAAGAAAATGTTAAAGTTGAAAGAAAGTATATAAATAAAAATAAAAATAACTACGGTAATATTATATTAAATGTGGATCCACAAATGTTTGCTAAAATATTGAAACTAGGAACTTTAAATGTTGGATGGAGAAAATGTAAAGTATACGAATACCTAAATATTTTAAGATGTTTTAAGTGTGTTGGATATGGTCACTTCGCTAAAGAGTGCAGGAATAATGAAATATGTGGTAAATGTGCAGAAGAACATAAAACAAACGAATGTCAAAATGAAACAGGTAAATGTATTAATTGTACGAAAGTTTCTGAAAAGCTTAATATAAAGATCGACAGCAGCCATTCTGCATATGACTTAAACTGCCCATACTACACAAGATTACTAGAAAAAGAAAGAAACAAAGTAAAATACATATAGCAATCAAAGCTGGATTACTCTCACAAAAAAAGACAAATTACTGTTTTTAATTGTCAAGGATTTCTAAATAATAAAGATTTGATAGTTGATTTAATAAATCGGTGGGAGCCGCTAATAATAGGGTTAGTTGAAACCCACGTTGATAAAGATGTAATAGATAAAGAAATAGCCATGTTTGTAACACATACATCAAATTAAGTTGTTATATTTGAACATATATTTATTTATCATGTATACATAATAGCAAATTGCTAAATAAAGACATTATTATTATTATTATTATTATTATTATTATCAATATAATGTTCTTCTTTTTTTGTAATACCACATAAAATAATGTCATTAGCAGTGAATACTTGTTCTTCTTCCTGAACACATGGAGAACTTATATCACCAGAGTTGTATGTATTTAAAATATTCCAGCATTGCAAATAGTAAAGGAAGTTCTACTTTCTTTCGAGTGCAAATCTCTAAATATTATAATTATAAGCTACTGTAAGGAAACTTCTAAGTATACGTTCAAATTCACATTTACAATATTTAATAGGAAATCAAAGAAAGTAATTATATTAACGGAATGAATATTACGAAAGTACAACGGAAACAAACGGCGAAACAGTTTTAATATCACTTATTCTAACTTCGAAACCCGTAACAGAGGGCGCCGTAATCTTAGCAAAAATCTCCTATTTATTAATTTGCGTTTGAATCTGCTTATTTATATTTTAAACTATTTTGTGAGTAATTAACAACGATGAAATATGTATGTGTTCTCTATATTTGAAGAATTATTTATGTTTTAAATTATGAAAATAAGTGTTGTAATTAGTAAAATATGGATTTATTAAGACACACTTCTAAAAATTATACTTGTCATATTATAGGTACCAGTAAATTGACTTATAAGAAATATGTTTGCTTATATTTTAAATAGTCCTTATATTTTTTATTATCTTATGTTGCTGTAAATATTAGGAAATATTTATGTATATAATGATTTTTATGTTATTTGAAGAAAGAAAACAATCATTATTTAGTACGTTATAAGTAAGTATTTATTGTTTGTGAAGTAATACAACAAATATTTCTTAATACAAAAAAAAGTACGTATGTGCGTTTCAAATTATGGAATAGTTTTTCTAAATTTAGTCTATCCAGTGCAATACAACGTGTTATGTCCATCTTTGATATACCTACTCAGTATTTATTTAATGCTGTCAATTCAGAGCATTTCTGAGTGGACATACCACGTTTTATTGCACGACTGACACTATACCTTCCGTCAATTCTGACGTTTCCCGGCAAGTGTTATCGCGAACTGAAATTGATCGATGGTTTTGACAGTTCATAACCCACAATTGAATTTTCGCGCGACTGCCAAAGTTAATCAAACGTCAGATGGATCTTCCGCCCTTCAATTCTGTTGGTTCCTGTAACATTTAAGTCAACCTAACGTGGACGTTAAGTTGTCATTGTCAGCTGTCCCGACTGACCTCCATATTGAATGTGGACATTTCGCGTAGGCTCTTGTTATTCCATTATTTCACTTGCGTAATGCATGTAAAAGTACCTATATATATGTGTGAAAAAATATGGTGTTATATCTCCAGATAAAATATGCACTAGATTATAAGTCTAATTATAAGCTTTCAAACACAAAAGTTTGGTCAAAATGGGTTCAGTAGTTCTTGCGCAATTCTCGAACAAACAAACAGACAATTACAGTTTTATTTATTAAATATAAATATAATATATAAGTCAGGATGAGATAATAAAATTCTTCGACACCTCATAATACTGTTGGTGTTTTTTTTATCACATTTACTTTTTACACTAAAGATATTTTGTGTTAGTTGCTGTTAATTATTTATTCTAGGAATAAGTGAAAATATGAGAAGTTCGAGAAATTCTCTATAACTTTGGAATTACTTTACTCAAGTTGATAATAAAAGAGTTAAATGCAACAATTGCAAATATGATTCTAAATACAGTAAAAATATTTCGAATTCCATTAATCATCTAGAGAGAATACATCGGTAAATAATTTTCTTTTCTAATGCCAGCAAGCTATCGATTGTTCGTATTTAGATGACAGAATAAGGAATTTTCAGAAATACAACTTCCTATTTTTCACTTGTAATAATAAATTACAAAAATATCAGTAACTTCATTCAAATCGACAAATGATATTCGGGTGTATTTGTTTACTAATATCGTATAAATTGTAATTGTAACTTAGGTGTCACACCTGTCCTTAAATTAAAGAAAAATAACTTTAGTTTTGAACATAGTCAACGTAAAGTATGATACAGGCTTTAATTACAACAAACAAGTATATTTCTTGACTAAAAAATACGTCAGGATTATTAAATATTCTGGGAATTAATCTTGCATTCACCGTTTTCGCTAAAACATATATGTAATTCAATAGGCATACATAAACGCCCCTAAGCCGACATCACATGAAATAATGGGGCCAGCCCTCTGTCGTAAAAACTATATCAAAAAAATGTACTGGACTACAAGAAATCCATCATATTCCCTTAAGGCACACCTAAAATATAGGAGGAGTTATGTCCTGCCCTATTGTTATTTAGTTGATCTTATTTAATATACTTGAACAGATTTTTCTTATACAGAATGTAACATTAGTTTTTTGGTTAGTCTATTGCTATACGAAATACAATCACTACTTTTAAACACAAGATTTTGTGGCTATTATGGAATATATAATATAATTTTTTTGTGATATAGTGTTAAATTTAAATCATAACACTGTGTAATTGTTGGAGCTGTTACATAGTTCCAACAATTTAAACATGAAAACTATTAAAAAAGTATACCTACTGCTATTTAATAATGATAAATATTTCAAATATGTGAACGTAGAATAGTAAATAAATATTGACATAAGAACTTGTTCTATAAATGTAATAGCCGATACTTTGTCTTTTGCATTTTGTTAAATAATCTTTCTTTTTAGAAAAAAAGATAACAGTACCCTTTTATTTAACACTTTTATTCAGTTAAAATGCATTTCAACATGATATATCCTCGATAATGCTTGAGATTTAAATTTGTGTTTTGCTCACTTTTTTAGAATATACTGTATTCTCTCTGATTGAACGCTCGTTCGGGTAATGTCGGCTCGAGTCGACTAAGGGAACAATTTTATTATTATTTAATTTCAATTAAATTGAAATTTAAATGAATAAATAAATTCATGTCCCAGAACAGGTTCGATCCCGAGACCGCACGGTTATGAAGCCGATACGTTACCATTAGATCAAGAGTGGGACAGTAAGCAATTATTTTTATATTGTCTATTTATATATATACATGCGTCCTAAAATCTCCTTAATAATGCTTGCGGCCGAGGCAAAACAATCTCGAGTACGTTAAACTTTTTTTGTACTCACCGCCTGTAAAGTGACATTTGGCGCATGTGTAGCTCGACTGGGAAATACGTTTTCCCGGTTGAGGCGACTGTAAAAATTGAAAAAAACACTGGCACTTTGGGACATTTAAAAAAAATCTAACTTGGTAGTAATAAAATTTAGTCTATAAAATACTACTTCCCTCATTATCCAACATTATCCCGACATTAATCAATAATATTTTTTCTGTGACGGGAAAAAAACTTGACATTTTATCGGTCTTGACAGGTAATAAAATGTCACTTTATCAACCCGGGCGTAAAGTGTTACTTTTTGCCCATGGGAAAAAAGTTCTACTTTTTGCCCGCTTAAATTGGCAGGTTTCCATAGCAACGCAGGTGTAGTGTCACTTGAAATGTCACATCGATTGATTTTCTGACTTTAATATAAAGTATTTACGTGTTTTTTCAATATTAAATCGTCGTTTTTCCCATCACAGAAAAAAATAGTGTATTATACACGGGAAAAAAATTAGATTTTAACTCTCGGTATTTTATAAACCTTACCTCGAGCTAAAATCTAATACTTTTTTCCCTTGTATAATGAATAACTATTTTTTTTTTTGAAGTGTAAACTTCTTTAGGCGCGTTGCGCTGATTGTAGGCAGTGAACAAGACTGACCTGCAACGCTCGGATATGTAACGCTCTTCGGGTAAAGTCGGCTAAGGGAACAAGATAAATAAATATATCATATAGAGGTATTTAATTTCAATTAAAATGAAATTTAAATGAATAAATAAATTCATGTCCCAGAACAGATTCGATCCCGAGACCGCACGGTTATGAAACCGATACGTTACCATCACACCAAGCGAGGGACCGTAAGCAAGTATTTATATCGTCTATTTATACATACACATACGTCCGAACCGACCAAACGAAACGGACGCTCGCGTAAATGTAATAAATGTGCGAATGTGTTTTATTTAATACGTTACTGAATATTATATGCGTGTATTTCGTATTATCTACGGTATTATTAAACTCGCCTTGATGAAGTTTACACTTCCGCCGTGTGGTTTTAAGCACACTCATTCTTCTTGTTTTTCTGTTAATCTTAATCAATAACAAATATCATTTCTTAATTCCTTAAAATTCCACTTAGAAAGACATGATAATCTAAAAAATGTATTATCGCAAAAAGTATTTTCCTTTTTTATTTTTTTGTTAAATTCGTAATCAGTTAGTTGTTGTCAATTTCCGCATTTACTTGTTGTATTTTTTAATAAGATAAGGCAAATATCTACATATATACTGCGTTAAAATATTTGAAAAATGCATAACGTATATATGACGTGAAACTTTGCTTTGCAATAAATGAAATCCAGTTAATTGTTGACGGAATTTTTCAGAAATTCTCCAACCGCACATTGAAAGGAATTTTAGTTACTAAGAATATCGTACGGTTCCAATTTTTGAATCAGTGTTGTGATAACCAATCTCACATTGTTAATGTATTATATTGTGATATTATTATACATACTGCCGTGAACTCGCAAAATTTGTAGAATAAGAATAGCTTTAGAGATTAATTTAAGAATTAGTTTAAGCTTTGAAATAAAAAAATAAAAATAACAAAAATCCTATTTAAATATTATTGAGTAAAACTATGCAACAAGAACTACATGAAGGTATACAAAGTTGCATACTCATAGTCAATTTATAAAAGTGATTTTAAAAAACTATTATTATTCAAGTAAATAATGAGAAAATACAAAATAAAGTTTATTAAATAAATATGAAACAAAAGATGTAGAATAAAAATTTATTAAATAAAAATATGAAATAAAGACAAAATAAATATAAGTAATATATTTCTTTTGTAAAAGAATACACAAGATGTATGGTTTATATATCATGAAAAAGATGAAATACGATATGCAAGAAATATAAATAAGTAAATTATTATGATTTATATGCATAAAGCAGTAAAAATCTTATGAAAGTGTTTATGAACTAAATTGTATTAAAAGATAAAATTTACCTTAGCTTATAAATAGACTAAGAAAGGATATAAAAATATGTAAAACGTAGAAACGATCAGCAACAACATTTTTGTATTTAAGGGTAGCTGACATCATAAATAAATAAAAAGTATATGTGTTTGTGATTTGTTTGCAACACAATGCTTCAGAGAGGCAGTGGAGAAACAGACGTGTCCTACAGGTACAGGCAGTGCGGGAAGAAAAATAATGGTTATCTCCAACATGTTTCCCATTTTGCCAAGTCGCAATCCGGCTAAAAGAAAAGAAATTGACATTAATAAATGGAAAGAAAAAAATATGTATCGAACAATGAACAAGGCAATAGGTTCATTGACGAATACAAAGAAGGATGGTATTAGCGACAAGAATAAACCTACCGTTGGAAATGCTGTGCGAGGCAGAGGGGACCTTTGAATTGGAAAGTTGTGTTGACGTTTGGTAAATTGTGAACTGTCAGAACAATATGTGCATGTGTGCGTGTATCAAGACGGCAACATGCGGGCAGCGATTTCAGGGGAAAGTGTATTCCAGTACCAACCTAAATATGGACTAGAGGGCGCAATGGTCAACATAGTTTTTTTTGCCGCTATAAATACGAAGACAAGATTCGACAAGAGGACTTCTGATGACAATTCCGAGAAGGAGACTTCTCATAACACTTCCGAAAGGAAGATCTCTTAAAGAATAAGACGTTTTAGATTGTTACATTGTATTTTTCATTATTTCTTCATCACGTATAGTCATAGTAGTTTATTTTATTTAATACATTTGAATTTACTTGAAGCGTTCATAATGGACATTCAACATAAATATTTTGATAGCAAGTAAGTTTATTTTTTTTTTGAAAAGGAAGTTATACAAATTGTTGGACAGACATTGGTTTTTACGTGCAAATGATCAATCAATGTATTGTTGGACAATATAGATAAGTAAATATTTTATCCTGTAAGGTTTGTTTTAAATTCATATAGTTGGAATTACAACCAAATAGGATTAATGGTGTTGGTCAGTTGGAGAGATGCTACGTGCAAATGAGCATTTTCTTCATCGTATTGTCTAGGCATCATTAATCTCTTTCAAGTTAAGCAAATAATTAATTAAAATTTTACAAGGCAAAGATTAAGAGCTAGATACAACACGTGCAAATGGTTGTCTAAAGCAATTAATTGAAGCCAATACATAAATATAATTACATCGATAAGTATATCCATAAATGTACAATAAAAGTTTACATTTGTTTATTTACAGGATAAATATTTATTTTGTTTAGCAGAATAAATAAATAAATAAAAGATTTACATACATTACAACCGGCATTAGGTATAAATGATATGAGCATTTTCAATTATGTATCTTGTTAGAGCATAAAGGTGTGTATATAAAAATTATTTTTGAATCTATAAATTACAAAATAAAAGATATATGATTATGTTGTATAGACATACAGTTTTTCTTTGAACAAAACTATTACCTCTTCCCTATTATAAGCAAGAGAAAAATCATCAGCAAAGGAGAAGGAACCACATACATTGCCAGGACCCACAATAGTCATAAAGTACATGCTCCAACAATATAAGATAAAAAATACAAAACCAATTATAAGTTCTTGGTGTATAAAGAATAATTTTAAGAGTACAGCATGTACAAAAGACTATACCCTACGTGTGGTAATACACACAAATATATGTTGTCACAGCATATAAATTATATGGCGATGCCCAACGTATGGCAATAACATTATTTAAAATAAATAAATATTTATATGCTACAGCAATACGTATATGTTACATATTCTAATGTAGTCATCATATTAATACTTACTTGATATTTTAAATACATACATATAGGTATTTGTTGGTAGCCTGTCATACATCAAAATAATGCTTATGTTTAACTTCATTGTTAGTTTCTTATATGCAATATAAAGAAGTAGGTATTGTGATGACAAAAAGTACGACCTCGAAATTTTTGAAGATGCCACTGTTATGAAATCGGCTGACATCGAGAATGTGGTTTCTGTATTTCTCTCTCTCTCTCTGTGTGCTTGACCACGATAGCGGCCAAACGGATAAACCTATCACTACGAAACCTTATACTTACGTGTATAATATTTCTCTTGGGGACTGATTAGATTTTCAGTAGAATTGGTAGGCCCGAAGCAGTAGTTTACTTCAGTGAAAATTTTTAACAATACTTTGCCAAGTACTAACTTTAACAAATTTTTAGGGAGCGCAAAAGTATCTAAAACTAAATTAAAAATTGATTATTGATTCTTGACGGAAATAGATCTTTTACTCTTATCGAAAAACAGTTTTTTTGTCAATATCTTGAGAGATATTGACATGTCACGTTTTCTAGACAGTTATATAATTAAGCATAAAAGTATGTAATTAGAACTTGATTTTGAATAATCTTTGTTTAAATAAATTTGAAAATTCGGACCAGAAGTTACACTTTTACACACTGATAGTAGCTTTTTGCAAATATATTATTTATAAATTTAATTTATTAAAAAGGTTAAACTTAATTTAGAACAACTTTTGTATTAAAATTTGGAAGGAATATACGTATAAGGAAGGGATTTTCCATTTGTTAGTTTAAATGTTGTTATTATGGCGGAGTGTAAGATACTAAAGATCTAGATAGCACTAGAACGATGACCGTTCTCAAAAATGATGACGAATGTTTCGGGGCCTTAGTCAACATTCTTGCTGGGTCACATATCGTTATCAATTTGATTGTAATTAAACTAATGTGTCATCATGACGTAGAGGCTATATTGATTAAAAATAGTAAATTAATAACAAAAATTACAATTGGGAAAGCAAGACATTTAAGCAGAATTATTGGAAGATGTATTATTTATTAAAAACGACATCCAACTTCACAACAAGGCAACACTGCCGACCTATGTGTTTAATGACGAACGAGTGACAAAACACAGAAAGATGCAGAACCGAATTCTGTAATTAAAATTTAAAATGTTACAACATTTAGGTATTTACCATCTATGAAGTTTCATCAGAAAGTCTTGAATTATCATGGACGACACGTAATTCCACTACACAAATAATATCGGCGCGAATTGTGTAATTTATAGTAAAAATGCAAAAATTTAGGTGTTGAATAGCCGCATATTGTTCATGTAAATTCATCTGAAGATCTTGATTTATCATCGACGACATCTAATTTTACCGCGGACATAATATTGACTTTGTGTCAAATGATGCACGAGTGACAAGGCAAAGAAAAATTATAATGCATAATTTTGAAAATCAAGCATAAAAATGTAAACTAAGAGGTGTTTGATAGCCATGTGCTTCGAACTCATTTGTTTTCTACAGTATGGCCTAACCAAAAAAAGTGTAGTAGCTGTTTTACGCCTAAATGTTTGCATTTTTTCTTTTAATTACACAATTTTCTATGTTGCGTTTTATTTATTATTTATTGGAGAAGCATCAAGGAAGAAGGCAAAAACTAACACAGTTTGAAAAATACTTAGAATCAGTAGATAACAATTCCAGAAAATATCTGCACGAACGTAAGCTAACTGGAAAACTTGTATTGGAAAATTTAAAAGGCGCGAGTGTAGAAGACAGCAAAAATACAATTAAAAGATGCATACATGAGGCGGCCAATAAATCAATGGCAAAAAGATATATAAATTTAACTCGCAAAACAAGACCAAACACTGGAATCATCAGGAGGTGAACAAGTTGGCAGAAGAAAGAAAAGATATAAAAGTGTGTCGATAGAGGAAAATTACAGTAACCACGGGGAAATAAGAAATAGAGTCAGTTCGGCAATTAGAAGAATTAAAAGAGAAAACTGGTAGAAATTCACCCACAGCCATGGAGCGCAGTCTTTATGGAGCTCAGAGGAAAGTATGGAAGATGCCCCAAAAATAGAAACAAACTTGTAAACGAGTACATCCAGACCAAAAAAGGTGCCTCTGAAAGAGTGGGTAACATATTTTAGAAATTCAAATAAAATACTGATAATCCTGAAGTTCTAACACTGGAAGCGAAGGAAGAGATGCTGAATGAAATGATGGAGAACGAGGTTAAGTTAAAAATGAAACACTTAAAAAACATAAAAGCTTCAGAAGTAGACGACATTCCCAATGAATTTACAAAGTATGGTGGTGAAGAACTAGCAAAGAGATTAGTAGAACAAATAATAACCACATCCAGCATACCAACAGAATGACACAAGAGTATAACCATACCAATTTTCAAAAAAGACACAAAACCAACATGGAGAACCACAGAGGAGCAAACTTGCTCTACACCACCGTGAAACTGTGCATTGTCAAAAACATCCTCCGAAGACATCATGGAAATAAAGACAAGCAGCAAGGTTTCCGGTAGAACACATCGACAACTGATGCCCTGTTCATTATTATAAGACAGGTAAAAGAGAAGGCTACTGAATACGATTATCCTACCTATGTGTGGTTTATTAACCGAACAAAGGCGTTCGAAGGAGTATAACTGCTCATATACTGGATATGTTGCGAAAGAAAGAAATCTTAGTGTAAATCATAAACATAATCAAAAATCTGAACACAAATAAACAACAAGAATAAAAGTGGATTTTCAAGCAACAAAAGACATACCAACAATAACAGGAATAAACCAGAAGGATAGCCTCAGTCCATTCGTTTTTAACCTCGTCTTGGACAAGTTTATATACGCGACAACAATAAACAAGACAAACAGCATGTTATGCTATGCGAATGATGCAGTAATCCTTGCAAAAAAAGAAAACGACTTAAAAGACAAACACATTTTATTAGACAAGTAAAAATAAAAATGTCAATTTCCACCGATGAAACAAAATGAATGGCTTTCTCGAAGGAACCTGTAAGATGTAAAGTCGTAATAGACAATAAGCGAATCGAACAGGTAATTAGCTTCCGTTATTTGGAAGAGGATACATCAAGCAGCAACAATCCGATAAACGTGATCAAAACATAGATCAATAAAGCCTCAGCAATATCAGGCTGCTTAAGAGCCTATATGAGCATTTATTAAGTGCAGATATATAAATCCTGTGTTAGACCGGAGCTAACAACCTATGGTATCGAGACTGGAGCTGAAACAATCTAGACAAAAGGCATCCTGAGAACAGTAGAATTGAAAATCTTAAGAACCATCGCAGGAATAACACTGAGGGACAAAGCAAAAAAAAGAAACAGCAACATGCAGTGTGGAGGACGTAGTCTGGTAGGGAAAGAAAAGAAAAAACGCGATATTGGCATGATCATATAGATAGTATGGACCAAAGCAGACTAGCATACATTGCTTAAGATCTAAAACCAGCAAGCAGACGACTAGTGGGGAAGCTACTCAAGAGATAAAAAGACAGCTGGAGTTCCATCTCACAGGAAAACCAACCAAATTAAGACCGTTCGTCATTAATACACCTCAAGGTCTTCTCGAAGAAGAAGCGTCTTATTCTGTTTCGAAGTCTCCTCTGATATTGACAATATATTTAGCAATTTGGTAAGTATTGTATGATTTTTCGGACATGATTGACTAGCTGTTGCTAACTGGTCAATATTGCCAACTTAAAATAGCATTTATTGGAGGTGTATCAGACAGTACGTACGTATGTAATAAATTCATGCATATTGTTGCACTTCGCACCACTTATTCAAGTGGACTTTGTCAGATCGACAAAAATGACTATTTCAATGTAAGTAACACTTAGTTAAACTTCAGTCCTAAGTGTAAGACGATCAAACGGTTATTACGGACTAAAATTTCGTAATAATTTCTGATGTTTGAATCCCTGATAAAGAAAAATTATGAGCTGTAGCAATGGGAAGTTTTGTAAACCACACTACATAATTTAGTGGCGCCCAACGGGGGGCTATAATAATGTCTTATCTACATCATCAGAAAATTCTATCTTTGAGTGGTTGTAGAAGTCATATATTATCATGCAGTTATATTATAGTAGTCTTACTGTTCTCAAATGGAGTTGTTTAGTTAATAGACATCTTTGGCTTAAGGCTTCAGATAATAATTTAACTTTATGCAGAAAATTCTGTTAATACAATTCTCGGAATTGTTAGATATCCTCCTAATTAATCATTCATTCAGTTTAGTGGTGTCTTTCAGCAGGAAGATTTTAGAGTAATCATTGAGATTTACAAACGCTGTACGGTTAGAAACACTTCCAATTCCATAAAATCAGTAACTGGCGCGCGTTAAGGCTGCAGCAATGTATTTAAAATCGTATACAACACAAGTAACGGCTCATTGTTGGTCGAGAACTGAGAGAGGTTAGGTGTATGCGCGTGCTACTGTAAAATATATCGCATACGCTCCGACAATTCAAACAAAACAATATTAACGATCGAACTCGAACATACTGTTTAATATCGCCTCTGATAAGTGGAACAACTGTGCAGTACATAACCTCAAAACGTCTGTTAAATTTACAAATCAGTGAATGTGTGTTTTACAATACTGGAAATTATATATCCATCCGCAGACACTTTCTGTTCGATAAGAAATATTAGAGTGTGCCCTTGATGACGCGCCAATTGGTAAGTCACCAGCATATTTTGCAATATTATTGTATATAATATCTCCGTGCTCAAAAACGTCAATATTATTGTTTGGGTGTATAAACTTTCAATTTATTTCGGTACCTGCTCTTTTTCCTATTGTAGGGGGCAAATGTTTAAGTGAAAATCGAGTGTTTACGGTCTATTTCGTGGCTGGAGGCAAGTAAAAGCGGCTAAATTTTAACGTCGTCTGTTAGACGGGTTTTTAAAATGAGTCACTTTATGTAGCCAAGATTATCAAGATAGTAAACTCGTAAAAGTTCCACCTGTAGCATATTGTTTGAAAATCATATGATTAAGATAATTATGTTAGTTGATTCACTGTATTTTAAAAAGTTGATATCGAATAGATATCAGTCTCCAAGGTGATTTCTAATATTATTTCTCATTTACTTTAAAATTCGCTCAGATGTAAATCTTTTTCTTATTAATTATTATTTGAATATATTTTATTCAGCTACCTACAACAATTCTATGAATCTGAAAATGTATTGTTTTTCATCTACTAATTAGTTCTTTACATATAATACATTCATTAATAATTATCGGTATTTAAATGTTTAGCTTTTCAGCTTGTCTTACATTTTTGTATTGTCAAGTAAAATGTTAAACTAGCCTGGTTTTTGATTAATTCAGTAGTTATATTGTCAGATATGTAATTATTCAACTCTTATTTGAAGTAAAAAAGCACATGATCTGCCTTCCAAACAGAAATGCTACTACCATTCAGCGCCATGAGATATTTTATTATTTCTAGTAGAAAAGTATGATAATAAAACACAGGTTTGACCTTAGAATTATATAGTAAATATAGGAACACAATCTCTGTCTAAAATTAATCTTTACTGTACCTATATATTAATATGCAATATTCCATATGCATTTGAAACAAATTTACAAAGAATGAAGAAGTAGGTAGCTACCTAACAGAAATAAATTTACAGAATTCATTGTATACCGTTGTCTTCATTATCTGAAATTGAAAGTTTAATGCTAAAGTGCAAAGAGGAACTCTACAGC
The DNA here is from genome assembly GCA_963170755.1 of Amphimallon solstitiale. Classification (NCBI taxonomy): domain Eukaryota; kingdom Metazoa; phylum Arthropoda; class Insecta; order Coleoptera; family Scarabaeidae; genus Amphimallon; species Amphimallon solstitiale. The sequence goes on along the minus strand of OY720682.1, from coordinate 75,622,212 downwards.
CATATCAAATTGAATGTCGTTGTCCGGCTATTGTTAAGTGTCCAATTTGATGCTTAACAATACTATAATTAAAAAATAAGTACGGTCTTGTTATGATATACCCACTAATTTTTGCGAAAAGTTATTTTGGGTTAAATAAATTAAAAAAAAAAAACTTATTATGTATCACTTACAACATATATTCTTAGCTGGTACTAACTCCTGCATAGATCCTATATTTTAAAAAGAAAACTTTCACTGTAGCAAAAATCAGAGCAATTATATTAACGCAAAATTTTGGATTTACCTAGTAACATTCTCAAAAAACTAACACTAACAAACACACCTCCTACAGCTAGTAGAAAAAACGTTGTTACTGATAGACAGGAAAATATACTGCAGCAGGAAAGTGATTATCCAAGACTAGCTGTCTTCCTAAAATGTAGTTAAAGGTGTTCATATTAGAAAGACGAAAATTTTGAGGTGAAATACGTTCAGAAAAGTGTTCCATGCAATGTCATTTTTATTTAGAATGTTTAACGCAATATTGACGTATTTGGAATAACGTTTACTTTTATTTTTATATGGTTTTATAAGTAAAGTCCATTCTTTGACAGCTATTTCTTAAATTGATAAAAGCACTAAAGTAATTGAATTTAACAGTTGAGTATTGGAAAAGAATTAAAAAAAACATCCAGATTGCACATAACTAACGATAAAGAATTCCAATTATTGCGCCATATTTTCATATGCTTCGAATTTTTTCATAAGAAATACTCTTTACTTATAGGTAATGGTAAAGTAAAAGAATGGAACAACCTTTAGTGAAGCTTTACTGGACTGGAACATATATTAGTAGTCAATGATGTCCTAAGATCTATAATAAGTTGACAGAAATAAATGTTGATATGGAAAACATCCCTTAGTTATTAATTTCAGATCTTGCATCTTCATTATATATCTCGACTTCTGGTATCCTGTTTTTATGTTTTCTTTTTGTGTCACATCTAAACGTTGGTATTAGTTTCGGAGCAGCTCCATTCATTTGTTTTTCAGTCGATATTACTTTTTATGTTTAAAAGCTTTATTTTTACCGTGATAGAATTCAATTGGATTTACTATTTTTCAGGAGACTTATTTGTTTTATTTTCCTATTCCTTCTACTGTTGCTTCCAGACATTTAGAGTCTATGCTGTCTACATTTATATTTAAATTTCCTATTTCTTTTAATGTGGAAATTATTCTGTAAATCACATTAATTTAATGTTATAATTATTCGATCGTCAGCACAGATATGGTGTAACACCTTATTGTATATGTATTAGAATTTTATTTACTTTATGAATCCTGTTTTTTTCTCTTTTTTCCCGTATAAATTATAATTGAAGTTTTAACATGCCCATTGTAATGAATCAAAACAGTACCCACAATAATTCATAAGTAAGTTTCGGCGTTGCTATTTACATACTACTTATAATATTGACTGTTGACTTTGGTCATAGCAATTAATCTCTGTAAATATTGCTATTAACGCACTTATTAAAAGCAAATTTCGAATGTATTGACTCATATAAACATACTTATTACATTAAAATTTACATTTTATTTTTGCAATTACTTGTGTTTATTATTTATAAATAGTTATGCTTCTAACTGTTTTTCTAATAACTATTCATTCTCCATGTAATACGAGTATCAGTAATGTATAGTTGATAAGGCCTCCATATAGTCCATATAGCAGACATGAGTGGTGGGATTTTATATCTGGTTTTTCTCTCTGGAATATCTTTATTAGTTTCTGGGAGATTGCTAATGGCTTTGCACAACCCTGTATGCAGTGTTACATATACAAGGGAAAGTATTCCACGTTTATTAAATTGTAAAATTGGCTAAAGACATAGCTTGGGAAGATATAGAAGTTATGATATTACAGAGGCTTCTAGGGACTCCTGCTTAAAATTTCATGGAAACTGCCCGGTTATTAATCGAGATATTTGTGATTAAAACTTCGCACATTTTAGGAGTGACCACGTGTGAATTTTATCCGACAGATTCGGTCAAATGAAAATCCGGGGTTTCGGTTTCATAAGATTGCATGGGTAGGTTTTTGGGTTATGGCAAATTGAGGAGAATTTTTAAGTTAGTTTCTTAAAAATGTATAAATAAATATAATGATCATAATTATATTTAAGTTGTAAACATGAACTTCATGAAAACAAAGAAATTGATCACAAACGTTTGATTTATAATATATTCAAGCTGTATATTAGGATTAGAGTTGTTAGTATGCAACTTTCTGGTCGTTTATCGGAAAGCTTACCACTCTTTTAAGCTATGAAAAATACGTCAACAGTGTAATCTAATAACTACAGATTTGTAAATTGACAGTTCTCGATTTTTGTACATAACGTTTATGTTTAGCATGTAAACATTGATAATATCTCTTAAATACCAAAATATTTTAATTTAAAATTTTACTACTTAATAAGGAAATTGTTTAAGATACAAGTTAGCGATTGCGTACCTATTTTTTTTAAAGAGAAAATGTACCGAAAATTTTGTAATGAGTTTTGATCCCTTAAATTTGAATTTATAAGAAAACAAAATTGCTGTTTTCGAAGTAAAATTGTTTCAAGATTAATTTAAAACTTGGTTCATTTTGATAATTTTGTGTAGATATATTAGAAATATATAGGGGTAATTAATGTTTTTTGGATATAGAACTAAAAACATCAAAAGATTACTTTTTGCATTAATTAATTTTAAAAAACAAATTACTTTCACAATTTAATAGATTTTCGAAGCAAGCATTGCTTACTTTTAAAGAATAATTTAATATATATAAAAATTCCTTTTCTGGGTTTAACAGCTACAAATTAACTCAAACAAAATGAAAAATTAAAACGTTTCGATAATATAAATTTGATCGTTGTCAGTTAATCAACATGATCTAATTAAAAGTTTAAAATATTAACAACTAGTAATAAAACTGTATTTGACAAATATATGTTACATATATATTTCGCTACCATATTGTTTAATTTTTTAAAATTATATATGTATATGGTTAGTTAATTTAAATGTAGGATGTGGTATCAATATTAATCAGTTGCTGAATGGCTTCATTAAAAGGAAATGTGGTAGTTAAACATAGGAAAAGTAGAGACCTTAAGGTTAATATCAACGTTGTAAAATTCGACAGTATGTATAAACAAAGGTATGAGGTTAGTATCAGTGTTTTTAAAATATTTTTTAATTATTATTGGAATTCTTCTTAGCGTATTATTATATAAATTTTGTTTTTTTACATATATTGTTTAATTTTTAAACTTTGGCGAGTGCGCTGAGGGACTGTTGAAACAGTAATTGGTACTTGGTTATTTTGGAACCCTTGGAAGCCAATGACAAAAGAGTAACAGTTACTTAAAGGTTATTACTATCAAGAGAGCATAGATAACCACAAAATATTGTCTTCACACTTCTTGAAGGCGCGTTACTTGGTAAACCTCGACTCTTGTAGCGTTATCAATGCTGACCAGATATTCGGTGAGAAAGATTTTTGCAATTCGAACCAAATTATTTAAAAAAAAAAGATTAATAAAAGAACAATTTGTAAAATTATATTTGGACGAGAATGATGTACCCGCTTCGGTTACTGAAGAATTGTTTCCACGCATGTTATTGATAATTCTCTTATGATGCAATCAATGCTTAGTTAAGGTTTTATAGAATTTTCAATATTGTGACCGTTGATTTTTAACAATTGTTGTTTTTCAACTCCTCTGCTAAGAAGTTCAAATGCAACTGCAACTTCATATGCAAGCCAATTACTTCAGCAGAAGATTTTGTCCACCCGTTGATTATATTTCTACCGAGAGACATATTGTCATATCAATTATCCCTTTCTGTCTTCTTGTAACGTGATTTTGTCTTAGAAATAGTATACTTATCTTAATATTTGTTTTTCGTTTCGATAATAATTAAATAACAATTTGATAGAGCAAATATTGCAACTGATTTTACGGCAGTTGTGGTATATATTACCTCACTGCAAAAAATGTGTATTGCGATAAATCCAAATAATAGTTAATTAAGATCTTGTTAATGTTTTATTTTTTATCTACCTTAAGTTAATTAAGAATTTAATGAAGCACATCTCACTATATAATACTTTTATATTATAAAATTTAATTGATATTTTAAAGTAAGTACTAGAACTTTTTACTATTGACATTTAAATGGTTCAATAAATTCATTAGTGTCACAGAAAATGTATATTACGTTATAATAATGTATAATTTTACTACTGTAAATAGAACAAACTATTCAAGAAAACTAGTTTTTAGCATGTGACGTTTCGGTATTGATTAAAACCCTCATCAGGACTAATTTTAATTAAGAAAACAGATTACATTGTGTCACTTATTTATATGAAAAGTAAATATAAAATTTTCTAAAATGTGACTTTTATTTAATGTTTGATAATTTATCAATCAAGTATTTTTGGCATATATAGGATGAGTCATCTTCGTGGAAGGCGGATTGTGACTTTATGAGCAAAATATTTTGAAACGGTTTTCTTCCCAAGACAGCCACTCATTAGAAGCACCTTTTAAATTATTTTGTATTATACAGAGTGTTCCATAACTTGGTGGCTGACTTTTTCTTTAATGGAATACCTATATATTATTTCATTTTTGTATTCACCGTATAACAATTAGTTCAAAAGTAATGAGATGTTATCGGCCTAAAATGTAAGGTTTTTGATTTATTACTATTTTTCTGAAAAACTCAAATATCTTGAAAAAATTATATATCTCGAAAATCATCAGATGTCCACAATTTTTGATAGTGTTGTTTATAACAAAGGGATCCAATGGAAGCATGTCCACTTTTTTCAGGTACTTACTACTTGCTTGTGCAGAAAACTATATTAAAATTACATGACAAATTTTTGTCTTAAAAAAATCATATCTCTAAGCTCATTTTTAGAAATATTCATTATAAATTCATGCTTGTCTACTGACAAGCAACTTATTAAATGTTATGCATGCGATTGTCAATTTTGCAGCAAATATTATCGCTTACTATACCGTATTCAAATAAAAAACATAAAGTTGGCAAAATTATATCAAAAACTGCCAATAGCTCACTTTTAAAGTATTAACGATCTACATGATTTTGTTGCGAAATTTAGAAAACAATTCAAAAATGAACTGATATACTGGATGTTCTTTAAAAAAAATTAGTTCTAGACAATAATGTGAAATGCAATTTTTAATCCAGCACATGCAATTAGTAATTGAAAAAAAATGAAATATGTTTGTATTAGGACCTTTTATTATGAACAATTCTACCCAAAATTGTATGCATCTAATACGTCGTTTTCGAGAAATATAATTTTATAAAAGCATTGAAGTTTTCGGAAAAATGATAATATGTCGAAAACTATAAATTTTAGACTTATACTGTCTTACTACTTTTTGCGTAAGAATTATACGGGGAATACAAAAATGTAATAATATATAGGCTGTTCTATTTAAAAAACCAACTATGTTCAGCCCCCAATTTATGGAACACTCTGTATAGTACAAAATAAATTTGAAAGGTGCTTCTAATGAGTGGCTATATTAGAAAGGAAACCGCACAATCGGCCCTCCCCGCGCAGAAGACTCGCCCTGTATATATTAATTTTTTTATGTACTCTAGTTAGAGATACTCAGATATACAGGGTGCCCCACCGAAAACGAAACAGATTGAATATCTCGAAGGAGAAAACTTTTTTGAAAAAACGCAAAAACAGGTCGATTTTTGATCCAAGGGGGACACCCTTCCATCATATCTTCAACTGTGATACGTCATTCCCTTCCCCTCCATTACTCTAACCATTACAATTTAAATAGGGAAAGTACTAAATACGATACATCATTGAAAAGGTAATTGCACGGACAATTCAGAAAAGTGATTGTTGGTCGCGCTATTTTTGATTTTAGCGCCCTCTAGCGGGAAAAAAACGGTAACGTATTCCACAATGTGACACATCATTTCAAAGCTAATTTAATTAGCAACTAAATACGTAATATTTTTGACATTTATTTGTAATCATTGTCAAGTATAGACTGTCAGGGTCTTTTGTAAAGTAATAAATTTGTAGTTTCTAATATTAGAGCTCTGCAAGGTTTTTCAGTTATTTAAATTTTTTTCAATTGTGCATTAAATTGCTAATAAAATTAGCTTTGAAATGATGTGTCACATTGTGGAATACGTAACCGTTTTTTCCCCGCTAGAGGGCGCTAAAATCAAAAATGGCGCACCAAAAAATCACTTTTCTGAATTCTCCGTACAATTACCTTTTCAGTAATGTATCGTATTTAGTATTTATTCAATCTGTTTCGTTTTCGGTAGGCACCCTGTATATACAAGCAGCAATTTTAATTTTACTTTCACCAAATAGCATTTTACTCGGTGAAGTTAAATTTCGCTTTTGCGGTTTTATTACTAATGAAAACTGAAGTACCTATTATTAAGATTTTGTATTAATTTCTACATACAGTTAGCGTTTCATGTGAAACATTTAATTTATTTCTGAGACTGCAATATTTATTATGCTGTTGGCGCTTGTTTTTTGCAGATTTACATAGACGTGGCAAAATTAAATGCCTCAACATTTTTAATCTTTTCGCAAATTGCATATTAGCTATGGTATTTATGTAATTATAAATAGAAAATTCACGTTTCCCGTATCCTTATTTGCTATTCTAAAACATTTTTGGTTTTACATGAATATTAAAAATACAGAAAGGTGTAAATTATTTAAATAGTTTCGATCAGTATTTGCTTTTCGAAAGTCATACATCCTGAAATAATTATATCATACCAATGATCGACACATTTAGGAACCCATTTGTGTCAACAGGCTATATATAAAAAAAATAATATTGAATGTGAAAGTTTATTAATTATACAGTTGCAAAACAAATCAATGTTCCGGCTAATAATTTTACAAATTTCCTCTGTCAGTGCGTTTCATAATAGTGTATGGAATGATTAATTTTATTTTCTTAAGTAATAAGCCTCCGAATTGCATAATAATACTTGATTTTTTAAAATGATCGTTTGAGTTATTGCAGAGATGGCAAAAAAATTGATTGATTGGATCGACTTTTTTCGTCATTCCTCTTTTTAATTTTTCCGTTTATAATTAAACACAAGGCTACCTTTATTACAACTTTGTTAAATCATTGTAGTCCAATTATACTTGTTTGATAACTAGGTACGAATAATTTTATTAACAGTAGTAACATACATATATCCAGACATAGATATTGTTCTGGACGATAAATAATATTGTATAAGAAAGACAATTGTTTTATATATTTATATGTAATACGTTAATATTAAATATTGATATCTCACACTGTATATATATAGATATTCTAGAACTACAAGTTTAGTTAGAAAAAAACCCAGATTTCTCTTCTATTGTGACGAAATGTATGTAAATATTTATGTTATTGCCAATCATTATAAAGGTACAATAGTTAGGTCTCTTTCGACGCGATCGCCATAAAATCATTAAGCCTGATAAACAACTAGAGCATGGTTAGAGTAAATTCAACTTCAACATTTTTTCCTTAACTTGGTCGGCTAATATACATTGTTTGGTGAAAATATATTTTCCAAGTTATGTGACTATAGCACAGTGGTTCCCAAACTTATTTTGCCTACTGCCCACTTTGAGAATAAATTATTTTTTAGCGCCCCCATTTTTTCACCTACTCAAAAACCACTATAACTTCAAATTAAATTAATTATTGTGAGCTATATTAGCGGAGATTAAACATTCATTCTAAACGAGACTTTTACTATGGGTTATAGTAAAAGTCTCGTTTAGAATGAATGAGTTAACTTGAGACCTGAGCGTAGTAGGTAGTACACAACGGCGCTCAGGTCTCAAGTTAACTTTTACGGGCTACACCTGCCAATGAGAATGATTATTGAAACGCAACTTTATAGTATTCAGACAAAGTATCTTTTATTCAAAATTCAAAATAAAACAAACATAATCGATTCTAATATAAAAACTAATGTGAAGGATGAATCTGATGCTGTTTAATAAGTTTGTTGATATCAGGTTCCAATTTACTCAAGAACAGCCGCAAGTCACCACGTTCGGTAACATGCAAACGATTTCTCTTTTTAGTAAGCAGCGTTGCTACAGCACTAAATCCACGTTCACACAAATATGACGATGGGAATGCTATCAAGAATCGTTGAATGATTGACCACAATCCAGGGTACAATTGCGGGATCGGTTTTTGTAGCCAAAATTCTTGGTAGCCATTTTTGAACTTGATTTTTATTTCCTCGTTCGTTGTCAATTCTATAAGTTCTTCTTCCAGATGTGGTGATATTGCTGTGTTGACATTTGAAAACGGATCCAACACCCAGTCTGGTATTTCCAAGTTCAAAATATCCTGGTATCGTTCGGTGAAGTCAATGTGGAGCTTTTCCAAATGTTGGCAGTAGGCAAACAAGTCGTCGTTACTGCAGGATACTGATAAATTCGGAAAATTATGAAACTCACGTCTGCCCATATTCTTTTTGTGTAGAAGCAGTTTGGCTGCGAAAGCAGCAACGACATTTTTTGTTTTAATTAAATTTAGTTCATCGCCTTGCAGTTGGAGATTCATGTTGTTGAACAATTTATACAGGTCTGTCATGTAAGCTATATCATTTTTTGATGTAATGAGCTTGTTGCGCAATTCTGTATCTTTAGTTTCCAAAAACTCTATCACAGAGTCAAACAGGTTGTAAAATCGAGTCAGACAATTGCCTCTTGATAGCCAACGAACTTCGGTATGAAACAACAAACGGTTGAAATCTTCGTCATTAGTAACACAAAGCTGATGAAATAATCTATCATTCAAAGAGCAGTTACGGATTTTATTGACTGCTTTGATGACATATTGCAGTGATTGAAATAGTCGTTCACTTAAATTTCTAGCAACCAAATGTTGTCTATGAATAACGCAATGTACAGCAAGGACATCTGGAATTTTATTTTTTACGTACGCTATGAAGCCTTTATGGCACCCTGTCATAGCCGGAGCGCCATCCGTAGCAACTGATATAATATTTTTCAAGGGAATCTCTTTCTCATCACAAAACTTTTCCAATGTATTGAATATGGTTTCGCCTTTTGTATCGGTCTCTAAATTTCTAGCAAACAATAGTTCTTCACATATTTTCTCATCTTTAATAAACCTCACGTAAGACAGCAACAATGCTTCATTAGTTGGTAAAGTGGACTCATCGAGCTGAATTGAGAATTGACTAGTCCTCAGATGATTGCACAATGATTCTTCTATGTTTCCGGCCATTTCATCAATTCGTCTTTGCACAGAATTATTACTCAAAGGAATTTTTCCGATAATATCTGCGGCCGGTTTATGAAGCACAGTAGTTATTACTTCCTTTATTGCTGGCAAAATTAACACTTCTCCGATGTTGTGTGGTTTGCCTTTTTGAGCAATTAACAAAGAGATGTTGTACGAAGCTCGAAGTCCGTCGTCATCTTGCTTAGCAGCCGCCGAAAAGAGTTTTGCTACACTTGGCCGAGTATTATGCTTCTTCTCTAGGTCTTGAAAATATGCTTCTCTTTCTTATCTGGATGCATTTTATTCAAATGATCTTGAAGTCTTGAAGGCTTCATTACTTCATTCGAAAATGTTTTTAGGCATAGAAGGCACAAAGGCGACGATGGGTTTGTAGGATTTTCAATGAATCCGAATTTAATATATTCCGCACAGTATTGCCGTCTCTTCTTTTTTACTTCCGACATTGTTTTGTTTTGAGAAATACGTAAGTATAAGTGTTGAACTTAAGTACTGCTTATCTATTACGCGCGAAACCGCAAATGAAAATAAAATAAATATTACGTTGTTTATATAGGATTGCATAAGCAGCACGCACCGACAGGAATAAGACAAACATGCATAAACTCGTTTATCTCATGCGACGCTCAATCGTACTCAACAAGTAAGAACAAGTATTCTATGAACCAGCCGATTGATACAGTTGCCTTTTTATTTGTTTGTTTGTGTCTCTTTTCGTTTCGAAACGGAGCGACCGATTGATATGTTTTTTTATTTTATTTATTCAATAAAACAGGACAGATATATGAACTACTCGGAGAGAAATATCGAACCGAGTTGGTTTGAGCAATCTCTTAATTAATATTAGTTGATGTTCACAAGCTGTAGTCGAGAGTAGGGATGGGACATCGGTGGGTAAACATCGATATCAAACATCGATGTTAACATCGTTGATCAACATCGATGGTTGCAAAATATCGACTACCAAACATCGATGTTTTTAAACATCGATAATTATATTTATAGATTTATTTTTTGGCAGTTTAACAAAAACTTTATTATAACTTAATTAATTTACGTCCTTAACAAAATGATATAAAAGATATCACTATTCAAAAAAAATAATAAAAGAAATATATACATTTATAATATGTAGTTAACTTTAGAAACTACTCAAAAAAAACTATATAAAAAAACAATATTATGCAATTACGCATGAAACAACCACATGACTTAAATCGTCTGATACTTAAAAAATATATACATTTACGTGTATCAAAGCTTTTTAAGAGAACGATTTTTATTTGGGATTTTATAGTCTTGCATTTTTTTTTGACTACGCTGGCAAATACCGAGATACATATGGATATGGTTTTATATTTCTGATGTGTCATCTTGCATTTAATACGTGTATCGTCGTGTATGATTGTACGCACTAGGGAATTTCCCGAAGAAGTATACATCGGTAATGTCTATCTCCCTTCTTTTTCTATGAAAATACGTTTACCTCCTTCACTTATTCTGCATGCATACATAATTTAACTTTTATTCTGCACATTAAAAGTACTATAAATTTATGTATTTAATTATATATTATTTAAATATTTATACTGAGTAATATTTAAAAGAGCCTAAAATGAAATATTCGAATTTATATGATATAGCACTGTGTAATTTAAATACTTCTTTTATTCGTAGACAATTTTACATCCTCGTAGCCTGTATGTGAGCTGTTAATTTGGAAACATTTTTGTATTTGTCAACAGAGGACGCTGTTTTATTTTGTGATTAGTGCAAATACATTTTGTCAAGCTTAAAAGTTCGATGTTCACTATATTTCTTCTAACATCGATAGTTTATCGATAAATCTAAATTGCAAACATCGATGCAAAAACATCGAACATCGATCCTAAAATATCGATGTTCAATGAACATCGATGTTTATCGCCCATCCCTAGTCGAGAGTCGAGAGCTCAGTCGGTGTCTAAGAGTCCTCCTAGATTCTAGATGAAATTACAAATCGCCCCCTAAGCCTTTACACAACGCCCCCATTTTTTTTCTGGGTCTCTTACCGCCCCCCTTTAGACCTGCAGCGCCCACAAGGGGGCGTTATCGCCCACTTTGGGAACCTATGCTATAGCACAATGCAGCAGTTAAATCCTCTTCTTAATGTGCTGATAAAAATAACACTTGTACACACCTTTTCGTGCTTATACACTTCTTTTTCATACTCGGGGCCTTTCATTCACCTGCCCCCCTAAGGCGAATGAGGTTTGAAAAAACTCAAATTTTTCAAAACATTCTGAACCTTAAAGTTTAAATAAAATCTGATCTAGACAACATTTTGAAAGAAGGAAATATTTTCCTTATAGGACTGGAGTCGTAGAATAATTTAGGATCATGACTTCAACCACAAAAAGTGACGATGCGTTATTGCATCAAAGGCAATTTTACACTATGACATTCCGAAAAATTTTAATAAAATTGCTCTCAACGAAGATTTTTCAAAACGGAAAAACTGAAATGTGTATGACATGTTGTAATATAACTATATAAAATTCCAGATCCCACCGTGAAAATTGATCATTTGCTCATTGATCATTCTATGCAAATTTTGCATTTTTTGGCACTTTGCCAAGCCACGCTTTGGTTTCGTGAACCCTAATTTGACGAACATTCTAGACTCGCCCCAGCGGTCATTCAAAATAGGTGTGGCCACCACACGACTTTCTTATACGTATGAAAGTGTTACTTCCGGTCCGAATTTTGAAATTTCATTTACACAAAAAATATTCCAAATCCAACTCTAAATATTTTTGTACTCTTCATAAATATACATAGAATGCATAATTTACGACATATTTGCAAAAAATCGTTATTCGGTAAGAGTAAAAGTGATACTTCCGGTCCGAATTTTGAATTTTTTTTATACAAAAGATACTGGAAATTAAGTTCTAAATACTTTTATATTCGTAGCGTACCTGTCTAAAAAGCATGACTTGCAAAATATTTGCAAGAAACTGATTTTCGATAAAAGTAAAAGACCCACTTCCGGTAGGGATTTCGAAAAACCTTTTTAATAAAATTGTTCACAATTTCAATTTTAAATACATATGAATTCTTTATAAATGTGTTTAAACTTAGTAATTCACGAAATATTTGCAAAATTCGATTTTTTCACTGAAGTAAACTACTACTTCCGGTCTGATGATTTTGCTCAAAATCTAATCAGTTCTCAAGGGGGAGATTATATTCGTAAATACAAAATTTGGAATTGATATCTGTAGCGGTTTGACCGCTATCGTGGTCACACACACACACAGAGAGAGAGAGAGAGAGAGAGAGAGAGAGAGAGAGAGAGAGAGAGAGAGAGAGAGAGAGAGAGAGAGAGAGAGAGAGAGAGAGAGAGAGAGACATTTTTTAAAAACCACTTTTTTGGTATCAGGGGACTTCAAAACGTGGACATCTGCAAAAATCTCGAGGTCGAAAATTTTCATCATCACAATACTTCCTTATACTACGTATAAGAAAGTAAAAATCAAGTAAATCGGCCCAATAGTTCCTGAGAAACATATTGGTAGACAATTCTTCTAATGTTAAATAAAGGTGTCAAGTATATTAGAGGTAGCGCTACCGCACTAGCGCTACCTCTGACTACCAAATGCTCTGCTGTAATCTAACAAAACCAGTTCCCCTGATCAATGCCTGATATAACACTTGACATGGCGGAGGGAATTTTAAAATGCAGTTAATTCAAAATGCGAGAATATTTCTCAAGATGTCATCCAAAATTTGACCAGAAACAGGCGCATAAATGATGTATGTACAATATAGGTGGCAATTATTAATATCCACGTAAAATCATTAACTGCTTTGTTTCATCTTACACCTCACCCATAAGACAATCCATAATGAACAATTTTATGGGTTTAATAATTATATTTTAACTAGCTCTCTTCTGGTAAATCAGAAATTCCGTTCCTAACTTTGGTAGTCAATATAATATATAGTAAAAGCCATTCGAGTGACCCACTATATCGCCTTGGTTGAAGTAGCTTAACCGAACCGTCAAATCGACTCGAATTGGTTACATGGGGGAAAGAACTCGTCTCTGGATACGGGGAATTAAAAACTGTCGCTTGGCGTGGGCGTACGGGTGACTTTAAATTTCCGGTCGACGGAGAGATTTTCCTTTTTAGTGGAGCGTCTGCAGAGATGGTGTAACAGAAAAATGACTTATGTTATGACGAATTCTCGCGACAACCGAAAAAAATCGTAAAAATGTCAGACAGGCACACGTAAAAATTGCAGAAGTTTCACTTTGACGAAGAAATTTCAGGCCGTCGAAATTTAGAGTGCCGAAAGAGGGTTGGAAACCAAAAGAGTGGACTTTTCCGCGACGTTTGAGTGCACTTTCCACGTGCCAAGTCTTTCGCTGTCGAAGGTACGACTCATTTAAAGCTTTCCTGCATGGGAAATGCGGTTAAAAAATCTCGCAATGGCGAGCTGGCGAGAACGTATCATTAATTCAGACGGACGTATGATTCTGACAGATGCACTGAAAGGTTATATTTCAATCGAAATTGTCTAATAACGATGAACGGTGTTAATTTACAAATAATACCTGATATTGTCACACGTATCCCGATTCATAATTATCAGGACGATAGGGATGTAATGTAACGATGGAATTTAGTACTTATATGACAAAACGTAAACTAAACATACCAAATGAAGTTTGATTTTCGACGACAGTCTTACGAAAATTGGATTTCAGCTTATGAACAATGTCAAACAATTATATGGGCGCGAGTGAGCACTCATTGTATGAATCACAATGGCAAAGAAATGAAAAAATCCAGGTTCAAGTGTGATATTTTACTGAAATGAGATACCTATTAGGTATGTATTTTTGTTACTATCAATTATTACTGTTGCATCGTTCTTTTCTATATGTATTTGTTCTATGCCGAAAGCACTAATATCGAATACAGTGCTATCGAGAAAGATTGTAGACCACGTGATCAGTAATTTTCTAAAATCTGGTGATTTTCGTGTTCATACGTTTATGAGATTCGCGTATCGCTAGTATTTGACAGTAGCGTACATTTTATTCACAAATACTGCTGTCATTATTGACACTTTTAACCATATTTTACATAAAACATTCAATACTACCAACTGCTGTTAATTGGGTTGCCTAATTTGGTAGTCACGTGGTCTACAGGAATTGTTGATATCTCTGTATAATATCTCCCATCCTTCTCTCTATATTACTATAAATTGTCAATAAAATGAAAGTGTACTGTCACATATAACACAATAACGAGTTTTTTATATTATAAAAATGGTCCTTAATACAAAAAAAAAAAAAAATTAACACAATTGCTACATTTACTTATGTCCGGAATGACATTCAATTTGACAATTAGGTCTCCCAACAAAAATTTTTTAGTTGACGTTTATACTAGTAATAAACGTCAACTAAGTTTTGATGCGATGTCAGTTTGTGAACAAATTTAAATTGGACGTACATATATACAGCGTGCGTCAAATTCTACTATAGTCTGTTTTTAAACTAGGAGGAGTACATAGAAAACTCTCTTTTACACTGTAAAAGTTACTAGATCAATGACATATATAGTATTTATAACCCTACTTTAAGAAGGTCAAACGTAATTGAATATTTATTAAAAATTAAATACATTAAACAGCAAAAATAACATGAATAAAGAAATGATAAGGTAAAGTAAACTATATTTATTTATTTTTAGATAAATATAAGATGTTCTTGGTAGTTTAAGCCAAGAAATTACATAGAGGAAGCAGAAAAAAATACCGAAAACTATTTAGAAACTTTAATAAGTATTTTAATGAAAGTAGGATCTTTGATATCGCAATTAAACGGGAAAAGAATATACAAAGGGTATTGAAATGTAATGAACAATTATATAAGCAACTTATTACACCAGCCCAGCAATTTAATTCTCTTTATTATGAATAATGCAAGTTTTATTTTAAACATATACGTAGAAATTTTATATTATGCAAGTAATAAAAATAGTTTATAAGATTTTTGTAGTTTTATTAGCAAGAATGACATACAGAAAAATATTTTTGAATACATATACACTGAAAGAACATTAGTGATAATATATAAATAAATTGAATTGTTTTTTTTTATTCTTTGATGCTTATTCTAAATCTGAACCATCTGAAAAAGTATCACTGTCACTATCAGCACTAACAGAAATAATAAATGGTTCAATTAGATCATCTACGATTCCATCTAGTGTGCACATTTTTGTTTCTTCTTTAATTATATGTTCAATACAACTTTTCCAATAAACATTTTGAACATTATCAATAGCTTGCAATAAAAGTCCTTTCACTTCTCTCAATTTAAATGTGTTGTTCTTGGATGCCACTTCATTCTTTATTTTTGCCCATATCAATTCTATAGGATTGAGTTCACAATGATAAGGTGGCACCCTTAACACAATTTTATTGTTACGTTTTGCCATTTCATCAATCACATATAAATTATACTGTTCCTTGTTAATTTTTATTAAATTCAGTAGTTCAGCTCGTACCATATCTTCTCTGAATTCAATGTGCTTAGCTTGTAGCCACTCTTGCATATCTTTTTTCTTAGATCCTGTTGTAGGAATTTTTTCCAATTTACGGCTATGATAAGAAGCATTATCCATGATGACAACTGCACCGTTAGGTAGTTTTGGTAACAGATTGGCAAACCATGTTTCAAAAACTGCTGCGTTCATTTCCTCATGATATTCTCCAGTTTTCTTACCTTCAAAAAGTAACAACCCTCCATCGACAAAGCCATGTTCAGATCCAACATGCAAAACAATAAGCCGCTTCCCTTTTCCTGAAGGGTTCTTTAGTCCTGTAGATAGCCCTTCAATGAATGTTTGACGTCGATTTTTTATACTGTTGTCTATCCATATTTTTTGTTTTGTATGACCTTCATTAACCCAAGTTTCATCTAAATAATAAATTTGTCTACCTTCCCTTCTAAATTCCTTAATTTTAGTTAAATATTTTCGTCTCCATGTTACGATATCATCTCGTTCTATCAAAATACTTTTACTGTTTCTTTTCATGTATTTGAAGTTAATTTGTTTTATAAACTTGTAAAGTGATGAACGACACATTTGTGGCAAATCTGGATGTTTCTTTATTTCTATCAAAATTTTGTCCAAAGTAGGTAATTCGTTCTTGTAAAAGAAAGCATGCACTATTTGCCGCACAGAGTGTTTGACCACTTCATCATATGCAACAACACTAACAGGTCGTCCACCTCTGTGTTTAGATGCAGTAACTGTGCCAGTTTCATTATATTCCTTTATAGTTCGATATACTGTCGATTTTGCAACGCCTAAAAGCAGAAAATTATACATTATTTATTGTTGTTATAAATTATTTGTTAAACTTACCCACGATGTTACTAATTTTAGAAATGATAGCTGTTTTTCTAAGATCCGGTGTGTCAGTTCGTAGCTGTTTATATATATTTAAAGTACACTGCTTTTCAGCAAGCGATAAATGACCTAAATCAAAACGCTTGCGCTTCTTCGGGGGCGAAATTGCTGATGAAGTTGACGTTGATGCAGTATCCATATCAAGAACAACAGGATGGTACATTAAACGCTACGCAAATTCTAAAAAGAACGGATTTATTTATGTTTTAAAGAGCAATAGAACAACGGGAACAGAAAAGTAAAGACGAAACACAACCGTTTGACATCGATACGTCAAACGTCATCTATTCCACATTTCGACTGTATAAACCTATCTGTGAAACAACCAATCACAGATACAGATTTTAGCGCGATTAATTTAAAACGCTCCTCTTAGTTTAAAAATAGACTATAGTTAACCTCTAATTTAACATGATATATTTCGACATTTATTTTGAACAGGACTTTACTTACCAAGTCATATCAGACATTTAGAGTCTTTTATTCAATATTTTTATTAACGACACGACTTGATTTAAATTTAATTTACAAAGCAAATACGTATATACCGGTCTACCCTCAATTACTTCATGAATTTTAAGTAGTAAATTCAATTTGTCGTCATTCATGTGCCAATTGGTATGATTATCTTACAATCAGTTCATCAATCACACTCGCAGACAATGTTTTACTTTGTAATATAGCGACGACTGAAAAAAAAGATGAATATCTTTATTTATATTCGCTTTGTCTTAATTGGTATGTCAGTTGGAGACGTAAGATTTATGCTCTCAGATAATAGAAATAATTAGAAAATAGGAAGTGCGCGTATTTCATAATATTTACATTCGAAAAGTTAGAGTTATATCTAAGTATATGTATATATACAGTATGCGCCAAAATAAATATTTACTGGTTTGTACAACTTAAATGTACGTACAGAGTGTTCATCATTACGAGGCAAACAAGTTAACTATTGTCGAGGGTCTCCAGTATTTGCTGATGGATCTGATCGCAATACTGAATTCTTCAGCATGCATAAGTTGGCGTCAGATTAGGTGAATTAGAACGGTACGCGAAGTGTTCTCCACATGCAATTACTTTATCATCAAAATATTCACTTATGAAAATTTGAGAATGTTTGGATAAATGGTTTGTTGCGCCATGTTATTGAAGCCATTGCCCTTACACCTGAAGATTTTATTCCCGGCAAAGGTTTTCTAAATCTCTAACAAAAGGTATAATAATTTTGTGTCAATAGTGTAGTGGTGAATTTAAGTAATAAAGTCTACGTCTTGGCACTGTTTGTTGTGGTGTTCCTAGTGGATTTCTATTTATTGATTCTGTCTCCAAAAATATTTCACATTACTCCTTGGCTGTGCCGTACAAACTATGGTTGATGATTCTGAAACACGTGTCCACGGTTATATTACAGTGGTATTTCTCAATTCTTTCTTCTGTAAGTACTTTGATACGAATTATTACTGATTCTACCATCGCTATGGAATTCTGTTTGATTTTACTTTTTCGTTTTTTGAATAACAGTTGTTTTATTATCTTTTATCGAAGTTCCCCTGCTGTCAACAGGATTAGATGGAATACCAACAAAAATAATACAATTTGTGAGTACCGATATCTCTCCCTCCCTCCTCCCTCTCTCTCTCTCTCTCTCTCTCTCTCTCTCTCTCTCTCTCTCTCTCTCTCTCTCTCTCTCTCTCTCTCTCTCTCTCTCTCTCTCTCTCTCTCAGGGGTATTATGAATTTGGTGTTCACCACCGGTGTCTTTACCAAAACGTTTAAGCTGGCTAAGATCTGTTCGGTGTTATAAAGATATCTCTAACTATCGCCCGATATCGCTAATGCCTTCAATCTCTAAAGTATTTGAAAACATATTAGTTAACAAATTAATGACGTTTTTCAATAAAAATAATTTAATTTCCGATCATCGGTTTGGTTTCTTCGAAAAAGGTCTTGTGAGAATATTGTATATGGTTGTCTGGTTGAGTTGGTGGAGCAATTACATTTTAAACGATACGTTTGTAATATTAACTTTTATTTGAGTAGCGCCATTATGTTGCATTAATTGGAACTATACGGCGTACGTGGAAACGCATTGAACGTCAGTCCACCTTAATACTTTAACAAATGTCCGAACAACTGTTAGTAGTGATCGCAAAGAAATTAAACAGGGCATTCTTCAGGGTTCTATTCTTAGTCCTTTCCTGTTTCTAGTCTTTGAAAAACTGTGAATTACATCAATATGCAGATGATACATCTGTTACTTTGACATGCGAGAAATACAGAAGTTATTCATGACATGATGACATGGTGCAATAAAATAGTCTGCACATAAATATATCCAAAACCAGCTTTTTTGTCTGTAATCAATGCAAAATGTTGCTATATAAGTAAAATATAATCAAAAATCATTGCCTCAATCATCAAATTCCAAAATTTTCGGATATACTTTGGGATAACTTTCTCATCTGGTGCGATCATGTAGGTAATCTGTGCAGTAAATTAAGCAGCGCGTTTTATGCAATACACCACATGAGAAATAATGTTAGTCTGTTTACATGAAGCCCACTAAACAGTTTTCGAATTCCGCGGGTCTTTTAAGTTTTTTTACGAAGCCAATGGAATAGAATACAGGTGGGCTAATTCACATTTTATTGCAAAATTACAAGGCAAACCGTGCGCTTCAGTAGAAGATTGATCAAAAGATATAGGTGTAGAAATATTTATTGAAAAAATTACATTTCTATTCACTAATTTTGCATTGAAATATAAACGAGTACACCTTTATATGTTATGCTAGTGCTTCCAGTGCAAGTTTAAAACACGCCGGAATTTGAAAAGTTGTTTAGTGGTAGGACCTATATACCTAGGCACGGGGTTCTTATTTTACAAAAGATTATCGGTGCAATATTATTTTTCTCACGTTGGTTTCTTCTCTTGACTATTTTAAAGAAGTGAGTATTCTAAATGTTCCATGCCTATTTGTGTCATTTACGTATTATGTTTTTATAATTATAACATAAGAATTACGGCCTGATTTATTGTCAATCTATTTGACAATGTCCAACACCTTGTACAAGTCTATGTCAATAAATATTATTATATAAATTTTATAATTTAACGTTTATATTTATTCTGAAATCAAGAGAACTTCACTTCAACCTACTTATATAAATGTTCTTCAAGTATTTTGCCAAGTTTAAGGTAATACATTTTATATATATTTGGGTGTTAATATTGGAAAAATACTCGAACACGTTAAGTTAGGCAAAAATTATTGATGAACAAAAATAAATACAGTGCTATCGAGAAAGATTGTAGACCACGTGATCAGTAATTTTCTAAAATCTGGTGATTTTCGTGTTCATACGTTTATGAGATTCGCGTATCGCTAGTATTTGACAGTAGCGTACATTTTATTCACAAATAATGCTGTCATTGTTGACACTTTTAACCATATTTTACATAAAACATTCAATACTACCAACTGCTGTTAATTGGGTTGCCTAATTTGGTAGTCACGTGGTCTACAGGAATTGTTGATATCTCTGTACTACCATCATGTGAAAATAGATATATATATATATATACAGGTTGTACCACTTAAAACTCCCAGGGCAAATATCTCGGAAACGGATAAAGATATTTGAATTTTGTAAAAACCAGTTACTATAGAATGTGATTGAATCTAATTTTCTCTCACAATTGTGTTTTATTATGTGAATATGTAGATGGCGCTGCGATGAAAAGAATTTTTTTGATCGCCATAATCTTCATTTGTTTTTATTTGAAAGAGTATTAAAATTAATGTGCATTTTATTATTTGTGCTAGTTTCCAAAATTTAACGGTTTTATAGATATGCGTGTTTAAAGAAAGTAAGAGTAATTTCAATTTTTGTCTTTATTTCGTTTATATATTTAAACGTATCAAATATATCTAGCAAAGATGTTCAAAATTGGTGCCTTCTTGATTGCTACATAACGTATATCGCCTTATTAGTTCTTTTCCGCAAACATTAAACAATCTATTTCTACTAATTTTTTGAACACTGAACACTGAAGGTTACATTGAGATCATGCTGTTCTTTTAATTGCCGTAATGATGTATATGGATTATTATTAACTGTTTGTAGTATCGCTGATGTAATTTCATCATCTCTTACTCTTTTCCGCCTTAATTGTTTTCGATTTTTGAAGCTAACGTAATTTCTGAGATTTACACACAGACTTATAAATGTTTAGTGATCTGGTAAAGACCTGTTTGGAAAGCGTCGAGCATATAATCGCACTGCTTCAGATGCATTTCTACGGGATTCTCCATAAATTAGAACCATATTCTGTTTGTCTTCATTTGTGTGCAAAACCATATTTTTAATACGGAAGAGAACTAATAAGGCGATATACGTTATGTAGCAATCAAGAAGGCAACAATTTTGAACATGTTTGTTAGTTATATTTGATCAGTTTAAATATTTAAACAAAATGGAGACAAAAATTAAATTTAATCTTACTTTCTTTAAACATGAATATCAATGAAACCGTTAAATTTCGGAAACTAACACAAATAATAAAATTCACATTAATTTTAATACTCTTTCAAATAAAAAACAAATGAAGATTATGGTGAAAATTCTTTTCATCGCAGCGCCATCTATATGTATATTGACATAATAAAACAATTGTAAGAGCAAACTATAGTCGATCACATTCTTTAGTAACTGCTTTTTTTACAAAATTCAAATATCTATCCGTCTCCCAGATATTTGACCTGGGAGTTTTAAGTGGTTCAGCCTGTATATCGATTAATTGTTAATACTTAATATAACCATGAATCTCCTATTAATAGCTAACGATGTTACGGAAACAAATCTGTTGTCGTGATTAGGATCGCTGAAAAAAAGAGCCTTATATAAAGATGAATTCGAAACTTATTTCACACGAGAACTAAGGTATACAGTTTATTGAGTTTTCAATTATATGGCATGTAAGCTCGTAATTTTGTATTTAATTTACTATAAATATTCTAAGATTTAAATTACTCTTACTATTTTCAAAAGAAAATAACTTGTAGCAATATTGGCTAACGTATAACTGTAATAAATTATTACTAATATTCAAAGCAATATTGCAGAGAAAGAAGATTGTCATTTCACTAAGTCGCTGCGACAATGAGTAATAACGGCATTTCATCTCTAACCGTTTTGTTAATCTAACGGCACGTAATTACTTCTTGCTTAAAAATTGAAGAAAGACGTCTGATAATTAAGGATATAAGTGTATCTATATATCTATATATATATATATATATATATGTATTTCTTTCTTAACCACTATTTTATTCAATCTTATTTTATTTCTTGGGATTGTGGTTTTTCTTTTAATTAAAACTAACACATTTTACTTACGTTTCGATGTATTTAACATCTTTCTCAAAGTCAAAAAAACATATAACTGTAAAAAAACATTACAATATATCAGTCTACATACAACATAATTTACTAACAATATTAAAATTCATTTTATGTATAGCAACGGCAACCTACCTTAAAATTCGTTTCGTCAATCACTAATATTTTCTTTTAATTTAATACAAAATGCTTTCACATTTTAATTAAAAGAAAATATTAGTGATTGACGAAACGAATTTTAAGGTAGGTTGCCGTTGCTATACATAAAATGAATTTTAATATTGTTAGTAAATTATGTTGTATGTAGACTGATATATTGTAATGTTTTTTTACAGTTATATGTTTTTTTGACTTTGAGAAAGATGTTAAATACATCGAAACGTAAGTAAAATGTGTTAGTTTTAATTAAAAGAAAAACCACAATCCCAAGAAATAAAATAAGATTATATATATATATATATATATATATATAGGTATTAGGTTGCAGTTTACAAGACTAGTGCTTCTTTTCTCCAGTGTAAGTGGGATAATTGAATTTGCAAATATTCAACTTCCCGGATGTGAAACTTTTAGAATTGTTGGTATTTATTTCTTCTAAGGAAGAATGCTAAATTAAGACGCAATTATGAAAAATAATAAATATATTCTTGCCGTGAATTTAGTACAGAATAATTTAGGAATATTTTCGGGATTCCTCGGCAATTAAAATAAAAATTCATTTAATATTTTAAAAATTTATTTACGTTTTGACTGTTGTTTGGGAAAATAAATGTCTTCAAATATTAAATGAATTTTTATTTTAATTGCCGAAAAGTGTAATATTCCAAAATTAATTCCTCTATATTTTACAATGATTGTACTTAATAAAAAAATATTGGAGAGACTATTTTATTTAAATTGTTAAATAATAATAAAAAACACAAACTTTATGAAATAGTAAAGTTAAATAAAACTGTTGTAATATTATTCAAAACATAGTAGATTAACTGTGTGTAATATACCCAGAATGCATTTTATTACAACGTGATTTTATTGAACGACGTAAAAAAAAAACAATTGGAGAAAAGAATTTTTAATTTGAACCGAAGCGAAACAAAACGACGCTAAGAAATATATTGATGATATTTATATTAAAGAATATATCTAAAATAAAGTTTTAAAATATCTGAAATCTTATTATATATATATAAGAAGAATTATTATGGACATTATGAAGCTTCCCGAAAATAATTACTTTTGAAGTGCCTTAATCATTCTGGCTGTACCGAAGCTGATGCTCCTGGAAATAGCAAGAAAGCTCACTACCTCAATCAGTTTCTTCCAAATTCTTACTTTATATTTTGAAATATTTAGACAATTATTTTTTTGAATTAGTTAAAAAAATAAAAGAAATATCACAGCATAGTCCTTTTTCCGAAAATATATGTAAAAAAAAAAAAAACTGAAATTGGAAAAATATCCGAAAATTAACAATACCACAATAATTTAAAAAATATTCTGACCACATCCTTGAAAGAGTTGAAAAAATAATCCCTTAATTAAACTTGTAATTTGGAAAATAGTATACATTCTGCAAGACTAATTATTGGAGAAATGTTAAAGTACGGTTTCGGCTAGCAGGCGGAGTTTGGCCAGACGAGATATATCGGTTCTGAGTACTCTAACAGAGGCATTAAGATAAGGGTTTTACGATCTCCATTCATTGGGTGTTTAGACCAGATTTAAAATTTCGAAATGTTTGTAGCTTTACTTGATGTAAATCCATGATATCCAATTAAATTATAATAAAACAACAATATGAAGTTTTGAGATTTACACTAATTTATTAAAAGACACTATAGCTGTTTCGCTACACAATAGCTTTTTCGAGGAATAACTATAAACTAATATTACATACACACTTCTACCTTTATATCAAGTGTTACCCCTATATTGGATTACTGACAAATATTACCGTAATTGCTATGTGTGATCTTTAACAATACCTAATTACTTACTTAGGGAAAACCTTCATTTTTATTGTTTAAACAGATTTAACAACGGTGACAAATTAATCTCATTTATCATTTAATAATAATTCTGAATGTTTTAGTTTGTTAATTCAATTTGTTGATAGTTTATATACATTTTTGTGTTATTTTTTACATTCATATACGTAGTATAAAGAAGTATTGTGATGACGAAAATTTTCGACCTCGAGATTTTTGCAGATGTTCACGTTTTGAAGTCTCCTAATACCAAAAAAGTGGTTTTTAAGAAATGTCCGTGTGTCTGTGTGTGTGACCACGATAGCGGTCAAGCCACTGTAGATATCAATTCCAAATTTTGTATTTGCGTGTATAATCTCCCTTTGAGATCTGATTAGTTTTTCAGTAAAATCGGTAGAGTGGAAGTAGTAGTTTACTTCAGTGAAAAAATCGAATTTTGCAAATACTTCGTCAATTACTAAGTTTAAACAAATTTATAAAGAATTCAAATGTACTCAGAATTAAATTTGAGAAAAAGCGTGTTAAAAAAGTTTCTCGAAATTCCTACCGGAAGTAGGTCTTTTACTCTTATCGAAAAATCAGTTTTTTGCGAACATCTCACAAGTCATGCTTTCTAGACAGGTATATTACGAGAATAAAAGTATATAAAACATAATTTCAAATAACTTTTGTATAAAAAAATTTCAAAATTCGGACCGGAAGTAACACTTTTACTCTTACCGAATATGCAAATATGTTGTAAATTATGCATTTTGTATATATTTATCAAGAGTACAAAAGTATTTGGAGCTAGATTTGCAATGTTTTTTATATAAATGAAATTTCAAAATTCGGACCGGAAGTAGCATTTTTACTCTTAGCGAGTAGACTTTTTTTATAATATCTTGCAAAGTATGCATTCTATAGAGATTTATTAAGAGAATAGAAGTACTTAAAATAGGATTTTGAATAATGTTTTTAAAAAAATTCTATTATTTGAAACGCTCATACGTATAAGATAGTCGTGTGGTGGCCACACCTCATTTTTATATAATAATTTACATACTAAGGACAAAAAATACTTGTGTTTTGTATTGAAGCTAAGTTGTGTTACATGTTTGTTAAATTACCTGAATAAATATATTTTACAGACGTAATTTTGTGAATTTATTCATATTTTTTTGTTATTTTTTTAAATAATAATTTACATACTAAGTACAAGAAATACTTGTGTTTTGCATTGAAGCTAGGCTGTTTTATATGTGTGTTATATTACCTAAGTAAATATATACATATTGCAAACGTAATTTTGTGAATTTATATACATTTTTTTGTTAATTTTTTATATAATAATTTACTTACTAAGGATAAGAAATACTTATGTTTTGTATTGAAACTAAGCTGTGTTCTATTTTTGTTATATTACCTAAATAAATATATATTACAGATAGAATTATGTGATTAATTTTTTAAATAATAATTTACTTACTAATGACAAGAAATATTTCTTGAAATATTTTGGGAGAAGAATAATAATTTTATCTGATACCTGAAATAGCCTGTATTGTATTGTGTCCCAACATTTTTATAGTTATACAACAACGTTGATTTGAGTGACACATGTCTAGTATCGATACAACAAATCAAACGCACGGTACAATCATAAATCAGAGTGCCTATGGGGCTGCAACTTAACTTAAATATGCCATCTCTTTCGCACCACTTGCGAATTAGCATGACGGTCCAAAACGTACGTCGGTGTACAAAAATCGGAGAAATACAGGATACGCCTCTTTGAAATCTGAATTTCTACATTCTGGGAACACAGCCTTATTCAAGAACGAAAATAACCTTCCCAGAAGATATTTTCCATACTCCTGACTCTCCGTTTCACCAGTTATAACATCGAATCCAAGCTATTTCATCCCATTAGAAATTGCACCATTATAGCTGAATCAAATAACAATTTAATATTATATGTATATATTTATATATGACAATATTTATATTTGTGGATAAATATCTTGACAATACAGTTGATTATATTATTTAGATTTACACTAGAATAGATTTCCATTATAAACATTTTCTGGATCAGATTATATATTTTAATAAGCGAAAAATAATCACAACAAATATTGAATTAAAAAAACAGATTTACTATATTGACAAAAGATTAAAAGTAAATTTTAATAACTTCTAACTGAAATAAATCCCTGTTTTATGTGATTTTATTATGTGTATGTAGATAGACAGAAAATATAATGTTAATTGTTTTCTTCCTACTTTGATATATGTTATACCTAACATAAATAAAAGAAATACTTACTTATTTATATGATTTTTTATAAAATTATCAAAAACACACAATTATTCACTGAGTTTATAAGTTT
Organism: Amphimallon solstitiale; assembly: GCA_963170755.1. Classification (NCBI taxonomy): domain Eukaryota; kingdom Metazoa; phylum Arthropoda; class Insecta; order Coleoptera; family Scarabaeidae; genus Amphimallon; species Amphimallon solstitiale. Next base: position 75,595,590 of record OY720682.1, on the reverse strand, counting down.
GCAGTATTACAATATACGTTTTATTTATTATCTTTGTATTTAATTATTAACGTAACACAGACAACAGCCTTTTTTTAAAGAAAATAACGAGTCACTATTACAATGAATACAGTCCGTTTACGCAGTGAAAATTATTAAAATTTAAGTGGAATATTATTATTTCAATAAATTACGAAGTAATTAAAAACCCAAGCTCTGATTTAAGAGATTTTCATGAAATTTATTATTAACATTAAAAGTTATTTCTAGCCAAATACATTAAAGAGAAACGTATAAAATTAATCTTAAATGTGAAATAAAACAAACAAATGTTTAAGATTTACACTGTATTTAATAACAACGACAGCTGTTTCGCTACACTGTAGCTTCATCAGGTTGACATATACAATAATGACAGCTGTCGTTGTTATTAAATACAGTGATCATCAAGTAAAGACCAACTCAATCCAAGATTTAATCTTAAATGTCATTCTTAATGTAAAGGCTTCACTGAAAACTAATAACAACAAACAAAAAGAAAAACAGCTGTCATTTTAGCTTCTGTCAGAAAATCTTCGATTTATCAAGGACAGCAATCAACATCACAACGTTGCAGAATATGCTGACCTATGTATGAAATTGCCTACAAGTGATAATGAAATTGGAAACTTCTAAAGCAACTGCAAAACGTGTTTCGAACTTGTTAGTTTTCTTCACTACAGTGTTACAAATCGTGTACATATTAGAGTAGACTAAATTTACCTACACTTTCTTTACTGGGATTTATGAGAAAAGCATAAGTATATGATAATAATAAATAATAGGATAAGATTCTTATCAGACATTTATTTAACGTAAAACACTTTCGAACACTTGTATACAATTTGAAACAAAATGTTACCACAAGGAGCCATTATATGGGCACGTTAAATACTGATTCAGAAATTTTTTTTTTAAGTGATTGACCAATATCCTGAAGAATTTATTTCTGGAAATGCCTATGTTTTCTATGACTAAATTACGCTGTTTGTTATTTAAAAATCCTTTTAATAATTTTCGAAAGGAACTGAAATGATTTCATTGATATATTAGAGTAGTATTCTGTTTATTAGCTTTGTCATTTTACTTCTGCACATTTAGAGAGGAAGAGGTGTTAAATTATATTACCAGCAACAAGGAGAAGTACGAGAGCTACTGACCCCCAAGCAAACAGAATTTTACTTAATCTGTTTATCAGGGCATTCGAATCTACTGATGTCGACCATGCACTTCAATGAACAGTCCTCATAACTAATCCCCACTCACATGATTGGCATTCATTGTAATATATGCTTTAAGAAAACTATTGCATAGGAATACTCCTTCAGTAGTCTGAATCTTATTGACAAGTTGATAGTATAATTTATATGATCTACTAATAGCTTTAAAATTTCATTAATTCATATATGCTAGACATATTTTCAAGCTAAATAAATGTCTGTGTATTTGCGTACTTAATATGTAATCACATATAATACAAATAATTTTATATAATCATGATTATACACAAATATGTAAACATTCACTGATAAATACTTAAGAAACTATTTTATCAGAAAATGTCTTTCGTGCAGGTTTCATTGATTATCTAATCTTTTCTTAATTTACTTAACATGTCATTCAAGTAAAATATTTAATGTGCTTTTAAATGTTTTTATAGGCATTGTTTCGTGGATTTTTAAAAGAATTCCAATATCTTTTTCATAATATATAATAATAATTTTTTCTTGTGATAAAAAGAAGATTAAGTCCATAGTATGTAATTACACTAAAAAGAGACGTTCCGACTTTTGGTTCAGTCGGAATTCTTGATTGCCTCCCTGATAATAACAATTAATTAATCTTTATTGTCATACCTTTAATTTAAAATAGACGCCGTCAAATTGCATCATAGTAAATGGAACAAAAAATTATATGAAAAAGGCAATACACAATATACGATGTACAATTAATATATAAATACATAACCAGCTGATTTTGTCCTATTCATAACAGTAATATCTTAATAACTGCCTGCTTGATATACTCTTGATCTAGTATTTGCAATTTAAAAAGTTTCCAAAATAAAATCGTGAATATATACAGGGTGAGTCAACTACGCGGGTAAGGCCGATTATGCCTTTACGAGTAAAGATATTTCGAAGCGGTTTTTTTCTTGTGGTAGCTGTTCATTAGGGGCACATTTTAAAAATATTTTGTATTATACAGAGTGTTCCATAACTTGGTGGCTAACCATAGTTATAGTTTTTTAAAAGGAACACCCTATATATTATTGCATTTTTGAATTCCCCGTATAATTTTTAGTCAAAAAGTTATAAAATAGTATAGACCTAAAGTGTAAAGTTTTTGACTTATTCCCATTTTTCTGAAAAATTTAATGTTTGTATAAAATTATATTTCTCGAAAACGACGTATTAGATGGACAAAAATTTTTGCAATATTGTTTACAATAAGATGTCCTAATAGATGCATGTGCAGGAAACTGGATTAAAATTAGATGACACGTTTTTGTATAGAAGTCAATTTTTTTAAATGGAACAACTTGTATATAAGTTCATTTTTGAATTGTTTATTAAATTTCGTGTCAGAAACATGTAAGACATTAATACAGTAAAAGTGACTATTACAGAGTTATTGTCGTTTTTTGTTATGCTTTTGTTAGTTTTTGCAAAAAAGTCAATTTTTCAAATGGAACAGCTGGTATATTATTTCATTTTTGAATTTCTTATTAAATTTCACATAAAAAACATCTAAGACGTTAATACTTTAAAAGTGACCATTATTGAGCTATTGTCTCTTTTTAATATAATTTTGTGGTTTAATTAATATAGTATAGTACTGACAAAATTATATCAAAAAGAGACAATAGCTCAGTAATAGTCACTTTTATAGTATTAACGTCTGACATGTTTTTGATGTGAAATTTAATATCAAATTCAAAAATGAAATAATATACAGGCTGTTCCATTTGAAAAAATTGACTTTTTTGCAAAAACTAACAAAAGCATATCATAAAACGACAATAACTCTGTAATAGTCACTTTTAAAGTATTAACGTTCTACACGTTTCTGACTTGAAACTTAATAAACAATTCAAAAATGAACTGATATACAGGGTGTTCTATTTAAAAAAATTGACTTTTATACAAAAACGTGTCATCTAATTTTAATCCAGTTTCCTGCACATGCAGTTACTAACTGTAAAAAAATAAAACATGCTTCTATTAGGACCTCTTATTGTAAACAATACTGCAAAAATTTTTGTCCATCTAATACGTCGTTTTCGGGAAATATAATTTTATACAAACATTGAATTTTTCAGAAAAATGGGAATAAGTCAAAAACTTTACACTTTAGGCCTATACTATCTTACAACTTTTTGACTAAAAATTATACGAGGAATTCAAAAATGCAATAATATGGTTAGCCACCAAGTTATGGAACACTCTGTATAATACAAAATATTTTTAAAATGTGCCCCTAATGAACAGCTACCACAAGAAAAAAACCGCTTCGACATATCTTTACTCGTAAAGGCACAATCGGCCTTACCCGTAGTTGACTCACCCTGTATATAGGTCTTCACTAGATATATCACTTCTACAACTTACATCTCATTAGACTTTTCTTTTTTTTAACTGTTGTGCTTGTCTACAACTACTGGAGCCATCTAGTGTAGAAGAACTATTGAATAAAGTCCTTAGCAATTAAGGGAAACAGGAGGGTTATCTGTGTCCATACGAACCAGCTTTCTTGTAGAGTAATGAATTTAATTGATTTCCACCTTTAATACCAAGCTTGTAGCTCATTTCTCGAAGGACTCCAAAACATTTTCATGGTCATAATATTTTTTCTATGTCGTTATGCTCAATCAAGAAGCACAACTGAAATTATTTAGTTCAGCTAGTTGCTTTCTTCTTCTTCCAAAATCTCTTTATCGTTGCGTTTAGATTTTTCATGCGTTCATCTGCACAAACGTTCGTAGATCTATTGTTAAACTCGTCTACTGATTGACATTTGTGAACTATTGTTCTGAATGTAGGTCTGTTCTGTATTATTCTTCCCATAATGACCATTTTCATCAATTTCCATTAACCAGTTGTCTTAATTCTCAATCGTATTTTGCTAGATACGTCAAAGATTCATCCAGAATGCTGATATAGCTTGTGCGACTTCCTTTTCATTCAGATTCTGAAAAATAAAGGAAAATTATGATATATGTACAGGGTGTACCACTTAAAACTCCCAGGTCGAATACCTCGGAAACGGATAAAGATATTTGAATTTTGTAAAAAGTAGTTACTAAAGAATGTGATTGACTCTAGTTTGCTCTCACAATTGTGTTTTATTATGTGACGATATAGATGGCGCTGCGATGAAAAGAATTTTTTTGATCGCCACAATCTTCATTTGTTTTTTATTTGAAAGAGTATTAAAATTAATGTAAATTTTATTATTTGTGTTAGTTTCCAAAATTTAACGGTTTCATAGATATTCTTGTTTAAAGAAAGTAAGAGTAATTTTAAATTTTTGTCTTTATTTTGTTTAAATATTTAATTTGTAAGGAAAAATAGCAGTAAACATATTCACAATTCTTGCTATTATAGTTACTTCACAATTTAAATTTTATAATTAGTTCCCTTTTATAAATTCCACTTCATAGGCACCCATAGGTGTGTAGGAAGAAAAGCATTCATGTCTGTGTTAGATGTATTTATGTTTGCTTTGATTATTTAGGAAATATTTTGACATTAGCACACATTAGTGACATTTGCTTGATTATTAATTGTCTTTATAATTAGCTTCATTCAAACATTTACTCACTTTGCGTATAAAGTTCATTTAGTGCACCATTTAAGAATAGGAGATAATCAACGCAGACTCGATTTTCTGGCAGAATTTTCTGTAATGTTAGCGGAAAACAACTTTATGAATCAGATCATGTGGAAGGACGAATGTCGTTTTCACAACAATAGTACTTTAATTAAGCATAATGCTCGATATTGGTCAGAAGATAATCCTAGGTGGATAAGGCAAACCAGAAATCAAACAGTTTTTGGCGTTAACGTTTGGTGTGGAATTTTAAACGGATATATCTTAGGCCCCCACTTTTATCATGGAACATTCATTGGTGTGCGCTACTTGCATTTCCTGCAGAATGAGTTACCACTACTTTTGGAAGAAGTACCTATAGAGCTGCTAAATAATATGTGGTTACATCAAGACGGGGCACCTGCTCATAATGCCAACATAGTTACTGACTATTTTAATCAGATGTTCCCACGTCGTTCGATTGGTACTAATGGCGTTCTTAGGTGGCCGGATCTAACCCCGTTAGATTTTTTCTTGTGGGGTTACTTGAAAGCTGAAGTTTACAAGGAACCCATAACAGATATTGGCGACAAAAAATTAGTAGAAATACATTGTTAAATTTGCGGAAGAGAACTAATATTATTATTATTATAACATATACGTTATCTAGCAATCAAAAAGGCAACATCTTTGTTAGTTATATTTGATTATTTTAAGTTTTTAAACAAAATAACGACAAAACTTTAAAATTACTCTTACTTTCTTTAAACACGAATATCTATAAAACCGTTAAATTTTGGAAATTAACACAAATAATAAGATTTACATTAATTTTAATACTCTTTCAAATAAAAAACAAATGAAGATTGTGGCGATCAAAAAAATTCTTTTCATCGCAGCGCCATCTATATCGTCACATAATAAAACACAATTGTGAGAGCAAACTAGAGTCGATCACATTCTTTAGTAACTACTTTTTACAAAATTCAAATATCTTTATCCGTTTCCGAGATATTCGACCTGGGAGTGTTAAGTGGTACACCCTGTATACAGTCACAAAAAATATATATGTATTATTTCGGAAAACGCAGTTCTGCTATTATAAATATAAAAAAAGTTGCTAAAGAGATGTTAGGCCTGAAGAACTACACACCTGTTAAGTTAGCTTACATTCACTGGAATTAAATTTCTGGCGGTAATCGCAATAATTAGTTTATAGTGGCTCCTTTATGATCCTTTTGTAAGTATTGTACTAATAAATAAATAATTTAAATAATACAAACGTAACATCACAACTTTTATCATAATCTGAGATTAGATATTTTAAAATATTAGAAAATCCCATTAATGTGTTGTAAAAATTAGACTATCTATACAAAAAATACAAACAAATTCTGTACATTATATATGTATATTAGTGATTAAAAAACAACATTGTGATAAGTATATCATAAAAAGAAAGCGATATTAATATGAAGTGCTAGTTTTATGCAACATTTACACTTCTTCTGAATCATAGTCGTTTATGTTAATTGTAAACGGTAATGTCTTGTCTTTCAAAACCCAATTTTCTACCCCACCATTTCTGAATTTTATTTTCACAATGGTTAACGCTATTAGCGCTAATGTCTGGGGTTGCTTGCGTTAATACCTCTTAATGTGGTCGTATGCATTCTTCCACTTCCACCATATTTGCCAATATTATTGATATAATATGTTTTCGTTATGCCCCCACCTAGTTCTATTGGTTTAAATATACAATAGTAGGGTGGAAATCGAAGAGCCACGTGCCTATAGTTCACTGCTAAATCAGCAGCTTCACCTATAGTTACTGGTTTACGCCTTTGCATAAAGATATAAATAAAATTATTGATGAAATTAATTAAAACGTATATGTATTAACTGTGTAAATAAATCTAGTAATTACATTTTGAAAGCGGATCTGTCATAATCAATGTTATTATCGATGATCATATTTTTAGAGCCCGATCAAATTTGACGTTTATTTTTAACAGTACAGTCATAACTTGCATTATCCAAAACAATTATGTTGGATTATTCTAAACTCATAAGAAGTTGATGTTAAGACATTGTCTCTGTTCATGTCACCATAATAATCCTGACCCTGTCTAACTGTGGGAAATATTAATTGTGCTCCAGGAATAAATCCATTAGTATTACCTACAATACAATATATCTAAAACAAGATAAATGTACATAGGTAAAAATGTTTTATTCTTATAAATATATTGTACAGGTTAGGACCCGGTTTTGATGCATCTATATGGTGTTTTTGTATTCGCTTAGCAAAACATGTCATTTCGCGGTTGCATTTGCATGTAGGAAATTGACATTCCCACACAAGTGCAGGAAATAAAAATTTATTTAAAGAAATAAATCATTATTACAGTAATAAAGTATAATTGTGAAAATGTCCATTTCAACTAAATTTGGTGTACCTATTACCACCTGTGAATTTCAAAAAATTGAATAATTAATATAAAAAAAAGTCAATGGCGCCATCTATTACATACCTATAATAATTGCTGTTTCTCAATCATTGAGGGAAAATACTATGGAGACGCTGTAACGCATCTTTGCTATACTCTCAAAACGCGAGCATTGGGCGGGGCTAAGTGTGGGACCAATATGGCTGCCTCACCTAGTCCGGACTACTCAAAATTATAATGTTATCCCACACCTGTCAGGCCTACACTAACCTATAAAATGTTATTCCAGACGAATTCTTCTTATCAACGCCGTCTCTGCTGTTATAGCTCCGTAGAGCACAAGAAACCATAATGTCTTTTAATATTTAACTTATTATATAACTCTAATACACGATGTACTTAACAAACATTCCACTTTTTACCAACACTATCTGTTTGACGTAAGTGTAGTATCAATATGACGGACCTGTAGCCGGTTTGATCACGTGACGTCGTCGTCTCCCTACCTATTCTTTCTCAACGTTCTCAATATTCTTAACCTAAAAGGTAATGTATTTTGGCTTGAAGAGAATCCTCTACATATCCCTCTGCAAAAAAATATTTCCACCCTCCATCCCCTAACAGATAATAAATCTCCATCATGATTTGCTTACAACGTAGTTGAACTTCTACGAAAGCAGTTTCGTGTATATCTTAATGGAGTACCTATCTAATTTTAAAAATTTGGCAATTTTTTATGGAAATTTCTCTACTATATTTTTATTTCTATAGGCATATTTACACATTTACCACTGCGATAAGTTAAAAAACAAGCGTTTTGATTCTCTGCAACTTGCAACCGTAAATTTTTGTGTTTAAGATGCACCACTATCCAATCATCTTTAATTATCACAAATTTTCTTGTAATATATGTCTTTGTTGCATGTATAGTTAAAAATACGATGTTATTTTTATTAGTCATTATTAATTACAATATTGCAAAGTTCTAGTCCTATGAAGTTAGCAACCGAATTTGCAAAAGCATTATATTTTATCGGAGTTCCCGTTAGATATGGAATAGTTCTAGAGTACTTTGTGCAAAATTTCAAGATTTCTGCAGAATTTAGCGAAAAAATAGCAAACACCGATAATGAGCTTGGCAACCACTTTTGAGAAAAACAGTGCGTTTTGGACATATTTCTGTACCTCAACCATAGTTCTAGGGTTCTTTAACAATTTTGCAAAAACTTCTGCAAAAATAAAAATTTTCCAAAAAGTTCTGCAGAAATAAAAATTCTGCAAATTAAATTTTGCAACAGTTTTGATAGCAGTTCTCGTTAGAACTCTAAGAGTTCTACCGAAAATCCTAATAACATTTTTCTGTAAAGTTGAAAATTCAAAAGATATTGGAAAATTAAAATTCAAGTGCTATCTATAGCGAAAAAAAATAATAATCGCACAACAGTTCTGATTGCATTTCTCGCTAGAACTCTAAGAGTTCTATCGAAAATCCTAATAACATTTTTCTGTTAACTTGAAAATTCAAAAGATATTGGTTAGAAAAGTTAAAATTCATGTGCTATGTGTAGTGAAAAATAATAATAATCGCACAGCAGTTATGACTGCAGTTCTCGGTAGAAGTCTAAGAGTTCTGTCAAAAATCCTAATAAAATTTTTTTGTGAAGTTGAAAACTTGTTAATGAAGAAAGTGAAGCTGCCGGGAATATACTGTTCCCAGTAGATGCAGGTGATAATGTAGAAGATGGTGCCAATAGTGATATAAGGAATGTGCTAATAAATAAATACTTAGAATTTTCGATAGAACTCTTAGAGTTCTAGCGAGAACTGCAATCAGAACTATTATGCGATTATTTTTGCTTTTCTCAATATATCAAATGGATTCTAATTTTTCGAGTATCTTTTGAAGTTTTAACTTTACAAAAAAAATTTTAATGGATTTTCGATAGAACTCTTATAGTTCTAGCGAGAACTGCAATGAGAACTGTTGTACGATTATTTTTTCTTTCCACTATATGTCAAAGGAATTCTAATTTTTCGAGTATCTTTTGAATTTATAACTTTACAAAAAAAATGTTATTAGGATTTTCGATAGAACTCTTAGAATTCTAGCGAGAACTGCAATCAAAGCTGCTGTGCGATTATTTTTTCTTTTCTCAATATATCAAATGGATTCTAATTTTTCGAGTATCTTTTGAAGTTTTAACTTTACAAAAAAAATATTAATGGATTTTCGATAGAACTCTTATAGTTCTAGCGAGAACTGCAATGAGAACTATTGTACGATTATTTTTTCTTTCCACTATATGTCAAAGGAATTCTAATTTTTCGAGTATCTTTTGAATTTTTAACTTTACAAAAAAATGTTATTAGGATTTTCGATAGAACTCTTAGAGTTTTAGCAATAACTGCAATCCGAACTGTTGTGCTATTATAATTATTTTTTCACTATACATAGCGCATGAATTTTAATTTTCCAATATCTTTTGAATTTTCAAGTACAGAAAAATGTTATTAGGATTTTCGGTAGAACTCTTAGAGCTTTAGGGAGAATTGCTATCAAAGCTGTTGTGTTATTTTCAAAATTTAATTTGCAGAATTTTTATTTCTGCAGAACTTTTTGCAAAATTGTTAAAGAACTGAAGGACTATGGTCGAGGTACAGAAATATGTCCAAAACGCACTGTTTTTGTCAAAAGTGGTTGCCAAGCTCATTATCGGTGTTTGCTATTTTTTCGCTAAATTCTGCAGAACTCTTGAAATTTTGCACAAGTACTCTAGAACTATTCCATATCTACCGGGAACTCCGATAAAATATAATGCTTTTGCAAATTCGGTTGCTAACTTCACAGGACTCAAAGTTCTTCTCTATGGCATGCTCCAGATACTCCTATTTTAACACTGCTTGAAATTTGTTGTATTATATAAAACTTTAATATGAGAAATCAGTGAATATAGCTTCATTAAGAGAAATATTGAATCAGGAGCTTCTTCGATAAATTTATTTACTTCCTCATCGGAGAAAACCTTTGACTTTCTTGGTTATACATGTTCTGATTGTCTTTTAATAAATGCTATAAGTTTATTGTATTTTAATATATCATTATAAACAAGATCTCAACATTGAATAAATTGACCAAAGCGACTTTCTGCTTGGTATTTTTAGAAAATATGCTAAGAAAGAGTTTTCTGTATATCTTTTATTTTTTTTAATTTTGCACCATTCCATAAATTTTGTATATGTAACTTTCTACCTTTCTTTCGATTTTGCTAGTAGCCTAGTAACTAAGTTTCGTTTTTGCAAGTGGAAAATACGTATGCAAATTATTTAGTACGCCTTCTCTTAATACACCTAACAGCAATGCCTGACAGTTTGGAGTTTGCATTACTCCATAAAAAATAGTACCGATATAAATTATATTAATAAAAATCCTGGGAAACGTTTGGAAGTAAACTGGAAGAGGACTACCATGCAAATCAAAAGCTGTTCTATCGAATACTGAAAAATATGAAAACCGGAAGTCATCACCAGCAAACATTAATACAGATAAGAAACCGAGAAGGGGAAATGCTTCATGAAAAAGAACAAATTTTAGAAAGATGGAAAGAGCATTTTAAAAATTTACTAAACCCGGATGGAGACATGAACGGAAATTCATGGGAAGAGAAGGAAGTAGATTCCCTACAAGGACACAGTATTAATGAGGATGAGGTAACTTATGCTATCAATAAGCTGAAGAAAGGTAAATCTGCAGGATGTGACCAGATTACTGCAGAAATGTTAAAAAATTTAGGAGTACATGGCACGAACTTTCTAACCAAAATCTGCAACGTATGCTGGAGCGAAGGAAGGGTACCGAAGGACTGGGAAGTAGGTATCGTCGTTCCGATATTCAAGAAGGGAAATAAGCACGACTGTGACAATTATCGAGGCATCACTCTATTAAGTATAGCTTCCAAAGTATATGAAAGAATACTAGAACAAAGATTAAGATACGAAATAGAACCTAACATGGAGCAGTCACAAAGCGGGTTTAGGAAGGGAGGAAGTACACAAGACCACATCTTCACCATAAAACAGCTGCAAGAACGTACACGAGAGTATGGAAAGCAGTACTTCCTGGCTTTTCTGGACTTGGAAAAAGCGTTTGACAGGGTTCCAAGAGAAGTAATAGCGGAAAGTCTAAGACATAGGTCAATATCAGGAAAACTACAACGAGCAATAGAGAGCATACATAGAAACAACAGGAATGTGGTTAGAACGCATAACATGGAATCACAAGAATTTAGTGTTAATGTGGGGTTACGACAAGGAGGAGTATTAAGCCCAATATTATTTAACATGGTAATGGATGACGTCATCAAAGAAGTAAAAACAAGAACAAAAGCCATATACGTGGGCCACAGAAACTTAGAAGCGGAGCATATGAGCGAATGTGCATTTGCAGATGATCTGGTCGTATTTGCACGAAGTGAAATAGACCTTGAAACCAACTTGAACCTTTGGAATGACGCACTATCAGCTAGAAGCTTAAAAATAAATGCCAACAAAACCAAAGTCATGGTATTGGGGAAAACCTACTCAAAACTGAACATAAAAATTGACAACAAGGATATCGAGCAAGTGGAAGACCTCAAATATCTAGGAGTATACATAAGTAGCAACGGAACACATGAAACAGAAATATCATACAGAATGGAAAATGTATCAAAGCTATACCACTTACTGAGGAACACATTTATATGGAAAAAAGAAATATCTAGGAAAACAAAGATGTGCGTATACAGAACGGTGTTTCTCCCAGTTTTAACTTATGGGTGTGAAAGCTGGGTGCTGAGCAAGAGACTGAAATCCAGAATTCAGAGCATTGAGATGAAGTATTTGAGAGGGGTCCTTGGAATAACTAAACGAGACAGAATAAGGAATACAATAATAAGAGAACAATTAGGAACAGAACCAGTTATCAAGAAAATCGAAAAGAGCCAGCTGAGGTGGTATGGACACTTGGTCCGGATGAGCAGCGACAGACCGGTCAAGAAAACATGGGAGTCACGGGTGCCAACTAAGAGATCAAGAGGAAGACCAATCAAGACATGGAACCAAAATATGGAGCATATACTGGAAGAGCGTGGCGTAACACAACAACGAGCGAGAGTACTGGCAAAAGACAAGAAAGAATGGAGGAAGTTCGTCTACGAGATGCAGTAACTTGTGCATAACATATACCTTACACCTACGGGTTCAATAAGGTTTTTGATTATATATATATACTTATATTAAAATTTTGCTGTTTACAAAAAATTTTATACAAACTTCGTGCATGAAACATTTCGCAAATTCGTGTCCATAAAATGGCCAGTCATTCCCGAAATATGTTTTTCCGCACTTGGTTCGTAAATAACTATTATAGACTAATTATGCCTTGATTTGAGAATAGTGCTTGTACAACTTCGTTAAGGAAAACGAACATGTTTCATACCAACATATTTTTCTAAGAATGACATGTGTTTTAAAACAATTTATGGTACCTAGTTCAATTAATGTTCATTTAGTATATTCCTTCTTGTAATTGAAACTAATACTGTGTAATATTTTCGGTAAACATGTGTAACAACCAGAATAGGGTCCGTACTTTTTGAGAATAATATTCAATGATTGAAGAGTAATATGCCGTTCAGTAATTAATTGAAATATTTATTTTATGAATGTAAATGCTAAATTATATTTTTATACATGTCTTATACTATATTTCTGTTGCACATTGAGTAAAACTATCAACATTTACAACAGGCTTTTTTGAAGGCCGTTTTCACTGTGGACTAGATAGTTTAACAGTTCAAGTTTCGAGATAGATCAGATTTTATTTACTGTTGCAATATGAATATTTAGAGCACTTGCTACTGTCTATAATAAAAAAAAATATTGTTAAAACGGACCGCCATTGCTGTTGGAGCAATAGCTCATTATTATCGCGTTCTATATATGTACTTCAAAATATTCGATTAATGAGAGAATATATTTATTTCGCGAGTTTATCTAACGGTTTGGAATTAGTAAATATGAAAATGAGCTAATTGTGGACAACCATACTCGCGAATTACTTTTGATAAATAAAATGCTTCCTGATATTTTGCAACTACATACACTTTTGGTAACATAATATTGGAGCGAAAGTATTACTAGGATTATTAGATATTACTGTAATTTAATGTTAGTTGGTCCGAAGTAACTCTTTATGACATGTGTCGTTGGTTCGTGAAAAGGCCTACAGTAAATCATTTTTACTTTCTTATATGAAGTATTTGGAAATGTTTGGAGATATCCACGTGTTGAAATCCCCTGAGGCCACTATAGTGATGAAGTAATGAAGATTTGTAGAAAAATAATGATTAGTTTTATAGTAAAATCGCTAGAACGGAAGTAATAGGTTACTGAAAAACTCAACTTACTCAACTTCAATACAGTAGTATTAAAATATTAATTTGAAAGTAATTTCATAAAAAGTTCTGTCAAAATTCCTGCCAGAAGTAAGTCTTTTACTCGATAAATATTTTTTGGGGAATATGTCACAAATTATTTAAAAAATATTTCCTCAGAATATAAAAATATTGTAACATAATTTGAAGCAACTTTTCTAGAATAAAATTTTAACCGAGATTAACAATTTTACTTAAAAATTTGATCCGGAAATAGCACTAGTTTTCCTGTTCTACAGCATTTTCTTTTGTAAAAAAAATCGCAAAGTCTGCATATTATACCTTAATTTAGAACAACTTTGTATAAAATTCAAGCCGCACAATAATAAAGTTGTGTGGTGCCCACATTTCATTTTCCTTATTCCTTCAATAAAAGGTTATATTTATTTTTAACCACGTGCATAATACTATTTTCACTGGTAGCTTCTAGCTATTTTGAAGCATGATATTATATTTATTCTATATATTCTTATTTATTTTTTTGTACTACTCTACTATTGAAGAAAATTACAGGGAGCTTTTATTGATCATAATTTTGACTCCTACATATTATATTAATTAACTGAAAATATACTGAAATTCATCGTTTGCAGTAATGGTTCGATTTTTTGAAGCTTTATTGAAGCTAATAGATTTTCTTTATTGTCTCTGTTTTTTCTAATTACTGACAATACATTGACGTAAAATCAATACGCTTACCAGATTTGCAATATATTATATTGCATATCTGGTATTACACAATTTTAGGAATATAATATGACAATAAATATTAAATATTTACTACTACCAGCAATAATAACAATAATATCGATCATATAGATATCTATGTATGTATGTACATATCTTATCTAATACACACACAAACATTAATTTTAACAGAATGATTCAGAATTTGACTAGTACGATGAACCGTACAGAGTACAGAACTTAATGACACAAAAGAATTTAAAATGTACATATTTCAAGACCTGAAGACTTACTCAATTACCTACCTTGTAGAAATGCAGTCTTACATAATGAACAATTTAAAAGTACAAGCGCTCTAAATAAAGGACATAATGTTATGTAAATAGCAATCATTTTTCATGAGATTGCCTCATGAGATGTGAATCTGCTGTTAATTGTATATAAGCGGATTGAGTGCAAACAGGGCAAATTTGTATGCACATTACCCACAATCTTTGTGTGTAGCCGTTTCTTTTGTTCGTCATGGATCGTGATGTCTAGACCTAAGTCTAGATTTTATTCTTCTTTCGCTCTTGTTTATTGTAACGTGAGAAAACACTTTCGATTTCCTTCGTAATGCGTGTAAATAATATCCGCTGAAATGTGGTATGATCAGGTCAACTACCGAAACCTGTAAACTTTATTGCATAATATTTGTCGGTGAATAATCAATTATACAATTTCCACAAGTGTTGAATAAATAGATAAAATTTACATGCTAGACGTTTTTATATGTCTACGAGTATCTGTGGTTTCAAATAAAAATAATGTACTACATGGCTTCGGCATAATTGACCGTGTTGATTCACTGCCCACCTTATCACGCCACCAAACTTATTAACCCAATTCCTATATTTTTATGGGAAGTGGTGTAGATATTAATATGTAATAGTATTTAAGACTGCTTTTTTGACTATGATTAAAATGCCTGTTAACGCGTAATCATTGGCCTTGTTTATTCATACTATAGTTATACAACCTAGAGAAAACTGTAAATATTTCTTATGTAGTAAACTGTCGTCCTCTCATATCTTTCAAATGGATTAATATTTATGAATGAAACTGATCAGCCAATGAAATATTCTCAACCCCACTCTCACAATTTAATCCGGGAGTTTATAAAAAATGTAAATATATTTTGACATTTTCTATTAAATTTGACTTAAGAGTATATTTTGCTTGATTGAATCTAAACAAGGAAATGGTATTAAAAAGCAAACATTTTTATTAAATACCTACATGAAATGTCAGTCTGTTTCGGGTTCAGAGTTTGGGTTATTCTCATTTTACTAGTATTGTGACGATGAAAATTTTCGACCTCGAGATTTTTGCAGATGTCTACGTTTTGAAGTCCCCTGATGATACCGAAAAAGTGGTTTTTAAAAAATCTCTCTCTCTCTCTCTCTCTCTCACTCTCTCTCTCTCTCTCTCCCCCCCTCTCTCTCTCTCTCTCTCTCTCACTCTCTCTCTCTCTCTCGCTCTCTCTCTGTGTGACCACGTTAACGGTGAAACCGCTATAGGTATCAATTCCAAATTTTGAATATAATCTCCCTCTTGAGATCTGATTAGATTTTCAGTAAAATCGGCAGACCGGAAGTAGTAGACTACTTCAGTGAAGAAATCGAATTATGCCAATTATTCGTCAACTACTAAGTTTAAAGAAATTTGTAAAGAATTCATATATACTCAAAATTAAATTTGAGAAGAATTTTATTAAAAAAATTTTTCGAAATTCCAAACGGAAGTAGGTCTTTTACTCTTATCGAAAATCAGTTTTTTGCAAATATTTCGCAAGTCCTGCATTTTAGACAGGTACGTTACGAGTACAAAAGTATTTAGAGCATAAAAAAAATTTCAAAATTCGGACAAGAGGTAGCACTTTTTTTTTTATCGAATAGTGATTTTTGCAAATATTTGTCAAGAATACAAAAGAATTTAGAGTTACATTTGAAATATTTTTTGTATAAATGAAATTTCAAAATTCTGACCGGAAGTAACACTTACTCTTATGGAATAGCGATTTTTGCAAATATTTCGTAAATTATGGATTCTGTATATATTGGTCAAGAGTACAAACCTATTTAGAGTTGGATTTGAAATATTTTTGGTATAAATGAAATTTCAAAATTCGGACCGGAAGTACCACTTTTACTCTTATCGAATAGCGATTTTTGCAAATATTTCGTAAATTATGCATTCTATGTATATATATTTGTCAAGAGTATAAAACTTTTTAGAGTTGAATTTGGAATATTTCTTGTATAAACGAAAATTCAAAATTCGGACCGGAAGTAATACTTTTACTCTTAGCGAGTAGCATTTTGTTGCAAATATCTCACAAAGTATGTATCCTTGTTAAGAGACTGGAAGTCCTTAGAATAGGAGTTTGAATAATTTTTGTATAAATATCGTATGATCAAATTCTTTTAGAGGAACAAAGAAGATCATATGCTCTTCTTTGTTCCACTAACAGAATTTGATCATATGATATTTTTCCGTACGATAAAAATCGATGCGTGTGCGCTAGGCCTTAATTCAAAATATTTTAGGATATTTAAATCTAAAGCAAAACTCCTATACAATTGTAACAAACACGATTGATGTAATTGGATAATTGCGTCACTTCCTTTAAGCTCCCATTGGCTCATTTTTACTACTACAAGACGACTGCTTTTACTATAACAAATTTAGCGGGAGAAATTCATGAATGGGGCACATCCTACTGCCGAACCCCTCTGTTGGCTACCTACCCGAACTAACCTTCAGTTGTATATCTATAATATACATAATCAAAGTCATTGGTTAAAGTACCAGTTAGAACAAATTTGCGTTTTTCTATCACCGGCTAGGGCTAATCATTTATTAATAACGTCGTTAATCGAAGAAGTTTTAACCGCTGTTTCAAGTACCTGATAAAATATTAAACAGTGATTAGGATAAGAAAGGTGTTTGGAAGATCTATTCAAATTTTATGTTTTTTTTAAATTCCCTTTATTTGTTAAAAACATAAAGTCGGCATTTCACCGGGAACGAATAAAAATCTACTAAAATTGAAAAAAAAATAATTCTGAACATGTAATTTTAAATTAATTGTTCAAAATAAACACTCTCAACTTCTTGGCAATAGAACAGCCGATTGCAAAACAATTATGTATTTTTTCTACCCGTAAAATTCGGCATTTTTTTAACAAAAGAAGGAAATGTAAAAAAAAACATAAATTTTGAATAGAGATTCCAAACATCTTTCAAATGAGGTTATAGTGGTTTTGTTTTATTTTTGTTTCAAAGTTTTATTCCACTTCGTTGAAAAGATAACGGGACTTTAGACACACACTGTATATTTTACCGTAAGAAAGTACTTTTTGAGATTCAGGGGCACCGGAGGGCTAATCGAATCAAATCGACGGTGTCATGATTTATGATCCATGATTGCCCGCACGGTGCCACCGCCTTGCGCCGCGGCGACTGTTGAGGGATAAAAACCATTCGGTTTGTTAACAGAACACGCCTTTCTAATACTGGAGCCTTTCGGTTTTCAAATTTTTACAAATAAGGAGGTTAACAAGAACAACTTTCATGGCTGTGGTTGATGTAAAAGCAAAGATTTTCTATACTTCGATCACTTATAAGTTCGCTACAATACTAACACAAACATCATGTCAGTACAAGATCTTTCAAGTGTGTTAGTTGATTCACAAGTCGACAATCAGTCAAACACAGAACAAAATACAGAACCGCAAGTATATACTTCCTTTATTAATAATATAGAACCAGAAATTTTTCATTTAGACCCAGATGGTGTTCTTGATAATCAATTAAACTGTTTTTTAAGTGTCGAAAATTTTGCTGACATAAAACAAAACTTATTAACAGTTAAACGGGGACAAGCATTTGGCACATTACGAGCGGATTTTAAATTTAACGGTAAAATTTTAGATAAATTCCCAGATTGGCTTTTTGAAAAGATTTCAAATCAATCAATTCATTACAATTATGAAATTTGTTGCAATAATTTTATCTTTATCAGCAGTATAATTGAAAGTCGAGGTGCCATAAGTTGTGGTTTTTATGTATCTAAATTTAATAAATTAGTAAATAATTATTACGATGCCACTTTTTGGGCAATTCATAATCATGGCACAGAACACATTCATTGTACATGGTGTTTGCGACCTGTATACGAGGCGACCGGTCGCTGTTGCATATTAGATGTAACTGACACCGTACTTACCAATAAACTGATATTACTAAAACATACCACGCATAACAATGTATTAAATTTACACGACATCGTGGAAAACGATGAATTTCATCGCAATATAGATTAAATAATTTAAGACCTACTTTAATAATTTAAATTTAGTTAACAGAAAATGACGACAACACAAGCAGGGGGTTTAATGGATCAATATTCGAAATTATCGAAGAATCAAATGCCCATAGAAATGGCTCAAGAAGTAGTGGAGGACTGTCAACAGGAATGTCTTCTGAATTTAATAGAGTTGATTTGTAACGATCCTTTTCAAATAGCAGTGTTAATAATGTGGCTAGAAATGACAATAGCCAGATGCATCCAAGAGTAATATCTGACTGGGAAACGGATTTGCAAGAATTACTTAGGACCGCTGAAGAAAGTTATGAAGGAAATTAAAGAACCAAAATTATCTGAAAAAGCAGAAATTTCATTCGATAAGTTTACGTAGCTATTAAAGGGAAAAAAACTTATTCATGTTGTATTGCCAGACATTACTTCCGAGCAAAATGAAAGATATTTTAATAGATGTATTCAACAAATATATAAGGGAGGCCTCTTCATCTGGGTCTGGCATACCGACCACAGCCACGTTATGCATGACTGCTCCTGGAGTGGATGATACTGTCGATGTACCAGAATTACTGGATTACCTATCAAACCAACTTCAAGACGAATTATTCGTACCGAATATAATTTAGTAATTGTATTGCTTCTTCTATAAATGAAATGGTGGGTGGGTATAATTAAAAATAAAAATGACAATACTAAATATGTGTAACTTTTAGCTTACTACAGAAATATAGTTAATTCTGGGGATTTAACTCGTGAAGACCTTAAATATTGTCTGGCTATCTAAGCTTGCGTTTGCTTCTTTCCTCTTCGTAATTGCATTTAACAATACCTTATTAGAACATCATTCTATAGTCGAATATATTTTGGATTCACTCTAGCTTAACTATATTGAAAACTTACAAATGAAATTGAAAACATCTAAGAAATTCTATAGACGCCTGAAGATTTACGTCGAGAGCTTATGTAAACACTTTAAGTATTTTTGGCTGGGCTGGATTTGGATAAATAATGTGCATTCATGTAGAGTTGATGTGCAGTTAAATCCTACACTAATAATGATTACTGACTTTGTCAGAACATGACATTATTTACGTTGAAATCATGCAAACCAGTTTGAAAACAAGGTTTTCTCAATCAATCTTCTTTGATTAATGGAATTTAGACATAAAATACATCTGGCTTTATTTATATTACAAGAGTTAAAATTAAATCGCCTGTCTTATGCCGTTAGAATGTGATTCATGTCCAGCTTGAGACTGCAGATGCGGAGTTAACTAACTAACTATACCCTGTCTCAGAATAAGAAGGAGTGATTCAAATATCCCGCCAAAACATGAAACACATAGCTTAAAATTTAGTAGACAATTTGATATGACATTATGACAATTGAGGTTAGAAGAACTGTATCAATTCTAATTAAGGATTTAGCTGTTTTGTGTTTCATTTACTACTTTCGTTAAAATGTGCCGTGCCGCTTTTCATTCTATCAGTCGAAGCAGCAATAGATTATACGAGTGCACGGAAATTGGAAACAGGAGAGTAAAGTTATAAACACAGTAATACATCTACAATTTGATGAATAAAAATCTATTAACATTCAAATCTATTCATTCTAGTTTTGCAAGAAAAATTAGAAGAATCTATGGATAAAGATATAGGCCCAATTTACAAATAAACTTTGTTCTGAACATTTTGAGGCGGATTGCCGTTATAAATATATTACTGCACATTTTAGTGAATGTGATATATCAACATGAAAATTGTGAATCAAGTCTATTTATTATTAAATATTTGTATCAGAGAGCAAGAATGAATCAAACCTTTTATCTTTTATCAAAATGTCCTTAAGAACTTGCAGAAAAGGTTTTGTTTATTAGTTTCTATTTTAAATATCAATAAAGAACTTACAGATAAATCATTCGTATTACTGCTACAAACCTTGAGGAGGTAAATTCAAGCAACTAGTCTTGGAAATGATAAAATAAACCGAAGTAAAATTGTAAGAGACTAGGTTATGGCTGGACTATAAACATAAAATGACGTTTTGTCAAACTTATTTTCCCATGTTAAACTTGCCTACGCAAGAACCAATGAAATACCTTAAAAATATACGCCATTTTGGCGCGATATTTGAATCACTCCTTCTTATTCTGAGACAAGGTATAGTATTCCTAATTTGATGATCTTGTTATATGTCATATATTTTACAAGTTTCTAGGTAACTGTTAATTTCATATAAATGTATGTATGTACATATATCGTATCAGTTTTTCATTTTCCACATACCTTTGTATTTGTCAATATAAGTAAGTAATAAATAAAATTATTTCGGTATTATTTAAAATTGTCGCATTCTAATAGAAATTTTAAATATGTGCTATGTGCACAGAACTCCTCAAATGCTATTTATATTAACAAAACAAATGCCTAGTTTATTTACTAAATTGAAATTACTAATTCTGCAGAATATAATCTTAAAAAATAAATTAACGTCAAGTACAAAGAACAAATTCAAAAGTAGAAAGTGGCGTCAGTATTATTAGAACAAAATACACTAATTTAGATCAAAAGCACTAGCAAATATGCCAACTTTGTACAATAATCCTTGTACACGTGTAGATAACCGGTGTATATCTTTCTATTAAAAACCGCCGGGTAGAGATAATCAATGATTAGCCTTAATCAATGATTAATTAGCCTAGTATCTTAATCGGAGTTGGAGAAACTAGCCCTTAGCGTTTTTAGAAAATGTAGTAATCCACGATTCTCTGAAATTGAAATCAGTATGGCTGACTGCAGGTATTTTTCAAATATTTATATTTGCAAGTATAATAATAATTGTTGAGCAACTTTTCAGTAATGTTTCCGTAAACGTGTTTTTAGCTACGAGGTAGGCGCCATAAATTCTCAGCCTGATATATAAAAAAGAAACTTGGAACAATATAAGAATTTTTATTTTTCAATGTAATCTCCCCTAACTTCTATACATTTATTACAACGATTAATTAATAATTTGATGCCCTTGTAAAAATTATCTGAAGGATTTCCGTCAAAATGTTCTATAAACAGCTGTTTGCAACTCATTGTCGTCCTTAAAACTACGTCCTCTAAGGTCTTTTTTAAATTAGAAAACAAACAAAAAATCACAAGGAGCCATATCCGGACTATACGGTGGATGTTCCAATTCTTGAAAACCGCTTTCGCAGATGGCAGCTTGTGAAATGGCGCCAGTATGGACGGGAGCATTGTCGTGCAATAATCGCACACATTTTGTCAATTTTCCACGACGTTTTGCACGAATACTGTCCCTTAATTTTTGCAATAAAGACGTGCCTGTTCACACTTGTATTGCGCTCTTTAAAGTCAATTAGCAAAATGCCCTCACAATCCCGAGGTTCATCAGGTCGCCGCCATTCCATGGACTACCTTTTCGATAGAGGATCGTAAAACAGAACCATTGTTTCATACCCTGTGACAATGGACTCCAAAATCGGTTTTGGGTCGTCTCCACACATGTTTAACAACGACTGCGCACATTCGACTCGACGTTCACGTTGGAGAGCAGAAAGAAGTCGCGGTACCCATCTAGCACTAATTTTATTCATACCCAAATGGTCATGGAGAATTCGGCGAACACTTGTTTCGGAAATCTCACGTGGTTGGCTGGATACTAAAAACTACTAGGCTTCGAACCGTCATATTTATAGTGTACACCTCGCGTATGTGCATGCATGACGTGACGGAGTTTGAACACGTTTGAACCTGTATAAGCCTGTCCGGCCGAGAATTTATGGTGCCTACCGCGTATTTTGTGGCTTTTAAAAGTGGTTTGTAGGGAAACATGCTGTGTTGTAAATTGCGGAAATCGTGTAAAGACAGTGTTATTATTTCTTTTAAAATATGTAGTCAGCTACTGTTACCACTAAATTTAAATCTACTTTTAAAAACAAACAAGTCAGAAATGTATGCAATCAATAATTGAAGCCGTTTAGCCTTTAGTATTTTGACTTACTGAAACTAACCTATGCGCGCGCGCGCTTACGTGTGTATGTATGTATGTATGTATGTATGTATGTATGTATGTATGTATGTATGTATGTATGTATGTATGTATGTATGTATGTATGTATGTATGTATGTATGTGTGTGTGTGTGCCCACGATAGCAGCCAAAAGGCTAAAGCTATCAATATCAAACTTTATATTTACGAGTGTCTTCCTCTTGAGATCTGATTGGATTTTCAATGAAATCTGTAAACTGAAAGTAGTAGTTTATTTAAGTGAAAAAATCAACATTTTCTAGTATCTCATTAACTACTAAGTTTAGACAAATTTCTAAAGAATACAAAAGTACTAAAAAGTGAAGGATGTTATAAAACAGAGTTTTCGAAATTCCTTTTGCAAATATTTCACAAATAATGCAAGCTATACAAGTTTATGTGAAGTACCAAAGTATTTAGAATTCGAGTTAAAACAGTTTTTTTATATAAAAAATTAATAACACTTTTACTCTTATCGAATGGCAGTTTTTGCGAATATCTCGCAAATTTTACATTTTGTAGAGACTTTTTAATGTGAAAGTATTTAGAGCTCGATTTGGAACAATTTCTGTATTTAAAAAATTTTAAAGTTCGGAGAGCAAGTTACACGTTTACTCTTATCGAATGCAAATATTTCTCAAATTTTGCATTCTATAGAGATTTATTAAAAGAATAAAAGTACTTTGAAAACGATTTGAAATAATTCCTCTATAATTTTTTTTTAAAAACTCGGACCAGAAGTAACGCTTTTACCTAGAGGTTTATTTTATTAAGAAAATAGCGAATTTAAAACTTTTATGTACATATTTCGGAAACGCATATATGTAAAGAAAGTCGCACACTTAATTTTTTTAAAAATCTTAAACATAGTCTAATGAAGTATTGTGATGATGAAAATTGGTGACTTCGAGATTTTTGCAGATGTCTACGTTTTGAAGTTTCGTTATACTGAAAAAGTGGTTTTTAAAAATTCTGCCAGTGTGTCTGTTTCTCTTTCTCTATTTGTCTAAAATAATGGCCAAACGGTTAAAGGTATCGATAAACTTTAGATTTAGGAATATAATCTTTCTCGCAAAATCTGATAAGATTTCCAGTCAAACCGTTAGACCGAGTATAGTACTTTACTTCAGCGAAAAGAGAATTATCAGTTTCTCGCTTCTGACATTTTTCCATTTCTGAACTTCAAGATATGATTGGCTGGAAAGAAATTCTCATCGAAGAATGAAATTATCGAAGCTATAAATGAACATATGGAAGGTTTTGACAGCTCTTACGTTTCTGAAGGAATTAAAGATCTTGAAAAACGTTGGACTAAACGTATTGAATTAAAAGGAGACTATGTTGAAAAATAAATATGATTTTACTCCGAGAAGGTTATATGTATCATTCCAGAAATTTTCTGATCTTCCCTCGTATAGTGACCAAGCCTAATTTCACTCGTCGTTTAAAAGAATTATTATACCGCCAAGAATTGAGGTTATTATACGCACGAATAATTTTTTGTTTTTCAAAAACACATTTATTTTATCAGTTCAATTGTTTGATTGAGACACTATATTTACTACATACACATGGATGAGTAATTATATAGTTACATAACGAGATGTATATGATTTTAGTTCTGAACTTTCGGTTAACATCTCGAGCTGGTATCTTATTATTTTTTTCCTAGAATTTAAAAAGACCTTCAATTCTACAAATTTTCCAGATCTTTGTTAACATAGTAAATAGAAAATTATGTAATTAAGCCACAACGACTACATTTATGCTTTTTATCTGTTCTGATAATTAACCAACTTGTATTGTTCAATTGTATATGGATTGCATTTATTATATCTATTAATAAACGGGCGTTTTTACTTTCTTATACGTAGTATAAGGAAGTATTGTGATGATGAAAATTTTCGACCACGAGATTTTTGCAGATGTCCACGTTTTGAAGTCCCCTGATACCAAAAAAGTGGTTTTTAAAAAATGTCTGTGTCTCTCTCTCTCTCTCTCTCTCTCTGTGTGTGTGTGTGTCTCTCTCTGTGTGTGTGACCACGATAGCGGTCAAACCGCTGTAGATATCAATTCCAAATTTTGTATTTATGTGTATAATCTCCCTTTTGAGATCTGATTAGTTTTTCAGTAAAATCGGTAGACCGGAAGTAGCAGTTTACTTCAGCGAAAAAATCGAATTTTGACAATATTTCGTCAACTACTAAGTTTAAACAAATTTATAAAGAATTCATATATACTTAAAATTGAAATTGAAAATAATTTTATTTAAAAAGTTTTTCGAAATTCCTACCGGAAGTAGGTCTTTTACTCTTATCGAAAATCGGTTTTTTGCGAATATTTCGCAAATCATGCTCTTTAGACAGGTACGTTACGGGTATATAAGTATTTAAAACATAATTTTCAATATCTTTTGTATAAAGAAAATTTCAAAATTCTGACCGGAAGTGCCACTTTTACTCTTATCGAATAGCGATTTTTTGCAAATATGTCGTAAGTTATGCATTCTATATATATTTATCAAGAGTATAAAAGTATTTAAAACTGGATTTGCTATTTTTTTTGTATATATGAAATTTCAAAATTCGGACCGGAAGTAGCACTTTTACTCTTAGCGAGTAGCACTTTTTTGATAATATCTTGCACAGTATGCATTCTATAGAGATTTATTATAGTATAGGAGCTCGCAACGTTTTCGAGCGAGAATTTTAAGTCAGTAAATTTTTCGATATGTTGTCTCTCTTGCTCTTTCAGTTAGAGTCTGCGCTACCTGGCTGGCGGTAGCGGTTGCGTTTGTTAGTGCGCATCCTACCTGTACAGGTGATAATTTTGAATTTTAAAAGATTTTTTTAAAGCTTAATTTTCAATTTTCCACCTATAAATAGGTCTCCTAAATATACATTTGTTATTGCCAGACATTTTTATGATTGTTTATTATGTGCCATACGCGAAGTTTTTATTTTTTTAAATAAAAAATTCAAAGTATTTTTTAATGTTTGTAACTTTTATATTATATTCTTTAAAGATAAAAAAGTATAAAATTAATTTGCCAGACGTTAATTCGATTGTTAAATCTTGAATAAAAATTAAAAACTCTTGAAAAGTGTTGCCGTATGATGCTAGTAGTTAGAAAGAGAGAGTTTAAAGTGCAAGAAAGATAGACAGTGACAGTGACGGTTGCGCACCGGCAAGTATACAACATGGCGCCAGTGTAAAGTCACATGTTTGTGTTTATGTTATTTTTAATATTTATTTATTAATTTTGTTACAATGGCCAGTGATAAAATGAAGTGTATTTTTTGTAAAGGACATAAAGATAAAATAATACTTTTTGTGAGTGATAAACTAAAGAAATGTCAGGAAGTTTTGAGTATACGAATAAAATATAAATTAAAGTACAGTGATATCGAGCTGCCTACACAAATAAATAATACAGATGGATATCACAGACAATGTTATAGCAGTTTTACAGCTTTAATGGCAAAATACCGTGATTCATCGTCAGAAACAGATGTTACTAGTAATTCCACTTTGCCATCGAGTATTCCAATAGATATTGGCGAAACTCCTACGAACAACGTAACACAAAGCTCAAACAGTGAAATAGCATGTGAGATACCAGAAGATGTTGCTCCAAATTCAAATAATCAGTTTACGTCAGGACATCCTCATACTAGTTCTAACAGTGAGTTATTTTTAGAAAATGTTGGTTCAAATTTAGATAGTCAGTCAACGTTAGATGTTGCCACCAGCTCGACTTGTGATTTAAGGATCAACGAAAGTAACGTTTGTGATGATATTTCTGACAATAACTTTAAAGGTAATGAAACGGGTCAAGAACTTAAAAACGTTTGTTTTTATTGTGGTAAAGATCGTAAGCAAAATAAAAGTAAACAACAAAATCTTCATTCATCTAACGACCCAAAACTTTATCAAAAAATCATTGAGTGGATGGAGAAACTTAATAATGAAGAGTTGTTACAGAAAATTAATCATTTCAAATCCACAAATAAAACAATTTTTATCATCATTTGTGTGAATTAAATTATTTAAATGAATACAATAAATCAGTTTCAGACGTACCACATACTTCGTGGCATAAGAATCGTAATATCCACAAAGAGATTTTTCATAATATTGTATCAACAATAGAAGAAGAAGTTCTAAAAAAGAAGAATTGTATATCGTTGTCATCTCTTTGTGATATGTACAATAGTGAGTTGAAGTATGAGCAGGAACTTCAGCCTGGGGCAGATATCAGTTTAATAACTAATAACTATCTTGAAGAGAAAATACACAAATACTTTAAAAAAACTATTAAAATTATATCCAGGCAAAAAAAAAATTATTATTCATAAAGATTGTAGTTTATTAGAAGATGATCTTAGTAAACTTGAGGAAAACGACCTTATTGATAAAGTTGCATTAATCTTACGAGAATGTATTTTAAAAATTGAAAAATCAAAACTACCGTCAAAAATTAAAACAAACGACTTAATTGCTGGCGAATGCGTAATTCCAGATAAATTAGATCGATTCTTCAAAGTATTTATTGGAGGTAAAGATATTAGACGCAGAGATGGCCTAAATTGTAATAGATTCAGTTCTTCAATGGCTGCTGATGCAATTTTTTGTGTTAGTAATGGTACTGTTAAACCATCTAAACATATAACTCTTGGTATGACTATAAAAAGTTTAACAAGCAGTAAAAAAATAATAAATATTTTAAATAGATTAGGACATTGCTGCAACTATACCACTCTAGAAGAATTGGAAACAGAAGCAACCATCTCATCAGTACAAAGATCCCAAGTTTGTCCTCCAGACATCATTCTTAATCCTTCACTATGCACTGGTGTAGCCTTCGACAATTTTGATAGATATATCGACACCATAGATGGAAAAGAAACTTTGCATGATACTGTGGGGATTATTTATCAAAACATTGATAATAATTCCCATACTGAATTGAACCAAAATAATGATAATTCCAATTCTGAAAATTTATCGCCAACAGAACCATCACAAAAAAGAAAACGATCTTTAACAGTCATCACTCCCGACATTGTCCCGTATGGTAAGCGAATAAAGATGGTAGGTCGCTTAACACCTGTACAAATCGATCAATCACCTTTACCCGAAAATTTCTCTTCCATACAAACAATCGATCTGCTACACTTGCTTTCATACTTTTTTCACGTGCCAAACACACCATCATGGACAGGATTTAACAGCAAAATTATAGCAGACAATACTCCAAAACAAAAAGTATCTTATTTAACTCCTATCAATTTATCACCAACAAATGTATCAGTAGTAGCATACACAATGGAACAAGCACAAAATGTTGGTAAAGAATGTGGTCAAAGTTATGTACAAGTCACATATGACTTGGCAATTGCAAAAATAGCTTTTAAAATTCAAGCAACAGAAGGTCTCAAGTTTAGTAATCTTTTCATACATCTTGGCTCGTTTCATTTAATGATGGCTTTTTTTAAAGCAGTTGGTACTTTCATTGATGAATGCGGATTATCTCACATGATGATTGAGAGTAAACTGATAGCTGCGGGATCTGTCAATGGAATAATTGAGGGTAAACACTTTAATCGTTGCAAACGTCTACATCCGTTAATGGCATTAAGCTTACAGATGTTACATTTTGATCAATTTTTAAAAAGTAAGGATGTTGAGTACAAGTTTGTAAAAGGACAAATTTATGAAGATCTTTTGGAATATCAGGACAAAAAAATTTCGTTTTCATCATCATTAACCAGCAGTGATTTATTATCAAATGAAATGTTATCGCATCTGCTGGGTTCTTATCAAAGATATGTAGCAAAGACCAGACAAGGTAAGCATGGAAAAACAGCAGAGTTCTATATGATCTACATCGGGTTAATTAGTTACTACATAAACCTTTCGAGAAGCATACGTATGGGTGACTTTCAAATGTTTAAGCACGTGATTCCAAAAATGGCCAACTTATTTTTTATCGTTAATCAGCCTAACTACGCTCGATACTGTGTAAAATATTCTGATAATTTGAATAATGTCAATGAAACCCACCCTGGACTAGAAGATGATTTTAATAAAGGATGTTTCGGAGTCAAAAGAGCCGATAAGCCATTCTCACGAATACCAATAGATCTCACTCTGGAACAAACAATAAATGCCGATGCAGCCAAGCGACTGAGTGGAATTGCTCACTTTACTAATTCTCTAGCTGCACGTCAACGCTAGACAAAAAGCCACAGCATAAGAGCAGCGTTAGTATCACATGTTTTGGACGTTTGTGATTTAAGGTACTTACAAGATGTTACAGCAGAATTACAACCTAACAGGATTAAAATCTATGGAAAACAAATTAATGATTTCATTGAAATTCTCGAAAAAAATTGTAATCCTTTTGATTCACAACTCGATAAAGACAATCTGTACAATATTGCCATTTCAAAGCCTGCTTCTCCAGACGTGGCTGATTTCATACTAAATATTGAAGAGAATGGTGAAGAGTTAAAGAACCAATTTATCAATGAATGTGCTGAAGACGAGAGTAGATTTGATAAGCCAATAAAAAAAAAAAAAAATTAATTTGGCTGAGGCGCCGAAGAAAAAAAAGTTGACTTTAGGAAATAAAGTTGTTGAGTTGCGAATGCAAAGAGATCTTTTGGTAGAATGCTAGGGATTTCCCTCACCCACAAGGTTCACATCGAGAAAGTTTTGACATTCCCACTTACCCCGATGCCAACGTCAATGTGTCATCCAGATGGTTCAATCTGTAAAACCGACAAATCACAATTAGCAAAACTCTTAGAAAAGAAACTGGGCAACACTACAGATCAACAACCATCATCTTTTGATGTTTGTCTTGTTGATGGTTTTTTTTTATTGCATCTCATGAAAGATGTGCCACAAACATATGAAGGTATTTCTAAAAAGTTTCTAAGTACTATCACCCAGATGAAATCTACTCGGATTGATATTGTCTTTGACCAATATTTTTCACCTTCTATCAAAGACTGTGAACGTTCTCGTCGAGAAGAAGTGATCAGCCCAGTGTCAATTGGGCCAAATCAAATTCGGCCACATAATTTCGCAGCAGAACTTAAAAATATACCATTTAAAGAAGCTCTAGTTAACTTTTTTATTGATCACTGGGATAGTGAAGATATGTTACCTTTTATTGGTAATAAACACATTTACTTAAGTTTCAATAAATGTTATTCATACAAAGTGTTACATAACAAAGTAATTAAAACGACTGAAGAATCATTATCATGTGAAGAACACGAAGAAGCCGATTCTCGGATCATTTATCATGTTTGTCAAGTCGATTTTGACGCAGAAGTTGTTATACGCTGTTCTGACTCTGATATTTTAATTATACTTCTGGGAAACATGGATCACTTAAAATCATCTTTAAAAATCTGGGTGGATATGGGTGTAGGAAATCATCAGCGATACATAAACGTTAATGAGTTATACCGAATACTTGGTGTTTCTTTATCAAAAGCTTTACCGTGCTTCCACGCAATCACCGGGTGTGATTACACGCCAGCATTTTTTAGAAAAGGTAAAGTTAGGCCTTTTAAAATGTTAGAGAAATCTAACGAATACCAACTAGCTTTTGAAAATATTATCACAGATGATGAAGAAATTCTTGAAGCTACATTTGTAACCCTTGAAAAATTCATTTGTCAAATGTATGGAGTTAAAAATTCTTCGGATGTTAATGACGTTCGATTTCATTTATTCTCAAGTACTTATCAATCGAAAACATCCGAGGAGAACTTTGACAAAAAATTTCGAAACTTTGACTCATCCAGTTTACCTCCCTGTAAAGCAGAATTGCATCAGCATTTATTGAGGGTTCGCTACGTGACAAAGCTATGGAGAAACGCTCACTTAAAACATCCAACATCTTTATCTCCAGTTGCTTCCGGTTGGACCATCAATGATGATAAATATGATTTTGTCTGGTTTGTGGGAGAGCAATTACCGTCTTCAGTTGCTGATATAATTATTCAAAGTAAGTATAAAGTAGAAAACTTAACAATAAAAACTAAAATATTATGCAACGAACAGTACGGGTAGGATGCGCACTAACAAACGCAACCGCTACCGCCAGCCAGGTAGCCCAGACTCTAACTGAAAGAGCAAGAGAGACAACATATCGAAAAATTTACTGACCTAAAATTCTTGTTTTCCAAACGTTGCTAGCTCCCGGACTATTAAGAGAATAGAAGTACTTAGAATAGAATTTTGAATTATTTTTGGAAAAAAATTCTTAAAATTCTATAATTTGAAACGCTCATACGTATAAGAAAGTCGTGTGGTGGCCACACCTCATTTTTTGTATATATGAAATTTCGAAATTCGGACCGGAAGTAGCACTTTTACTCTTAGCGAGTAGCACTTTTTTTCGAATATCTTGCAAAGTATGCATTCTATAGCGATTTATTAAGAGAATGAAAGTGCTTAGAATAGGATTTTGAATAATTTTTGTATAAAAAAATTCTTAAAATTGTATAGTTTGAAACGCTCATACGTATAAGAAAGTCGTGTGGTGACCATACCTCATTTTTTTACTTTCTTATACGTAGTAATAAGGGAGTATTGTGATGATGAACATTTTCGACCTCGAGATTTTTGCAGATGTCCACGTTTTGTAGTCCCCTGATACCAAAGAAGTGGTTTTTAAAAAATGTCTGTCTGTCTGTCTGTCTGCTGTGTTTGACCACGATAGCGGACAAACCGCTATAGCTGTCTATTCCAAATTTTGCATTTAGTAGTATAATCTCCCTCTTGAGAACTGATTAGATTTTGAGCAAAATCGGCAGACCGGAAGTAGTAGTTTACTTCAGTGAAAAAATCGAATTTTGCCAATATTTCGTCAACTACTAAGTTTAGACAAATTTATAAAGAATTCATATGTACTTAAAATTGAAATTGAAAATAATTTTAGTTAAAAAGTTTTTCGAAATTCCTACCGGAAGTAGGTTTTTTACTCTTATCGAAAATCAGTTTTTTTTGCAAATATTTTGCTAGTCATGCGCTACGTTACAAGTATAAAAGTATTTAGAACTTAATTATCGACACCTTTTGTATAAAAAAAATCAAAATTCGGACCGGAACTAACACTTTTACTCTTACCGAATAACGATTTTTTTGCAAATATGTCGTAAACTGTGCATTCTATATATAATTATGAAGAGTACAAAAGTATTTAGAGTTGGATTTGGAATATTTTTTGTATAAATGAAATTTCAAAATTCGGACCGGAAGTAAAACTTTCATACGTATAAGAAGGTCGTGTGGTGGCCACACCTCATTTTTTTAATTAATTATTAGATTGTTTGTCCTGTATAATTTCTTGTCAGAAATGAATAAGATAGTATAGGCCTAACATCGAGTTTATCCACTTATTACCATTTTCCTGAAAAATTCCAAAAAATTCTATTTCTCTAAAATTTAACGCCCACAACTTTTGGTAGTTTTTGATAATATTGTTTATAATAGAAGATCTAATAGTCCTTTAAAGTGATATATTTTAGTATGCAAAAGGTCGGATAGTTTTTATTTTTGGATATGTTGTTAGTGTGAGCGCGTACCGTAAAATCCAGGTTGTAGTATCAACAAAACATCAAAATTGTGAACCGTTTTTGTGTTTTCACTATATCTCCTGAGCGGTTGGGTTTACAGAAAATATCCTTTTCATATTTAAAGCAGAGTAATTTTGTCACAGTTTGAAACCATTTCTGTAGCTTAAATAGATACCGAAATACAGGCTTCCAAAAAATCACAATTTTCTCAAAAAGTTATAAATATTGCGTTTTTTCGTCAATTTTTGTTGAATATCTCCTAAACTATCATAAGCTGTTTAGAGCAAACGGCATATGGATCTGTTTTAAAGGCGAGTAAATTTGCTATAAATAAAGCATCATAAAATGTGTCTACGACATACTTTTCAAGATAAACAGTTTGGTCCACGAAAGGTTTTAAAAATGTTTGACAATATATTTTAAAAACAGACAGACTATTGAAGGAAACATATCCTTATCTGCTGCATATTACTTGTGTAGCACATGCTCTCCACAGAATCTGTGAACATATTAATATCCGGAAATTGATGGACTTGTATCCGCTTTTAAAAAAGTTTTCAGAAAAGCACCATCGAGAGTAGCTCTTTACAGGGAAAAACTTTCATCTTTGTTACTGCCTCCCTCGCCAGTAATAACTAGACGGGGGACATGGCTGGAAGCTGCTAGTTTTATGCAGAGAATTTCGATAGTTTACAAAATTTCGTTACATGTTTAAATGACGATGCTCGAAGTATTTCTGAGTGCAAGGAACTAACACAAATCCCAAATTTAAAAAATCAGTTATTATTCCTTCAGGAAATTTGCCTAAACTAATCACATATTTTGAAAATCGAAATCTCAAATTAAGAGATGGATTAACCATATTAGATGTGGCTGTTAATAATTTCAAAAGTATTCCAAGTGACTTCGAATGTGGACTTCAACAAAAGTTAGACTCAGTTTTTAATAAAAATCCAGATTTAATAACATTGCGGCAATTGTGTATAGGGACTGCTAAATACGCTGAAATAAAAGAATATTTCCAGTACGCACCTATAACCAGTTGCGATGTAGAAAGGACGTTTTCTATCTACAAGGATGTATTTCATTCAAAGAGAACAAATCCTACAGAAGAGAAAATGAACAAATAATAAGGTATTTTGTATTTTATAGATCACCAGCCACTTGTTATCCAATTATATAAATAAAATTAAAACCTCTTTAAAAACACAACATTTCAATAGTCCGCCCATGGGCGATGAGTCATCATCCTTTCGTATCCGCTCTCTAACCATAAGCATTCTTGTACCCTTAAAGATGTCCGTCGTGACCTGTCAAAAAGGACAAAACTTTAAATAACATTTATTATATGATTTATGTCTAACAACTACCGCCTAAGTTTACCTTTTGTTATAAAAATATAGTGCATACTTTTTGAGACTATAGCTTTATGTAACTTTTTGAGAAAATCGTGATTTTTTGGAAGTCTGTGCCTCGGTCACTATTTAAGCTACAGAGCTGGCTCAAACTGTGAAAAATTTGCTCTGCTATAAATTTGAGAATGATAATATTTCCTGGAAAACCAACCATTCAGGAGATATTGTGAAGAACATAGAATATTTCCAAAATTTTGATGTTTTGTTGATACCACGTAGCATGCCGAAGTAGAAAGAGCTTCACACTTAACTTTTACGATTTATTTTCTCCTGCGATACTTAGCAAGCCTGCAAAATATTATAAATCGTTTCCTATAACTGAGTAGTTAATTTTATAATTAATAGCCTCATATTATGTGCTAACATCGTTTTCAAATTAAGCCGTAAGCCATTATAATAAAAATCTAATTTGGTAAGGTATTTACAAACATATTATGCAATTGCGATTAAATTTTAAATTCGCGGAACAATATTTATACCATGCATACTGGTACATTAGCAAATCGAAATGAATTAGACGCTGGTAAAACCAGTTTATCATTCCAAAGAAACGTGATTTGAAGACTTTTTTATAACATAATCTTACTACGCGATTATATGATTTCAAGTTGAATATTTGAATACTTGGAATACTACTACTACTTTACCATTTTTTTTCTCAAACTGTAGGTGTTAATTGTTTGAATTTAATTTAGTGCCCAGTAATTAAAGACAAATTCCTATACACTTTAACCACACTAAATAAAATATTGTTGAATAATATTTACACAAGCATTTAGCTGGTATTCCTGACCAAATTAAAAATATTTTGCGTTCATCTATTAATTGTAAACAAGCATATAATTTACATATATAAAAAAGCAAGACAATAAGAACATCATTTATACGTTTTTGATTGAAATGCTCAAGAACTGGTTATTAAAGAAAATATTATCACTTGCTCTTTATCATTCGAGTGAGTAGGGAGTACACAATCATTGCCGTATTTCAATCATTGGCTCTTGGCGTATATTATATCAGGAACATGGGATGCATTTCATAATGTTTCAAAGAACATTTTTAAAATCCTGTCATATTATAAAATTACAAATTTCTACGAGATGCTACCGTGTGCTGTTAGTCTCGGCTATTTCGGTAGTCGTCGGCCTATGTTAGGGGCGATTGAAATGTCTGAAAACCTCTAACACATGACTTTAGTCAAGTCGTATTTATTTTAATGGTTCATTTGATGGAACACCAAATATTATAGTATGGCTTTGAATGGTTGTCAGTGTGTGAAAGTAGGCATAGTCCTATAATTTATGAATGCAATTATGGCATAAAATAGTGGGTAATTCCGCTATGTAGATACATGTTTCTGACTCGTTGGTCGTCATCAGTACGGTGTAGCCAAGGAATAAAGTGGTATAACCTTGGAGATGTAAGCATAAACGGAAGACCATCAGGTGACAGACCGCCATTTGTAGCTTTAGCTGGAAGATCCTCGGTTTCGAGGAGAACAAACAACATTGCCACGAAGAAGACATTGCCAACCTACGTGCCAACCGATTTTTCGGAGTTAATAATTTTTGATATCTGAAACCTTTAACTTTAAATATCTTATAAATTTTATGATGTACGTAAATGGTTTTTCCACATAAGAAGAACAAGAAAATTATGTTTTTCCGAAATTAACAAAAAGACCGCGGATTTGATTCTCGCCCGTGGGTGTATTTTTAAAATAGAAAATTTACCTAATTAAATAATTATCAGGTGTATTATAAGTCATAAGTGTCTCTCATAGCTGCAGAAATATTTTCCTTTTCTGTTTTATTTTACATATTGTAGATTTTGCCACACCACATTTTTTTGGTTAAATACTTTATAATTTGTGTATTGAAATTGAATCATAAACGGCTTTTTATGAAGACGTACGTCACTTTGGTTTTTTAGTCAATATTTTATTGATAAATACGAAATATGTCGGGCTTTTACACTTTAGGCCGTGTTTGTGTTAACGTAAGAGCGACCATGTTGGCGAAGCGAAGAAAATTACATATGTCATTGATTTGAATGCAAGTGATTATATTGGAGTAACAGCGAAATAGTGAAATACATGTGGATTTTGAAATATTTTTGAAAATGAAATTTGTTTTTATATACGAGGGTGGTCTGACAAGTTTCCGACCCAACAAAGACACAAAACATTTTTCCTAAAATTTATTTTTATTTTTTTACATAGTCTTCTTGTAAGAGTACATACTTCTCCCAGCGATGCTGCCGTCTCTTCAACTCGTCCAAATAGTACTCGGCGTCTTTCATCAAAACGTAATTCGTGGATTTTCGCCATGGCAATGTCTTGGTGACACAATTTTTTTTTGCAAATGTGACCATTTTTCAGCAATTTCTGCCTTTAGCTTCTCAAGTAATTATGCGTTTTTTCTTTTCGGCGTAATGGTGTATCTAAGATTCATCTACAGTAATTAATCGGCGCCCAAAACTCTGATTAATTGCGCCTAAACTTCGCCGAAAGGGCGTTGGAACGCGCAGACAGCTTTCTCATGCCTAAATCTTGATTCAATATGTGACAAACATGTTCTTTCGACATATTCATAACCGCTGCTATCTCTCTTACTTTAATTCGGCGGTCCTTTCGCACTAATTGGTGAACTTTAGCGATGTTATCGTTAGTGGTTTACTGTTTTTGGACGTCCCGAACGCTCGTCGTCCCAAGCTTGTACAGTAACGTTTAAATTCTGCTGCCCAAAATTTCACTGTGGTAAATGATCATGCAGAGCCCCCGTATATAGCGTCCAACTCATCTTTGATTTGCGTTGGCGTAACCTTTCATAAACGAATATTTAATGACGGATACTCGATTTTGTCAATTTTCACGAAAACACTCACATCGACTCACTCAAATGCTTATCAAACAACAACTGCGCTTCCAAAATGACTGAAATTTTGGTGAGTACCTATCAATAGTTGCGCAACCACATTACCCAGCTTTTATTGACAAGTGCTGTCATCTTCACGTTGGAGTCGGAAATATTTCAGACTACCCTCGTAGTAGAAGGTACAATTCGTTACGTTAAACGGTGGCCTAGAGTAATTGATATGTTGTTCACGTTATGCGATGCTTCCGTTAAGCGATGATCACACTATCGAGTTTCGACTGTATATGATACTTAACGACAACATTAGATCTTAGGTATAGAAGAAAAACTTAAGAAATAAAAAACACAATACACACTTACTGTTAATAAAAAAAATATCAAAAATATCTGATGATAAAATTAAGTTTTTGTGTGCCCTTGACGCTTAGTACAACCCTTGTGTGATTGTTAAGAGCTTAGACCATTTAAACATATAGACACGCCTTAACTATCAAGCAGTGAAGCAAACATAATTCTACGCGGATGACGTCACGGGTGGGCACGATGCAACTACATACCTAGACTTTGTACTATAAAAGTAAAGAATATCTTTCATTTTAATTTATTAAAATCCCCAATCTTCTTATTTGAAGAATATTTGTTTAAAAACATTATAATCTTGATATTTTAAGAATATTTGTAAAACAAAATCTGAATATATAACCCAGAAATTTCGTTTATCGTACCCAATCGTACTTACCTCAATAACTATAAATTTTTGTAAAGACCAGTTAATTTCAATTTCTTTTGGTTATTCAAAAATAAAACTCAAAGCAATTTGTGGTATACATTTATTATTAAGAAGAAATGAGGTGTGGGCACCACATGACTTTCTTATACATGAATTGCAAATTATGCAAAGTTGTTCTAAATTAAGATTTAAATACATTTATCCTCTTAAAAAAATACGCCTGTGAGTAAATGTGTCCGAATTTTAAAATTTTGTTTATACAAAAGATATTCCAAATCCAGCTCTAAATACTTTTATACTCTTGATATATATAGAATGCATAATTAACGACATATTTGCAAAAGTCGCTATGCGATAAAAGTGTTACTTCCGGTCCGAATTTTGAAAAATTTTTTGTACAAAAAGTATTGGAGATTAAGTTCTAAATACTTTTATACTCGTAACGTACCTGTTTAAAAAGCATGGTTTGCGAAATATTTGCAAAAAACTGATTTTCGATAAGAGTAAAAGACCTACTTCCGGTAGAAATGTCAAAAAACTTTCATTATAAAATTTTTCTCAAATTTAATTTTGAGTACATGTGAATTCGTTATAAATTTGTTTAATCTTAGTAGTTGACGATCTGGCGTGAAATTCTTGCTACAAATTCTAGAATATTTCGATGGTTTGAACTTCTCACGGCGCATTGCTGAGATCCATTGCTTTTTCAATATTATATCTTGAGGAAATCTCTAACACATTACTTTGATCAAGTGGATGCTTATTTCGAAGAAGTCAATGTTCAAATTTTATTTGCTACTGACTTTGCCGCTACTAGTGTTGTAAATTAATAGGTTAATTATTAAGTAATAATTATCATGATAATTAACACATTTTTCATCATTTATATTAACAGTTAATTAACAAAATAATTGATGATAATTATCATACTCACAACACCAGACGCTACAAGTTTTTTCTTTATTTAATAGCAGCATTATTATACTTACCGATGAAATGATATATCTGTCCCACGTTTGTGTCGTTCGTTGCAGTTATATGCACTACAGGGTTGTACCATAATTAAAATTAGAACGATTTAATCACTATTAACACTGTATCTATGACGTTAAAACGGACGTTAGACATACAACAACTACAGAAACAAGCCCACCCGTGACGTCACATGCCTGCGTTATGTTTGCTTCAGTTCTTATTCAAGGCGGGACGGAAAACGGCGTGTCTATATGTATAAATGTTCTAAGGTTAAGGGTATCGCATGTAAGTTTGCAAACTGATAAACGTTCCAGGATTGGTTTACATTGCCCGACCGTCGTGGTTAGATATTTTTACCCTTCAACAGATGGCAAATCTATATTTTTTCAACCATAGTATTTTGTTTCCTTAATTTAAAAAATGAGGTGTGACCACCACACGACTTTCTTTTACGTATCAGCGTTTCAAACTATTCTAAGTACTTCTATTTCTCTAATAAATCGCTATAGAATGCATACTTTGCAAGATATTCGAAAACAAGTGCTACTGCCTAAGAGTAAAAGTATTACTTCCGGTACGAATTTTGAAATTTCATTTATACAAAAAATATTGCAAATCTAGCACTAAACACTTTTGTACTCGTTATACTACGTATAAGAAAGTAAAACAAACGTGTTTTAATTGACTGAATTTATCTATTGGATATTGTCCCGTTGAAAATTCCATCTGTTTCGTTTAATGTAGGCTTATGTATGGATATCTTTAAAGTAGGTTAAGTGAAAATAAAAAGAAGTGATGTATATATCACGTTTTATATATGGATTCGGTATAATGTAACAGCAAACTGTATTTGCATATTAATAACAAAGCCAGGAATTTAACGACATGAACAGGAACAGTGGCGTGCAGATGTGTAAATTTACCCAGCACACAAATGATGAATTCAATATAAATTATCGGTTTAAACTTTGTTGTGTTTTTCGACTGACTAATCTGATATAGGAACAACTAGAAAGGAAACTAGATCTTGTGGGCGGTTATGTAAGTTTTGTTACAATGAAAAATACATTAAAAGTTATTAGTATCAGAGCGTTCACGTGCACGAACAAGGTCGGTAATAAATTTTATTAACGTTAACCAGTAGAAATTTGCAACAACTTTACAGATAATTAATTTCTTTTTACCTAGATATATTTTCATTTACAACATACTGCATAAATTCAAGCACATCTCCGTTATTAAATTGTTTTTTAACTGTAATACTATCCGTTTCCATATGAGTATTGTTATATTTTGTATTTGATTCTATTAAAATTTAAATATTCATTTGGAATTTTATTATAGCTTCTTGGAACGTAATGAATGCGAGATTAATAATATAACTGATTATTGTATAGCTTAAATAATTAGTGTTTTGCATTGAAATCATATTGTTTGCCAGCAGAATTTGATATAATTTTCACATTTTTAATTATTTTGGTTATTAATCTTTCCAACTTCTCATTTACCGATATTTTTTAGATGAATTTAACCTGAATTTATTATACATCTAGGTCCTTTAGGACGTAATTGGGATTTATGTTTCTATAATAATATTTTAAGTAATGGTATTGTTCCTGCTGAATTTAAAAAAGCAAAAGTTGTAGCTGTTTTGAAGCCAGGAAAGCCTGCAGATGATGTTTCTAGTTATAGACCAATTTTCATTATTATCAGTATGTTACAAGATGTTAAAGAAATTATTATATCACAGAATTTCTCTAATTATGGAAAATATTTTTCCCATAGAGCAAGTTGGTTTTAGACCAAATCGTAATTGCTGTGATCAAGTATTATAAGCTTTAAGAAATTATATAGGGAATGGTTTTCAAAAGAATTTGAAAACAGGAATTAGTTTCATTGATTTAACACCAAACTGTATCATAAGTTAAATAAATGTTTATTGAAAGTCAGGACTACTTTGATTAAATCACAAAATAGTTATTTCAAGTATTTTGATATGAGTGTATAATGACTTTTGTCTAGAATTAGTTTTTATTTCATTTAAAATAAAAATATACAGGCAGTTTTATTAAAAAAAAAATATGTTCTTTCAAATATCATGTTCAATTGTTTTTTAAAGTTGACCATCGTAAACAGCAATGAAAACGCTGCTACATTGTTAATTTAACAAGGTCATAGCTCCACTTCTCTCACTTCTCACAGATTCTGAGATACACATATCCAAAACATGATAGAGCTGCGAAAACCACAAATACTATTAGACCTATGGATTCGAATAGTATACAACACTTTAAAGAAGTCTTAGACGTGGAACTGCACTTACCTAACAACATCCTGGAGGCCAACGAATTATTTAATTACTTCCATAACATTTTTATGGCCGCATTTGATGCTTGTTTTCCAAAAAAAAAGAGTTACGACGACAGCTACGAGAAACAACTACGTCAATCCAGAAATTAACAGTTTAAGGAACACATTGGATGCATGAGCTGTTATGGCAAAGGTTTGAAAAAATCCAGATTATTATAGAGAATATCGACAACTCAAAAAAAATTACTTGTGCAG
Source organism: Amphimallon solstitiale (assembly GCA_963170755.1). Classification (NCBI taxonomy): domain Eukaryota; kingdom Metazoa; phylum Arthropoda; class Insecta; order Coleoptera; family Scarabaeidae; genus Amphimallon; species Amphimallon solstitiale. The sequence goes on along the minus strand of OY720682.1, from coordinate 75,554,582 downwards.
GATAAATGAAATCAAACAAAAATCAAACTCAAGAGTACATAATGAGATCAAGCAACAAGAGCAAAGCAATATGGGACGTAATAAAGAGATAACTCAAACCTGAAGATAAAAAAAATAGTAATAACTCTTTGTCGGCTACTAGCTTGAATACATATTTTTGTGAGGTTGGCGATACCATTGCGATGGGCATACAATCCCATCAACAGAGTTTCTTCATAATCACAAACCGGTAAATGCATCCTCCTTCTACTTTACACCCATTACGTCCGTAGAAATAGAACAAACGATTCAAAAAATTAAAAGTAAGCATACTAAAGATGTGTATAATATTTCGACATGTCTTCTAAAAGAGGTGTACATGCAGATATCCGTACTATTGGCGAGCATTTTTAACAAATGTATAGAACAAGGTGTGTTTCCTAGCCTATTGAAAGACTCTAGAGTTGTACCTATACATAAAAAGGATGACGTTAATGTCTGTCAAAATTATAGACCAATTATTATTCTGCCGGCGGTGTCAAAGGTTTTTGAGCACGTTATTGCGTCTAGAATTATAGGATATATGGAGAGTCAACAATATTTATTAATTATTATATTAATATTTTTTATTTATATTCTGTACAACTAGCTCAGAACGATCGTCGGGAGTAAAAATTCTGGGCATCACCCTGGACACAAGTCTGAAATGGACTCTCCACATAGAAGACCTAGCGCAGAAATTGTCATCTGCTCTATTTGCAATAAAAAGACTCACATTTATTGCAACTCGTGAGGCGGCGAAAGCAGCATATTTTGCAGGCTTTCACTCCGTGATGTCCTATGGTGTCCTCTTCTGGGGAATGGCTGCAGAAGCGGACAGGATATTTGTTCTACAGAAGAGGGCGATTAGGTTTTTGTGCGGCCTGACATGTAGGGAAAGCTGTAGATCACACTTCAAAAAAGAGAAGATACTCACTCTAACATCAGTATTTATCCTCTCTGTAGTTACTCACGTCCAGCAGAATAAAGAAGCATTTCCCTTGAACGGTCATCATCACAGCTATTCCACTCATCATCGGCTGGTTTGCACTCAGAGGTCGATTGATTACTGGGGGTGCAAATTATATAATAAATTGCCGACAGAATTAAAAGATTTGCCTTTGACCAGTTTCAAAAAAAAGGTTAATGAAATGCTTGTGAATAGGAAGTGCTACACGATTGAAGAATTCCAGGCTACTTAATACATCAATATTGACTGTATGTGCTTCATTTTATGTCTTGTTAGTTCTTATTGTTGGTGTTTATCTTTGTATCATGATTTTACGTTTATATTTATATTTCTATATCTTTGTATATCTTTACCTTAAGTATTTAATCTATGCATGTATATAATCTTATATCTTAAATCATAATCGACAGTTGTACACTATGTACAAAAAAAAAGATAGAATGACAATTTTCTGTAATGGTCTAATTACAAATGATTGCAAATATACAAATATACAAATATACAAATAATAACAATGTTAGCAATAGTGCCGAGTTAATTTGAAACAGGCTGTATAAAATGTCGGATGTTTCCCCAATCTTTACAGATAGAAGCAAAAGAAAGCAATAACCGAGGCATTGCGAGGCAGACATTGCCACCGCATGTCATCCAACCCAGGAATGATAAATCAACAATGAAAATATCGTGGATTCATTATAAAAAAAGAAGAAAGAACGTCAGGCAATTCCGCTTTAATGCAACCACAGATACGTGTTTCAGAATCATTGGTCATCGTCAGTACGGTGTAGCCAAGGAATAAGGTGCGATATCTTTAGAGATAGAAGCAAAAGAAAAACCATCGCGATGACAGACCGCCAATTGTAGCTTAAATGTCAGAAGATCGTCAGGTCTGAGTGATAACAACTGACTCACCGCTAGGTAGACATTGTCAACCCGCGTGTCATGCAACCGAGGAATAATAAATTAACAACGGAAATATAATAAAACAAAAGGATAAGGAATGTTTTGTAACTGCGCTGTAGTGCAACCGATGATATGTGTTTCACACTTGGTGGTTATCGTCAGTACGGTGTAGCCAAAGAATGAGGTGGGATATCCTTGAATAAACAAACAAAAGGAATACCATCAGGTTAATATTGGCGGCCTGTCATTCCGATGGTCTTCCTTTTGTACATAAATAAAGATTTTTATTTAAAGTGGACATTAATGTAATTATCGAGGAATTAAAAAATATTTGTATAGATATGCTTATTATACGATAAAGTAAGTTTCTCTGCATAAATAAACTAATTCAATTGACAGGTACATATATATATGTATCTATTTCTGTGTGTTTTCATTGAAAAAATGCTTTTCAACTCACATAAAAAAATCTTAAAACATTACTCACGATATTCTGTTTCGCCAAGATCAATTGTTTCATAAGAGTTAAGTGCTCCTTTTTGAGAAAGTTTATTTATATCATTACATAATAAGCTAACTATGTAATTAACTCTACAATGAAAATTTTAATATTTTGACTTAATTTAAATGAAATTGAGAACACCAAGTGAACTGAAACAAAAACAAACGCAAACCACCGTTACACCGCAACCTCCATTAGCGTATGCAGTTTTACATTAACAAAGAATCGTGTAGAGAACATGATTTGAGTTGTGGTATCGCTAGAAGAAAGTAGGACAGTAACTATATGTATCTAAATATATTATAATGGTAATATATTGACCTTAGCCGTATATTTATTGCATAGTTACTGTGTGTGAGGGAGAGAGAGATCGATCAGATAACTATTTAAAGAAAGAAGTTTGAGATAAAAAAATTAAAATTACGTCACTTACTGTATAATATGTATTTTGAAATTTATGTTGTCCACGAGGATTTTGCTACCACTGAATAATATGATTTGATAGGATATACTTTTGATACAATTCAAACCTAATAATGATCAAGGTTTTTATAATAATCCGAAGGTATATAAAAATCAGAATGTGAAGGACAAATACGCTTTGTAAAATAACTCTGAAACGTTTTCCACGGCACTCGTTATAGTATAGTATATTATATGACTTACATAAAGCTTTTGCTTCTGATTTCGGTAATTATGCATGTTTTAAATTGTTTTTGGAAGATGTTTTAATCATACAAAAACAAAACAACTTATAGATATCGTAGCATGCTATGGTATATATAACAATAATAATGATAATGATAATAATAATAATAATAATAATAATAATAATAATTTATTTAACAACCTCTTCAAATTGATTATCATGACAAAATAAGTAAGATTTGAAGGCTAAACGGATAGTAATCAAACAGTTACAATAAAAATCAAAACAGTTTGATTTTCTTCCCAACCCGAAAACATCACAAAATAGATTTAAGTAAACACTATAGAGATAAATTAATGATGTCAAGCTAAATCAGCCAAAATGAAGAACCTAATTATTAATTAAATATTTAGACACCAAGTAGATAAGGTGCAAACTGCTGACCCTCTATAATAGTTATTTACGAACCAAGTGCGGGAAGACTATGTTCCCGCATGAGCGCATTTTGAAAACACGAGCGACCGAAGGAAACGAGCGCTTTTAATTATGCGAATGCGTAGAAGATGTCTTCACGCACGTGGTTTGTACAATGTTTTTTCTACGAGCATTAAATTAAAAAAATATTATTGATTAAAGTGATTTGTATCATACCTAACGTAAAATATATTACCTAATTAATTTAAGCATTTCATGTACATACGTGCCTATTACTTACATTTCCATTTAGTTTAAAGTTATTATATTCTTGCATGACGTTTTTATTCTCATATTTTTAGTGGATTTAGCGCTTTTTGGGTTTGATTACAATTAACTGTCAATGTGAATGTTGTTTGAGAGATCGGCAAATAGATGGCGCCAACAAATTTATTGGAAGAATTTTTAGCAATTACTATTTCCCTAACTTTTAATAAGGAAAAGTCGAGGGAAGTAATATTTTATAGACTAAATTCTATTACTATAAAATTCGATTTTTTTAAATGTCCCAAGGAGCCAGTGTTTTTTGCAAATTTTACAGTCGTGTCTCCTAGCTGATCGCGCGCATACGCGAAATGTCACTCTATAGACGGTGAGTACAAAAAATAAGATTTCAATTCCATATTAAAACGTGTTTACATACAGATTCTTTAAAGATATAGATATGAAATGACAACCTAAACAATGCATTTCTATATAGCGGAGACGCAAGAAGACCCTTGAATCTAACATTCAGTTTTTGAGCATGCGTGCATGCTGATACAAAATCAATCGATGAATAAAGACGTATGCAGTGCTCTGCGGTGATTCACATTAAGTTATTTTGCATGATATCAGGTTTAAAGCACATGCTGTGTACGTTTCTACATATGCAAGCCTAAGGCATTTTGGATCTTCTGATTGAGGTATTTATTATTAGTGCAATGCAAGATTCATATATAGGTAACAGCACAGTAGTTGAATTGGAACATAATTAAACTCTCACAAAGTTGTTTTCTTAACTCATACTTAAGGCAGCATTCTATGCCTTCATATCAGAAACGCTGGGCTCAGAAAATGTTTGTTTGTATTCACTCATGCCAGAACTTCCGTCATAACACCATTTGGTAATTAGATGAAGATTGCATAATTCATTACGGCCTAATGCCTCGACAACCTCTCTTAAAGTCTGAAGTGGACAACTGTGTGATCCAGTAAATTTGCAAAGGTGCTTCTGCGAGTGATTCAGTAATAAGTTGTCAGGATAGCACTTCTTTTTAGCTGCAGTAATACTTTCTTAGTTAGAATAAATATTACTGTTATTCTCTTTGGTTGCTTATCTAATGAAATAAAGAAGAAATAAATCAACAACTGGTGAAGATTATATACCTAGTTTTTTAGTAAGGGATTGCGCTTACATTTTTGCAGCGCCCTTATGTAAGATTTTCAATTTAATTTGGCTATCAGAACGTCCATCTTTCCCGATGTCTGGAAGATTGCCAGAATTTCGCTAATTTTCAAGAAATGTGACAGTTCAGACATATGAAATTACAGGCCTGTAGCAGTTATCTCTACGTTTGCTAAGGTGTTTGAGACGTTGATCTACCAGTGCATCTTCTATGCAGCTAAACCTCTTCTTTCGACTTTACAACACGGATTTATGCCCGGCAGGTCTACCACAACCAATCTAACGCTGATATCCCAGGAAATAGCAAAGAACCTGAATGAGGGTGTCCAGTTGGATGTAATTTATACGGACTTCTCACGCGCGTTTGATTCGATTGATCACCACATTTTATTGGAGAAACTGAGTTTTTTTGGTATTGGCGAGTCATTCCTTGGTTTACTGCGTTCTTATTTGCTCGTAGGGTGAACTACGTTTATTTTAATAGATACAGGTCTCGTCCTTTTCTCTCTACATCTGGTGTGCCCCAAGGATCGAATTTGGGTCCACTCCTATTTAATATCTATATTGACGACCTCATTAAGTTGATTACTTGTCCCGTGTTGGCTTACACAGATGATATTAAAATATACAATACCATACGCTCTTCGTCTGACATTACACTTCTGCAGGACAATCTTAATAACATACAGCAATGGTGTCTGCGCAATAATCTTCTCTTGAATACTGATAAGTGTGTTGTTGTGTCATTCTCAAGGAAGATCTGTAGGGTTGAATCCCAATACGTGATTGATAATGTCAGCATTTCCCGACAGTCAACAATTAAAGATTTGGGTGTAACATTCGATGAGAAATTTATAATTTCCAACCATGTCCTATCTATCACGAGTGCAGCCTATAAGTCCCTCGGTTTTATTATTCGGATCTGCAGGGATTTTTATAATATTGATGCAATTAAGACTTTGTACTTTGCTTATGTTGTATCCAAGCTCGAGTACGCAGTTAATGCCTGGTATCTCCTCTGTGGTGTGCAGATTGACCTCATAGAACGTGTCCAGCGTAAATTTTTGAAGTACCTCTCATATAGGAGCGACGGGCACTATCCTGCGTGTGGTGTTGATTGTGATTGTTGAAGGCGCACGGCTTCATTTCGTTGGGAGAAAGAAGAAAAAGCATAAGTATGTCCTTTGGACTGAACGTCCTTACAAATAGGATCGACTCACCCGACCTTCCATCCGGGATGTCCATGTACCGCGTCTCCATTCAAGGCATCACCGGCTCCTCTGGGTCTCGACGGTTCGGACAAATGTTTTATGGAAGGCGCCTCTGGTACACGCAGCGAGAAATTTCAATTTTTTTAATGTAGATTTGCCTTAGCATCTATGCATTTGTACTTATAATAACTAATTTCGTACCCTTTGTGGATGTTAATCTCTTGAGTATTTAATAAATATTATTATTATTATTATGTTATACTGGAATTTTGTTAATTGTGCATTAACAACTATTGATAAAGCTTTATCAGAAGAATATGGAATAACACTTTGACTAATTTTGGAGTGAGCTCCTTTGTATTTTGTCGCATGTTTGGGAGAAAAAAAATTGTCTCTCATAACTGCTGCAGAATCTACTTTTACCTCTGCTCGAAGATGTATTTGAGCAGCGCAGCTCAATTCCTGAGGACTGAATTGCGATCTCAGGGTCTCAGCTTTTCTTCTTTTGGTTCTGCCTTGCGAATTGCAGATAATTCTGAATTACAGGTAAATTCAACCCTGACTTCTGGCCACGATTCGTTTTCATTCCACTTGCTTTTGTATTGAGAACAAAATATTGCCAATGTCTGTCTTCGTTTCGCTGTAATTAAGTACTTGTAGTACTAAATTACTGTTCGGATTTCATAATTTTTCTTTGAAATTAGTTGATGGACAATTTATTGTTAATTCGAAAACGAAATGTTAGTGGGCTGAGAACCTGCAACAATAAAATAATAAACAAGTTCTGGCAACATCGCAAATTATCGCATCTTTTTTCCAGGAACGGTTTCCACAGACTCCCAAGTATTTTTTAAGCATAAACTCATCGCTTTATGTAACTTTATATACAACTTTTTGCTTACGAATATGCATGGGAAATTTAATTTTTACACTTCAAAAAGCACGTATTTACAGCAGCTGTAACATTAACTACCAAATGAAAAAATGCATCTCTATAACATGAAAATATTCTACTTACCTTCAGTAACAGGCTGCATAACAATTTAGTTAGATAATTCACCACAACATTTTAATAATAAATTTCAGAAGAGAATTATTAACAAAGCACACTACAACCAGTAACATCCACCAATATAGGGTTTGTACTGATAAAATATCAAAACGAATGCTATCTGATTTACGAGAAGGGTCAGTTTTCATACCCAGGTGACAAATAAAGTAATTACACATAAAAATTCACAGAAAACCCAAACTTTATATATCGGGATTTTGACCACAATTTCTGGAAATTTCACCTGTGTGGATGGTTTAAATAAATCAATTAAATACAACAGAAATAGACCTTAAAATGCTTTTCTCAATACAAGTTTATTATATAAATTGTTATTTTATGGAATTCAAATGCCAGAAAACCAAATTACTTTTGCTGTTTATGTTACTTGCATCCTCAGAATTTCTCTATTTTTTATCTATAAGTGAATTTATACATTTACATACATACATATTTATGTATATTCAATTTACTTTCTCTGACATATACTGATGATTTGTATAAGTACATATATACGGTACATTTATAATGGTTATAAATGACTATAATGGTAACTTAAAACACATTAGTGGCTTGTCTGTTATTAGATTAATATGTTTATTAAATAATACTTTTGTTTCTACTAAATAACTTTCTACAATTAGCCCATTTTAGACTGTATTGTATATCAATAATAAAAACATACAAAAACATTGCTACAAGAGAGAGTCATCATTCTCTCGTGACAATTTCCTTGTTCGAACTTCCTATTCTTTGTGTTAACATTATCACTATCTCAAGTAGCGATAAAATTGAATTGCTTTAAAAAATCGTACTTTTGCACATATTTTCTTATTAGGACTTATAACTAAAAACGCATTATATTCTAAAAAATATATTAGTTTTTAAAATTAATTTTTTGGGTATTTTCCAATAAAATAATCCCCAAATAAGATGAAAACTCGAAAGAATTTAAATATATGTTTAAATAGTGTTCATTTTACTTATTTAGTTATGTATTTATTTCGAGATTTTTCTACTTGTAGCGATGGTCTTTCTTGACTTATATTTGCATGACTTACGAGTGTTCCTCAAATTTGCTTCAATACTGTCAAAGTCGACGGAAATACTCAGTCTTTCTCTTTAACGCATCAGCACTGATAATAACTAAAAACATCAACCATATTACCTGGAAAAGTTAATGCAAGCTGAACTGCAATGAGTTTCCATTTAAATCCATATATTAGCAGTGCAAAATCCAAGTCCTAGAAATTTCAGGTTTAAATTTGAAATTTAACTGCAAATTTCAAATTATACCAAGTTTGATGGTTAAATAAATATACCTTAAATATTAGATAAAACAAGAATGAATAGTGTTTGGTTCGTTTTTCGGGGTACTTTTAAGCTACCTATTCCAGCGATACGTTTGGGCACATTATTAAAATATGCATATCCATGAATTTGTGCATTTAATTTTAGAAGAAAGACCAGGTTTTGAATGTAACTCCTTAAACTGCAAAAAACGTTGGTTAAGAAATGTGAAAGGTTTTCTAAAACAAATAGAAATATCCATGGACAATTAAAGCAAGGAATTTTTTTTTTATTTTAAATATTTTAGTTTGTATCAATTCCAAATTTTATATTTACGGGTATAATCTTTCTCTTGAGATCTGATTACATTTTCTGTAAAACCGGTAGACCGGTGAAAAAATCGAATTTTACCAATATTTCAAATGTACTCAAAATAAATAAATTTAAGAAGAATTTTATTAAAAATAAAAGTTTTTCGAAATTCCTATCGGAAGTAGGTCTTTTACTCTTATAGAAAATCAGTTTTTTGCGAATATCTCCCTAGTCTTGCTTTCTAGGCCGGTACATTATGAGTATAAAAGTATTTAAAACTAGATTTTAAATACATTTTGTCTAAAAATAATTTCAAAATTCAGATCGGAAGTAACACTTTTATTCTTATCAAATAGCAATGTTTGCAAATATCTCGTAAATTATACATTCTATAAAATATTTAATAAGAGTATAAAAGTATTTAGAGCTGGATTTGGAATATTTTTTTATTAATGAAATTTCAAAATTAGTGCCGGAAGTAACATTTTTACTTTTAGCTAACAGCACTTTTTTTTTTGAATATCTCGCATGCATTCTATAGAGAGTTATTCAGAGAGTAGAAGTATAGGATTTTAGAAGTCGTGTGGTGGCCACACCTCATTTTTTAGAACACAATGAGATGGCGGCATATGAAAAAGTGAATAATGAAAAAAGTAGTTTACATTTTAAATATGGCACATTTATCTTTTAATTCAGTTTTAAATTGGATAAAAGGGGAGTCGGAAGGTTAGAAAACAAATTTAAGACGTATATTGAAAAAATACCTACCCAGTTAATACGTTTATTAAAAAATTAAAATAGAGTGGTATGTTATGGAAGGGGCAAGTGGATGAAGGAGTCATGTAAAAAAATTCCAATTTTATTTTGGTGTGGATGAAGGAGTTGTGTGCTTATCGACTTGCCCCAAAATCATTTAACTCTGTTTGCAATATCAAAACATACTCAATAGAAAAAGTTTCAGTAATTGTTGGAAGGAGGACGAACCATCTACTGCCCATTGAAACTCGAAACTATAACATTTTATACTACTATCTCGTAGTAAGCTGCGGCTTGACTCTCAAAACATAACCTTAAAATTTATGGTTTTTCATTGAATGTCGGTAGTGTTAGTTGTGGTTTTGTTTTATTTAAGTTTAATATAAAAGTAAAAATGTTGTCACGAGGGAAACTAAAAGTGAAGGAATTAGCAATAGCGAAGAGTAAACTAGTGTTTTTAAAAAGCCAAGAGCAGATAAAGATGAAAAGCCGACCGAAGATCAATGTAAAATAATCCTATTATTACTATTAATAACACCTTATTAAATTATATGAAAAAATATATTAGTGGCATGAATCCGTCTATAATTACCAGTGTATTTTCATATAACGGACATTTCTAGGTAACATAAAAATTAAAGCATATTTATTAGTGTTATTATTTCCAATTTTCAGTCGATATCGAGAATAGTGAACGATATTTATTATGATAAGTGTACGTAGGATACTTAGTGCACGATCTGGCGTCCCAGATGTGGCAACATTGCTCGAAGTGACTGAGTAGTATTTGTTAATAATGTATATGGGTATATGCGGAAGTCATCTGGTATTATTTATGTCTAAACATTTTAATGAAAAAATGTTACCCCTCTTTTGATAAACTTGATATTTTGATCCCCCTCACTAAATATAAATCAATTTTGTGAGGTTATTATTAACATAACGGAGGTCACAGCTTAACAGGTATTCTTATAGATGTACATATATTTCTACTATATGTGTATACGTATAACTTCTTTCAGCTTTTTTGATCTTCGAAACAATTTCGAAATCAATTCGAGTAACAAACTGTAAATAGTACATTCATTCTATAGGAATATTTTCGATAATGTAGTTGATTTTTGTAATTTAAATATTTTATTCTTCGTATGTTACATATATGAAGTAGTAGCGCCTGTAAAGAGTTTCGAAGTGAAACTACAAAAGTTACACAAATACATATTTGCACGTCTCGTCGCAATGTATATGCCATTACATGTGATGTCGTTTTTTAGTGACAACAACAAGAGTATAATAGCGATCCATATATTGGTGCCATACCTTTTAGTGCACCGAAGGTCGAATAAATTGATTTTGTGTGCCTTGTGATGTATTCAAATGGTAATGTATCGTTTATGAACTAATTAGTAAAAATTGGTCCCTATGCGTTGCCATTGCGATGGTACATTGTTATTATATAACGACTTATTTTGAATGAAATTATATTATATTTGAGTAGGTGATATATTTACTGTTAAACGAGGCCTATTTGTGTAACGCGTTTAGTAATTGTGACGCTAGAAAATCGCTGCTGTTTTACACACATGATTCGCATTATTCATTTGTGCGTTCTTTTATGGAAATGCATTAATATTCTTATAATGTCATTAGCGAAACACGCAATAGTTCTGTTCAATAGGTTAGTTTATTTAAATCAGATTTACTTACAAATACATTATCATCATAAATTAGTGTGTATATATACGTAAATACGTAATTGCAAATCTTTTCTCACATTTGCAACGATTAAGTTAAGCAAAATAAAAATGCAAAGTTGATTTGTACTTCACATTGTCTAATGGAAAAGTTATTACGTTAGTATTGATTTATTATATATAAGAGCTTTTAGCTGTAAAATGCAGAGAGTATCGTCAAAAAATTGTCATGTATTGCCCAGTATCATCACCTAGAAGGAGAGTTTTTTATATTATTTATTTAGCCATGTGAAAAATAAGTGACCATCGCAAATTTTTGCTGTCAAGCTACAGTGACATTTTGAAATTCACCGAAAAAAATTTGTTGTGTTTGTGGTAACCTTAACTAATAAAAAATGAATAAAATTCAGCTAGAACAGAGAAGCGTAAAGATTAGTGTTTAGGAAAAGGATTCGTATTTTACAACAAAATTTTAGTCCAAATAATTTCGATGGGACAGGAAACAAATGATGGCGATCCTAAATGCTTAGTCGACTCCGAAATTGCTTACTCCTCAACACAAACACATTTGTGCAGAAAACCTAGCGGGAAAATTATAACAGATGATGAATCGTGACTGTTTCACGGAGATTCACTATCAAACAAGAACCCATGCAGTGATCCACTTGGTATTTCCACCCCTAAAAATGACGAGAACGCAGAATTCATCAGGAAAACTGATGGCAATAGTATTCTGGGTTATTGAAGAAATCCTACTGATTGAATACATACATAACAAAAAGTTACAAAAAATTTCCGCAAGCCAAAGAGGGGGAACTTTAATATTGTATATTATGTTATTATTTTTAATATATTTATGGTTTTTGTGAAAAGTAAAAAGGTGCTAGCCTTATTTTAAGCACATAGTGATAGGTAAAATTATTTTGCTGCACGAGCCATAGTCTGTTTCAATATATAGTGCGAATGCTAGCTCCCACAGGTTGCTTGAACACGGCAGGTGGTATGCAATGAAAGTAATCGATATGAGAAACACGTTACAGGCTCGTATTGTCAATATTTGAATAGAAATAATAAAAGTGTACGTGTATTATAATATGAATATATATTTATACGAAATGTGACCTAGGCTATGTGAAATATAGGAATGCATTTTGCTCCCTAATTTATTATTTATTGAATTGAAAATTAAAATTATTAATTAATATTAATTGCATTATTTTCTTAATACTCTTAATCCGGCACAGATAGTTTTCAGGTACTTAAAATTTGTGTTTGCCATCGCTGGCTTATGGAGGGATTAGCACAATAAATCCTTAATGGTTTTATTTATGATGTCGCACTGTATCTTGAAACAGCCTATTCTAGGATTATCAGGGCATGCGTAGTTTACAGCTTGCTGGGATTAATATCGACCTGGCAGTTTCGACCTGGCAGTGGCGTAACTAAATGATGACGTTCTCTAAACATTTCTCTAAAAGTTAAATTTTACATCAAAGCATATAAGACATTATTAATTTAAAAGTTAAAAGTTTGCCAAGCTATTGTCATCTTTTTAATAATCTTGCCAACTTTATGTATTTTATGTGGATACGCTATTTTTGTACTGGAATGATGTGATACTGTGTTATTTGCGGTTGAAGCTACTTTCTATAGTAACCAAATAGTTAACAAAAGAAATTTTCATTATTATTGAAATGAAAACAATTACTTCACTGTTAAATAGATCATCAGCATAAGTAGAGCATAAATGCATGGGAATGCGTTCTTGATGATGGGATGATGAGCCCTCATTTGTTTGAAGCTTATGCGCAATTTCTATCAAGCAATTTAGTGAAATTATTGGAAGATATTCTACTAATTAAAAAAGGGACATGTAGACGGCGAATCACCACATTCTATGCTACAGACACAAAATATCTTAAATTTAATGTTTCCAAGGAAGTGGCTAGCCCAAGGAATCCCACTAGCCTGCTAGGTCTTCGGACAAAATTAGATTATTTTTTTAAAGGGATACTTAAATGAGCAATTATACAGTATACCTACAATCACAAAGGAATCTATGCGGGAACATATTCGACAAACATTAGGTGCTCAACTTCGTATTAATATCGATTTATCATATCAGAAGCGTGTTAAAAATGTTTAGAAGTGAATCCATACCCGTTCTTCTTTCTACACCTATTAGAATCAAGTTTTTAATTTGTTTTGTTTTAAAATATGTTTATTGTACCATTTTCTGCATATTTTATGAAATATAGTGCTGGAATAGAGTGTATTGTAAATGAAATATATTCAATGTTTCTATAAATACAGGTAGGTGAGACACTGAGATTATATAGGTAAAAGAAAAGAAGAGTATTAGTATATTATATATTTTTGGAATTCAGTATTATAAACATTTTAAACTCTTTAACTAGTAAACAATTTTGTTGACATTCCCCCAATACATACAAAAATCATTCATTTTTAAGTTTTAAAAATAATTATACCTATTTATTCACAATACCGTATTCAAATAAAAAAACATAAACTTGGCAAAATTATATCAAAAGATAACAATAACAGTAATGGTCACTTTTAAAGCAATAATGTTGTAACATGTTTTTAGTAGGAAATTTCGTCAGTAATTCAAATATAAAGGGATATACAGTCTGTTTCTTTGAGAAAAATGACTTTTAGACAGAAATTTGTCGTAATTTTAATTCAGTTTTCTGTACATTCAATTAGTAATTGAAAAAAAATAAGTATGCTTGCCGAATTGTACGGGGAATAAAGAAATGAATAACATACTGTGTGTTCCATTTTAAAAAACTCTAACTATTGTTAGCCACCAATTTATAGAGCACTTTGTATACTACAAAATAAATTTAAAATATGTTCCTAATGAGTGGCTGTCATAGGAAAAAAGCCGCTTGGGTAAAACATTCGTCGTAAACTCACAATATGCCTTCCCCACGGAATTGACTCAGCCTGTATACTACATAAAATTTTAATTCTCGTGAAACCTATTCTATGAAAACTCGATTAGAGGTAATATTTTCTGTGTATAATAACTTTTATCGATTTACTGTTCTAAAAAAAAAATTTTGTGATGTCGGTAAATATTTTCCTCAGGTTAGGGATAGATATCATACGTCATTGCTGAAAAATGACTTACAAGTATGTCCTTTATTGGAGGTTAAATATTTTGTATGTATATGGTAATGCGGAACACGTGCTTTATCAGATATTTTCTATTTTTATTGGATGTTATGAATTTTTGTATGTGTACTGGTATTTACTTCATGTTTACGTATCTATTGTACGCTCATTGTTTTATGAATATGAAAAAATATCAAGGCTTTTATTGTTTTTCTTTAATTCTTTCTCATGAGCCACCAGTATTAAAAGTAATAACACATCACACGTTAGGTCATTCATTCTCTACAATCATAACTAGGCCATGACCATTGTATATATATATATAAAAGTAGAGGTGGAAATAACTTTGCTCTATACATAAATGTATGAAATGAATAATCATTTTTTCTTAGAGGTTCATATTGTTTCCGTAAACTAGAATGATATAGATCTTGGAATTAGAAATTTGTATGGTATTACGTATAAAGCATATATTACAATATTGATTTATTTGTATATTTGCTTTGAATATTTATGATTTTTACGTTTTTACAACATTCGAACTTATAGAGGGTAAGCAGGGTATGCTTTTCCTAAGTAATTAAATATTTTTGCTTGTTAATAATGATTTTCTAATCTTAATAAACTTAAAATCTCAAATTTAAAGGCAGTTGATAATATTAGAAAACATTAGATACCGTAATGTTAAAGCAGACAAAATAAAAATATATATCCAATGTTAAACCAATAGGTGGGCCCCATTATAAGAGTGAACAAGCATTGATGGACGTTCGAACGTATCTCAGTATTGTAGATTCGAATTTTTGTTAAATTAAATCTCTTCAAATGGTCAACTCTCGTACGAGGAGCCAAACTTTGTTTTCATAATATATAATTGTTAAACTAAAACTCCTTAAATGTTCAGTCGCACGAGGGACCAAACTTTGTTTTTATAATATAAAATTGATAAACTAAAACTCCTCAAATGGTCAGTCGTACGAGAGTCCAACTGTGTTTTTATAATACAAAATTGTTAAACTAAAACTCCTCAAATGGTCAATCGTACGACGATGCAAACTTTGGTTTTATAATATAAAATTGTTAAATTAAAACTCCTCAAGTATCTACATAGTAAGACAGTTACTCTCGTACAATAATATACCGATCAACCTAATCGATTTAACAACTATAACTTTACTTAAAATTCGTAGTAGGCGGCTGAGTTAAATTTCGATTAAACATAAAATATAATTTTAACTCCTCAAATGGTCAGTCGCACGAAGGTCCAAACTTTGTTTTTATAATATAAAGTTGATAAACTAAAACTCCTCAAATGGTCAGTCGTACGAGAGTCCAACTGTGTTTTTATAATACAAAATTGTTAAACTAAAACTCCTCAAATGGTCATTCGTACGAGGGTCCAAATTTTGTTTTTATTTGTTAAACTAAAACGCCTCAAATGGTCATTCGTACGAGAGTCCAACTTTGTTTTTATAATATAAAATTGTTAAATTAAAACTCCTCAAGTATCAACACAGTAAGAGAGTTACTCTCGTACAATAACATACCGAACAACCTAATCGATTTAACAATTATAACTTTACTTAAAATTCGTAGTAGGCGGCTGAGTTAAATTTCGATTAATTATAAAATATAATTTTAACTCCTCAAATGGTCAGTCGTACGAGGGTCCAACTTTATTTTTATAATATAAAATTGTTAAATTAAAACTCCTCAAGTATCAACACAGTAAGAGAGTTACTCTCGTACAATAACATACCGAACAACCTAATCGATTTAACAATTATAACTTTACTTAAAATTCGTAGTAGGCGGCTGAGTTAAATTTCGATTAATTATAAAATATAATTTTAACTCCTCAAATGGTCAGTCGTACGAGGGTCCAACTTTGTTTTTATAATATAAAATTGTTAAATTAAAACTCAAGTATCTATATAGTAAGAGAGTTACTCTCGTAGCTTAACATACCAAACAACCTAATCGATTTAACAATTATAACTTTACTTAAAATTCGTAGTAGGCGGCTGAGTTAAATTTGGATTAATTATAAAATATGATTTTGTGTTAAATTTTATGTTCTCCATTCTCTTGTGATTTTCCGGTTGTTACGACGCCGTGCTGTAGTATAATGTTCAATTTTATATTATTTTACTTATAAATAATTTCGAATTTATGTTATCATCTTTTGGTGGAAGAGCAGGGGTATAACTCTTTAAAAGTAGACTTCTGAATCAGGTCATTTTGAGGTATTCGTTCTTATTTATACTTCTTATAAGTATGTCAAATAAAGAGTTTCTTGGACAAATACATATTTATATTTTATCAAAAATACTGCAGTTAACAAAATGGTAAATGAGTTATGTTGTTTATTGCAATGGCATTCTCACTACGCAGTCTAATTTGAAAAATAAAAACTTGGCTGCAGGAGCTTAAACTTCCGCATGGCTTGAAACGAATTTATAAGGACATATTATAGTCTGTTCACAACCATTTAGTTTGACGTATCGCTCATTAATATCTTCCAGTAAATAAAGGCGCTTTTAACTTGTATTGTCTTGTGGGACAACTGTATATTAATATAAAACCAAGACTTTGATGCTACAAAATTAACGAACATAGCAGTCACAGAAGATCAACGTAGCAGTCATATAGCAGATCCACTATTGTGATAATTCCCAGATTGATTATTTTCAATGTTATACACCGTGTTAATCACAGAAAATATCTCGGGAAATTCGATAATTTTATTGTTCTTTAATGGAGGATTTTGAACAATTTTATAATAGTTTGCGGTTTATATACAATAGAATACGACATATAATTTATCATATAAATTACCTAATCAATCAAGTTAATAACAAATTATGCTCTATAATTTATTTGAAGTAATATTAATTACAAATAAATTGTGTTTTTCTGTTATCCACATAAGATCTGCTTTTTTTGTAGACATAATCATATATTGTTTGAAAAAAAACATACAAAAATTATATTGGTTCATATATTAAGATATTTAATTTTAAAATAGTATCCAAGCGGTACAAGTAGAATTGCATATTGTCAGTTATATTATAGCTAAGAAGTAGTACGTTTATTTCACTTTGCGAAAGTAATCAATTGAATGTGTATAATTTCTTTTCTATCTCCCTTTCCCTGAAAAAATTAATAGGAATTATTGAATTTAATATGATTTTTACCTCTCTAATTTAGGAATCTTAGGAATACTGCGTTTCATGTATATACTTCTAGCGCACGATTAATTTTAGTACATTATTGCCTTCAATTGACCAGTGCACTTAAACGGGTTGACCTGCATTTTCTGGACAAAACTATTAATTAATTTAAATGTCATTGAATTGAATTAATATACCTTGTAGTGTATGTAGACCTATATTTATGCTCACTTTGAAATATATTCTATACACATACATTCATACATATATAGACGGCGAGAATGGCATTTTTTGTTTTTATCGGAAATGTAATGGTAAATGTGTTGAAATTTCTAATTATACATTATGGAATTTATTTCATAACAGATGCAATACACAATAACAGTTTTTTAATTTCTGTCTTTTGTACACTTATTTTTCTATAGAAAACACTTAATACTTACAAAACACTCAAAATTATACAAATTGTTAATTATTTTAACAATTTTTATACTGGAGAAGTTATCCATGGTGATCTGAAATTGTGAACATTTTTAGAACTTGAAATGTGATAGATGTTATCTCATTATTAAACTATATCTTACAGTCAAAATAAACACCAAAATCACAGAGAGTTTCAGGTCTTTGGAAGACACAGTCGTTAACGTCAACACTATAATCATAAGTAAGGAAAACAATCTTCATTGTTTATGACATGAGGGAACATTTATCTATGTTTAGATGCAAATCATTTAGTTAGCTTGTAATATTCTACAGCAAGTCAGATTATTTACGTAAGAGAAGGTCTTGAGATCATCAACATACAACAAACAGCCGATATCTAAAAAGACTCAGTGATATAATTGATAAAAATTTTAAGAAATAAAGGATTTAGAGAGGAACCCGGAGGTAGTCCTCATGTAGTTTGATCGAAAAACATCAAAAAAAAACCAAATTGATAAAGAAGTCCCAAAAAATAAAAGAAGACTCTGTGAGATCCCAATTTTAGATAGCTTTTACATAATTACATTGGACTATAGTTATCAATGCAATCGCGTCCACCTTTTTTCGACGACACGTTTGCAATGAGAAGTACAAGGTGTACAGAACGTAAACACACTCCTTCTGAATAAAAGAGGGAACACCGTCAAGGCTAGCAGTTGCGTTGCTTTTGGAATTCGTATATATAGAGATTCCTATAGCTTACCCTCTGAGAAAGAGGGCTAAATTAAGAATATCACAACCATCATCACAATCCATGAGAGATGAGGAGTTTTAAGTCCTTCATTAATGATGCTATACACATTATTTTAGACAATTCACATTGTAATTTCATAAACAATCAATAGATGACTCCGTATTCATATATAGCACAAACTGGCAAATCATTCACTACACGCATAAAAGAGCACGACAGAAGTTTTAAGCTACAAGAAACAGACTCCTCTTATGCTAACCATTGTCTTGAACATAAACATAAATTTAGCCATGAATTTGACATATTACACATAGAAATTAAATTTGTTAGAAAGTTCAGAAATAAATAGATTAAGTAGACTAAATTTAATTTTAAACGACCAATTAGACGTCAATAATTCCCCTGTATTAAACTTAAACATATAAATTTCATATTTACCATTGTTTGATTTGTTATTGTATTAGTTTCAATCTGTTGCATAGTATTAAGACTTTATTTTTATTTTAACGGTATATGTACCATACTTATAAATTTATTTGATTATAATTAGGTCACATAATTAAACTTAAACATATCAATTTCACATTTACCAATGTTTGATTTGTTATTGTATTTGTCTCAATTTGTTATACATTATCATTTCTATTTTAATAGCATATTTACCCAACCTATAAAATTAAGTAGATCATATTAAGTCACCAATCGCCTCCCTCCCTCCTTCCCTAACACTTAGTTTTTAGTACAGTTATAAATATCATGTTGTGTACAGTTCTGTATTATAAGTTTTCATCACCTGATGAAGCTCTCGTAGAGCGAAACTCCTGTTGTGTATATTTTTTAAAGTTATTAAACTTATTTGAGCTCTTTCTGAGACATCAATCTATCAATTTACTATTAATAAGTGTTTTTTGTAGATAAATTGTGTTTTATGTTACCAGGCTTAGCGGAAAGAGAGCAGCCCTCGTATATAATATATATACACAACATATATAATATTCCCAATTATATAAGATATAGTTGGGATATATCACTTTCTCTCACTATAATCATATTAAAAGTAATATTGGAGTACGTAGGTTGTGTTTCTCACAATTGTACATCGTGCACATTCTATTGTGTACATAGACATACATCAAAAGGTATAATTTTATTATGCAGGAGATGTTGCGTGTTGGAGACAGAAGAGATATTTCCTTTTCTTGCATGTTAAATGCAAGAAAAACCGGCCAGTGGCCTTTAATGTTTGACGGAAGTTAAACTTTCCCTGTGATATCAGTGGCGTGCACAATGTCAATAGTGACTACAGTTAGTATTGCTATAGTAATTTAAAATAAATCGAATTTAAACAATCTATCCACCTATTATTACAGTGTAATTATTAACGTTTTTGATACTGCTTGATTGAACCAGCATATCTAACCGAATTAATAACAAGGTGAGTATGTGTAAAGTAGATCAAGACATTTTCTTTCGAACATCTAAGGTTGGTAACCTTTGTCACATAAAATTTAGTAAGCATAAAATTACCGTCTTGTTATAATAATTGTTGCAGTCATTATTTTCCGGTTTTTTCGACAGTTGCTTTTCTACTTGTACTAATTGCGATTGCAAATATACTAGAAATTACTTGAACGTATATAAATATATTTATATTTCAATACATGAAAATGTAAAATTTAAAAATGGCCGACAATTTATGCATGCAAGGAGTTAAAATGATTCTTATGGAAATTCTCGAAAGTCTCCTAACATAGACATTATTATCTTATTACCAAAATTGATCATAAATTACTTGACTGATGAGTTTTGTTGTGTTAGTGTATTTTAAAACACTAATATTGAAGTAGTATTTTGAATTTTCCTTAATGAGTGTCTTATAAATAAATGTGTGAATTCCAACTAACATACAAAATACATACTGTTTATTTCAATAAGTATTATCCGTGCAAGAAAACAAGCTATATACAAGGGTCAGTCAATATCTAATGCCTCCTATTTTTTCTATCTAAATAAAGTTAGTTAAGTGAAAAATTTGAATTTGGCGCTATTCCTCAAACCTGCTTCTACAATCCACTGCAATAGTAACTTTCTGCGTCAAAAAGTGGCAGCACTGCAGTCGGTTGCAAAATGGCGTACATCGACGTTCGTATTAGACAGCGTTCTGCAATTGAATTCTTGAATGCAGAAGGTGAAATGCCCATTCGCATGCATGAAAGACTGAAAAATGTGTACGATGATGCAACAGTAGATGTCTGCACTGTTAGACGATGTGTTCGCAGCAAAGAGATTGTAATATAATCGAGGAAGCATGAGTGCAGTTTGTCGGCGAGGTAAGTGGTCGCAACAACTGCAGGTGGGGTAAGGGGAATTGATACGATTATAGTCCTTAAGGTAGTCAGACTTCGTGCTGTCATTGGTCGAAATGTCGTGCTCGTACGAAATCATACGAACCAAGTACGAGCACGACATTTCGACCAATGACAGCACGAAGTAGGTCTTACCGGAAGTAGGTCTTTTACTCCTATCTAAAATCAGTTTTTTGCGAATACTTCGTAAGTCATGCTTTTAGGTAGGTACGGTATAAAAGTATTTAAAACATAATTATCAATATCTTTTGTATAAAAAAAATTTCAAAATTCAGAAGTACCACTTTTACTCTTATCGAATAGCGATTTTTTGCAAATATGTCGTAAATTATGCTTTCTATATATCAAATATATGTAAATTATGGATTCTATATATCAAATATGTCAAAAGTACAAAAGTATTTAGTGCTAGATTTGCAATATTTTTTGTATAAATGAAACACTTTTAGGGAGTAGCACTTTTTTTTCGAATATTTTGCGTAGTATGTATTCTATAGCGATTTATTAAGAGAATAGAAGTACTTAGAGTAGGATTTTGAATAATTTTTATGTACAAGATTCTTAAAATTGTATAGTTTGAAACGCTCGACGACAAACACACGACTTTCTTTTACGTATAAGAAAGTAGTGTGTCTGTGTGTGACCACGATAGCGGTCAAACCGCTACAGCTATCAATTCCAAATTTTGTATTTACTAGTATAATCTTTCTCTTGAGATCTGATTAGATTTTCAGTAAAATCGGCAGACCAGAAGGAGTAGTTTACTTCAGTAAAAAAATCGAATTTTGCCAATATTTCGTCAACTACTAAGTTTAAGCAAAGATATGAAGAATTCATATGTACTCAAAATTAAATTTGAGAAGAATTTTATTAAAAAAGTTTTTCGAAATTCCTCTTTTTCTCTTATCGAAGTAAAAGAAATTAGTTTTTGTTTGCGAATATCTCCCCAGGCATGCTTTCTAGGCAGGTAGATTACGAATATAAAAGTATTTAAAACATAATTTGGAATACCTTTTGTATAAAAAAATGTCAAAATTCGGACCGAAAGTAATACTTTTACTCTTACCGAATAGCGACTTTTTGCAAATATGTCGTAAATTATGCATTTTCTACATATTTATCAAAAGTACAAAAGTATTTAGAGTTCGATTTACAATGTTTCTTGTATAAATAAAATTTCAAAATTCGGACCGGAAGTATCACTTTTACTCTTAGCGAGTAGCACTTTTTTATAATATCTTGCTAAATATGCATTCTATACAGATTTATTAAGAGCATAGAAGTACTTAAAATAGGACATTGAATAATTTTTGTATAAAAAAATTCTTAAAATTCTATAATTTGAAACGCTAATACGTATAAGAAAGTCGTGTGGTGGCCACACCTCTTTTTTTATCATACCTTTGGATAAAATTTAGGGAACAATCAACCAATCTAGGGAAATTTTTCATGTACTTTAGGGATATTACAAATTGAATGGTTGACAACGCTTGGTATGCAACGAGTCTGAAACCAAAAAGTTGGGACCTGATTACATGAACATTATATTTACAAGCGATCAAACGGGATCGATATTTTCGATATTTCATTATAAATGGTAATAGTCGCGTTTTACAGGATATTGTAATAAAGCTGTACGCGGATGCAAAAGAGGCGGATTCAAGCTCGAAGAGATTGACAAATTTATCTAGTTAATTTAATATCTTTTCCCCTTTCTTAACTTAATTATGTATTATAAAATAGCTGTAGAAACTTTATTTCAATGATATGACATTAAGAATGTCTACTTTCCCAAACGATCGATATTGTTGTAATACATGGCTATTAAAAACATATTAGGTACATTGACCAAGAAATAAATCAATTATATCTACTTTTTATAATTCAAGTATTTTTTAAATTTTAATAGTAATAATGATTTCATCATCATCATCTTTATTGTTATGATATACTGAGGTAATCTGTAATCATTTGTGACATCTATTATAAAATTGTGTTTTAACATTAAAAAATGATTAAATTCCATACCGCAACGAATTCGAAATCTATTTATGTATTTCAAAAATCGCTTTTATTGATGAAATTGTGATATTCGTAAAAATTGAAATTACAGTAATTTCTACGCTACTGATTGATAAACAAAAGGTTTACCACTTTAGCGTTTTGTGCATAACGATTAGATCATTTCTTGTTTCCAATGAAATAACATTTTAATACCGGCACAAAGTGAAAGGAACTAAGATTGCCTCTAAATCGTGTGGCATTTTCATTCACGGGGAAACGATCGATGTTGTAAATAGTTTATTTTTATAGCATAAAGATTGTATATTCCATCAATTAGTTATATCGTTGTATGAGTATACATAATATATTATAGTGTTTAAATATTTAGTGTACA
Organism: Amphimallon solstitiale; assembly: GCA_963170755.1. Taxonomy (NCBI): domain Eukaryota; kingdom Metazoa; phylum Arthropoda; class Insecta; order Coleoptera; family Scarabaeidae; genus Amphimallon; species Amphimallon solstitiale. The sequence goes on along the minus strand of OY720682.1, from coordinate 75,531,110 downwards.
ATACAAAGATACAATGAGTTTTCTTTACATGTATTTCTGGACTAGTTCCGGGTTATCTACTATTATTAAATAGATATTTACAAGGAGTTTCAGAGTCGGTAAGTCAATGCATAATGTATGCCCTGTAAGTAATTGCTTTAAAATGCTATCGATTGTTGTGAATAGAAATACGTGGTATTAATAATACACATATTTCCTTCCGAGTAAGAAAGAAAGTAGTGCACAACGTAGAATTTGTCAGCTTTTTCAAAGCTTTATTATTATGCTATAGAAAAGCTTCTTTAATCTACTTTTGCGCGGTATTTGATAATATGACACTAAGCTTTTAATTGTACCTAATGCTCTTGTAATATGAACTAATATATTCTATATATTGTATAGGTAAATAAATACCTGAAAAGAAATATTGACTTATTAAAACACTTCTCTTGTAAAATTTCCGTTCTTCTTTTTTAACTTGTGTAGTATCTAAAATGTCCTTGCCTGTGTCATTTTTATAAAACAGGTTTTTCTAGAAACTCATAAATAACAGCTTTTGTCTTTATAATTGAGCTCATCTCCTAGGAGCTATTCTTATCATTAAATTTATTTAACAAGCATTTCAAGGAAACTGTGTACACTATCAAGCCACAATAATATATATTCATTTTTAGTAAAAATAATCATAATATTCTATCGAAGAAGTTTAATCTATTGGAATTCTATAATAATTTCCTTCGTTTCTTGTCTTCTTATCCTCCAGACTGCCACTACTATGCCTTTTGATCTTCTGAATTTATTGCTGTTTCTGGTGTTGCGCAACTGTCAACTTTCGACTCTCTGCTTTTTATGTTATTTATTAACGATCTATGGAGTAGCCTTCTTGTAATGGGCTGGCTTATGCGGATGATATAAAAAAATCTATGACTATGATGCATGCAAAATGAACTTTTTGACAATAAATTCCCTCTTAATGAACTATTCGAGAAGGTTGGAACTATATGACTATGTGATTTCGAAGTGGCATTTGATCGTAAGTTGTCTTTCTTCAAGCATATTATATGATACATATAAATTTACTGCTGCTACACTGACATGCATTCTAAAAGACTTAGCGTACATTACTATAGTCTGACATACAATTTACACATGCCATAAATTAAAATTGGAGAGCATTCCGAGGCGCTTTCTAACGTTTAGGTTTTTAAGTCCAGTGGAGGTTATTCATGTATATTAGATATTACATTTCAATTTAAATACGCTGCGAGATTTTTAAATTAAAATGTAATACATATCTAAGTTGTAAAATTTTCACTTTCACCAAACCTTCTTTTTGAAAAAGAGGCGGAGGGTCTTTTGTTGTAATGACTTAATAGATTAATAAAATAATTCTAAATAAAAATTAAAACATAATAAGAAAACTCACCTTATAAGTATAAGAAGTATTCTTTTTTTGTAGTTTTTATATCACATTTGGCGTAAACTAATATTTCTTTTTTCATTCCCATATTTAAGTGTAATTGGTTACTATGATTCATTTTTAATCAATATGTTATTTGCATTATATATAATGTTTACGCGTGCATTGCTAAACTGGCCTTACACTAGTGGTGTTGAACAAATTGATTGTCTCTTTTTATTTTTCGGTTTGTGAAAATTTTTTGCGTATTGGGTGGTTCTTGATATTTTTAAATAATAATTGATTATTGCAGTAATAGAGAATATATTTTTGATAAGTTTTCTATTTCAATACAATGTAACAGTAATTCTTGGAGAGTAAGCGCTCTCACACTATTAAATCACGCAAGTGATTTTCTATTTCATTTCTATCATTAACAGTTTTTTTTCTTTTTTGATTTCAATCATCTCGAACACGTTTCTTGCCTTGGTATTCTGTTCCTTTTGTAAAATAGATACGTTATTGTAATTAAAGGTGTGGGAAAATTTATTAGAATGTTTTTTGAGGGCTGTACTATTTTTTGCATATTTATGGGCTTTTATTCGTTCTTCCAAGTGTAGTTGGGTTTGTCCTATGTATACTCCCTGGCAATCATTGCATGCGTGGTATGCATATACCGATAGGTCCAGCTCGGAACGGGCCATAGTCAGCAATGAGTGGCAACACCGAAACCCCCACCGAAACCCCTCTACCCGCAGCAGCAGCACATTGCAGTTAAGAATTTAGTAAGACTTAAACCGCACAAGGATATAGTCGTTTGCATATTCGTTCTGTATACGTAATTTGGCCATTTGTTTCAGACATAATAAGGTCCAATTTATTATTATTATTGTATTCTTAGCTGCTACGGAAAAGTAATTTTAAGTAATAAAAAAACAATAACGTTTTCTAAAAGATAAAAGTAAAAAAATCAATAATTCTACAAAATAAATTCAAATTTTAAGAAAGTCACTCAAAATAGGAGCACGCGGAGTGGTATCGTACACACGTTGCCACATAGCACGTTCCATACGTATATTGTTGCCTATGTATGGCCCGTCGCGGGCTGGACCTATCGGTATATGCATACCAACAACTCGCGTTGGAAAGGGATTAAAAGAGATTTTTAAAATATGTATAATACAGAATAACCTTGTTTACAGAAAATAATTAACAAGAAAATAATTTTTCATCTTTTTTTCTAGTAACATCAACACTAAGGAGCGGTCAAATATCTGCAGTATGTAATATTTGTATCACTTTAATTAGATATATCAAAATAAAATCACTTTAATGAAATTTTGATTTTGCCCATTATTTATTATCCATATCGCTTTTCAACATAATGGTATATACGTGGTTTATTTATTTCTAAAATTTGTTTGTTACAACTGTGTTAAATTTAAATCAATCTAAGTAATCTAGCTAGTCACAAAATCCAACACGTACTGTATTTGTTGAAGTGTTTTTTGTGTTAAAATCATATGTCAGTATATTTTGCCCTTTATAAATAAGAATCTTTAATATGCTCCTATCTACAACAATGTATGAGTTTATTTAAAAGAAAACTTGTTTGGTTTAACCTTTAACTACACGCGCCCTGAAATATAACATAAGTACACGCATGGTGTATTCTATACACCACTATTAAAATATCAACTTTTGAAGCAATTAACACTAAACAACTAAACACTAAATTAAATTACTCGCTGATTTATTTTTCAGAGAAAATATTATCAAAAATTCATATCGAAATAATTTAAAATGTGTTTTTATAAAAAGTATACAAATGTATTATAAATCTTATAAGGTATATAAGAAAAAAAAAATTGAAAAACCAAAAACAAAGAACATTTGAACTTAATTTTTTTAAATTGATTAGGTACATATTTTTATTCACTATTTTCAGAATTTTCTTGGTCATTTTTGCACGTTGGACAAGTAATAGTAGTAATAGCATGTTCCTTGCACACCGGCTTGTTGCATGTATTACAAGTGATTGTTGTTACTCTATTCTTTTGTCTCCCACAACAAAAACACCTTTTTCGTATTTTTGCCTGTGGTTCTTCATCCTGTTTCTTCAAAGACGCTCTATATTTCGCGAGGTAAAGCTGTGTGTCAGATGGAAGCCTTTTCATTTTTGCTCTCTCCTCGAGGTGAGGTTTCATCAAAGACATTGCTAACGCTTTTAGATATATTCTTCTGTATTTGTGTGGATTTGCAGAATGATTGGCATTATAGAGGACCTGACTATTTATACCTCCAATGTTAAACAACTGAAAAAAGACAAGTAATGGCCACCTTCTGGTTCTTCTAGATACCGAATACGTGCTGCACATCTTATCAACTGTGTCGACTCCACCCTTGTTAGAGTTATAATCCAGAATAATTTCTGGCTTATTGATTTCGGGATCTACTGACGAGTTGCTATGCATGGATGAAAGCAAGATTACCGCTTTACCTTTTTTTGGACTAAATGACACGATGGTGATATCTTCTTGGAAACCAAATATGGAAGATCCTGCTTGTATCTTTTTATCCGGGAGAAACTCTGGTGGAAGCTCTCTCTTGTTTTTCTTCATCGTTCCTACCAATGTTACCTTTTGAGTAAGTAGCTCCTTTGCCAATGGATAGCTGGTATACCAATTGTCGCAAGTTAGATTTCTATTTTTACCTTTCCATGATTCTAGTAAGCGATGCGTTACGTCATTTGGTTTAGTAGATTTTTGATATGGGTCCTTCAGGCTGTTTTCCACAATATATCTCCATATTGCTAACATAGAAGGTCTTAGAGTCACATAACACAAATGCTTTTATCCTATACTTAGCTGGTTTGCTTGGTAAGTATTCGATAAAACTGCATCTGCCTCGAAACGGAGTTAACATTTCATCGATCGTCACTTGTGCACCAAGACAATAGTTATTTTGGCAATTATCTACAAAACGATCAAAAACAAACCGTACCGCTGCAAGTTTATCTTTTTTTTTCTTTCAGTTCTCGTGATCTTATCGTCGAATCGTAGAGCGCTCAATATAAATAGAAACCTGTTACATCCCATAGTGGCCCTAAATATTTCACATCCGGTCCCATTCTTGGTCCACAGCTCGAGAAAATGAGTATGATTTTCTTTTTTAAGCCCAGTTAAATACAATAATCCTATAAATGCCAATAATTCGTTTTTTGAAATATCGTTTGCATCTCGAGCTCTGTCAAAGTTTGCTCGCATTTTTTCAATCTCGACATTGGTGTATAGAAGAATATGTTCAATGATATCGTCGGTAAACAATTTTTCAAACGCGTTTTTTTCATTAGTTATATTTCGAGCACATTGCTTTGGTCCCGGCAAGATTCTCACTATATTTTTCTTAGCAATTTTACTGGATTTAGATACAAGTGGGCGTTTGCTCCATCGTGTCACCTTATCCCTTCCCATAAAATATTCTTCTTCCCCTGCAACCATTCTAACTCCATTGTCAGAGACAACGGCAGTTTCATTGTCGCACTCCTGTTCCGAAGTAGAGCTGTGGTCGCTTTCATTTATAAATTCTTCTTCCGATGTATCTGCATAACCTCCCACTTCTTCTTCCGAATCATCATCACAAATAACTTGTGCTAAAGCCTCTAGCTCTTCCTGTGTAAGGCGTTGTGGGTCCCGAATTTTGACACGATCCCTAAAAAATAACACGTAACGTAACCTTTAAAAAATTACAAAATTTTTAGCAATAAAAGCAGTAAAATCTCATATTTGATAATAAAATAACATTTGAAAATATACTTACATAGCTACACGCGTGGTGTATTTTGTTCACCACGAGGTCTCTCTACGTTAATTCAAAGAAAATACGAAACACTCTGTTCACCTGTCTGTCTGTAACTACTGCTGGTTATTCTAGACACTATAATGAAAGGTTAGGTGGCGCTGCGTTATCATTGTTGCCGACATAAAAGATTTGTTCACGTGTTTTCTGCGCGTGGTGTATAAAATACACCGGCGCGTGTAGTTAAAGATTAATGGTCGTTCATACCACTAAATCTGAGGTCTGAGGAAGGAATAAATCAAATTCCGAAGCTTAATATAAAAGAAAAAGAATACCTAATTTTTTATTAAACCAAACGTTAATATTGTCCCAAATCGAATTCTTGTGATATCCCTAATTCGCATTAAGGCAATTTAGATACAGTTTATTATAATATACGTAATCTGATTTATTCTCAAGGTAAGAAGCTATCAGGTAATTAAGATAAGCAGAAGAACCAATCCAGCTTCTTTTCATGAGCAAACCAGTATGATAGTTTTTCAAGGTTTTGCAAAGACTATCATCAATTAGCTAGGATACTCGGTAATTTTACCCAAGTTTCTAAAAGTAGATCCTCCATCATAAAGTCATGCTGCTGCGCGGAAACTTAACGCCTGTCGCAGTTGCACACACACTTATTGCTATTTTTCAAGATGTGAAATGAAAAAGTGCAAATAGAAACCACGTCGGCCTCTCTCCATCTACTGTCAATGTTTCGTCAACTATCCCAAGGGATATCTTCAGGGCTGATGATGCCACTGTATTTACCTGAAATATCTCTGAAGATGTAATGTAGAATAGTGGACGAAACCTCGACAGAAGAAGTATAAACGACGGCACGGTTTCCACCCAGTTCGTTTATACATACTAAAAACTCAAATGATATTTACATTTTATCTTAAATATATTCCAGGTAAAAGAGAGATTCGTTTTTTACTATGAACCCCCAAATCTTCAATTGTCAGTTATTTGCTATAAGTATTGTTGTAGTACAGCGGCGAAATGCACAATTTGTTTGCCTTAAAATGTTTCTTTTTTTTTCATGAGAATGACGCACCTTTAATACACCTTTCATTGTCTACATTACAGTGCTCCTACAAAAGACACACCTGTGAACTTTATCAGGAATTCCTTAGGGTTTGTCAGTCACGTTTATACACTTTTTGTCTTTGTCTTTGTATTATGAATTCAGACTAACTCTGCAGATGATGCACAAAGGCGAACACATGAGAAATGAAAAATATACATTGACGATATGATTCCCAGATAATTTGCATGAAAAGCAGTATAGCACCTTTTACAAGGTTATACAAATAATATTATATAACTAATATGTACACATTTTAAATAAGATGAGTTTTATTATGTTGACGTCACATAATTGTATTCATGTATAGACGACTACAAAATACATGTTCATAGCAAAAAATGAATATTGTTCCATACAATAGGTACATACTAATATTGATAAAATCTCTACGAACGCACATAGCAATAATATATAATTTTATATTCATCTAAATTTGATCTGATTGATATAATTCACATAATCTGCATGAATTGCATATATTGCATTATTATTTCCTCTTATAAATAGATACATTATTGAACATAATTATAATATACTTATTGTATATATTACTTTAAACCGAGTTGATTTAATGATTAAAGATTTTGTTTTATAGTCATAACACGCGCATATTTTAGTATGAAGATTTTTAAAACAAATGTTATAATATTTATATCTCCTTTCAAAAGTGTATTTAATTCAAAAACCGAAAGTATGGGTATATTTAAAACTAATATTATATTGCAAATTATAAATCTCGCCAAATAAACACTGATACAATATTACTCAGCGATTTTTTTAAAATTAAATGTTGCTAACTATTACATATTTAATCAGTGTTAATTGGGGAGATTATACAGGCTGGTTCACCGGGAACTGAATCGATCAATTGCGGAAAACTGTAGCTAGGAATGATTTGAAATTTTGACACTATACTAAAGTCGATGGGGGCCATTCGCCTACAAGATTTTCAAGATGGCGGCACTTCGGGCTATGCTGGAAGTAGGCATCAACTTCCAAATTTTAAATAGAATACTATTTCTAAATAAATTTCATGTAGAATGTCATATATCTAAGTGTAACCCTTTTTGACTTATTGAAATTCTTATGTTAAATTAGACGTTTGCAGGCAGAAAATCAATAGCACTTTTTCCATATAAAGATGAATTTATTATTTAATTTGAAGTAAATTCTCTCAAATAGATAGTCTAATTAAATACTATTTGTATAAAATTGTTACAATTATTAATACAGAGTGTGCGAATTATACGCCTGAAAACGAATTTGGAAAAATTACCAAAAGACAATTTTTTTATCATAATTTCAATAAGTCATGCCGGGGCGCTTCAATTATACAAGCGATGATTATTTAAGTTTATTTATTATTTATGGTGAATGTAATAAATTGTGATACATTTGCATTACATTATTATGGTTATTAATAACTGGTTTATTTCCCTGAATCTTTGCCCTCACGGACCCAAAGTTTCTGAAGTTTCCTATTATACGTTTAACGGTATTAGTAGTGGGTTTCCGTTTTTGCGGATATCGAGTTGCAAATGTATCACATGTTCTTGACATAACTTTATTACATTCCCCATAAATAATAATTAAATTTAAATAATCATTGTTTGTATAATTTAAGCGCCCCAGCATAACTTTTCTTCAACGAATGACAATTTATAATTTTGTAAACACTGTCATGGCTAACTATTGAAAAAAGAACTAATGCAAACAGTATGTATTGTAGAAGATAAAACTACTAACTTGCCAATATTTCGAAAACTACCAATTTTTACAATAGACATATTTATACAAAGTGATCCTTATTTTTAATGCAGAATAAGGTAAAATTATAAAAGTTGCCGCTTCCCATTTAAAAAAATTGTCTTTTGGCAATTTTTCCAAATTCGTTTTCAGGCGTATAATTCGTACACTCTGTTTTAATAATTGTAACAATTTTATACAAATAGTATTTAATTAGACCATCTGTTTGAGAGAATTTACTTCAAATTAAATAATAAATTCATCTTTAAATGGAAAAAGAGCTATTGATTTTCTGTCTGCAAACGTCAAATTTAACATAAATATTTCAATAAGTCAAAAAGGGCTACACTTAGATATATGACATTATACATGAAATGTATTTAGAATTCACGTAGAATCTAAAAACCTGACAATATACAGGCTATTCTATTTAAAATTAGGAAGTTGGTGCCTATTTCCGGCATAGTCCGAAGTGCCGTCATCTTGAAAATATTTTAGGCGAATGCCCCCCCCCCCATAGACTTTAGTACAAAGTCAAAATTTCAGATCATTCCTAGCTATAATTTTTTCACAATCGATCGATTCAGTTTCCGGTGAACCAGCCTGTATATACAAAACTAAAGCTAAATTTTGAACAACTGTTATATATATACATACACACAATACATATTTCAGAACGCATTACGATTAAGAAAGTGGCGTGGTGCCCACACTGCTGCCTGATTGCTGCTGCAGATGACGCAACCCGAAACAAAATTCCGCTGCTGATCAATCGAGTTTTCGGTTACTATGTTAGATGTAGTTATTAGCATAGAGACTACTTTGTTTAGGTGTTATATTGTTTGGGAGGTCATTAATATGCATCACAAATAATATTGGTCCCAGTAAAGACCCTTGTGACACCCCACTATGAGTTTTTGGTTTTATATTGGACGTTTTCCATTTAAATCCAGTCTCTTGCATATTTCTTTTAAATAAAATGCAAGTAGGTCGTGTGCTATGCTTCCAATACCAGAACAGTATAGTTTAAAATGTTGCGATTTACCACATAAAATTCCTTACTGAGGTTGCACATCGTTTTTTTTAAATAAAACATTAATATCTCCTTCCAAAAATGTATTCAATTGAAAAACCGAAAGTACGGCTGACTTCAAAATATTTAAAACTAGTATTAATATTGCAAATTATAAATCTCCCCCAATAAACACTGATACATACAATAGTTGGGATTTTTTGAGAAAAATGTTTCGTCTAATTTTATACTCTTAAAATCGAATTGAAGAAATTTTAACCGGTACTTTTAGTACATGATAAAATATTAAACAGCGATTAGGATTTATTACACATTTTCATAACACGATTATGTTTTCATATTTCGCATTTATGTTACTATATGAATGTATTTTTTGAAATTACTTAACAAATATCTTTGTCAGCATTACTTCTTCGGTAAATGAAATGAACAGTAGGTATGTATAATCAAAAAAAAATTAAAACAAATATTGAATATGTGTAACTTTTAGCTTACTACAGAAATATAATTAATTGAGTTTTGGGAGTTTTTTTTACCTACTTTTAATACAATTCTGGGAATTTATATCAATTTGATCCTAAAAAGATTTTAAAAATTTTGTGGCAGTTTATACTTGTGTTTGCTATTTTCTTCTTTGTAATTACATTTAACAGGACCTTATTATATGATTTTTGGACTCGCTCTAGATATGTCATTAACATAATGAACTATATTTAAAAATTACAAATGAAATTAAAATGTGGAAAAAATTCTACAGAAGCTGGCATATGTTCATATTGAGAGTTTATGAACTGGGTTTGGATCAATAATGCAAGTTTGTAAAATTTATGTGCAGTTAAATTCTACACTAAGAATTATTACTGACACTGTCAAACTCACTCTGATTCCTCTAGAACAGCGGTTCCCAAACTTTTTTGTAATGGGACCCATCTTTTTACTGGAAAATTTTTCGCGACTCAGTATATATACATATATAGAGAGAGAAGTATTTAACTTAATGCAAGGTTACACGAATTATGGTTTATTCGTGGATAAGCTATTAAAACAATGCTATCTTTCAATAACTTGTCGCTTTGTGACCTTTTGAACAATGTCCTTCTTCAGACATATAACATAACTGATATAATTAGAAAACAATATTCACTTTGGCAAAAAAATAGAGAAAATGATTTGAATTGTATTACATATGGATTACTTGATATTCTCCCCTTTTCTTGATTCCAAATGGGATTAGGTTTGAGCCTTTAAACGTAGATTCCAAAGAAAAATCATATGAAAGTTGTATCAGGGAGCCTTCCTCAGATGCTGACAGCTTTAGCTTCTTAAGGTGGTCCTCTACAAGCGGATTTCTTATCCATAACAATTCATAATGAATTTTTGGAAAGTAACTCTAAAACAAGAACCAATTTTATGATGAATTTATTTTTAATAAGAAATGGTCCACGTCTAAGTGTGTATTAAATTATCTGACAGTAATTACCTGAAACAAAGGCTAGCGTTTCTAGATGTTCCTTCATTGCCGTTGCAGTTTTCTCGTCAACTTTGAGTTCACACGTTTCTAAGAAGTCACTGAGGACTGGAGAAGGAACAAAACAACTGTCTTCCACTCTACTAGACCACCTTTCAAGTTTTTTAAGAGTTGCTTCTATTTTATCAGCTTTTTCAGAGTTGCTTATATTTTATCAGCGTTAAGTTAAGAGTATTGAGAGCATCGATTATGATCAAAAACATTCTCAGTTCATTTCGAAGCTTAAATAATCTTGACATTATTTTCCCTCTTGATAGCCATCCTACTTCACAGAGCAGAGGAAGTGATTTCTGCTCGCTGCCCATCTCGTCGCACAATAGTCTGACATTTTTAGGTCTTGATTTAATGAATATCATTATTTTCACTGCATAATTAAACACTTTTTTAAGGGCTTCTCGGTGCAGGCTACAGTGAGTCCCCTGAATTAGAGGGGCAAATACCCTAAGTCTGACAATCAAACCTGAGTAAATGCCAGACATAGCACGAACGCCTTCCAACACATTTTGACCATTCTATTTCATTTTCTTGTATAAAATCATCCAGACATTTAAAAATTTCTTCCCCCGTTGCAAAGATTTACAAGAGGGCATTTCTTCTTCTAGCCTCCTATCAAATTCAATCCTAACAAATGCTAACAGAATAGCCTGACCAGTAAATAATATCCTCTCCTACGGTGTGGCTTGCCCCCTTTTTATTACCTTTCAATAAAGACAGTCGATATGTGTTAAGAACTTAACATCTTTTATTTTATTTCATATTATTGTTTCTTGTTTTACTCGTATATATGAATGTCTTTCTTTATTTTTATGTGTTATCATATTTTTGTAATGTATGTTTTATTTTTCAACTTTTAAAATATATTGTCACTTAATGTATTTTTTACATATAAATATTACGCATACTGATGCGGAGCCCGCTTCGGGCACATACAGTCTCACCAGCCGAATTTATTGTCTGCCGGCAGAGTTACACGACTGTACACCGAAGGCGATGCAAGGCTTCCTATGTGTACGTACGGACGGCAGTGTCTGACATGTGCGTACATAAAGGGGACCATTAGCTTCTCGAGCGATGCACATGTATATATGTTGTAATCTTATGTTCGATGCAAGAGCGGCCCCGAAATTCTCGGCGCACACCGAACTAAATAAATGTGTATTTGAACTGAATTGGAGTTTTATTTACGGTACTTTCAAACTAGGAAGTTTCCTTAACATATTGGTCCTTCACGAGTCGGATCGTATACATTGATATACGAAGAAATATTGTTCGTTTAAGCAGAGAATACATACGCATATCGCTTGGTATTTAATACTGCGGCCGGTCTTATCGAACGTACTAGTCCGAAAAAACAGCTTTTACTGTGGCGGATCTAGAAAATTAGAAATATTAATAGTCCGCAAAGGCAGGAAATACATAGGCGAGTATCGTATTCAGTTCTGCAACGAACTAAAAAGACGAAGCGTCCAGTGCTCTGGTCCGCTTAAAATAATACGCAAGACGTATACAAATTTAGTGTTCGCTTACGCAAAGGATACATACGCTGATTATCACATCATATCCTGATACTGCGGCGAATCCAATTGAAATATTTAAGTTAGAAATATTTACAAACAATTGTTCGCAAAGGCAGAGGATATATGTGCGGCTATCGTACTTCCTACTATTGCAGCGGCACAGAAAGATTAAAATTTAAGAAAAGTGGCCTTGCAAACCACTAAATACACTCTCGTAAGTAACAAACGTACTTACGCAGAGCGAAACAGAGATTATTAAAATCTAAGAAAGGTGGCCTGGCAAACCACGAAAAATACACTCTCGTACAGTAACAAACATACTTACGCAGAGCAAAACAAAGATTGTTAAAATCTAAGAAAGGTGGCCTGGCAAACCACGAAAAATACACTCTCGTACAGTAACAAACACACTTACGCAGAGAAAAGATAGATTACTAACATCTATGAAAAGTGGCCTGGCAAACCACGAAATATAAACTCTCGTACAAGTAACAAACATACGTACGCAGAACAAAAAATAGATTACAAAAATCTAAGTAAAGTGGTCCGTCCTTACCACGAGATAAATGCCCGCATGCAAATAGAAAAATCTGAAAGTGAAGACAGATTTTTCTTTATTTTTTTTTGTTTTGCTCAAATACTAATACGGAGCTTAAATACTGATACGGAGCAAATAATACTGATGCGGAGGTGAAATACTGATGCGGAGGTGAAATACTGCTGCGGAGCTAAATACATTGTGCATAAAATAAACAGTGTGTGGATGCTGCAATAAAAAGAAAAATCTAATACTGAAGACAGATTTTTCTTTATTTTATTTTTTTTGCTGAAATACATATACGGAGCTCGAAATACTGATGCGGAGGTGAGATACTGATGCGGAGGTCTGATACTGATGCGGAGGTCAGATACTGATGCGGAGGTCTGATACTGATGCGGAGGTGAAATACTGATACGGAGCAAGGTATATTGCTGCGGAGCTACGAATATATTTGTATATATTTAAAAATAATAAAAATGGAAGATTTAAAATTTCAGCGCCGAATAATTAAAGCATCGTTGACAAGAGCGGTCACTTATTTAGATAAAAGTGGTCCCAACGACATCGTTGACGACGATCGCTATGAAAGATATATTTTATTACTGGAACAATTTGATAAAGTGCAGACTCAAATTGAGAAGCTAGATGAAACAGAAATCGAGAATACTGAGCGTGAAGAATTTGAAAATAAATATTACGACAATAAACTACGATATACATCTATGTTAGCTCCTGTGCGAGACAACGATGAATCCTCAGAAAATAATAGTAACAACACAGTAAATAGCTTCATCAAACTGCCTACAATTGAGTTACCGGTATTTGCTGGTGACTATGATGACTGGCTCTCATTCTACGATACTTTTAATTCTCTTATACATAATAATAGTGCCATACCAAATGTACAAAAATTTCATTATTTGAAATCGTCGTTGAAAGGAGACGCAGCCAACGTTCTACATTCCTTAGAAATATCATCCGACAATTACGCAAATGCATGGCAAATGTTACAAGATAGATACAATAATACGAGAATAATTGTACAGAAACACATAAATGGTATTTTCAACTTGCCAACAGCACACAAAGAAAACGTAAATATTCTTAGGCAGATATTAGACGGTTTTATGAAGCATTTTAGAGCCCTCACAGCACTGAAACGTCCTACAGAACATTGGGATGATCTATTAATATGCATTGTCTCCAAAAAGCTAGACGTTCAGTCATTAAAAGAATGGGAAGCCAAAATACAGTCTACAGAGTTACCTACATTAAAAGAGTTCACGAATTTTCTCACACAAAAATGTCAAACTTTAGAAGCGATCTCAAAAGCCAGCAACACTCAATACAAAACATCAGCGAACGTGTCAACTGACAAGAGTTCAGTATCATGCACATTTTGCAAAGGTTCCCATCTTATTTATAATTGCAGAAAGTTTATAAACCATCCCGTTAATAAACGAATTGAGGAAGCTAAAGCCAAGAAACTTTGCATCAACTGTCTAAAGACAAATCATGTAGCCTTTAAATGTCCAGGGAGACCTTGCAGACATTGTCATAAGAAGCACAACGATTTGCTTCATCTTCAAATAATATCTAGATCTGAGACATCGCCATTGGAGACCAGTTCAAGTTCCACCGGTTCTAGTTCCAGTGTGTCACATCACAGCTGCAATTCAGACGCGAACAGTCACATTTTATTATCCACAGCGTTGGTTAACATTTTAGACCGGAAAGGAAAAACTCATCCCTGTCGAGTTCTTTTAGACTCGGGATCGCAATCACATTTATTAACGTACAGAATGGCGAAAATCCTTGATCTACCGCTAACTAATACACAGATATCTCTATCTGGAATAACACAGTACACTACGAGAATAACGAACACCACCAAGGTTTCAGTTAAATCTCGAAATAATAATTTCAAGGCAAAACTAGATTGTTTAGTACTGGACAAAATATCGGAATGTCTTCCTCTAGTTTCTATATCAAGAGATGTTATTGATGTTGCCAAAAATATCAGATTGGCCGATCCTGATTTTAATATATCCAGAGATGTAGATATGCTAATTGGTGCTGAACTGTTTTATAAACTACAATGTGTTGGACAAATCAAAATAGGTAACAGAGGACCATATTTACAGAAAACTTTATTAGGCTGGGTAATATCTGGAAAACTAATTGCACCACAAACTTCAGTAAACATAACAACGTGCAATTCAGTTACATTAAAACAACTTAATGACAATCTAAATAAATTCTGGGATTTGGAAAATGTCAAAAAGGATAAAGTGTATTCACATGAAGAAAAGCTATGCGAACAACACTTTATTAAAAATACGAAGAGAAACATTGATGGCCCTGCATTTCTAGAACAGAATGCAAGCGAATGGCCTGGTTTGGAACCGCCAACTATTGAAACTTTGCCAGAAGTAAAAAATATTGTTGGGGTTAATGTCAATACAGACAACTGTGATCTGTTTACTAAATACTCTTCTTTAAACAAATTAACAAGAGTAGTGGCATACTGCATCAGATTTAAGAATAATGCACAGGCAAAATGTAGTAATTCTACTACGGAAATAAATACCGGCCATTTAAAATGTTTAGAACTGGAAAGAGCAACAACGGTATTAGTCCAAATTGAAGCCACACTCAATTCTCGTCCTATAACAGCCATTTCAAATGATCCCAATGATTTAACCTTTCTCACACCTTCCCACTTTCTTACTGGTTCCATATCTGCTACGATTCCGGAACCTAGCTTGATGAATACAAAATTAAATTCCTTATCAAGATGGCAATATGTTCAACAAATACGTGAACATTTCTGGAAGCGATGGCACAGAGAATACCTGAATCAACTGCAAAGAAGAAACAAGTGGAATGTCAACACCGAGCAGCAACTACGTCCTGGGCGCTTGGTAATCATCCGAGAAGACAACACTCCTCCTTGCCAGTGGATCCTAGGCCGAGTTTTGGAGACCCATCCAGGACGAGATGGTATTACGCGTGCGGCAACAGTACAGACTTCAAATGGTATGGTGCAAAGACCAAGTGTGAAATTGTGCGTGTTACCAGTGAACGAGGACTAAGTCCCGCGAGTGCTACGTTCTGTTGAAGGCGATGCCTTCAAGGGGGGCGGTTATGTTAAGAACTTAACATCTTTTATTTTATTTCATATTATTGTTTCTTGTTTTACTCGTATATATGAATGTCTTTCTTTATTTTTATGTGTTATCATATTTTTGTAATGTATGTTTTATTTTTCAACTTTTAAAATATATTGTCACTTAATGTATTTTTTACATATAAATATTACGCATACTGATGCGGAGCCCGCTTCGGGCACATACAGTCTCACCAGCCGAATTTATTGTCTGCCGGCAGAGTTACACGACTGTACACCGAAGGCGATGCAAGGCTTCCTATGTGTACGTACGGACGGCAGTGTCTGACATGTGCGTACATAAAGGGGGCCATTAGCTTCTCGAGCGATGCACATGTATATAGGTTTGTTCGGGTTTAATTTTGAACGGTTCCAGAACAGTTCCCGTCAGGCGCGTTTGCAAAATCGTTTTAGATTTCGTAAATGCGCATGACGGGAACATAAACGCGCATGACTAGAACCGTTCTAGAACCGTTCAAAATTAAACCCGAACAAGCCTTATATGTTGTAATCTTATGTTCGATGCAAGAGCGGCCCCGAAATTCTCGGCGCACACCGAACTAAATAAATGTGTATTTGAACTGAATTGGAGTTTTATTTACGGTACTTTCAAACTAGGAAGTTTCCTTAACAATATGAAACAATTGTAGCTTGCCTGTTTTGTTCACCAGAAGTCGATTTTGTCAACGGTGATTGTGAATTAAAAAGTTCTTTTTTTTTATTCTGAAAAAAAAAACGATTGGCTTCCTTACGTATTCTGCATGTTTTTTTGATAAATGTCTCTTCAGTTTTGAAGGTTGCATACTTTCATTAGCAAGTTGTATTTGAAAACATATAACACACTGAGGAAACGGTTCGTCTTATGTGCCAGAGAACACAAACCCACATTTCAAATACTCAGTGTCGTATTTACGGAAGCAGGGTTTTACTGTCGTCGCGTTCCTTCCATTGCCACTACTGCTTAACTTCACTAACACTGTCACCTTTAAGCGTATTACATAAAGCGCTGGTATTGGATAGGAAGCGTTCGTCGCGACCTATAGTTTGGGAACCGCTGCTCTAGAACATAAAAAATTAACAATGTTTTTTCGTTCAACCATCTTTGATTAAAGGAATTTGAAAATAAAGTTATTTAGAGTGTATTGCTTTTAACAAACAGCTGATATATGATCTTTCAGTAAAAGTATTTGGCTTATGGAAATTTGGTGCAAGTTAAATTGTCTCAGGTATGGCAATAGAAAGTACAATAGCTAACCGGTCTACCGATTTCAATTCTTTATCTATCGAAATCGGTAGACCGGTAAATCATAGTAAAAATTGGTAGATCTGCCGAAAAATCGGAAGACCTGGCGCCACATCAGAAGAAGAACCGCTCTTAAAAAATGGGAAAACTTTCAAACTCTGTCAGACATTCGAAAAACTATTGGTTCTTAGGGCCACATTAAAAATAATTACTAGCGGCTCAGCAATTGCTAGGCTGCAGGCCCATATCAAAAAACTTGGTACTTTATTCGGTCCAAACGTCATTTTATTATTCATTGATGACAGTTTCAATTTCGAGCTCAGTCACAATATTCCGAATTATTGCCTTGATTAATATTATAAATACTGATCAAGTAATTTGCAAAGCGATTCAATATATCTTGCTGGTTATCGAATATGTTATCATTCCGTTGAATCGATCCTGAAATACTTTCTCACGTTAGAATTCAGCCATTTTAGCACATTTTACATTAGAATTTCTCTTAAGTGGGGAAAGTTATTGAAAATCTAATTCTATAGAAGCATAGAACCAACTTTCCTCTTATTACAGACACATTTTCGTCAAGAAAGATCCTACAGTAATGACACAATCAATTGGCAGCACAACCCCGGCGCGTCTTCACAAATCCGACCGTATGAACAGCCTTAACACAAAGATACGCAATTTTACTATAGCGTTGCGCATCTTTATATATTCCTTCAATCAAGGGCGAGATATTTGCAAAAAAGTAGTATTCGGTAAAAGTAAAGTGTTACTTCCGGTCCGAATTTTGAAATTTTTTATATAAATACTTTTATACACATAATGTATCTGCCTAGTAACCATAATTTGCGAGATATTTTCAAAACACTTATTGTCTAGATTAAAAGACATACTTCCGCTAGGGATTTCGAAAACCTTTTTTAATAAGTTTTCTTGAAATTTCATTTTGAGTACATTTGTATACTTTACTGAATTAATTTGCACAGCAATTCAATATATCTTGCGGGTTACCGAATATGTTATCATTCCATTGAATCGATCCTGAAATTCTTCAACCACCTTGTTTAGATAGAATAAATAACCAGAACTTCTCAGGATCATCGGCCATGAATGTCTCCATTTTCAAAGTATAATCCCTCTATAATACGCATTTCTTATTTGCTTTTTAACAACAGTTCTGTAAAATTTAAATTCAGATAAGAAATAATCTCTACCAGTTCTCAACAAGCCATCACGAATACTGATTGAATTTGTATATTTCAGCTGGTACATCAATGTCAAATGTTATATGTATTTATATATTTATCACTAGAAAAAATACATTATCATAACATGGACTTAACAATAGTATGCCATCGATATACGTAATACCAAATCTTATCTATTTTCAAAATTTTATTTCGATAATACAATATGGAAATGGTTAATATTACCTTATCAGTTTCAACAAGTTAGTTCCCGTATTAGTACTTTCTCAATAGCAGTGTCATTGTGAGTGTCTAACAATTAAATATGTTTAGAGAATATTGTTAATACATATATCTGTAATAGTAGTAAAAGTGTCCGAAGAGTGTGGATATTTCATTAATAATTTTATATATTTATATATTGCGTAAAAATAACCAATTGGAGTGAACATCACATAATGTAATGGAAAAATAATATGCAATTAATATTGTAATATTACAAGGTTTCGAGGTAAATTTTACTTAATCATATAGTTAACTTGAATTCTCCATACACATTTATATTTTCCACTATGTGATCTCTATGTAATCTTAACCCAACAATATTATTTATATAGTATTAAGAATTCGTGGTCTAATAATATAACTAAATAACAATAATTAGTGTTTTTAGTTGTTTCAATTCATGAATATATACCATGTATTGTCTTTATTTGTTGCAGATATAGTACAGCACCAGCTAGCAACAATGCTACTATGGTTTTGACGAATGCACTTTTATTAGGTATGTTATCTTTGAAGTTCTGTCTGTTGTAAACTGCTGATATTGTGCTTGTCTTAAAATGAAATAAAAAAATGAAGTGTGGATTCCACACGACTTTCTTATGTGTGTGGGGGGGGGTGCGCAAGCGTTTTAAATTATACAGAAGTTAAGTTTAAAATACTTTTATATTCTGAAAAAAATAAACTTGCGAACAAAAGTGTTACATCAAGTCCGAATACTTTGCGAGATCGTTGATTAAAAGAATACATAAAGATGCGCCACTACATAGCACTGAGCGTAGCCAAAACTGGATCCGAGATCTATAGCGACTGCATCAGTCGTTTGGGTCCGAGATTCGAAACAGCCCGAGACAGATGTTTCTCGGCAAGGGGTTTGCGGGACGACTTAAGGCGGTTCACCCAGTTGATGTGCAACCCGCAAAATCTTGAGGGTGGAAGCAGGAGGTAGGCTGTAGGAGTACCACGATATTCTATCTGTCTCTTCTTAAAAGAAGACGGAGCAGGATTTTTGTTCAGGCCTGGGCGAAGTTAAAATCATGTAAACGAGTGTGAATTGATTCAAGCACGAATCAGTCAAACTAAGATTTTGCTTACTTCACGAACAATCAAAAAATAGGAAATATATTGGAATATCGACTGAATAGCGCATATGGTTCATCTTGCTGTAAAGAAATTGTTTAAATAAATTCTAAAGGCTCCTAAACTTGTGAAAGTCACTCATTTTTGACATTATATCTCCCCCGCCTTGAAAACGAAGCTAGATAGAGCAAAATTGTATAGTACCTTTTTTGTAAAACATGAAATTCTCTACAAAAAAGTTCGCGACGAGCCCATAGTGAAGTTTGATAGTTTAGACGTGAGAGGTAAAAGAAAGGAAATATAAGGAAGTTCGGTATGTAGCGGTCTGGACCAGTCATTTGTAGAGCAGTGACCGGCCGAATTCGATTATAAAATTAATAACGTCACGGGTCTAGTAGCAGAATCACTATATGCACACTTGTTCTGCATTAGCAAATATATGTATATTTCCATCCTTCTCTAAAATTGTGGTCCTGAGCACGGTCATTGACGGTCATTTATTTGGTACATATATCTATCCCAAGCAGCAAAATCACAATTTTAGAGAAGGATGAAAATATGTATTTGCTAATGTAGGACAAGTGTGCATGATTTTGCTATTAGGGTATTCTTGTTTATTACTTCTTCCTATTATAAACACTGTTTGAAAATGTGAATATAATAAAAGTCATGAAGACTAATTTTTTGATAGCAATTCTTTTTCTTTATTAAAGCAGATTACGTTATTTCAACTACATAAGGTATAATATATATAATGTGAGTTATAGGTATAGTAATATATTTTTAAAAAATTATCCGTGCAAACCAAGAAAGGGAAAGGTCTAACAGATTCCGTATCAGAATAAAAAAATTAAATTTAAATTGATGTGATACACTATATAATGAATGTACACATAAATATTTAACAACTTTGTCTGAAAATGAATAAGCTGTTGATTTTATTGATATTATATACAAACATGTGTTTAATTAGGAAAAAATTAAACTCTAACCTCGCTAACTAAAATGCATAACTTCTCACGACACAAGTCCCACAACAAAACAAATTCAGGCTACTTTTGTACCATGGTCTTGTTTGTTAGCTACGAGAAACATCCTGACGGACATTATCTACACTTATTTTGAATGAAAAAAATGAGGTGTGGCCACCACACGACTTTCTTATACGTATGAGCGTTTCAAAGTATACAATTTTAAGAATTTTTATTTACAAAAATTATTCAAAATCCTATACTAAGTACTTTCATTCTTTTAATAAATCGGTATAGAATGCATACTTTGCAAGATATTCGAAAAAAAGTGCTACTCGCGAAGAGCAAAAGTGTTACTTCCGGTCCGAATTTTGAAATTTCATGTATACAAAAAATATTGAAAATCCAATTCTAAATACTTTTGTACTCTTAATAAATATATATAGAATGCATAATTTACGACATATTTGCAAAAAATCGCTATTCGGTAAGAGTAAAAGTGGTACTTCCGGTCCAAATTTTGAAATTTTTTTTATACAAAAGATATTTAAAATTATCATTTGAATACTTTTATACTCGTAATGTACTTGCCTAGAAAGCATGACTTGCGAGATATTCGCAAAAGAAAAATTTTCGATAAGAGTAAAAGACCTACTTCCGGTAGGAATTTCAAAAAAACTTTTTTAAGACAATTTGTCTCAATATTAATTTTGAGTACATTTGAATTCTTTATAAATTTGTTTAAACTTAGTAATTGACAAAATATTTGCAAAATTCGATTTTTTCACAGAAGTAAACTACTACTTCCGGTCTACCGATTTTACTGAAAAACTAATCAGATCTCAAGAGGGAGATTATATACGTAAATACAAGATTTGGAATAGATATCTATAGCGGTTTGATCGCTATTGTGGTCACACACAGACAGACAGACGCACAGACACACAGCACAGACACAGACATTTTTTAAAAACCACTTTTTTGGTATCAGGGGACTTCAAAACGTGGACATCTGCAAAAATCTCGAGGTCGATAATTTTCGTCATCACAATACTTCTTTATACTACGTATAAGAAAGTAAAAGAATTGAAAAAGTCAGCGTTATTGCGTGTAATCTCGAAGTTAGATTTAAGTGTTACGCTAAGAGAAAAAAATTGTAAAGATTAAAGTGAATTATCCAGTGTAGAATAGACAAAGAAAATAGTGAGACGAGTGTTGAACCGTTTTTTTTTAAATAAATAGGATATGAAATACTTGAATGTGTAACGTACATTAACGGATAATAATTATCACAAATATACATATATCCATTTATACGTAAACGTATATGAATATATGTACGTGTAGAGATACACAGCATACACTTAGGTGTCATTACCAACAGCGAACGCACAGACACCGGTGTTTCGGCCTTTGAGGCCTCTTCAGTGTACGTGGTGCTGCTGGCAATGATCCACAACTAAAACCGTGTCCTATGTCCGTTGAATCGCAGAAGTCGGTTTTAGTTGTGGATCATTGCCAGCAGCACCACGTACACTGAAGAGGCCTCAAAGGCCGAAACACCTGTGTCTGTGCGTTCGCTGTTGGTAATGACACCTACATATATTCATATACGTTTTGTTTTTGTTTGAAAAAGACAATTAAGTACTTACAACTGTTGTAAAAATGGGTGTACAGTTCTTACAGTTTTTAACTGAAGGTATAACCAAAAACCAAATCTTTCTACGTCTAGTTTTAAAATTATAATCATACTCGGCTAGTAGATAAACAGTAATATTATATTTAGAAAATTTGTTATTCAGAAGTTATAAAAACAAATAGATCAGTACAAAAATCTTGACATAACAAATACACTTAACTACACACAAAAGAAAATTGCTTATACATCAACTTTTGTATAAATAGAGTTATTTCTGCGCTTTATGTTGCCAGTTGCATTCTCTAATGACAAATCAGCAAAAATCTCCCATCATGACGGGATCCCACCTTCCTTGATATTGTTTATTCATTTTTGCAATCTCTTGATGGAGCCTTTCCTCCTGTTGATCACTCGTCTTTACTAAATTAGCAGGAAAGAAATCCAAATGTGCATAGAAAAAATGAACTTTCAGCGACATCCGACACCCTAAATTTTTATAGTTTTCTAGCAAATTAGCCATGATATCATGGTAGTTTTAACTCTTTTGATTTCCCAGAAAATATTTGCAAACATTTTTAAAAGAAGTCCATACTGCCAGCTTTAGTGCTTTGACAAACTGTTTAATCAATCCTAATTTAATGCGTAAAGGGGGTAGTAGAATCACCAAATTAGAATCCACTAACGGCTCAAATATTTGGTAAACCGTCCTTGCAGTCCAAGTAATAAGGAAATAACCTTCACCACAGATTTGCCAAAAATGATTTGAATGAGATGTAATATAGTTGACATAGTGTCATACGTTTCTATTATATTTCTAAAATGAGCTATTAGAATTGATGATTTCGAGTTATCATTATAAAGTAAAACGGCTTTGAGACATGTTTTCGATGAGTCGATAAACAATCGCCATTCTGCAAGGTTATATTTCATACTCATATCACACAAAATTGATTTACATCATTACAGTAACAATATCTTTCAACTTTGTATAATGAACTGAATTTTTCGTGACGATTCTTCAATACAGAGATTCTTGTAGTGGAATGTAAAAGATTCCATTCTTTTAATCGATATCCAAAAATTTGTGAGTTTTTGTGGTTAAACTCAAATCCCATATCAAATCATTCAGATCTGATTGAGTATCGGGAAGTGGTTCGTCAGAAGGAACATACGCCAGATCACTTAAAAATTACACATTGAAAACATCATTTATATCTTCCTAGTCCGTAAAATTTGCAGAAGAATATGAATGCATGGAGTTGGAAGCTCACAATCAGTTCTTTTCAACGGTTTGCTTACAGATGGAATCTGGATATATTACTTTGTGTCTATTTCTTTTTAAAAACCCTGCAATTTTTACAAGACAGAAATAACAGTCCGTGGCATGATCTTCTAGTTCACGCCAAATCTTAGCCTTTCTGACAGGACTTTAGAAGAATTCTTGTTTTTGTTGCACTGATGTGTATTCATATTTTTCACCCATAATTAAAACTCCCTGCTTGAAATAACGCACGACACAATCCACTTCGTGATCAAAATTCATTATAATCGATGAATAAAATTTACGAATTCTGAAGTTTACTTTGAGTAAATTAACTACATTTTTGTTAAAAATAAAACAGTATATTCTGTGGGTAGGCATCGTTAGTTGGAAAAAGAACTTTTAGTGTTAATAAATAACAAAATAAACAACAACCGTAACCTGTAATACTGTCAAATGTTATCAAATGACTAGCGAAGTTCAAACCATGTTTCATGTAAGCCAACATCCGATGTTAATATTTCTAGTAAAACTCGTTGAAATAGCGCAAACATTATTATTTTTAATTAATATTAATCAATCAAATAATCCTGTAATTATTATTATACACGTTGGACAACCCAGGTTCTCGGCATGATCTAAATATGGTATAGGAAATAGTCGTGCGGTGTTGCCATCGCTGTTTTTATATTCACCCGTCTCGTGTTTAATATTTCTAATATTTCGGTACGGATCGAGACGCTGTTGTTGTTGTCGATTAAGTAAATATTACGTAAATGCTAATCACTAATAATGCATGAAGCGATATTTCTCATATTAATAAAATATTGGTGTAGATATTTACAATATATAATACTGACAAAGTGTTTTCATATTTTAAAAATTGAAAGAGGGTTTTGTCATATAATAAAATGTATTCTAAAGAAAATAAATACAAGCTATATTCTAAACAGTAAACAAAAGAAATGGATTCTAAATAATGTGAAAAATTAATAAAAAAATTCTAATATTATTTAATGAAGCGCTCAAAAATCCCTCCATTTTCCGCTTCACAGTAACCTAGCCTATCATAAAATTCTCGACGTACATTATTTACAGTTTGGGGTGGAATGATGTTGCATATTTGTGTAATTCGCATTCGTAACTCTGGTAATGTTTTAGGCCTTTCGTGTTGATGTCCGGAGATCATCTGTTTTAAAATTCCCCACAGAAAAAAATCGTTGGGTGTTAAGTCAGGAGATCTAGGTGGCCAGCGTATATTGCCCCTGGTGCAAATGTGGCGATGAGGAAAATTTAAATTAAGAAATTCCAATACTATTCTGGCGTTATTGGCCGGACACCCATCTTGTTGGAACCAAATTTCCTCAAGATTACCAGTCACATTGCGTACAGCAGGTATAATATATCATGATGCAGTAATTGCAAGTATGCCTGGGCGTTTAAAGTGCGATTTATGAAAAATGGTCCTATAATATGGTTACCCAAAATTCCTGCCCAGACATTTAGCTTCTGTGGGTACCGCGTTTTTTGCTGTTAAATTGATATGTTTATTTTCCCGAGACCAATATCGGACGATGGACGGATTGTGGTGACCATAAAGCGAAAAAGAGGATTCATCCGTGAACAAGATATTTCGGACAAAATTATCATCCTCGTCGCATTTTTCCCTCATAGCCTCACAAAAGTCAAGGCGATGAACTTGATCATGTTGGAAAATTTCCTGACTCTTTTGTGTCTTAAAGCACTTATATTTATGTCGCTTCAAAATATTCCTAACTGTAGTTCTTGGAATGTTCACGTTTTCGGATATTTGACGGCTCGAACACGGTTCATTTGCTTCAACAAATGCACATAGTTGCACCTCCCGCTCCGTTCTTTCGTCAGAAAAAGGACGTTCCTGCCTATCGCTATTTGCATTTACAACAGCTAGTAATATAACCGGACTTTTCGAAACGATGGACGATATTTAAAACTGTTTGGCGGTTTGGAACTGGTCTATCGGAATACGAAAACACAAAACGCCCAACGACTGCTTCTGCACTTGGAGAAGAATAATACCATTTAATGATACTTATTTGCTCCTCTGTTGTATAAGTAGATATCACAAAGAAATGTGAAACTCAATATTTTAAATTGTTACGTGTAATAGCCCGTCTGACACGATCATTTTTAATGTACTATGGTGGACTCACCAAGGTGGACACCTAATGTACCCTGTGTAACAAGTACTTAGTACATTACATTGGTATAAGTCAAAGTGACACAAGTGACTGAAACGCCACTAATTGAAACCATATTTACAATACATAAAAATAAAAAAAATACTATAGCAACTAAAAGGTGTCCACTTTAAAAAGTCCACCGTTGTACATTTATATGTCAATTATTGAAGTAATGACAAATTGACAGAAAAATGTACATAAACACTCAGTGTCAGTATTACACATTCTAAATATCAACACCAATATTTTATTAATATGAGAAATATCGCTTCATGCATTATTATTGATTAGCATTTACGTAATATTTACTTAATCGGTAACAACATACTCCACAGCGTCTCGATCCGTACTGAAATATTAGAAATTAGAAATATTAAACACTGGACGGGTGAATTAAGAATTGCGACGGCAACACCGCACGACTATTTCCTATACCATTTCATATACGATATTTAGATCATGCCGAGAAGCTGGGTTGTCCAACGTGTATAAATATAATATATTCTATATAATAAAATTATAAATTTAGTAATATAGAAGGTAATTATTTTCGTTTATGACGAAAGTGGATTTTTTCGTGCGTTCTACTAGTATAACATCATATAAGAATAAAACGCTTCAGTTAAAACATAGGGCCTAGAATAATTATAATACGTTCAGTTTGGAGTCTCCACCCATTCGGTAGTTGAAGCTAAGATTCACTATGCAGCGCCACTTTCCAGTGGTTTAAATAAGCAGATTTGGTGAATGCAAGGTTTACGGTGCCAATTGATTACACATTTATTGAAGGATGTATTTTATTTCTGATTTTTGTAAGATATTTGCAAAAGACAAATCTATGCATCTATAGAAATACTTTCTCGATATAAGTTCATATTTTTTCTTATAGACACGTTAAAATTCAGCCATTTTAGCACATTTTACATTAGAATTTCTCTTAAGTGGGGAAAGTTATGGAAAATCTAATTCTATAGAAGCATAGAACCAACTTTCCTCTTATTACAGACAAATTTTCGTCAAGAAATATCCTACAGTAGTGACACAATCAATTGGCAGCAAACCCCTGCGCGTCTTCACAAATCCGACCGTATGAACAGCCTTAACGGAAAGATACGCAATTTTACTATAGCGTTGCGCATCTTTATATATTCCTTCAATCAAGGGCGAGATATTTGCAAAAAAGTAGTATTCGGTAAAAGTAGAGTATTACTTCCGGTCCGAATTTTGAAATTTTTTATATAAATACTTTTATACTCATAATGTATCTGCCTAGCAACCATAATTTGCGAGATATTTTCAAAACACTTATTGTCTTAGAGTAAAAGACATACTTCCGCTAGGGATTTCGAAAACCTTTTTTAATAAAATTTTCTTGAAATTTCATTTTGAGTACATTTGTGTGTTAATCAGAATAAAGAGCGCGTATTTCTGGCTTTGAATGCAGGCAGGCATTATATCGACTACAATCCATAGTGGATATTATTACTATAAAATAACTTGCCTGTATTAATTTTTTATTCATTATAGTCATAGATTAAAGACGAATGCCATTAAATTAATAATTTATTATATTGTATTTTTATGCTTTGTTAAACGTTTTACAGAAATATAAATATTTATATTAAATCGTATTATTTACATGAATATAAACAGTTTAAGCGATTCCAGTTTGTGATTTTATTTAGATTTTTCCTCCTTCCTATAAATTCGGTAGATATGATAGCTTATTCGGTAGAAATGAAGAAAAATCGGTCGATCTACTGAAAAATCGGTAGACGGAAGAACGCTGTCGCTGACAAAGGACAGGTCATATCAATGCATGCCTACGCATGCGAACGCGAACGAATGTCGATATATTACACGATTCACCGAATTTTATAGACAAACCTCGTAGCTATTTATTAAATCATATTTTGTGGGTAATGCATTATACTAGATTTTCTGATAAATGTAGAATAAACATGTCTTCTTATTTGGTATGGAATAGCAAGAAACATGTATTTATAAAAAAAATGTATAAAAAATAACTTAATGTAAATCAGATCAAGTAGGCAGTACACCTACATATTTACTACATAATTTTTCTGCTGGTTGTAATGAAAATGAAACGTTATAATAATCGAATACTAAAATCATGAATAACCACTTATATTTTTAAATAACCCTATTTTTATTTCACCTGAAAAGGTAACTTTTGATTATACGAAGGCCTGAAATAAGAATATTGTTATTCTAATATGTAGAATTTTTTTGAAATATACAAATTGAGAATTCTGAATTGCCCAATAAGAACCGTTTGAAATTTAAATAAAGAAAATCTAATTATTACTTCAGCTTAATTCCTGTATATTCATTCATCAACTTATTTGGTTGCTTAAAAAATTCCTTTTTCTATAAAGCCAGAAATAAATTATGCTAATGTAGTATTAATATTCCTGTTTGTATGTATATACGTTTTCCGCAGAAAGTGTTAGTAATACGATAATTTTTGGCATCTTCTCAAACAAGATGACTAACATGTATAATTACTCTAAATTAATAATCAGACAGGCAATTAAAATTATTTTGTACGCATATCGAGTCATCGTCCTAACATTTTAGAATAACAGAGGAGCATCAATATAAAGTAACATTTCGCGATTAGCTGCCGTGTTCTAGAGGCGTCTAAAGTATACAGTTACAAGCGCGGTTATCTTAATCGCTCGGTGCCATTTATTGAGCTGGTCACGGCTCAGTGACTGGGCTTGTTAGGAATTTCTCCATCGCATGGAATTTCAAATGAATTTATATATATATATATATATATATATATATATATATATAAATTCATTTGAAATTCCATATATATATTATATATATATATATATATATTTGCTATTCTTTGTTGCCGTATTTATATATTGTTTGACCTCTTGATGAGAATAATTGGGATTTTTCGGCAAGTAATTAATCAAACACGCTTTAGAAAATCATAATGTTTGCATTTATTTTTACGTTTCGACCTTCTTTTTTTTTGGTCTTCCTCAGAAAAGACATATACAGCCGAGAAAAATTATTTTTTCCAAAAACACGTAACACACAATGTCCTTGCAACCTCTTTTAGAAAATATCCCAATTATTCTCATCAAGAGGTCAAACAATATATATATATACATATATACAGGGTGTTTAAAAAAGATGCGGCAATATTAAAGAGGTTGATTGTCCAGGTCATTTTATACAAAAAAGTTTATAATAAACAAGGTCCGCAAACGCTTCGTTACCGATCTACAGCGTGTTGAAGTTTAATTAAAAGAAACAGTAAAAATTAGATTTCTCCAAGACGGCATTAAAGATCATAATAAAATTTTAGGCGTGTTATTTTTCAAGAAAAAAGTAGGACGCCGCTGATTTCTCTAAAAATAAAAATATGTTTCTATTCTTTGTTTAATTGTGAAGAAAAAAGCTCTCTTAACTTTCTATCATACGACGTACCGTTTTTGAGTAAAAAAACACATTTTAGTGCATGTACATTTATTACAGAATTTTTTTTTTAAATAACAAGGGTTTTATTTAAGGGCAAAAACAAATATTTTACCATACCAACAATTTTAGCAGGCAAAAATTACAATAACTGTGCAAAGTGACCACCTCGAGCCGGATGCAAGAATCCAATCTTCTCCTCATCGACTGGCGAACTCTCTCAAAAACAACAGGATCGGTTTCAGTTGAGTTGCACCCAGTAATGATTCGATTTCTTAAGTCTTCTACGTTTTCCAATGGAGTAGCGTACACCAATGACTTGAAATGGCCCCACAGGAAAAAATCCAGGGGATTTAAGTCCCGGGATCGTGCAGGCCATAAGTGTGGTCCACCTCGGCCAATCCAGCGATTTCTGTATGCTTGTGTTAATAAATCACGAGTTACTTGACTAAAGTGGGCTGGTGCGCCATCGTGCATATACCACATTGCATCTATAATTGCTAATGGTACGTCCTCCAGAAATCCAGGGAGCGTGTTTTCCAAAAAGTTGCGATACACCTCTCCGGTTAGTCTCCTTGGTAAAAATACCGGTCCAATTAGGCAGTCACCCACAATCCCAAGCCAAACGTTCAAAGAAAATTGAAAACGATTTTCAACAATTTCATGTGGATTTTCGTCACACCATACATGGTTATTATGGAAATTGCGTATTGCATTTCTTGAAAAATTCGCTTCATCGGTGAACAGAATCAACATCAGGAATTGAGGGATTTGAACCATTTTCTGCAAAAGCCATTCACAGAATGCAATGCGAGGAGGAAAATCAGCAGGAAGTAATGCTTGAACGCGTTGTATATGTAATGGGTACAACAAATTTTCCTTCAGAATGTGCCAAATAGTTCCATTACTTACATCCAAAGCGTCAGCAATTTTTCGAGTAGAAGTACCTCGATCTTCTTCAATCATGTCTAGCACATCCTCTTCCAGCTCTACCGTTCTTGCTGTCATTGGTCTTCCTGCTCCTCCATTTCGTCTTAATGTGCCTGTTTCATAAAAACGCCGATGAATACTTTCGAAAGTTTTTCTATCAGGAGCAATACGGCCAGGAAATCTTTCAGTATACAACCGCCTAGCTTCTAATGCATTTCCATCAGCAAGTCCATAAATGTAGTGCATGTCGGTCATCTCTGCATTTGTATACCGATTCATGATAAGGAAATTCAACAAATTCGACACATACAAAATTATTAATCATATGTCATTCAATATGTCAGTGAATAAAACAGGACTGTTTAAAAATATTTTTGTAAGCATGATAAATGTACATGCACTAAAATGTGTTTTTTTTTTTTACTAAAAAACGTTACGTCGTACGATAAAAAGTTAAGAGAGCTTTTTTCTTCACAATTGAACAAAGAATAGAAACATATTTTTATTTTTAGAGAAATCAGCGGCGTCCTATTTTTTTCTTGAAAAATAACACGCCTAAAATTTCATTATGATCTTTAATGCCGTCTTGGAGAAATCTAATTTTTACTGTTTCTTTTAATTAAACTTCAACACGCTGTAGATCGGTAACGAAGCGTTTGCGGGCCTTGTTTATTATAAACTTTTTTGTATAAAATGACCTGGACAATTAACCCCTTTAATAGTGCCGCATCTTTTTTAAACACCCTGTATATATATATAATATAGACGAAAATCTGGGTAATATCGGCTTTCAGTATTATAATTAAAATTAAATGGGGGCACAAATACGCCACCAACAGTACAACTTTAAAGAAACACGTAAATAAAACAAACCATTCCTTTAATTACAAGCAAACAACAATATTAGCTACCGAACATAACAGTAAATCAAGAAATATACTTGAAAGCCTAAACATTAAAAAAACATAAAAACGCAATAAACGACAGAGCCGACACACAAAATATATCTCAAATATATTTTTCAATAATATAAAATCTGTCAGGATGCGCCGCTGTACTTACATTTGCGAGTAGATAAAACTTTCAACCATAAAAGTAAAAAAACATTCATACATACTTGGACATCTTCTATTGCACTTCAATAAATATTTTTCAAAGAGACACAAAGGAAACATTACTATTTAAAAGAATATAATTATTCAAAAATATGCAAAGCAATTGTTGTATATACCGTAGTCGACATATTTTAATTTCTGATTCGAAAGTAGAAAGAGGAAAAGAGCGCGACGAAATAAACTAAAGATAAACATAAGTGAGGCTGCCAAGACAGTACACTCGACAAACGTTTCCTATGAAATGTTAGGCGTGAGGGTCCCCCGACACTGCGTTGCTCTCCCACCACTGTTAGCAAGCAGGCATCGCTGCATATTATAAGGTCATCTTCTGCATGGGATAGAAGTGTAAACCGAAATTAAAATTTGACGACTACGGTATAGACAAAAACAAACGAATAATTTATATAAAATACGACTGCTTCATTTTATATCTATACACCCTGTCCAGTTTAAAATGCAGTACATGGGGATATTGGAAACCGTTGGAGATACA
The DNA here is from genome assembly GCA_963170755.1 of Amphimallon solstitiale. Taxonomy (NCBI): domain Eukaryota; kingdom Metazoa; phylum Arthropoda; class Insecta; order Coleoptera; family Scarabaeidae; genus Amphimallon; species Amphimallon solstitiale. The sequence goes on along the minus strand of OY720682.1, from coordinate 75,499,383 downwards.
ACGTCGCGTCGGTTAAATGGGAGAAAAGTTGCGTATTCATTTGTCCATGAATAATCCGACATCAGATTTTGAAATTTTGTTTCATTGGGCAGATACAGGGTGAAAAAGAAAAAAATGCATTTTTGAGAATCTTCCATATTTTGTTTCCTAGAAGAGATAAATTTACAAAAGTTGTAAGGTAGGGATAACAAGTCATGAGGATTTTAAAAATGATTAAAAAAAAATCTAGGTCTATTAGATTTTGCGTGACAATAATCAACTTTTGTTTTTCTTATGGCAGCCATATTGGATTTTGACATTTTTAATATCTTCAAAAAAAATGCTATTCAATGATGTATAACATGTTTATGTTCAAGATAGTAAAAACATGAAAAATAGAGAAAGTAAGATTTTAACATAGTAGGCCGTGATAATAAATGTGACATTTGTATTAAACAACTCTAAAAGCTGTGACGTTTATTCTGAACTGTCAGTAATCTTATTGTTAATCTCATTGTATTGTTATAAGTATCTGTACTGTGCAAACCTAAGATGGATCGTTTTACAAATAGTGACAAATATCAAATGCTGGAGTGTTTTATTTTGTGTGGACGAAATGGTGAATTGGCTGCAGAAATGTATTTCGATAGATACCCTGAAAGGCGGCAGCCAGAAAAAAGCATTTTTCGCCGATTGCGTGATAATTTGATAATGCATGGAAGTTTTGTCAAACCCAAAAAAAGGCAAAACTATGAAAATAATGAAAATATTGTTCTTCAAGCAGTAGTTGAAAATCCCCGTACGTCTTTACGGTTAATTGAAAATACAGTTGGCGTCGCTAGGTCAACAGCTGGTACCATTTTAAAGCGTGCCAAATTCAAACCTTATCGTGAAAGAGCCAGTCAAGGGCTTCAAAATGGTGGCGAAATATGGAGAGCACAATTCTGTCATTGGTTCATCGAAAAAACATAATGAAAATCCAAACTTTTTTGCGAAAATTTTATGGTCTGATGAGAGTCGATTTACTAACTCTGGAATGTTTAATCGTAAAAATACTATCTTTTGGTCCGATGAAAATCCACACCTAGTTCGTGGCTTTAGACAGCAAGTCAGATGGGGATTTAATGTCTGGATCGGCGTTATTAATAATAATAATAATAATAATAATAAGAGAATTTATTGGCATTTGAACAAGATAATATACATACATTGGAAAATATGTAACATATAAACTAATGTAACTAGCATATAAAATAAATGTATATATATATGGATAGTTGCCTCTTGTCCCTAGCCAAATAGACTAAGTCGCCGTATTGTGATCATATCTTAAAGATATGATCACTTAGCGTTCTACCCTTAGCCTAGTAAATAAAGTGGTAGTGAAATAAGGAATATTAATCACAAACATAGCCAGAGAAATGATTATAATGCTTATTGAAGACTAACCCACGAAAAATTACGTTTGGTAAAAGAAAAAGAAAAAGAAAGAAAAAAACGAAGAAGAAGATGATTTAGAGAAAAAAAGAAAAAAAAACACATATATACATATGTATATACATACATACAACCACATACACACACATACTCAAAATTCATATCCACATATCCACATATATGCGTACACACCTAGATATAATTATATGACGTACTGCTTTAATCAATATTCAGAAGAAGTTTCATAATAATTTAATCCTGTTTAGCTAGTGCTTTTGTTAGTTGTTTCCGGAGTAAATATCCTGAAACATTTAGATCTATTGTTGGGAGAATAACCCATGTTATCGGTCCATTCTTTTTCAATGAGAATTTAAATTCTGAAAGGTATTTAGAACTTTTGCGCACACATGTTGCTGAACGAATTGAAGAACTTCCACTTGCCACGTTGCAAAATATGTATTTTCAGCAAGACGGAGTGCTTCCACACAATTCCTTGTTGGTTACAAATTATTTAAATAATCAATATTACAATAACTGGATTGGTAACCGAGGGCCAATAGGGTGGCCTGCTAGGTCCCCGGACCTCGCACCTCTTGATTTTTTTGTATGGGGCTATCTGAAAAACAAGGTATATTCGAGATCTTATGAAAATGTGGAAGAATTACGTCAAGCAGTTGAAGAAGCAGTGAATGGAATGACACCGAACATGGTTAGACAATCTTGTGAGGCAGTACTAACACGATGTAGATTGTGCATACGAATGAACGGGGGCTTATTTGAACAGTTGTTACATTAATGATTCAGCTACCTAACCACCTTTATTTAATGAATACTAATAAATAAAATGTTAAAGTTATTTTAACAGTACTTGGAGACTTGTTATTTTTTGTTTTTTTATCAGTATACACTTAAGATATCCACAGTTCCATGGCCTACTATGTTAAAATCTTTCTCTATTTTTCATGTTTTTACTATCTTGAACATAAACATGTTATACATCATTGAATAGCATTTTTTTTGAAGATATTAAAAATGTCAAAATTCAATATGGCTGTCATAAGAGAAACAAAAGTTGATTATTGTCACGCAAAATCTAGTTGACCCAGATTTTTTTTTTAATCATTTTTAAAATCCTCATGACATGTTATCCCTAGCTTACAACTTTTGTAAATTTATCTCTTCTAGGAAACAAAATATGGAAGATTTTCAAAAATGCATTTTTTTCTTTTTCACCCTGTATCTGCCCAATGAAACAAAAATTTCAAAATCTGATGTCGGATTATTCATACACAAATGAATACGCAACTTTTCTCCCATTTAACCGACGTTGTATCTCCAACGGTTTCCAATATCACCATGTACTGCATTTTAAACTGGACACCTGGTATATACTTGCATGGTTTGCGAAAACTATTTTGTAAAATCTTCATATTTTAAAAGTCAAGTCCGCTGAACGAGTTTATATTTTTATTAAAAATAAATTGATATGGTCAGCATTCAGTAATTTTGAAAAATTATCTGGAGGAAAATTGTTTTTCTCGAAGAAATTAAGGTAAAATTTAAAAATAGTTTTTGCAAATTCATAATTGAGTACTTTTGTATTGTATTGTTTATGGCAATTTACTTAGATTTATTAGTTTATGCGATATTCGTAAAATTTCACTGATACAAATTCTTTTGCGTTTCCGCTTTTCGAACCGTATCGTATTTAACATCAAACGTTGTGCTTAAAATTTTCAAAGTTTTGGTAAACGCTTCTATTATTAAACGTCTCCTTTCATTATTGATTTTATTGTATACCATATTTTTTAAATGTATTAATGTCACTAAAATGAAACAAATATTTGTGACCAACTTAACTGACAGCGATCGTCCTTTCTTTTGTTCATAGCAGACTTCATATTGAATAATATTTTCATTTCATTTGGAGATTAGAAATGTTCCGATGACCACCGAACATTCTATTGATGATATCAGAATTACTTATGAATTGATTTGGACTGTATAATTTCTAAAAATAGCGCAAACTATTCAAAATTGTTGGTACTTAATTATTTTTCCATCTAAAACATCCTTAAATTAAGAAGCAGAAGAACAAACACTGCTTTCTTAAAATATTGCTATTTAAATTGTAATCCATCATTTAAACATAATCTTTTTATGATTTTATGGGTGAACTTATTTCTGAAGACGTATTATTATTTATTTAAGATCGTTATTAACATACTATTTTTTGTTACAGGTTTAGTCCTTGTTTCAATATGCACACCGGTATGTATATCAGAAGTACAAAGAAGACGATCTCAGTCACAAGAGACCACAACTATTTCAGTTGAGAGAAAAACAGTAGAAACGCAAAATATAAGTAGCACAACCCAAAAATTATCTACAACCACATCAAAACCAAAGACTGACATAACAAGCAACAAACCAATAGAACAGAAAGGAAAGAGGGGTGCCACTAAATATGCTGATACGTTTACAACTATTAAGCCATCAACGGAAACAACTACCACTAAACGTAATTTAGAAAATAATAAAAGTATTAGACAAACAACAGTACGAAATGATAGATCTCTAACTATTAACACTGATAGGTATAATTTTCCAGAATTTCACAGTGAGAATAATATTTATTCTGAAACACAACATGCTGATAAGAAATACGTCGGTTTTAATAAAGATAGATTAACAACGCAAAAACCATGGGAACGTGCAAATTATGCTGATTTTTCACATGACTTAACGACTCCCAGAAATGATGTTTTCGATAATAGGTACAGAAAAACGCAAGATGATATAACGAAGTCACTGGACGTGGTGTTAACTACAACAAGAAATTATATGATAGATGATAAATATAAGGAAAATTATGATTTAAAATCCGTTGAATTAACAACACCAAAGGCCGACGCAATTCATGATCAGTTCGAAAAAATAAGAGGTGATATAACAAAATCCTTAGAGTCTAGTGTAGATACCTTTTTCGACGAAAAGAAGAGATACGACGAAGCAGAAAATATAGAGAAACCTCAGTTAAATGAGCAAAAAGATTTTACGAGATTCAGAAGTATAGAAGCAATTGAATCGAAGAACAAAAACAAATTGCGGAAAGATTATAATAAAGAAAGCGGTTTACAGACGAAAATAACTTCTGAATATAATAACAGCCAAATTATCGATGCTCCAGGAGTCGTTGTGAACACCATACCTAGCAAGAAGGACGTCGAAACTGATAAAAAAGCAGATTTGGAGCAAGGCGAAACGAGACTTGAAAGGATCAGCATAGAGAAACCTGAAAAAGATCCCAGCCTATTTATTAGTAACAAAATAGAAAACGAATTCGTTAAATTGGTATCTACTGAGGGGCCCGAAGAAAAACCTTTCGAAAGCAAAAACATATATTTATCAAAAAGAGGTTCTACTGTTCAAAATTCAGATCAAATTATACCAAAAAGTTTGTCGACTGAATCTGTAATACCCTTAGATTTGTATCCATCCAGAGTATCACCATCAGAACTCGAAGGTTTCACTTTCAATAATGTCAGAAACATCACTGCGAATTCGAAAAGTGTGAAAAAGGACAAAGCACTAACTAGAACGATCAAAAAAGAATTAGAAATATCACAATCAGATCTTGATAATAAGATTCCTAAATTTTTACCACTAAGTACATCTCACTACGATCATATTGAAACTACATCAACAAGTACTGGTTCACAATCTATATACCCAAAAGATTTTGTTACATCACATACGGAAGTACTTGCCGATGTTAGCAGTACTACAGGACAAACTGAAACACCTACATCTGCAAAAGAATCACATTCAACCGCTTCATTAGAAACTGACAGTACTGTAACTATTGAAAATTTTTCTAATAATTTGTCAAATCGAGAATTTACCACAGAGTATATAGAGATAATAGATGATAGTATAACTACCAGCTCTAGCAATACAGAAGACACCACAATGTATACAGAATTTTTAACGGAAGTCAACACTAAAGTCACTGACATCACCACAGAGGAAAGCATTGATACCACCCAGATCAATATCACTACTGAAGATATTGTGCAAACTGATCATACAGAAACTAGTGAAAAAAATGACGACAATCAAGAAAGTACTACTATGAAGATAGAACCAACGGATTCGAAAACCTTAAGCAGTATTGATTTGGAAAGCACTTTGCATAATTCCGACAACCAAGGTACAAGTGAAGCCATGGACATATACGAATATACAAATGACAGCCCAGATAGCACCATTAATATTGACATCAATATTTTGAATCACACCAGTGAACGTGTGAGTACAACAACCGTCGAGTATAACTTTACGAACCCAACGGAAGTTGATGTAAATAATACCAAAATAATGTCTTATTTTACGACCGTACCAGTTTATGATACACCTAGTACAAAAACTGTGAACACACCATTGGAAACTATAACGGAGAATGTGATACGAAATGATGAAGTACCTGTGAAAGTAAATGTGACAAAAACGTTGACAGAAAATGAACAGTCCAAGCAAAATGAAATTAGTCTCAATGGGGATAAAGCAACTAGCGAAGATTGTGAAAATATAGAAGATGGTGACGACTATATTGAAAATAACTGCAAAAACCACAATGCAGAAGAAGGTACTGACGCCGAAACCGAATCCGAAGAAAATAACAATGGTCACGGGCAAAGTAATATCAGTGAAGTAAATAAGAAATCCATCAATATTTCAGTTGCATCTACATCACCAACTACAATAGGAGAAATAGATAAATCAGTTACTATTACTACAACTATGGAACCAATAACCACTACCACAACAATTAACACAACACATATTGCTGCAACTCCTACAAGTCCAATCACCACTGTTACTACAATTGCTACACCAGTACCAAAGGTTCTTGAAGTAGACACCAGTGAACCAGATTTGGAATCTACAACAAGAAGCGATAGCATTGTTAGTTCTGAGGAAGACGAAGAAGATGGTGGAAATGGTGGCAGAATTGCGGCAATCGTTATATCAACTATTGGAGGCGTCTGTTTGCTTTTACTTGTTACACTATTGGTAAGTATGCAATTTAAGTTAATGATGCCTTCATTTATCTTATAGGTTATACCGTGCCTTCAAATACTTTCCTCGTTAGAGATAGCCATGCTTTTTTTTTAATGTTTGGTAACAATGGGCGTAATAATAATACAAACGCATAGGTTTGATAGTTTGGTTATGTCATGCATGCGTCTGTAATTTGAATTCAATTATGACAACTGTCAGAATTTGACGTTTTCAAAAGCTTAGCATGTACACCAACATTGATTTCTTAATTACTTAAAAAACAGCCTACTTTAATGAGGAAAGTTTTTGGATGCACGGTATGAGTGTAGTATTTATAATCGTTTCCTCTTCGGTCATTAAGTGATGAGATTACTTACTCCACATTTACTTTATTCTTCATTTAACATTTTTCGCCACTTCTTTCGTTCTTTTGACAGTGCTTCTGAAGTTATTTTTCTTTCATTTAATATTTTTGGTCATTGCTCATGCCTAAGTCTTTCTTCGGCTTTCTTTCGCCTTTTGCCTCCTACACATTTCTCTGTTATCTACGCTGTGAAATCGATTAAGATGCCTTGAAACTTGTAATTATGATCCCTGTTTGCATTTCTTTTTATGTTTTACCTTGAATTTGTTTCCTAGTACCTCTTATTGGCTTTTACCACTTAATTATTTTTCATTTCAGCAACGCTTACATCCGTGGCTGTCTTTTATACACCTTTCGTGTTTATATATCCATTCTATTCAAGTAATACTGCATCACTAGCAGAAAAATACTCATTTTCATCATAATTGATGTTAGCTTTTAAAAAAGAAAATCAATTTTGTTATAATTTAATTATACCAGTTAGTTAATTTAAGTCCAGAATTGGCAAACAAGGTACTGGTTTTCAAAAAGACGAATTTTTATTAAATCTTCAAGACTGGCTGACTAACTATAATATTAATAATAGTTGTTATGACAAATTTTAATTTATAACAGAGTAGAAGGCCGTCTACTATTCTAATACTGTTAAAAACATGCTTGCTAGTCTTTTATAATGGATGATATTTAAGTGATTTTATCTCCTTTTCTTATACTACTTTTTAGTTTAAAAGTCCCATTGTTCCGCTTCTATCTACAACCGCTTCCTCCAAAATATTTCTGTTAGTATTTTCATCTTTTCAGGAATAAAAACAATGGAAACTTTGTTTTTGTTCCTATTTTTCTACTTGATGTTTCTGTTTTATGATGTTCCTCTTTATTTCCTCTTCACTTCCTTAAATTATTATCTTGTAATTTTGTGAGGTTTCATTATGGTCACACTAAATCATTTGTTTGTCTTGAATCTTCTCCACTATTAGTACCTACTTGTTTTATTGTATTTTTATTTTATTCCACTTGCCTGATTATGTCATTCCTCGTTCTTGATAACAGCTTTGTTGCAACGTAAAGTCAAGTCAGAACCAATCAAATGTTTAAAAATCAAACAGAAACAAGTTTGTGATTTCTCTCAAGCGTTTTTAACTTAGCGGAATGGAGAGATTGGACAGTAGTCGGAGGGGTTTTTTATGTTGTAACGTGTTTCCTGATTTATTATTAGTATAAATATAAAGTTTTAACACAATCGCGTCAGTAGTCTAAACTATTGTCGGCCAAGCAACTTTGGAATCGGGAAGAATTTGTGAAATATGGATCAAATTTCTTACAAAACAAGTAAAGTCTGTTCATACCAGACCGGAAGAGATGTCATCAGTTTACGGAGAGTTTTGTTCGGGAAAACGTGGTTTTTAAGCAGAGCGGCTTATCGAAGTGACCATTCCAGAACTCAAAATCTGAAAAATTAATAATGGAAGATGATCGGCAAAAGAATAGAACTCCTAGGAATGACACAACCATTTTTAAAATTCTTCATGGTCATCTGGGCATGACTAAGGTCAGCGCAAAGTAGGTGTCGAGAATGCTCACACCCCTGCAAAAACTAGAGCGCGTGGAATACTCTCGTGAGTTTTTGGACCTCTGCAATGGAGGAGGGGATGGTGTATTGAGTCGAATTTTTACTGGAGATGAAACTTGAGTTAATTATTATGAACATGAGTCCCAGCCATGCAGTGGCATAAAAAAGTTACGCCACCATTCAAGAAGTTTGCCACAGTTAGCCGGAAAACTCATGGCTAAGGTTTTTTTTTTTGGGACTCAAAAGGAATCCTGTTAATTGATTACAAAGATAAAGACGTTTCTATAATTGGATGCAGTACGATATAATCTTGGAGCGGTTAAAAGAAGTCATTAAAGAAAAAGAAGGACAAAATTGACAAAAGGTGTCTTGGCTCTCTCACCATCCTATAGTCCAGATCTGGCTGCTAGCGCTCAAATTAAAAAAGAAGGACGCACTTTTAGCGTATTTTTCAGGCAAAGATAACACATTTTTTATGAAGGCAATACACAAGCTAATTGAAAGATCTGTAATAGTAATAGGGTTGCAGGTGAATATATTGAAAAAGAAGAATAATTTTGTATTTATATCTTCTTTCCTTTTCTCCTATTCCGCGAACATAAAAACGCTACCTCGTATATTGTGGATGTTCCTTTTATTTCGTCTTCTCTGTGTTCTGGTGTTGCTTTATTATATGATTGTCATTACTATCTTTTTAAATTGTATCACCATGTTCATGATCTCCATTTACTCTCTCTACAATTTTCTAAATGCTAAGTATTCTTTTTATTCTGCGCTGCTAATACAACATTCGTATGTAATAAGTTGCTTACTCTAATTAGTTACATGTTATATTTTCTCCAATTACAGTTTTAGGTGCACAGCTTTCGCTTTGATACGTTTAATAATTCTGTCCATAACAATTATAAGTAACAAGTTATAAAGTATTTAAGCCATCTCTTTAAATAATAGATACTTCGTACAATAGTAGAAACCTTAACATAAAATGAAAAATTGATAGTCCAGAACTTCTTCCTAAATAAGCTAATTTATTGAAATGCTTTGAGTTTAGTAAGTTATAACTACAGAGCGGACACGAAAGGTTGATGACTTATCGCCCATGGGCGCACTATTGAAATTTTATATTTTTAAAAAGTGTTTATTTTTATTTATATAATTGGATAACAAGTGGGTGGTGATCTATAAAATACAAAATACGTTATTATTTGTTTATTTTGTAGTTCAAATCGAGTAAACTTTCCGTACTTTATTTATCTTACGAAATATAATATATTTTAGAAACCCCTCACGCTCCTTATCTACGCCGATGAAGATAGGAAATTTACGAGTTAAATCGATTTTTTTTGCTCTCATTCTCGGGCGTAAACAGATGTTGCAGTTCACCATATGAATAGTGCTATTCAGTAACTGCGTGCTTTTTACATTATTTATTTGCTACGTCGTAGTTTAAACCTGGGACGTCCGCTCTGTAGTTATAACTTTCCTCTTGTAGTTAGAAAATATGTTCAGATATCTGTAAGTACACGAAATCTATTAAAAGTGAAGTCTTTTCAAGTGACTTACTTACAACTATATACATTTGGATTAAATAATCTTGCGCTAAAACTACTCCAAAATGAGAACGCCTTTAACGTTTATTATAAATCTTGTCAAGAATGAATAATGCATAAAGAAAAAGATATTGATTATTTATCACTACACAATTGATTGACTTACAATCAGAATAAAAATTAATAGCTTAAAATATTGTTTATATGTATTTTTTTAGATTGTCATGAAGAAACGCCAGAAACGCTTTAATTACGGACAACGATGTAGACCTGTGAGTTTGGATGCCTATAGCATGGATAATGTGTCAATACATAATAGTACTAGGCGAAAAGGTGTGCTTATGACATCTAAGAGATCCTACGGAAATCCTGCCTTTGAAGATCCAGTGAGTATTTACAACATGTGGTGCTAAATGAAAAAAAAAAGAACAATAATATAGATAGAAAGTCAAATAGATAACTTTATTCGTGCGTGACATTTTACCTAATACATGCACATGTTAATATAATATAGATCAAAATGTTCGTTTAAAAAGTATTGTATGTAACATCATATTAAAACAACAGAAAAGACAAATAACACAATTCTATCACAACCTCGTCGTTAGCTCAATAAACTCCTGGATTTCATCGTATGGATGCTTTTTTAGGTAACTTTTTATTGTGGTGCCATATTTTTGTCATTCAGTTTTCTTTATAAATTATGCAACGTGTTCTTAAATTTACACCATGATAAATTAATGTTTTTCAACGGTTTGAAGTATGGGTGTTCTAAGTGTTTATCCATTGTTATTAAGTTGCGAAATACGATGGTAAGAATTTATATTGTCTCTGCAAAGTATTAAACAATTAAATATATATCTGTTGCTTTGTACATGTTCATATTTTAAGTGTTTTTTTTAATGGGACTACAAGAATAGGTCCTATTAGTGTGGGAAATTATCCTTAATTCTTTCTTTGCAAAACTATAATCTCGCCCCGACATAAGGAACCACCACACAGCAAAATTGCAACTCATGAGTGAATGGAAGAGAGTGTAACATGACATTGTGTTTGAAAATCAATATCATGGCTTAAAGTCCTTAAGATGTATATGACTATCCTTGGTCGGTTAGGAAGAATATTAATGTGTGAACCCCACGTCAATTTATTATCAAGAGTTAAACTAAGGCTTGTTATTGATTCATTTTCTAAAATTAATGATGTATATTTAATGTAAATATCATCGTCTGATTTTTTTCTATATTCAGACTTAAATTATTATACAGGCTGTCCCAGAAATAAAAAAGACGTAGCACCTGCTTCACTTTGACAATCGGTCCTTTTCAGGACCACCATATTACTTGTGTTAAAAAAAAGGAGGAGGAATAGATACTGCATAATAAATATCAAACCATTAATTACTTTAATTTTACACTTGCTAGAAAAAAAAATATTACATTCTTGATATTTACTGTAATAAAGGCTAGATAAATACGATTTATTGAATATTCTAACATAATAATAATCGGCTGTTTCCGACTACAAACACATTAAAGAGCAACAACCTTCCTATTTTAAAAATAAAAACAATCTTTTATCGTCTGCAATAAAGTGGGTCGCCCATCTGGGTCAATAACCGACTACATAGCTGCGTTATCGCATCGAGCAAAAAAATGTTTTATATGAATGAGTACGATTTAACGTTTTTTCCCGTTTTATACAAATAAAAGCGTATTTTTCTATGAATGCGTGTTCGTTTCTATTTACAAATGAGCATTCTTACGTGTATTTATAAACATACATTCTGTGCCAGGTCCGTAATGTAATTTTTTTATCTAAAAAACAACATAGAAAATTAAATTTTTAATTTCTTCGTTATTGCGGTATATTTGGGCCTGTTTCTGTTCGGACTTTACATACCTGCTACTCCGTCTTTTTATTTCAGGGGCACCCTGTATTCAAAGTGTGTTTGAGCTTGTGACATGCATTTTTCTCAAGTTACTGCCATAACATCCAACTTTCTTTACTACATAAAACTGTGATATCATCAGCATATCCTACATTTTTAAAGTTGATATGTTCATTAATATCATTAATATAAATATTAAAAAGCATGGGTCCCAATACCGAGCCCTCAGGGACTCCGCACACGACGGGCTGCTACGATCACGACTTATAACCTTGATATGTATTTGCCAGAAAGCTTCCAAGAAATGAAGAGAGATTTTATCTGACATCATCAATTTGTCTACCGAATATCTTAAAAATATAGGCAAAGGCCTTGGATAAGTCTAGAAAACACCTCTACTATTGTACATAAGCGTGCGTTTTATTTAGTTAGTATTTACGAAGTCTGTAAATAAAGTAATAAGGATTTTTGGTGCGTTCCAAAAGCTAGTGCTTTTGCAAAAAAACGGATATAGAAATATTGCTTCGTCAAGTATCCAAATCTTCAGATAGTTTAAGAGATTTCCAGAAGGCGATGACCCGATTGAAGATAAATCTCGCAACAGAAGACCTTCTGCTGCAAGAAATTATGAACATATCCACAGAGTTCGATATCTTGTACATTATGATCATCGCTTGAAGTGAGTTATCGGGAAAGGGGGAAATTTTAGTCACACAACTGCTCATCAGATCTTAGCCAATCAATTGCAGATGAAAAAAGTCTGCGCGAAAATGGTTCCGAGATTTTGACAAAGGAAAACGTCGCAACCGTCATATACATCAGACTTGACTTATTGCGTACCTTAAGTTTGAACAACTTTACATATCCCAAATCTACTTTTAGTACTTATAATATATGTAGTTTAATTTTCGTTTCTATATTTTAATGGTTTTGCTTGAAGTCTAAAACTGAAAGCTACATATTTTTAACATAACATATTATAATTATTTAAGAATGTATGTTTATATTAAAATAAATAAAATCGTCACAATTTCAGACATCTCCGAGTCATCCATTAAATTTCTCAGACCTGCTAAAATTCGCCAACAACGACGAAGGCATTAAAAACGAATTCGACAAGATCCCACAAGTTACCACTAAAACCAACGAGTTACCAGAAGGCTGCGATATCAAGAATCGTTACGCCAACGTGATTCCGCTTCCTGAAACACGAGTATTCCTGAATCCTATAGAAGGAGTACCTAGCAGTGACTACATAAATGCAAATTATGTTACGGTAGGTTATGCAATCTACTAATTCTGAATGTACGTATAAATAACACTTAATTTAACTTTGATTATAGGGTCCACAAGGTGCTAGACATTATTATATCGCATGCCAGGCTCCCATGCAAAATACGATAGAGGATTTTTGGAGGATGATTTGGGAACAACAGTCTAAAGTCGTACTGATGTTAACGCACTTGTACGAGAATGGTGTCGTAAGTATTTTATTATACACTTTAGAGTCAAAAGCACTAGTCTACCTTATATGTGACCTGTAATTAAACGACTTTTAAAATTATCAAGGAAAAAGTAGAGAAATGTAAATAATTATTAAATCACGTACTCAGTGATTTTTCCAGGTACCTTTGAAATAATGAAAATCGTAATAATCGATGTTTATTTAGTGCACTCAACAGTGAAGCTTAATTTGTTAGTTTTTTTATTACTTTTCTTCGATTTTAGAAGTAACATATTGTAATCAAAAGTAGACCATAACAATCAGCCTATTTGCAGGAATCTGCCCATTCTAATTTACATTCGATTCCCATAGAATTATAATACTAGGTAAAGTGTCAATTAAAATTGGTTATTTTTTATATTTTTAAACTCCAGTTAATTAAAAATTATAAGCCAAGCATTAACAAAATACGTAATAAAATGCAAATTATTACAGTATATGTATTAGTTTTTTCTTTGTTGTTTAATATATATTTTAAAATTATATAAAAGCCAGTAAAGAAAGTATTTATAGGTTAGCTAGGGGTTAGCATTTATTTTTCCATTTATTTATAATTCCTTTTTTGCCTCCTTTCCCTCACTATTTTTTTTTTTTACATATAATTTAAAATTATATGGGAGTCAGTAAACAAGTATCACATTGAAATTATTTATAGTGCAGTCTTTGCATTGCTTTTTCTGTTCATTGTTGTTCAGTTTTTTGCCTTTTTGATCCTGGTGAAAAAAGGGGACGGTAAAAAACGCAAAACATTGACTATAAATTATTAAAATAAAAAGTAGGTAAGGACAGTGACATTATTTATGGTTCAGTCTTTGCTTTGCTTTTTTCATTCATTTATGTCTATTTTGTGCTTTTTTACCACCTCCTTTCCCATCATTGCTTTACCCGTTCATTTATAGAATTTTTGTTTTTGCCTCACCTTTTTCCCGCTCTGCGCTAGGTGTGGGGGAGAGGGCCAGCAAAAAACAAGAGCTGGTGTCATGTCTATTCATAATTTGTTACTTTTCTGTTGGCAAAAACAAAATTATGTGAAGATATAGGTAGCGCTGCAATGAAAAGAATTTTTTTGATCGCTACAATCTTCATTTGTTTTTTGTTTGAAAGAGTATTAAAATTAATGTATATACATACAACTTTTTCCCAAACTCTTAATTTGCTTTTGTATTCTCCATCACTAACTATTTCTTGTATCTGAGGTCCAACAAAAATACCATTTTTATAGTTTTCTTTCTATTATTTTTGGGAACTTTTCTCGAATGTATTTAAAACCGCCACCATCTTGATCCCGTACCTTAAAGTTTTTCCTGGGTCATAGTTACGTACAGAGCTTTTCTCTATTTCGCTAAAGGTCAATGTGGTACATTGTCTTTTCCTGGTATAAAGTTCTCTCGTAATGGCCACTTCTGTTTAATGTAATATTTTCTCCTGTCTCAAAGATATAAAAGCAGCTGTAATCTGATAGCATACCCAAAATAATTTCAATTACTTTAAATTCCGTACAAATATTTCAGGAATAATCTTCGTACATCATTTTCTCTACAAAATTTCCAGGTTTTCGTAATGAATACAGGAAATCTGACCTTATATTTTCTAATTAACCAACCCGAGCCAATACCAGTGCTTTTCGATTAAGTACGTAATTTGTACTTTGTAAGTATATGTTGTTAAAGTCATTTACAGACTAACGGTAAAAGCTTTGTTAGTCAGCGTTATATGTGCTTTCTGGTTCTCTTTGTCTCTGAGTATGTATTCCATGTCATATTGTTATTGAGTCAGAATTATTATACAGGCTGTCCTAGAAATAAAAAGACGGAGTAGCAGAAATCGCAAGCTAGATTGTGTAAAAACGTACCCTCAAAATATCAAGTCTTTATTCGTGCGCAGACGGCAGAAAAAAATAGTAAAGAATTCAATTGGCCTTACGCCGACCCTGGACTAAATATCCACCTGCTTCACTTTCACAATCGGTCCTTTTCAGGACCACCATATTACTTGTGTTAAAAAAAAGGAGGAGGAATAGATACTTCATAATAAATATCAAACCATTAATTACTTTAATTTTACACCTGCTAGAAAAAAATAATTACATTCTTGATATTTACTGTAATAAAGGCTAGAAAAACTACGATTTATTGAATATTCTAAAATAATAATAATCAGCTGTTTCCGACTACAAACACATTAAAGAGCAACAACCTTCCTATTTTAAAAATAAAAACAATCTTTTATTGTCTGCAATAAAGTGAGTCGCCCATCTGGCAAAAAATATGTTTTATATGAATGAGTACGATTTAACGTTTTTTCCCATTTTATACAAATAAAAGCGTATTTTTCTATGAATGAGTGTTCATTTCTATTTCTACACATGAGCATTCTTACGTGTATTTATAAACATACATTCTGTGCCAGGTCCGTAATGTAATTTTTTTATCTAAAAAACAACATATAAAATTAAATTTTTAATTTCTTCGTTATTGCGGTATATTTGGGCCTGTTTCTGTTCGGAATTTACATACCTGCTACTTCGTCTTTTTATTTCTGGGACACTTGTATAATATACCGAATAACGCACGCAAGTTTCTTGATTATAATTCCTTCACGTACATGAGTAAATATAATTCATAATATATTTCCAATAATCATTTATATCCATTAACATGTTAATATTATAATATTACTAAACCTTTGAATACAATAGTGTAAATATTGACTAAAATTTTTTGGTGTTTTTATAGGAAAAATGTATTGATTATCTACCTCCATCGGAAGTATTAGATTGTCATAGGTTATTTGGAGATTATCAGATAACGTTAAAGAAGAGGGAAGTGAAAGATAAATATATAATATCCAATTTACAAATAAAGGTAAGTTATATAGAAATGATTAACCAACCGGTTTAGGAAATTAAAGCTATTTGAAAACATCGTATACCGAATTATGAAATTTGAATTAATTTATCAAATGTAATTGAATCGGCTGCACAAATTATACCTTTAAAGGACTCTAGAATATGTTCGTTTTTTCTACCTGCAAGCCAATCTTTACTTGGTTTGGTCAATTTTGTTTCAAAATTCTTTAAAACGTTTAAACAAAGATGTGTTTTGGACCAGATAAAGAAAACATTATTACATCAAATACACTGTTCAAGCAAGTCCAAATGTATTGTGGCTCCATGGTATGCATCTCTTCTTGTTGCAAAATTGTAGACACCTAAATAACAACCATATTGGATGCCGTAGTATCACAACAGAACGCCATCACGTATTTCCCCAATTTCACTCAACAATCGTATAGTGCACAGGAGTGGCGTGTTCTTTTTATCTGAATTCCAGGAACCCCAAACCGTTGTTTAATATCCACTGTTAAGCAAAAAAGCAAGCCTATGGACTTTTTCGACTTTAGTTAAAAAAATGAAAGCTTTCCCAATAGACAACTGACGCCAGTAACTTATAATTTCCAAAACCCAAGGTAAAAGATGTGGTTTCAGACATTTGCTGCCTAGATCGTCGTAATGTGGATCTGTTACGGACAAAGATTGGGCGTCATATCACATTGCTTCTCCTACAGCTCTCAAAATATGATCTCCGGTTGTGATGAAGTTCTTGCAAACTAACTAAACTTCTTGGAATTCAGTTTGATTTTCATCGTTACTGGACACTACTGCATAATCAAGTAACTGTTTTCATTAATCTATTTTCAGCAACTCCATAGCACTTGCATGTGATATATGAATCAAATAATTCGTCAAGTGTTTCCATAAAATTCTCCATTTTCTTTTGAACAAGGCCTTTTTACTGACTTTTGTAGTGCCATTGGATTTTATATGCAAATACTTCTTATACGAGAATTATCTATCAAGAAAATAAAAACTTTTAATAATAATAGTTAGTGTAACACTTTCTTGTATAATAAGGTTCACTTTACGCATATTATGAAATAGCACTAGGAATGCTTGCCTAATTGAAAGCAATTTATAGCCAACTATCTGCGAAGTAGTAGTGTCCAATTAAAATAAACCGAATAATCCTTACCTAAAGATTTCTTTAGGTAAGGATCTTTACAGACTTCACTGAATAATTTTTTTTTACAAAAGAACGCACGAGTTCGCATGATATCTAACTGAGGTTTCTAAGAAGTAAAACAAAAATACAATTTCTTGCTAACCCATGTCATATACACTATAGAAAACAAATATTGATTTATTGCCACAAAGGGAGGAGTAAACTAAAATACATAAAATTACAGTTGAACTGTCTTTAAATATTTCTAAATGCTTAAAAAGATTTATTACAAGGCTAGTTCAAGTGACCCTTCGTTACGGTGAGTAACATAAAGTAAGGTACCATAAAAAAAAAGTTGAGTGCATATTGGGAACAATTTACAATCTGACAAATAGGAGATGTGGCACAGGCAATTCAAGCAAGGTTACGGTTCCAAGATTAATGTAAATATTATATACAGAATGTACAACAACAAAACAGTGAATTAAAAGTTTGCTCGGGAGTAAACAATAGTAATTAATCTGAATTCAAAATAAAACAATGTATGTGCTATTGTCATTCACCTATATCTGGCCACTGGCTAGCTAATAGCCTAAGAAGCCGATGAGCATTCGTCGGAAAACCATCGGTATTGATCTCGTGGTACACTGAATTAGTATTGGTCAGGTATGTAGAGCATGAACAGATTTGTTCTAATAAGATTTACAGAGTCCACTTACCGATTCTTCACTAAATTAATGAAATTGGAACTTAATATAGTCAAAAAGGTTTCTCCCTATAGAAATGAAGAGAGATTTGTAGCAATAACAACATATTTTACCATTATTTGTGTCAATTACAAGAGAAGTAAAGGAGATGTATGAAATATTTTTTATTAAAACTACACAAATAACATTAAAGGATTGTAATGAAACTTAGTCATCGGTGACTCCAGATATTAAATTTAATATTAGGTGTTAGTCTCCAATATGCAAATAATAATAAATCTAGTATTGAAAGATTGCATTAAATTGGCGACAATAAATCTTAGATAGAAAGGCGATTTGCAAATGGTTTTACATATACATATTGAATAAAAGGCACAATCTTACACAATACATACATTGACTTCTAACATTTTTGCAGAGTTATATAGATGAAATATATAATCTTGACTAATCAACGACGGCAAACCAAGGCAAATAAATACAAATAAAATAATCTTATAATTAAAATTGCTGTCTTACAGTCATTTGTTTGACGTTAAATGAGGTGCAACAGGCATACCTTTGATTTCTAATTTCTGCGTCTCCTGGAGGCAATAGCAAGTGTATAATATAGTAATAATTAATAATAAGGTATTATTTCTGAGAAATCCAATATCGTTATGTATTCTTATAAATTTTTACTGTTCTTTGGGATAATTACTCCATTATCATTTTTAATCTGCATGCGGCACAGGTTACACTTATTCAGTTCATCCAAAATTTTAACATAAGTTACTGCTGACATAGACATTTCAAAGAAAATATTTTGTCCCTATAAAGATGGGAACCCTAGTGCATACTGTATCGGTACCCCCAAAGTTGGGTGACTTTATGTAAAGAAACCCCTATATCTAAATTAAGATATTTAATTTAAAGTTAAACTTTAGAAATAAAATGTAAAACTGTTTGTTTTGCCGGCTCAACTCAAATTATTTCAGGGCGATACGAGTTAATTGAAATGATTAAGTAGGGGTTCCTGAACATTATTAAAAACAATACCATTTAAAAATTTTAATAATTTTTGTATTAAAATCAATGAATCTATAATTTTATAAACAACGCAAGAAGTAACTTATATTTAAAAAGCAATTCTAATACATTTGAATTTTTTCTACAAACATTAAACTAACACAAACATTTCTGTAGGTACTTTATTCGATTCTATCGTAAGCTATAAACGCCAGAATTTATTACATACAATGCACATTCTATATTATACGTGTTTATATCGATACTTGTGAAACATATCAAGTTACTTTATTTGTTAGACAATATTTATTTAATTACTTTCTATTTGAACTTCTATTTTTTACAGTCTCTCCTCCTTTATTACATAAAACATTACAGTCATTAAACATTAATTATTTAAATAATACCTTATCTAAATTCTTCTTATTCCTCTTCTTTTTTGTATTGTTTCCAGCGGGAACTTCGGGCTGCTTGTTATCGACGAAATCTTCTTTATTTCTACGATGTTTTCAACGGCATCATCTGCTTGTTCTACCACTCGAAAATAAAATTATAAAATTAATAAAGTGTGTACCATTACAATACCATATCGCTGATTTATTTTTATTTAGAAAGTTAATTCGAGATTTAAAAATATTTGCAATTCAAGAAATTATTACTATACTAAATACTTTAAAATATATAATTTGCGTATGTTTTAGAACATGATCTCGAATAGCTGGAGAGAAGTCACACATTTGTGGTATATGGGATGGCCAGAGAAAGGTGTTCCTGAGGAAACGAATTCTCTAGTTGCCTTCCTGATAGAAGCTCGCAGCTGTATAAAAGTGGGTGAAAATAAGGTACTATTCTATAACCGCAACGTTTCCACTTTATATCTAATTGTATTACCTACATGTTATCCATTAGGTTAAAGAAACGAACAACACAAACATTAGTAATGGTCTACAACTAAATATAAATCCCGTTGTTGTGCACTGCAGTCCAGGTACAGGAAGGACTGGTACAGTGATAGCTTGTGATATTGCAGTGAGAGAATTTGAGCTTACAAGGAAAGTGAACATTCCACGAATTGTATATAGAGTAAGAAGAGATAGAGCTAGTGCCGTTCAAACAAAGGAGCAATATGATTTTATTTACAAGGTAAGTCTTTTTGTTTAAACCTCTATGGCTCATGTGACT
The DNA here is from genome assembly GCA_963170755.1 of Amphimallon solstitiale. NCBI lineage: Eukaryota > Metazoa > Arthropoda > Insecta > Coleoptera > Scarabaeidae > Amphimallon > Amphimallon solstitiale. The sequence continues at coordinate 75,479,126 of OY720682.1, read as the reverse complement.
TCAAAGGAACATACCAGAAAAAAAATCTACTGAAATAAGTAGTTTTCCATCCTTTACAGACTATCGTAACTTTCCTTAACATCATGGAATCAGAAATGTACACATATAGCATCATCTAACAAACATTTCAAAAAGTAAACTGAAATGTGGCATTCACCCATCAGTAATGGCGCCTAAGTTGCATGTACTTGCAAATTGAATGAAAATTGATCATAAAATAAAGTGAGAAATAATAAACTAAAAATATTTGGTGATTTCTACATTGTGTCATTATTGTGTGTGAATACTTGTGAAACCAAGAACTTGCTTATTTTCGATCTATTTACTTTGAAAATAAAGTAAATAGATTGTCGTGTTCAAAATGAAAATATCTAAGGCATCGCAGTACAGAAAGGTACTTTAAAAACACAGTAAGCTTACTTATAATAAAAAACGAAAAAAAGTTCAGAGGTGTTTAATTTGTGATCAATCTGATTAATTTCACTGTAATTTTTGAAGAGCTGGGTTACTTTGAAAATAAAGTAAATACATTGTCGTTTTCAGAATGAAAATATCTAAGGCCTCACAGTACAGAAATGTACTTTAAAACCACAGTAAGCTTACATATGATAAAAACGAAAAAAATTTCAAAGGTGTATAGTTTGTGATCAGTCTGATTAATTTCAAAGTAATTTTTGGAGAGCTGGTTTACTTTGAAAACAAAGTAAATACATTGTCGTGTTCAGAATGAAAATATCTAAGACCTCACAGTACAGAAAGGTACTTCAAAACCACAGAGAGCTTACATATGGTAAAAACGAAAAAAAAATCAGAGGTGTTTAATTTGCGATTAATCTGATTAATTTCAAAGTAGTTTTTTGGAGAGCATGGTTACGTTGAATATAAAGTAAATACTCTGTCGTGTTCAGAATGAAAATATCTAAGTCCCCACAGTACAGAAAAGTACTTTATAACCACAGTTAGCATACATATGATAAAAAACAAAAAATTTCAAATGTTTTTGTTTAATTTGTGATCAGTTTGATTAATTTCAAAGTAAATTTTGGAGAGCAGGGTTACTTTGAAAATAAAGTAGATACTTACCCGCAGTATTTAGCTTACGTATAATAAAAAAAAATTCAGAAAAAATTTAATTTGTGATCAACAAAGCTTTCTTGAAGATACTTATACAACAATATTAACCTTTCCTTTTTTTACAGGTCATAAATTTCTATGCGACAAAATTGACTGGAGGAGTCTTCGATTCCTTCTAATTGCTTTAATATATGTTTTTTTTTAATTTTTATTTAGTTTGTAATAAAAAGTATTTTATGAATGTGATATTAAGTATGTATTGTTAAAGCACAACATGTATGTACATGTATTTCATCACAGCCGCATTGTATCAAAAGAAAACACAAGAAGGACGCATAAATAATATTTTGTTTTAATCCTTTTAATTGTTATGATGTAAATTTGTATTTGTATGTTGTAAATATTTATGAAAATATTGTATATAGATAATTTAACAGTTTATAAAGTTTTCTGTAACTACATGTATGTATGTATGTATGTAATGTTATATTGTAGATATCTATATAAAATTGATGCTCTCTAAAGTGTAATAATGTATGTGTAATAAAGCTCTAACTTTAATAAAGTGTTATGTTTTAGGTTACTTGAAATATTGTTATATAATTTTAATTTCCTAACGCAATATCTAATATAATCTAATATATGTAGTTTTCCCAAATAATTATATTAATCGGTCCAAACATTTATTTAATACTGGTTAATACAATATATAACTAAAAAGAAGTATGATAATACAAGTTGCTACAATGTATTTGTGAAAAACTTGCCTGGATTTTTAAAGACGTAAACACAATTCATATACAGGGTGGGGCACCTCATTTCCGTCGGTTTATATACAAAAAGCGGTAATATGTTTTATTTTTATTTTTATTAAAGGTTGTGTAGGTTCATTAGGGGCACGTTTTAAAATTATTTTGAAATATACAGAGTGATCCAAAAAAAATTGGCACACCAAAGTTATGAAAATTTAAATGGAACACCCTGTATATTATAGGATATTTTGATGCTATAGGCTAAATTAAGGCCACTTACTGTTATATTCCCTATACCTAACTCAACCTCTTTTCGAGATATTTCACTATTTTTGAAAATGTAGATCAAAATTTCAGAGACATTGCTGTCTTCCATATTTGGGCGAATTATTTTAAATTGTATTTAATGTACACTCAAAGCATTAGACTCTAAGATAAGCTAAAGTTGATATCTAAAAATTATACAGGGTGTTTAAAAACTACATTGTGTTTTGACTAACATTAAAGGAAAATAACTTTCTTATTTTAAATGGAACACCCTGTATATATTGCCATATTTAGATTCTAATTTTAATTGTTTTTAAGACTGTATTAGGGTTTCCTATACCTATCTCTTATAGTTTTTTGGTAATTTAGAATTTTCAATTTCAAACACTAATTTCTTGTAAACTATTTTTCAAAATCCTAATATTTATTAACCTATCGGGATGATTGGTTTTGTTTCACATTAATTAAAAGGCCTCATAACTAGGTAAATAAAAAATACATACTTTATTAAACAAACAAAAAACTTAAATTGTAAAAGAAAACTAATGTTTTAACAAGTGCTCGAAATGATGTCCATCTGTTTCAATGCATAATCGAATTCTCTCTTGAAAGGACTGTTTAACTCTTGTTAAAATATTTGGTGTTATAGAACGAAACGCTATTCTTATTCGTTCTCTCATATCGTCGGGTGTGGTTGGTGGTGTAGCATAAATGATATTTTTGACATATCCCCATAAGAAAAAATCGGGACTCGTTAAGTTTGGGGATCTTGCTGGCCAATTCTGTGGACCGCCGCGTCCTATCCACCTATTGGGATATTGCCTATCCAATTCATTTCTTACATTTACTTGAAAATGCGCTGGCGCACCGTCTAGTTGTAACCACATCCTTTGACGAATTTTAAGTGGTATATTTTCCAAAAGTACAGGCAAATTGTCTCTTAAAAATCGAAGAAACATGGCGCCGTTTAAGTGACCATCAAAAAAGAACGGACCTACCACTTGAGTTCCAATTATTCCACCCCATACATTGACACATCACCTGTGTTGCCTGTCAATAGTTCTAAAAAAATGGGGATTTTCGTCACTGTAGTAATGAAAATTATGTTTATTAACTAATCCGTTACTGTGGAATGATGACTCATCCGAAAAAAGTACAAAATCGAAGAAATTTTCATCTTCACTAAACTTTTCTAAAACTCATAAACAAAAAACGAGTCGTCTATCGTAATCTAATTCCAAAAGGGCTTGGTGTAATTGAATACGATACGGGAAGAAGTTGTGCCTTTTTATAATTCTTCCGACGCTCCGCCTGCTTATTTCAGTGGTTTCACATATTTTTCGTTGACTTGTATGCGGATTTTCTGCCAGAGATCCGATAACAACAAAATCATTTTCTTCATTTCCCGTAATTGGTCTTTGCCGTTCTGGTTTCTGATAACGCACACTTCCTGTTCTTCGGAAAACTTGCAATAAATTTTCTAATGACCGCCTGTCAGGATGACGCCTGTTAGGATATTTTTGAGCATAAACTCTTGATGCTAGCAAGCAATTTTCGCCACACTCTCCGATTACTAAAATCATATCCACCTTTTCGTTTTCAGAGTAGGTTCTCATTTTAAATAATTAAAATTATTTAAACGACGTCGAATAGCGTTGATGTCTTAACTAATATGTACTGTCACTGTCAAATAATTTATCTGTTTGAAGTATTAATAACAGCGGCAAAGCCTACTTTTGCAAAAAATTGCAAGAAATTAGTGTTTGAAATTGAAAATCCTAAATTACCAAAAAACTATAAGAGATAGGTATAGGAAACCCTAATACAGTTTTAAAAACAATTAAAAGTAGAATCTAAAAATGGCAATAAATACAGGTTGTTCCATTTAAAATAAGAAAGTTATTTGCCTTTAATATTAGCCAAAACAGAAATGTAGTTTTTGAACACCCTGTATAATTTTTAGATATCAGCTTTAGCTAATCTTAGAGTCTAATGCTTTGAGTATACATTAAATACAATTTAAAATAATTCGCTCAAATATGGAAGACAGCAATGTCTCTGAAATTTTGATCTACATTGTCAAAAATAGTGAAATATCTCGAAAAGATGTTGAGTTAGGTATAGGGAATATAACATGAAGTGGCCTTAATTTAGCCTATAGCATCAAACTATCCCATAATATACAGGGTGTTCCGTTTAAATTTTCATAACTTTGGTGTGCCAAATTTTTTTGGATCACTCTGTATATTTCAAAATAATTTTAAAACGTGCCCCTAATGAACCTACACAACCTTTAATAAAAATAAAAATAAAACATATTACCGCTTTTCGTATATAAACCGACGGAAATGAGGTGCCCCACCCTGTATATACCTTAGTCGACAAATTTTAATTTCTGTTTATAGGTCCTATACTAGCTATCTATACCATGCAGAAGATTTTCACATTTACTTCGACTTACAATTAGAACCATTTATTCACATACTTGGCAGCCTTGCTATATGTTTGTCTTTACTTTATTTCGCCGTGCTCTTTTCCTCTTCTACTTTCGTACCGATGAATTGAGCTATAAACAGAAATTAAAATTTGTCGACCACGTTATATAATAATAATAATAATAATAATAATAGATCTTTATTGTCCAACAGAATAAATTCCAATTACTGAACAAATATAGATAATATAAAAAGAAAAAAAGAAGGTATATAAAATAAAATAAACATAAACATAAGATGCACAAAAACTAAACAAAAACATCATCAAGCCGGCGATCAGCTAAGCGGCACATTATTGACACTGGAGAACTAGTTAAGGAAAAAATCCTAATTTCCTTAAAGATCTCTCGACAACTTTTCCTTGTATAATTCGCTTCTAAATACGTCCCCAGAAGAGGCGGAGGTACCCCAAAAAGTTATTCCATATCTAATCCTTGATGCAACAATGGCATGGTATGGCCGGACTAACCAATAAAATATACTTTAAATTTCGAAACAATGAACCAAGGAAGCTGTCAATTTCTTGCAATGGAACTTCCAATTTAGTTGTTGATCAAAATGTAAGCCCAAGAACTTAGCAGAAGATACTTCTTCAAGTGCTCTATCATCAACCTGCATAATAAATTAGTTTTATCCGGGTTTATAGAAAGGTTCTGCTGACCAAACCACGCATGAAGATTACCAAGAACTTTGCTGCATTTTCTTTCCAATGTATCCCCGTTCTTATCCGATACTAGTGCAGAAGCATCACCTGCATACAAAGTAAAATTCACACCATGAGGCTTGGGTAATTTGTTTAAGTTATTTATATATAAAAGAAACAATACAGGGCCCAGTATCGATCCTTGCGGTACACAGATATTAATTTGCCTATGCCAAGAGTTTATATTTTTTATGTAATTACCCTCATCAAATTTTAAGGAAAGGACTTAATGCAAGGCGATATCTCTCAATCCATACCTCGTCAATTAATCTAATAACAAGTCATGGTCGACGCAGTCAAATGCCTTCGACGAATCACAAAAAATTACCACAGGACATTCGCCCAAATCAACGCAATCTAACACATGCTCATAAAATTCATGCATTGCTGTAGATGTTGGTTACTATGCAAAACACTCCGAGAATTAAGGGTCCTATACAAGCTGTCCCAGAAATAAAAAGACGGAGTAGCAGGTATGTAAAGTCCGAACAGAAACAGGCCCAAATATACCGCAATAACAAAGAAATTAAAAATTTAATTTTCTATGTTGTTTTTTAGATAAAAAATTACATTACGGACCTGGCACAGAATGTATGTTTATAAATACACGTAAGAATGCTCATTTGTAAATGGAAACGAACACACATTTATAGAAAAATACGCTTTTATTTGTATAAAACGGGAAAAAAACGTTAAATCGTACTCATTCATATAAAACATTTTTTGCCCGATGCGTCTAAATACCGCAGCTATGTAGTCGGTTGTTGACCCAGATGGGCGACGCACTTTATTGCAGATAATAAAAGATTGTTTTTATTTTTAAAATAGGAAGGTTGTTGCTCTTTAATGTGTTTGTAGTCGGAAACAGCTGATTATTATTATTTTATAATATTCAATAAATCGTAGTAAATATCAAAAATGTAATTATTTTTTTCTAGCAGGTGTAAAATTAAAGTAATTAATGGTTTGATATTTATTATAAAGTATCTATTCCTCCTCCTCTTTTTTTAACACGAGTAATATGGTGGTCCTGAAAAGGACCGATTGTGAAAGTGAAGCAGGTGGATATTTAGTCCAGGGTCGGCGTAAGGCCAATTGAATTCTTCATTATTTTTTTTTCTGTCGTCTGCGTACGAATAAAGACTTGATATTTTGAGGGTACGTTTTTATACAAGGAAACAAATCTCCTCCGAAGGATTTTTGAGAAAACTGGTATTTAATATTTTGACATATTAATTAATTTTCTTTAATCCGTTAATTTTTTTCTAAATTCGATTCTTCAGCCGGATAGATTACTAAATTCTTCATAAGTTGACGTTGAAAGGTTTTCTCCATCTTTAAAATCAACAAAAATATCTGGCTTCTAAGATCTGCTATTTTTCCATTGTTGACAGTTCCACTAGCGAGGACCCTTAAGGAAATCCAATAATCTGGATAAATATGCGTATTCATAAATTTTTGAACTTCCACATTACGGGCACAAACTTAAGACGTGACATTGACAGGCGCGTGAGTACGTTATGGTAGTGCACGTACATAGACAAGTCTGATTCGTTTATTATCGGTGATATACTCCCAGATGCCGAGCATATCACCGATAATAAACGAATCACTCTTGTCTGTGTACGTGCTCAACCAAAACGTACTCAACAGCCGCCACTGGACATTGACCATTATATTAACGTGATTGGCTTCTCGAATTGAACCCTACTAAAAACCTGCGCATTCATACTGTAAGCCAGCTCCATTAATTATTTTCTCACCTCAGCCAGTTGGAAAGTGTCTTTTCACACTTTTTGACGTGCATTTTGTTTAGAATTTGCCAACTCCTCCTTTGTTTTTGATAAAACAGGCTTTTTACTGACACGCCGTCTCAACATTTACTCTAAATGTTACTCTTGACAGATAATCTGTCAAAAAAACGACGAAAACATCACCTGTGGCAAGACACGTCAACTACTATTTAGTTTTTCACCTAGATTTCGTAAACTGCAGTGCTTTTATTAAGCTCTCTGTTATGTCGGCCTCGACTTGAGCTCCCGTAAGATAAAACGGGTGTTAACGTACGCCACGCGGCACGTTTCAACTCCGAGTATCTTCGAAGGAGATAGGTGCCTCCGACGGTGCATTTTGGACGGTTCGGTTAAGGCTGCGTTTGATAATGTTTTAGCGGGAGGGAAATGTACCTAAAAGATAACATTTTTACTTCCAGTTTTACGGGCGTTAAAAATCAAAACATGTAAATTTTATGCTTTAAGCATAAAGGTCGAGGTTTAAAGAAGTGAATGGTAGTAAGTACTTGTTTTCAAAAAAAATTAATATATAAGCATTAAATAAGTCGGAAAGTCAGTGGTTTTGCAAGTACTCGAAAAAATGGTTAAATTTAAATGTAATATAGACTACACTCGGTATTTATATATGGAAGATAAAAATAGTAACAGTAGCTAAACATATTGCTGTGACCTTCAAATTAAATAAAAATAATAATGTTAAGAATTAGCTTAGTTGTTAAAAAAGAATATTAATTTTTATTTTAGAACGTTTATTTTTAAGTGTTAAGCATTAGACAAGAGAGGTAACACAAGGGTATAATGGGTTGCCTATATTTAAAGGTAAACTCATATCAAAACAAATATAATTTTATTAGTATATTCTTAAGTTAAATGTGTACTAAAAATTAAGTATAAAACAAACACAAAATAAATCTATGCAGTCTATATTTTTGTAGAAAAGACAAGCGTGAGATATGGTTTGAATACACAGAAACACAACCTAATTTTTCACAAGGCGTTAGGATAGCTTTAAATATCACGAATAATGGACCATTACTTAAAAACAAAAAGTTACTCAAAGTTAACAACAGACAAAGAGTTATGTTGAAAGATGGAACGGTAAAGAGAATAAACCATTTAAATGCCATTAACTTATATGAGCAAGATCAGATTACGTATGCTCGAGACGAGAATACAATATTGAATAAGTAAATGTAAATTCAGACATGCATAATGGTGCCAATTTATGAGAAAGTTATTATAATCTTACCTAAAAATATAGCAAATACCTTGAACTTATATCAATAAATAGTAAAAGGATATGAGTCAAAACATTTATAATACGATATATTCGATGGCAGTGTTCTGTATAAATAACAACTGTACGAAAACAAAAATACATTTATAAGTTTTTATACGCATAACGCAAGGGTTTCAGTAGACTATGGAAATGGTCATTTGTGGTTTAAAAACTTACAAAAGAAAAATGCAGTGTCAATATTGTTTACAGCGTTCTGCAAATTAACATACTGCCAGAAGAGAGGGCATGGATGGAATTTGGTGACAATGTGACGGAGGCGAGTGGTCTTTGTAGTGCAGGCTCCTTGAAGAAAATTCCAGTTGTGTATAACGTGTTCCCAATACTACCTAATCGGGGTATTCCTAAAAGGAAATTAAGGAAAATGTTAGCAAACAGGTAAAGAAAATACATAACAAATGATGAAAAAGGAAATACGTTTATATACAAGTGCAATGAGGGACTATGTGAAAATGTATATTTTTGGTAAAATAGAATCAGCTACTTAGTAACAAATTACTTATCAAGAATCAAAGTTTTTCTTATTTTAAAAAGATAATTATTTTATGATGATCATTATAGATCAAACATTTAACCCAAAGATCGGTAGAAATGTTTTTCTTTTTCATTACTTATAAAATAAAAATTGCTATAGATATAGTATAGCAATGCTATTTATGATTGATGTTTTAATAAAAATATAAATATGATTTTTATGTAAAATTCAGACTTTTCTTTTAATTCGTAACCTTATCCCAAACAAAACTGAATAAGAGGGATACCAGAAAACGAAGAAGCTAAAATCACTGCAAGAACTCATAAGAAATTTATAATATTATGCTGATCAGCTTATGACTAAGACTATAATAATTTTATCATAAAAACTATCATTTATTTTAAATTATTCAAATTATTGAGGCTACAGCAATATGTGTAATTTTTAAGTTTTGGATGAAATAAAATTCATAAAGTATTTTGTAGGTCATTACGTACATTTACAGATATCTGTTACATTTGTGTCACCTTACAGTGTAGCACATATAGTATAGATGGCGTTAAAATCTTGTAATTATTTAGACGTAAATTGTATGTTATATGATAATTTAATTGTTTAGTATAATTTAAAATTATAATTAACAGTAATTTGTGCGGTTACTAATTGTAAATATCTTACGAGTTATTTAAAAGTAAGTAATAGACAAACTTAACACAGAATAGTTGGCATCACAGGCTGGCACCACAAGACCATAAAAAGTAACTATATTACTTTATTTGTAAGTTTAATCAAATTGTAATATCTTTAAAATATGTACCACGCGATCAGTTAAATTCTAAATTATAGCAGGCGGGATTTTTTTTATTAGGTTGTCCAGAATGTCAATTATTGATTAATTAACATTGTGAAACGTCACTTTGACAATTCAAATTGTAAATTAGTACTTATATACCAACTTAATTTAAATTTCACAGCCTGCTCTAATTTAGAATTTAAATGATCGCGCGGTAGTTTTATATATTTAATTAAAAGATTTTCTCCTTTTACTAATGAGAGGAATTCTGCAAATCAATTAAACTGGAAATTTTTACGCCGATACAAGCCTAATTACTCTTTTACATTTACGAATTTCTTTACCGACAAGTTCATTAATGGAAAATTGATTTCAACTTGCATTACAGTTTTCTAGTCGGGTTGGCGAAGTTTTATATTTTTCTTCAACTATTTAGTAATTTTTTTAAAGGTTGTTAATTACTTAAAATATAAATATAGATACATTTTTGTTGTTAGTAGTTTTTAAAACTTTGAAAACGTTCAGTTTTTAAATAGAAACTGCACATCATGTCCCGTACAGTATTTTTGACATATTAATCAAATTCTATAGTTCAAATGGCAGCCCACTCTTTCTTCCGTAGGTCTAATTTTGCCGGCTTTTTAGATTTTAATAATAACAATAATCTTATAATAGCTTCATTATTAATAAAATATTAACATTAAACTGATTTACTCATTTACCTCACTTCATGTTTTAGGGATTTTTATTACAATTACTGTTCTTTACATTTTTGTTTTTGTAGAGAATTTTGTACATATTATATTAAAACCTCACCTCGCTTCAAAGACCTTTGATATAGCAGGAATTATTGCTATAATTTTCCAACTTATTTTCGTCTCCTGTTTTAAAAATAGGAGCAATTTTAGCTATTTTTAGTTTTTTAGGGAATATATCATTTACAGTGTAACAGAGAACATGCCATGTAAAATTTGTCAGTTTGTATTTCAATAAATACATTTATTACTGACTACTATTAATAATAGTAGTTACAATACGTTACAATCCGAAGTTGAAGGAATTTAAAATAAAACAAATAAATTGATAGACATAATTGTTACATCCCAAACTTTTTAATACTACCCGCCAGCTGGAAATTTTAAATATCCTGTTGGGACTGGTTGTTATGCTTTCCACTGAATAGAAGATGATATCTGTTATATTCAAGACCATTCGATTTTATCTGAGAGTACCTGAAGTCAGTGGCGGCTACTGCAGGGAGGGCAACGGGACACTGCTTCCCCCCGTGATAAATTTCTTGATAAATTAATTATAAATACCTAATTTGTATGTAATTTTTCTGATTTGTTTGATGACAAATAATATGTTTTCGGAAGTAACAGTCCGTCTTTTCAGCGCGTTTAAAACTCGCAGTCTGACGTAGGCTCCCGGGCATCTCGCGCAACTGCCCCGTGAGGCCCCGTCTGTATTGGAAATCGAGCGATGAAACTGGCGCGGGTAGCGCGCAGATATACGTCAGCGGTGGGGCACTTCTCTATAGTGCCGCGTGGCTGTCCAGTATGTAATATATAACGGTGAGTGTATGTTGTAATTTCCATCGATGCAAATGCAACTATGAATTGCGTTAGTAACATAATTGAAATGATAGAAAATAACACACTGAGCTATGACATTAAGATAGAAAACTAATAAAACCGTGACGAGAAAATTCAACAGAAGCTCTTACAGTTTATCAGTGGGTGTAATGCGTAAAATGCTTTTTGCTATTTCGGTGCTATAAAGTTTACTTTACGACACCCGTTTTGGTTGGAACAGTATTACTTTATCGCAAGCTAATTTTGTTGTTTTGACGTTGGTAACAAAAAAAATGGAACCAAATTATATTTAAATGTCAAAATGTAAGCCTTTAATGTATAATAACAAACATGTGCAGTAGAAGTTGTACAAAGAATAAAAGTAGGGCTCTTACTTTTGCGCGGATATCCGGATATCCGAGTCGTCAATATCCGGGTACTCGAATCTTAGATTCAAGTATCCGGAAATCCGGATACCCGGAACGAAGTTTGCCGAAGCCAAGGCAAGGCCTTCACCGACATTCCGAAGACGTCCGAACCCATACGAAGTTGGCCGAAGTCAAGGCAAGGCCACCACTGACATTCCGAAGACATCCAAACTCGTACGAAGTTACAGTTTCCATAGACGTTTTAACCATAATTACATATAACACCGCCTATATTCAAATATTTAAGAGGTTCAGACGAAACATGTCTCTCATTTTAAGCTTTTTTGAATTTTTAATAACCAAAATAGAAAAAATAGTATAAAATACACGTTGCATAACACATTTTGCACACTTGTTCTTGTTCTTAACTTGAACGCGTGCGCAAAAATCGTGTGTTATGAAACTTGTAGTTTAATATACTATTTTTTGTTATGTGTGCTTAATTAGGAATTCTCCACAAAGCGACCCTGTCTGGACTTCTAATGGTAGTAGGGATTTAAAACACTTTGGTGAGAAAGTAAAAAGACATAAAGTAAGTGAAAAACATCTTAGTAACATGATAGAATATTCAGTTTTGGGAAAGGTAAATACCTATAATGTGCCAACTGAACACTGCATATAGATAGATTAAATATAATTCAGCACAATGAAAACGTCAGTAAAAACAGACATACTCTTGGTAAATTAATAGACTGCATTAAGTTTTGTATCATGTTTGAAATCGCTTTAATGGGCCATGACGAAACACAGTGCAAATGCGGGGATTTTTCGTGGATTGGTTAATATATTGGTAGGAATTGACAGCACCCACAAGTCTAATAATAGAGTTTTTATGGGTTTGTCAAAAACCATTCAAAATGAATTGCTGGACAGTATCTACGAAGTTTCTCGCACTTTGATTCTAGACGAAATTAACAAAGCCCATTATATCGCTATGCAAGCAGACGAGACGACAGATTCGGCGACATTTTCCCAGTTAGCTTTTATAGTTCGATACGAATTGGTAGTTTTGTATAATAGACCAGATTTTGGAACTGCTTCATCTGCTCTAACATTACTGTAATGTGTCTATGAAAATAATTTAACAATTACATTTGCCGAATCTGTGTTGAAAGTAATTTGCACCATACCGATGACAACTGCTGAAAGTGAACGGTGTTTTTCTACTTTGAAGAGAATAACAACATTTTCTAGGAATACCATGCGGGAAAGCAGACTATGTGTCTTTGCAATGTGTGAATTAGTTATTAATTATTTTGCTGTTCGTAAGGAACGGCGGATGGATTTCATTTTCAAACAAGTTAATTAAATAGCATATTGAGTTTATTTTTTGTGTGTACTTAATTTTTGATATGAAACACCCAGACCCAACGGTGCCCTCCCGTCCCAAAAAATCACGAACCGCCACTGCCTGAAGTTCCAAAAGTCTGTATAAGAAACCCCCATCGTACTTGGAATACAAAATTTATTCTAAATCAAATGAGTAGAAAAAAGACAAAAGAACACTTTTAAATTCAGAATGAGAAATTCCAGTGCTGGTATGATGGGGGTTGATAAAGCAGCAAAATGGGTGAAGATCTCTCGAATGAGTCAGTGATGTTTGCAAAAAGGAGAAGAATGGTACAACCATGGAGAGACCCGTAGCAAAATGTAGACTCAACATAGTGAAACACTCTAACATCCAGGGCAAGAAACAGATAAGTAGAGCAAGAATGAGCTTGAGCAGTTATTGAATTCAGCGACACCACCATTTACAATATCAGATAAAAGCAATAAACTTCGGATCGATGGATAGAGAATGATGGACTGGCAGATTGGGGGGTCGCGAAACCATATGTTTTTTCATTTGTCCAGAATTTGTAGCTTCTATCAGTAGATTCTCGATTCATTGTGGACAACAACCAACTTTACGGCATTTTAGACAATACAGTCCAATGCTATAAAATGACTCACGAGGAATGATTAAACATATAAATATAATAACGCAGGAATGTGTAACGAAATTGGAAAATTCTAGGTGCAGAGTCAAATATTGCGCTAAGCTACACATATACATCTGATTGCAATGTCGAATCATACTGAATAATTGAAAGTCTAAATAATTGTTTGTATTAACCGACACTCTAACATTTCAATAAAGATATGTACAGTTCTGTGCAATAAAGTGGCGTACATGTTTTATTGCTAATTTTGACATTATATTTTGCCAATGTGAAAATGGCTTATTTTATCTTTTATTTGAAAGGTTAAATAATGCTTTCATTATTGACGTTAGTTGTCAACATGATTGGTTCTAATGCTCTTTTACCTTGATGATTTTTTTTTGAAATTATCGTTTGTAAAGATATTAACATTAAATAAAATTTATTATATTTTATAATTGTTTAATATTCAACACTCAAAATAAAATACAAATACAAGTAAATAAAAAAACAAAATAAGAAAACTTTAATTAATTTCATCTGCCACTTATTCTTTCCAGGCCTTTTCTATAGTATCCCAAAGATGATTTACATTTAGAAAACAAATATTTTGGGTGTGTATTTTCTTAGTTAAAAAACCACATATATTCTCAATAGGGTTCAGATCTGGGCTGTTAGCGGGCTACGGCAAAGTTTTGATTGTAGGTACGTAGACTGAAACACTTTTTTATCAGAGAATATGACATTTTGCCAGAAAGGCAATTCTCTATAAACGTAATTCAAAGAAAATAGTAATCGACATTGTTTGTGTTCCTCTCTTAATTGTAATTTCCTATCAAGCATAGAACTTTTCAAGTCCGATTCATGGATTCTTCGACAAGCTATGGATCGTGAGCCAGGAAAATTTACTGCAATTTTAGCATTTCTAACGTTATCAACGTTATAAAATATTGTAAAAGTCTTCTTCTCGCGTGGATTTTCGGGAACGAGCAGAACTACCGCTTATATATAATGTTCTTTCCTTCTCCCAGCGTTTCTTAATTTATAGCACAATAGATTTATTTATGCAAAATTGCTGTGATAATGCTCTAATTGACGAGTTATCTTCGATTTTTGCTATAATACGAGACTTACTTATCAAACTTACCCATGCAGCCATATTTAAGATCTCTATATGTCAGTTAACTATGACAAATTGAATTGACGCTATATGACAAATTGAAAATAAAAGTCACATCGTATATTAAGCGTACGCCAGTTTATTACTCAGAACTGTACCTATATATAAAAATGTGAATGTGTGAGTTTGTTAAATTATATCAGTAAACTATAAAGCCATAAAGAATACACTAGTTACTTTCTTTATGGCTTTATAGTCAAATAATCCTCGACAATATTCTGAAGTTTTCGATAGTAATATAGATTGTTATGTTTGAAAAAGAAGTCATAAAAGCCATTTTATCACCAATCTAAGGAATAATCGAACTGGCTTGCTTGCTATTTTCACGAAAATAGAGACTTGTAAATATGCGAAAGATAAAACTTAATGAACTCTAATTGAATTTATTATTGCAACAAAAAAAAGAATTTACACCTTGATATTCACATTTATTTTCAGAACATTTAGTAGGTAATATTTAACATGAACAGGTGATAATGATGTGCGTGTACTTAAAATTCGGATTCATCCAGTCTATCCAGACCAAGTCAGTCAGCACGATACCAAGCTGCGTCAAATATTGCGCCAAGGTACACAGAAACAACTAATTGCAATGTCGAATAACACCCAGTAATTGAAAAACTAAACAATTGTTTATATTAACCTACAGACTAACATTTTAATATGTTTTAATATTACTTATGGAAGCTATTGTTTGCAAAATACTTGATATTGCAAATATTCACCCACAAACGTGGATTAAGGAAACTTATTGCAAATGCGAGATCTGGTTGAAACCGGAATTGAAGGATTTACATGAGAATCATGAGGCGAATTCGTTTTGGGTTTGATATTACGTTTTGTATCTTGAAGCGTGTTACGAGCGGTCATGACTGGTCACTGTAATGTCATAAATGATTTATGACATCACAGTGATCAATCGTAATCCATAAAGAATTTTGTCACGATATAGACCATCATTCAAAGTTTCACATAGAAAGGACATCTCTAATAAGTTACTGGATGAAGAATTTGAACGAGTTAAGGTTGTTGTTGAGGAAGATTTTCAAAATTCCCCTATTTATCGCTACAGTATGTTGGATGAACCTCAGTCGATCAGACAGAGAATATTTTACTGAATTAATCTGTTTATAGAAGATATAGTAGAACTTCCTCGAGTAAAAAAAATTATCACAAGAGCAAAAAAAAATCATTACATTCATAAATAATACTCATGTTTTGAAGGCTTTGTTTGTCAAAATAAAAAAGGACATAGGAACTGGTTGTGCATTAATGATGCCAATTGTCACCCGATGGGGATCAACTTTTAAGTGCATAAGGAGTTTAAGTTCTCTTCTCGATCTGTTTTTAGAGCATGTTGCTATAACTGACAAACATGCAAAAACACAACAGTCACTGACTGGTTCATTAAAAAAGTAGAACTTCTTAAAAATGGAAAACTATATGTTAGGTCATGGCTTCTGGGAAGCTATTGCCGAGATTAAAAGGATTTTAGAACCATGTGTTGATGGTATAAATATCTCCTAAATGCTCACGTGGTCGTAAATGTCATTATCAAAATTGAAACTTACATTAATGAGATTGCTTCGGTAAGGGACAGAGATGCAGCAAAATATCATGTTATAACAGAAAATGAAGAAAGTGATTTAAAAAAAAAATTACGAATCCGAAAACAAAAAGAAATCCATGATGTATATTTAGGAGCTAATTTGTCACATCCAAAAACACAAGGCTGTGATCTGAATAAGGACCAGTTTGCTGCCACCATGCTTTTCGTAGAAGCCGTTGCGGAAAAGAGAGGTTTGTCAAAACATGATATGGCAGTTGAAACAACCAATTTTCGAGCAAAAGAAGCTGACTTCATAAGCGACTATCTACGGAATGTTTTAGATGCTGAAAAAACGATAGGATACCTTTGGTGGAAGGGTTATTGTAGTAAAAATATTTTATGTAACGTGACTCTCAAAATACTTACTGTTCCTACTTCCTCAGCTTCCACCGAACGACGTATACATTAGAAATGGAAATATTAGATACAGGTTGTGTTAAAGATCAAATAGAAATAAGTACCAATAATAATTAAGAAGAATAAGATTATGAATACATAAAGGTCATTAAGAGAACGATGAAGAAAATAATGAAAAAATTAATAGTGACAATGAAGAACAGGAATTACAAGAAGGAAAATTACAAGATATGTATCAAAATAAAAATACCGATTTTGTTGTTTTTTACCTTTTTTTTTGTTTTTTGTTTATATATGCTTCTTATTTGTCCTTGTGTATTATTTTTTTAATTTGATAAATTTAAGTTTGTTAACTTCAATAATTAGTAATCGACGAAGGAGATACATGTTAAAACTCCATTATATATACATATATAATAAAACACAAATTATAATGTTCACACACTACATATGTTTCGCTACACTGTGGCTTCATCAGGTGGATGAAAATACAATTTCGAAGTACACATTAACTCCTATGTATATCAATATAAAAATAATCTCATTCTGATAGGGGGTGGACATATTTGAATTTTAAAATAAATAATCTCAATTTTAAATTCTCATATAGGTCAATCCCCCATAAGAATGAGATTATTTTTGTATTGATATATATAGGAGCTAATGTGTATTTTGAAATTGTAGTTTCATCCACCTGATGAAGCCACAGTGTGGCGAAACATATTGCTGTGAGCTTTGTGTCTTTAAGAATTATAATAATATTAAGAATTAGCTTAAGTGTTGAAAAGAACATTAATTCTAAGTTTAAAAATGTACACTTTAGTTTTAAGCATTAGACAATGCAGATAACACAAGGGTATAATGGGTTGCCTTTATATTAAAGAGAAACTTTTTGTATGAAAATAAACACAATTCATTAGTATATTTTAAGTTGAGTAGGTATTAAAATTAAATATAAAATAAATACAAAACATACACAAATAAAACTATGCAACCTATATTTTTTGTAGAAAAGACAAGCATGAGGTATGGTTTGAATACACAGAAACGCAACCTGATTTTTCATAAGGCGTAAAAATAGCTTTAAACATTTTAAGTAATGGACCATTATTTAGAAACAAAAAGGTACTCAAAATTAACAATAGAGAGAGAGAGTTATGTTGAGGGATGGAACGGTAAAGAGGGTGACTCATTTAAATGCTATAAAATTGTATGAGCAGGGTCACATTAGGTATGCACGAGATGAAAATATAACAAAATAAATAAATGTAAATTTAGACATGCATAATGTGACAATTTATAAGAAAGATTTTCAATAATCATATTTCAAACATAGTAAATACCTTGAACTTATATTTATGAATAGTAAAAGGATATGAGTTGAACATTTATAATACGATATGTTCAATGACAATGTTCTATATAAACAATAACTGTATGAATACAAGAATACATTCATGAATTTTTGTATGTGTGGCACAGGAACTTTAATAGACTGTGGGAATCATCTTGCATAATTCGAAAACCTGCAAAGAAAAGTATAGTATCAATATTGTTTACAATTTTTTGTAAATAAATGTATTACCGGGGGAAAGAGCCTGGATAGAGCCTAGAGACGGCGTAGCAGGCGTGACTGATCTTTATGGTTCAAGGTGTGGAAGAAAGATTCCACTTGTCTGCAATGTGTTTCCAGTTTTACCTAATCGAGATGTTTCTAAAAGAAGATAAGGATTATGTTGGCGAATGGGAAAAGAAAATATGTAATGAATAATGAGAAAAGCAATACGTTTATAAAGAAGTACAAGGAGGGACTGTATTAAAAAGAAAGGAAAATATACCTTCCGTAGAAGAAACATAGCAAGTTGGTGAAAAACTTTTTAATAACAAACAATTCGGGGTGCCGACATTAGTGAATGAACTGTCAAAGACTTATATGTGCGTGTTAGTGTAAAAGCGGCAACTTGCAGAAAATTAACAGAAGAGATTTCATCACGGGCGCTTCGATACGTTCAATGCCAACTTAAAAATTAGTTGAGAAGAGGGGCGCTGCGGATGGCCGATAGTCAATTGTTTTGGTATATAATCGAAAAACAGGAATAGACTTTGATAGAGATTGAATTTGAATTTCGAAGTATTAAGACGCGAATTTTTAAAAGAGAATAAAATTTTGGGGATAGCAAAAGTGAGTGTAGGGTTTATACACTACATTTCGACTCACGATTAGTTTATTTGTATTAAGATTTAGGATTTAATTTTCATTTAGTTTTCTTTTAAAAATATTTTTTTTTCAATAATTTAATTTTCATATTACTGTTTATTTAAAATGGAGGATATGCATAAGGCAGAATTTGAAAAGATGAATGATGAAATAAAGTAAGTTAATAAATAAATAATTCAATTTTGGAGGTAATTGGTGGTGCTGTGCGTTTCTAAAAAGTACTACGTGAAAATGTATGTTTTTGGTATAATAGAATCAGCTTAATATTAACAAATTACTTATCAGGAATTGAAGTTTTCTTTTATATTTAAAAACAGAATAAATACTCTATGACTATCATTATAGATATATCAGCTTTACAAAAATATTATAACCAAAATATGGGTAGAAATGCTTTTTTTATTACTTATAATATAAAAAAAATAATTTAGATACAGTATAGCAATGCTATTTATGGTTGATGTTTTAATAAAAATATAAATATGATTTTTATATAAAAACCTAGACTTTTCTTTAAAAATTTGTAACCTTATCCCAAAACTATACTAAATAAGAAGTAGACCAGAAAACGAAGAAGCTGCAAATACTGCAAGAACTCATAAGAACTTATAAAGTATATGCTGTTAAAGAATAAGTTTGTAGGTAGAATATAATATATTCTACAAACTTATTCCTTATTTTCAATGCATTAATGCAATTCTTGTAACAATGCAACCACAGCAATATGTAGTGTGTAAATATTTTTTTGAAACTAAACAATTGTGTTTTATTATATATAAACTTCAATAATTTTAATTTCTGATTCTGACCAAAACTTTTAACTTAAGTTTTAGTAATTTTACCAATTTGTTCTGCTTACCGTTTTACTTTTTTATGTATTAATAATTATATTATTGAAAACACTAAATTTTAACAAAAACATTATATTACAATGTGTATAAGTAAGCCTTTAAAGCACACGCGACACGTTTATGAGCACGACGCGATAGCGGAAACAAAAGGAATACCATCGGGAAGACAGACCACCAATTGCAGCGGTTCTCAAAAAGTCAAGTTTAGGTTCTGCAATAGATAGAGATAGTCCCATAAGTAGTTTTCTTCGAAGAAGTGTTATCTAATTGGAGATTCAGCATATTCCTTAATAAGAACTTAGATAATGAAACATAAAGATAGTTTAAAGTTGTAAATATTTCCGAAATTAGTTTCAGATATTGGATCATCAGTTATTAGTAGTATTAATTATTAAAAACTACAAATCGTGGTCCATACCAATGACAAAAGGAGAAATATATGTCTATGTATCACCAATTTTTTTTATGAAGTTCTCATAAAATAGTTTATATGTACCTACAATAATCCAAATATTAATTAATTGTTAATTGCTTCTGTAGAATTTCTTCCATGTTTCCAATTTCATTTGTAATTTTTCAATATAATTTAATATATTAATGACATAAGTATCTAGAGTGAGTCCAAAAAAGAAGCATAAATTGTCACAGAAATTTTTAGAACTTCACAAATTGAGATAAATTCCCATAATTGTAATAGAAGTAAAAATCTCCCAAAGCTGAATCGTTCTTAACAAAAAAGATAATATATTTGTGGTTATAAATTAATTATATATCTG
Organism: Amphimallon solstitiale; assembly: GCA_963170755.1. Taxonomy (NCBI): domain Eukaryota; kingdom Metazoa; phylum Arthropoda; class Insecta; order Coleoptera; family Scarabaeidae; genus Amphimallon; species Amphimallon solstitiale. The sequence continues at coordinate 75,458,562 of OY720682.1, read as the reverse complement.
TCGTAAGCTAAAAGTTACACATTTTCAACATTACGTTATTTTTAATTATACTGTTTATTTCGTTTCTAGAAGAAGCAATACAATTACTAAATCACTGATGAAATTAATTATTAATTAATTCCAAAAAATACTTTCATAGAGCTAGTTTTCAATCCTTAAAGAGTTAACACGGCGCAGATGGAAGTTTCATTCAAAATTTTCCATAAATAAGTATTATGTGTAGTTTTACTTAAAATGATTTATATTTGTTTATTCTTTTATTTACATTGATTATGTCCCACTGCCACAAATATTTTCAAAACAAAAAAAGCACTGTACAACCTTCGCGGAATGTCTCAAACACCTCGTGTCATAATATGTGTATGCTGTGACGACAAATTTGATCAACCGATAATTTTTAAAGTATATATGTATTTAATTTCTCCAATTGCAACCGAAGAGTCCGCCCTATTTATTTTAGAATTAGCATTTCATAATAAGCCTTTATTATTCCTGTTTTGAAAACCAATCTACTTTTTGACAATGGCAAATTCATGTTATTTAGAAAGCGTACTCTAATTGTAAAATGCACGAATTAATTATTAAATTTCAAATTACTTTTTAAAATAATTTTTTTTGTGTTGAAAATTCTAATCATAATAAATATATAATAATAAAAAAAAATTAAAATGAAATATTTACCTAATTAAATAATTATCAGTGCTAAAGGCAGAAAATAATAATTAGAATTTTCAACACTCAGAAAAAACTATTTTAAAAAGTAATTTAAAATTTAGTAATACGTCGATCTGCCGACACTACATTATCCATCTGTTACTTGATAAAATTCAGTACACTTTAAAGACTCGACTTCGGACACCCGCGGTAGCGTAATGGTAGCGCAAGCGACTAACGATTGCAAGGACTCGGGTTCGAATCTCAGCCGTTGGTAATTTTTGAAATTAAAAATTAACCTAATAAACAGTGCTAAAAGCAGAAAAGTATAATTTGCATGAATTAATTATTCATATTTATTCAGATACATCCTATATTTCCTAATAATTGAGAAAACAATGACATTGCCAACGTCGATTGAATGTTCTTTAATTCTTGCACAGACCCAAAATTTTCTGTCTTTGCTTTCTACTTTAAAATGTATTTAATTTCATCATAGATGCAGCGCTGAAGTTTGGTCCTCTAGGCGTATCTCGCCAATGACTAAGGGCCCGATTTCAACTTGCTAGTTGCGTTAACGCAAATCAACAAAATCACGCAAAAGCTGTGTTTCCATGGTTTTGACTTACGTGTAATTTCAAGTACGATAAGTGATTTGAAAATCGCGCAAGATGCGTGAACCAATTGCGTCTACTGCCGCCAGCGACGCAAGTCGTTTGCGTGCACGCATCTCCATATGTCATATGTCATACACATGCATGATAATGGCGGGCTTCAATGCAGCTCGTGGAGTGTTATTTGGGGTTGCTGGGGGGCTTTTTAGTGATGATAGCAGTGATAGTGACGAAGAACAAGATCTCTTAAGGATCCCATTTAACTTGAACGAGATTCCTGGAAGAGTTCTTTTCCAACGGACACGACTCGATCGACGAGTGTTTAATTATGTTTTGGGGCTGCTGACACCTTTCCTGCAAAGAAATACTCGAAGAGGACGCTATCAACACCTTACACCGATGCATAAGTTGTACATTGCACTTCAATTTTATGCTTCTGGTGGTTTTCAGTGGCTAATCGGTAGTAGCGGCCGTATCACGCAGGGACGAACTTCAACTGTAATAACAGAAGTAACGGACGCCCTTGTTGAGATAGCCCCACAGTTCATACGTTTTCCGAGAGCTGAGGAATATGTTGCAGTGAAGCAAACATTTTACCAACTTGGAGTGACAAGTCACGGAACTGGGATGCCAAATGTCTTGGGTGTAATTGATTGTACACATGTTAGGATACAAGCACCAACACAGGCTCCGGAACAATACTTCAATCGACACTTGTATCACTCGATTAATGTCCAGTTGATTGCAGGGCCAGACTTGAAGATCTACAATGTTTTGGCTAGATATCCTGGGTCTAATCATGACTCATATATATGGAGGAACAGTAGTGTTCGGCAAACATTGGAAGAGGGTGGGGCTTTTCCTGAGGGATGGCTAGTAGGTGATTCTGGATATCCTCAAGAACCATGGTTAATGACACCTGTAGGCAACATTACATCTGCAGCTGAACAGTTATACAACTCTGTTCATATTTCAACAAGAAACCCAATTGAGCGAACAAATGGTGTTCTCAAGAGTCGATGGCGAGTACTGGACCGCCCACTTGCCTATGAACCTGGTAAAGTTTGTAGAATAATAACAGCTTGTTGTGTGCTGCATAATATCTGTACAGATTACAACCTCGATGTAGAAGATCTTCAGGAATATCCTCTCCAAGATGATTTCCCTTGTCAAGAAGCTTTGAACGCAGACTACCTTGACGTGCGTAGGGATCTCATTATCAGACATTTCACTCGTTAGTTTGAGTCAGTGTATCCTTTTTTTTTTACTGACAATCACATGTTACCTAACTTACAATGTGGCTGCTTAAAACAAAATGTGTGTCAAATGAAACAAGAGTTTACTAATTTTAATTTAATAAACATATTCAAACACACAACAAAAACAAACAATATATATTATAATTTTTCTAATTTTTTTCTTTTTAGATCGATTATTATTTCTAATAATTGAAGTTCTCTCTTTTTGAGAGAGCTGTGAGTCTTTAACTCCTCTACCAGGTCCTTTAGGAGGCTGTTTGTTTCGACTTGGAGTTCCTTGCTCTCTCGTATTTCATCCAGAGCTTGTGTTTTGGCCCGCTTTCTTTTAAGTGGTTTCGAGGAACCCACACTACATGTTGACGCGCCTGGAATGGCAGGAGGCACAGGATTTGCAGGAGGGGCTTGAGGAACTATTATAATCAAATGATGTATTTTGTAAATAACGAAAACAAATTATCTGTTTTTCTTACCAACATTTACAGGATCCTCCAATTGCAAAATATCTTTAGATGTAGATGGTCTATCTGTAAAAATTGAACAACAAAAAACTTCCACATGACATAATGGAAACAAATATCTTGTTTCTTCTTATTAAGAGAATCCTCAAGCTGGGAGACTGTGACAATAGGTTCTTCAATTATAGTGGGTGGTTCCTCAATGACTATAAAGGTAGATTTAGATTTTGTCAATTGTATTGTTCATAAACAAACACCTACCTCGTTCCTGGAAGGCGAAAATATCAATTCCCCCAGCTATTCCTTCTATCGACTCTGATCCAATAAATTGGATCAGTTTCTCGTCAATAAAAGTTAACGGGTTGTGCGCCTTATTTGCGCCTCCCCCACTCTTCCGACCCTCTCTCCTCAATGCATTAGCTTTTTGCTTCGTCCTAGTTTTTAGGTCCTGAAATTTTTTTTTTAAATCCTTTACTGCCCGCCTAGTTGGAGCAACGGCATTGGCAACATCCAGGACTTGCTGCCAAGCTCGATCTCGGTGAAACTGATTCAAATTGGCTCCTTTTAGGGGGCCAAAAAGAATGCTCCGTCGTTTCTCGATTTGCTCCACCAGCACAGCAATTTCGTCGGGTGTGAAATTTTTCGCCCTGAAAATAAAATATTTTGTATTAAAATTATTTTGTTTAATCGTTTTACGGACAAATATATAAAAAATGGGAGTACTTACCTCTTATTTTCCATTATTTTTCTCTTTGTTTAAAGCGTTTTAAATTTCGAATAAAAATTTGACAGATGATACCACAAAAGTTGCGTGCGCACTGCGTGAATGACATTTAAGGACTTGAAATGACGCGGTAACTATGAACTTACGACAAACGCAAATGTATAACGCAAAATTGCGTGACACACGCAACTTGCGTCAAACGCAACTAGCAAGTTGAAATCGGGCCCTAAGGGTCGGTTTTTCCAACTCCCATTTAAATACCGCTAACCTTAATCATTGATTAAAGTACCGGTTAGTACAAATTTGCGTATTTGCGACACCGATAAGTGCTGATCATTGATTAAGAATGTCGTTAATCGAAAAAAAATTAAAGTGGTGCTTGAAGTACCTGATCAAATATTAAACAGCTCATAACCTATGAGATTTCAATTTTTGTTATTATTGATAACGGTTATGTTTTCATATGAATTTGTTTCATGTCAATGTACCTCATCCTGACATAACTTCTGTTCCTAATTTTCATGAGCTACTGGAATGTTTGCAAGTATCAATAAGTTGATGTTTTATAACACAGTATCCATACTGCAAAAATGATTTATCGGGCAGTGAAACGAAACATTGAGATCTCTGTCGACGACAAACCAAAAAGTGGTCGGGTGCTGGAAGAATTTGCGGAAATCCGCTCCGAAAACAGAATTATTGCCCGTGAGATGAAAATAGCTCCTAGAACAATGTTTCGCATTATTAAGTAAGACTTAGGTCTTGGAAATTATCGGAGAACCACTGAATAGCGATTGACGGCAACTCTACGTAACATCATGGATACGATATCAAAAGTATTTGGGAAAGTAAAAAGAGGTCACCATCCTACTTTGGCGATGGTTTAATGGGAAGTCACTGCAGCAAGATTCCTTATTATAATAGATCCGTTCAATCCTAATTAAAGTTTGACGTAAAGGTAACATCATGTTAATGTTTTGCCTATTCTTTCATATATGACTCAGTTTACCTATGTCATCATACCTCGTTTTACCATAACTTCTGTCCCTAATTTTTATATGCCACTGGAATGTTTGCAAGGTCGATAAGTTTCTGTTTTATGACGCAGTTATAAGTGAGTATCGATACTACGAAAAAAAATCATTTATCGGGCAGAGGACATATTGCAGTCTTTTTGCCCCACAAGATCGTTAATGAATAACTAGAATAGAAGAGGCCCAAGATTGGATCCCTGCGGTACACCAGAAATAATATGACAAGTGTCAGAAACAAAATCATTGTAAGACACAAAAATTGCCTAGCCTACCCAAAAAAATTTCATGATCAATGCGATCAAATGTCTGCCCACAAATCCATCTTGTTTCGAAACTATAAGGCTAATAACGTGATGATAAATAATCCGATAGATGGTTGATTCAAACGGCGTTAGTAATATTAGATACAATTGATATGAGCTGATAATTGGCTATATCAGATATGTCGCCATTTTTATACACTGGACATATTTTAGTTACCATACTTGGGGTAAAGTAGATGTTTTCAATATTAAATTAAAAATTACTAACGAAGGTGCTATAAATGCTGTAGAAAAATCCTTCAGCAAGAAATTAGGCACCTAATCGCAACCAGAATCCAAAGTGTTTGTTAGCACCCTAATACTTGAAACAATGTTTGACTCAAAAATGAATCAATGTGTATTGGTGACGTAGCACCCAACACCATAGTAGCAGAAGAAAACGGAGTCAAACACCGATACACCTCAACAAAATGTTGCAAGAACGCATTTATTATTGATCCAGGACTGTGAAAAGAGCAAACATCTCTGTGCATCTGACCGGGAACCATAGAGTTTTTTTGGCACGAATTTACGAAAGACCAACATTTACTTGGGTTTCGGTTAATGGAACACTCCACCATCTTCCAAAATCACTTGGAAGGTATATGTTTTTTTTATTTTTCATGATGAATTTACTATTTAGCTTGAAAAATGTATTTGTCAAACTTAACGCCACACTATATTGGAAATTTCAATATACTCTCGAATATAATACTCGTACCAATTTTCTCACAAAAAAGAAACCGTCAAATCATCCTCCTGTAATAATATACCAGGGCGTATTTTTATGTTTATCTACCTAGCCATCAAAAAAAGCACATAAGAGAACAAAAAAATATATTTTTCTACATAACTCCCTTCAACACTAATACACTTATTCCATCTTTTTTCCAGTTGCCCCATACCCTCAGAAAAAAATTGCTTCGGTAACCCCGCAAAATATTCTTCAACAGCTTCTTTGAGTTCTTCATCAGAAGCAAAACGCTTTCCTCTGAGATGATTTTTTAAATTTTTGAATAAGAAGAAATCTGACGGAGCTAGGTCGGGGCTATAAGGTGGATGCCTTACCTGTATAAACCCACAGTCATTGATTATCTGCTGAACTTTGTTTGCCTTATGAACTCGACAATTGCAGCAACAAGTTTTTTTGTGGATAAGATTGTGGGCGTTTTTCCTCCAGAGCGGTTTTTAAATTTTTAATTGTGTTTCCATACGCCTCTCCATTTATGGTAGACCCTCTCGCCATATATTCAATAAGCAAAACTCCTTCAGCATCCCAGAAAACAGTTGCCATCAGTTTTTTTCCAGAAAATTATGTCTTGGCCTTTTTTGGTGGTGGAGAGCCCTTATGAACCCACTGCATGGATTCTTGTTTAGTAGGAGGGTTCCAGTAATACGAGTATACCCAAGTCTCATCCCCGGTAATAATTCGAGATAAACATGTTTTGTCCCTCTCCAACTTGACCAAATTTTCTTGAGAAACTTCTTTTCTGCACAGTTTTTGTTCAGGTGTAAGCAATCTGGGTATCCACCGTGCAGACATCATCTTCATACCCAAATCGTCATGCAAAATTGTTTCGGATATACAGACTTCATTGGCAATGACAGAGATCTTTACACGCCGATCTTTCAGTTCCAAATTTTCGACTTTTCAGTTCGAGCTTCAACGGGTCGACCGCACTTTGGGTCATCACTGATTAACTCTCGGCCCCATCGAAAGAGTTTAGACCAATATTTTACTTGGAAACAAGATGGTGGTCTATCTTCCACATATACAGCAACCATTCTTTCATGAATTGCTTTTGGACCATTGCCTTCCTTTGTCAGGAACTTTATTACGTTGTGATGTTCAACTTTAGTTTCACTCATTTTATCGAGAAATGGACCGTCTCAAATCTCTATACACAGCATAAACTAAACACAACTTACTTAGCACATGTACTTCTAACAGTGACAGCAATTTTTCAATAATTTATTTGACATCGTCACTCTTTTGTTTCATGGCTAGGTAGATAACATAAAAATACGCCCTCGTACATTAATGGGCTTATCCATCAAGTGTATAATATTTCCGTGTTCTGTATTTATTAAAAAACACCAAGCATTTATTACATTTATTCAATGGATTTTAAAACAAGTAATAAGTATATATCGTTTTCACTTTTCAGAAGTTTCATAAATAATTAATATCTGGCAAAGTGCCTTGATTACACGTACCTTCTAAGAAGTTTTGCAAAGACACAGAGCGTATGCATCATCTAATTAAAATTGCTCATATACCAAATTGCACGGTAATAGTTTATTTTTAGTATTCTAAAGTATGTTTTGCGGAAAATACAAATAATGTAAATAGTTTCGATAAATTTCGACATCCGTTATGAGTAATTTCCAGGAAATATTTCAGTCCTAGTAGGTGAGATTGATATTCTGCCATCAATCGCTTAATTTAACACATTTCATGAAGAAATAAATGAACAAAATGCGTATAAATTTGAAAAGTGCAAACGTTTATTTTAGCAGCCGCTTCGCTTGTGTTTTCACTCTTACAAAATACGAAAGTTTTGAGAATCGTGTTATTTAAGCTAGCTCTAACTTTAAACTACAATGTAGCAGAATATTATTTAACATTTTTTTGAAATACAATTGTGTGGCACACACTGGTTAAGGATCGGCAAAAAGTGAATTTTGTAGGCAATAATTTTACATAATGAAGCTTTATAAAAAGGATCATTTTTTTTTAGTACATCGTAATTAGTTCAGTCAAGCATATACATGGTGCGGCACCAAAAACGAAACAGACTGAATATCTCGAAAGAGAAATCTTTTGTGAAAAAATGAGGTGTGGCCACCACACGACTTTCTTATACGTATGAGCGTTTCAAATCATACAATTTAAAAAATTATTTTATACAAAAATTATTCAAAATCCTATTCTAAGTACTTCCAGTCTCTTAATAAATCTCTACAGGATACATACTTTGTGAGATATTTGCAAAAAAATGCTACTCGCTATGAGTAAAAGTATTACTTCCGGTCCGAATTTTGAATTTTCATTTATACAAAAAGTATTACAAATCCAACTCTAAATACTTTTATACTCTTGACAAATATACATAGAATGCATAATTTACGAAATATTTGCAAAAATCGCTATTCGATAATAGTAAAAGTGTTACTTCCGGTCCGAATTTTGAAATTTCATTTATACGAAAAATATTTCAAATCCAACTCTAAATATTTTGGTACTCTCGACAAATATATATAGGATGCATAATTTACGAAATATTTGCAAAAATCGCTATTCCATAAGAGTAAAAGTGTTACTTCCAGTCCGAATGTTGAAATTTCATTTATACAAAAAATATTTCATATCCAGCTCTAAACAGTGGCGCAGTCAGAATTTTGTATTAGGGGGGGTTTTCAAAAAAAAAAAAATATTAAGCGTATTAAAGCACCAAAATTTATAATAAAACTCAAAACGCAACGTACATATATAGTATATTTAAAAAAAATAAACAAAAAAACCGTCATGTAGTGATAAACATGTAAAATACATTTACAAATATAAATGACAATAAAAAAAATTGAGTATACTCATCAACTAAAAACAAGAGGCGAGAAATACATCAACATAGTAAATGTTATTAAAATTGATTTATAAGTTATACTAAAATAGCTAGACGACGAGATTGCAGAGCTAAGACATCAAGAACTTCATCTTCCAGAATAGAAATATCAGGATGTATATACATCAAAGCTAGGCCGTTTAATCTATCGTCCCCAGTAGAATTTCGCAAATAATTTTTTAGATATTTTAGGGATGAAAAAGATCTTTCACAAGAGCATGTGGTGACTGGTAAAGTTGCCATTATAACTAAAAGTTCATAAATTGTGGGAAACAAATTTTTATTACATCTCTCCAAAGCCTCAATCGCACTTTGTGGCTTTTCTGCTTTATTTATAATAAACTGGACCCAAAGTGTAACTTCTCCCATAGCACCAGAATCATCCAATTGATAAAATTCCAAAAGCTGTTGGGTGGAATTTAAAATATCTTTAATGTCTAAATTATTATTATTGCATAAAAGTTTGTGCAAAGGTTCAAGAGTACTTTTGTGCTTAATAAATTTTGCATTTATTGCCTGTATTGTTTGGTCGGGAAACGGAATATAAATAACCCTGCGGTAATAATCTTCTGGCGATGAACTAGGAACATTGTTTCTGTGAGTTTGCCGATTAGTGGTTCGAGGTTGTAACATTGTAATGTCAAACTCGTCACAAATAGTTTTGGCCTCCTGATAAATATCTGAAAAAAACTTCTCGTCGTCTTGCATCATTTTTTTAAAGATTCATTGACATTATCAGCTGACTCAAGAGCTAAACTCAGGTCAAAATTTGGAGTCTGTAGGTACTTGCTCAGTGGCAAAGTCAGTGAAAATACAGCTTTTATCACAAAAGTACATAAAAGAAAGCCACATTGACAAATTGCCGACGAAAGTAATTGAGCGTCAGTTGCCGTTTTTTTATCGGTTCATTTGGAAATCTCAAACAAGGCATTTATTATTGGTTTGAGAAGAGAAACGAATGCAGTCACGGCGTCATGTCTCTGAATCCATCTGGTGGGACATAATCTTTTAAGTTTTTCTATTTTTGGTTTTTCGAGTAATTTACTGATCTCATTTTCCAGTACGCGTTGTCGTTTTGGAAAATTAAAAAAATTATAAATTGTTTCGATAGTACCCAGACAGTTCCGTACTTCTGCCACTGAACATCCATCAGAAAGTGCTAAATTAAAGCAGTGTGACGAACAATGAACGTAAAGGGCTTTGGGATAGCTCTGCCGAACAATGGCTTGTGCTCCACTAAGGGCACCACTCATTGCACTAGCTCCACCGTATCCTTGGCCAACAAGATTTTTTACGTCCAGCCCTAAATCAATCATGGCATTGCAGATGCTATTTGGTAAACCAGCGCCTGTACCATCAGAAACAGGAATAAACTGTAGAAATTCCTCCCTTATCATGCCATCTTCCACAAATCTTACACATAATGACATTTGAGTAGTACCACTTATGTCGGTGGTCTCGTTGCATAAAACTGAGAAGTATTTTGCAGCATTTACTTTGTCAACAAGCTTTTTTAATAAAATCGAATTAAACGACGAGATTATTTCGTTCTGTATTTGCCAACTGATATAAGTTGCATTAGCACCTGCTGTGCTTAAGTGTTTAGCCAAATTTGATCTCCTGCCTCGATTCGAAATTTGAGCAAAGACCGAAAATTGCCCTCGCCTTTTACTGGAGGTTCATTTATATTAAGAGGTCCAGAGTCACGGTGACCTCGAAATGACTTTCCTAATCGAGCAAGATACATCGCAGTTTTAATTATGGGTTTTAGGCTTTCCCGATTACTAATTATTTGATCTTTTCGTTGTTTGTCAATTTTTAAAACAACATTTTCAGTTTTTCTCATCATAATATCTAAAAAATTAGCTGTTCGTTCGAGACAATTCTTATGATACAAATGATTTTCATGATTTCTGAATTCTTCTCTGGCGTCCTTCCATTTTTTAAACGGAGTTTTAACCAGTTTTCCGGCCTTAGTGGCTTGTTGCCCGACAACAGTGGAAAATAACGAACAATACTTGCAGAACGCAGAATCTAAAGAAGGGGAGTAAACTAGCCACCTCCACTCATCAAGCCATTTTATCTGAAATTTTAAGTTTCTGAGTCCTGACGATGGAAATTTAAAAGACAGATCCGGTGACAAAGGTTTTTCTAAAAGTGTCTGCTTTGTAATATCGTCGATTGCTTTTCCTACATACGACCCAAAATCAAGTACCCAATTGTCTTCGTGTAACTGTCGCTCACCAATATTTTTAGATGTTGAAGGCTCTTTTTCATTTGTTTTATTACTTTTTGAGCTAGTTAAGTCTGACGTAACCTGAAAGAGAAAAATACTTTTGATTTTTACGTTTTATTTGACTTTTTATTTAGACTTTAGCCCGTATAATCCAAAAATATGTATTCAAAATATCGCAAAAGATCTTATAAGGATTTTTAATCTAAAAGAAATTAATTACTTCAATTCAAAAACAGCATTAAAATCGATAAATTTGTTTAAAAAATAACAGGCTGCGTTGAGAAAATGAAAAATGTTTGTGTATATCCATGAAATAAGTCTATTTGAAACTAAAATGCGACATTGATGCGTTCGTCCCGCGGCATTAGCGTCATATTCAAAAAATATACTTACACTAATATTGTTGCTCTGAGCAAACGAATCCAGTCTGGGTTTCTTTAGTAAAAATTTATCCATATTTTAGAAAATTCACCTCACAAGTCACACTAATGCTCACAAAGTACTCCGCAAAGCAGTAAATCACAAAAAAAAACGCTACCGATGATACCAGCAAGTGAAACTCAACTATACTAAAGCTCTAAAAGAAAATGTACAAGGCCCGTGTCCAAAATGTACTAATTTATTGGCTCTTGTACAGAATGCAATAAATTTAGAGAGCAGGACATGTAAATACGAAAAAAGGGCAAACAATAAGTCTTTTATTTATAAACAATTTGTTTGGCTAGAAAAGTTTCAGCCGTTTTCCTAATATGATTCCTGGTCCACAGTCTATTGTTGATAAAAAAAGCAATAAAATGCAATGTCTCTAGTCACCATACTTATATTATTATATACCTAAAATTTTAAAAAAGGGGAAGGCATATATAATTTATAACTCCAGGATCGACACGTTCGAACACTCAAGTAAAAAATATAGACCATTTTTTAACTACCAGGCAAATTTATGGATTTTTTACGATCCATTTATGTCCGAATGTCCACATCTGTTCCTGTTCTGATTGTAATGTTATGAAGGGATGCAAGATTTTCGTTTTCGTGGAATTCATAGGAATGTGTACATTTTTGTCCATGTATCGTTGTTTTGAAAGAAACCCCTTTTTTACTGCGGTCCCCCACAGTAAAAAAATGACCGAGTATTTAGAAAATTAATGTACTTCATGAGAATGAAAAACATCCTTAAAATGTACAGAAAAGTAAACTTGTAGACTTGTATAGAATACAGAAGAGTGCAAAATGTACCTGATTCGTACAATCGGTACGTCGGTATAATTGCACTAACTGTAGCAATGACCTGTAATAACCGTTTAGTGGTAATGGCATGCTGTAGGCGTGCCGTTTCGAAAACAATTAACACTGTTTGCCACAGTTGCCAAGATTTTTTTTAAACCAAAACACACATATATTTTAAAAATCATCTGTATCTGTATCTGGCGGCCTGGGGGGGGGGGGGGGTTAACCCCCCCCCTCGCTGCGCCACTGGCTCTAAATACTTTTGCACTCTTAACAAATATATATTGAATGCATAATTTACGACATATTTGCATAAAAATCGCTATTCGATAAGAGTAAAAGTGTTACTTCCGGTCCGAATTTTGAAAATTTTTTTTTACAAAAGGTATTGAAAATTAAGTTCTAAATACATTTATACTAAAAACCATGACTTGCGAAATATTCGCAAAAATCGGATTTTCAATAAGAGTAAAAAAACCTAGTTCTGGTAGGAATTTCGAAAACCATATTTAATAAAATTCTTCTCAAATATCTCATGACAGAAAGTAAAGCAAAAATATACAAGACCATGATAAGACCGATCATGACCTCGTATACAGCAGGAACTAGAGCTGACACAAGCAGAACGAAGCAACTGATGCGAACTACTGAGATAAACAACTTGAGAAGTATAACGGGAAAAACCAGGAGAGATAGAGATAGGAGATAGGAATGAAGCGATAAGAGAGGAATGTGGGGTTGAGGAGGTCGTCAGGTTCGTAAGGCGGAGAAGAAGGGAATGGAATGAGCACGTTCAGAAAGCCGTGGAGGACAGATTGATAAAAATAGCAAAAGACCACAGACCTGCAGTAGACCTGCGGTAGACCATTGAAACGATGGAGAGAGAGCTGGATTTCCACTTCGAACGAAACACCATAAAGGACGAATGCTTGAAGAAAAACAGGTTACGACCTAAATGAAAGAATGGAAAAAATGGATCACAGGAGGCAACGCAACTTTGGGCAACCGAATGTAGATCCAGAGATGCTCAAGAGATACCCAGTAAAGGACCTGTGCAGACTCGAACAATTCAGGTTGAGCACAATAAGCCTTATTGACTGCGGTGCAAACTGGATACGTTAGTCAGAAAGGCCTGTGGGAAAAAAAAGAAAAGAAAGATGAAAGAAGAAGAAGAAAGAAATTAGTTTTAACTTATTTTCGAGCGAAAATTTTAAGTAACGTGGAATAAAATATTCACTAATTGAACAGATATTTAAGGTGAATCAGTGCTTTACTTGATTCATCAAGGAAGCCCCCAGTGACACTGTTGCCATCACCATTTATGATTGACCCTGCCTTGGTTTTATTCACGGGCCGAGTCATAAGTCTGTATGCAAAATTTTGGCATTGATAATTACCCTTTTGTATACTTGTTTATATTCTTTATAACAATTTATAATTTCATTATTGTCTATCAATATAAGTTTGTATAACCCTTTCAACCTTGCTGAATGTATTCTAATTCCAGTAGTTAACCATCCATTATTTCATTTATTATTATGTGCAGCTCTGTATTTTAGTGGAAAGACCTGTTTAATGTAGCGGCTAGATTACTTAGTAAAATTCTCATATTGCTAATTTTTAGACAGATTGCTTGTGAGATAATCCCAATCTCCATTCAGAAAAAGTACTCTGAAAAGAGTAATATTATTATTAACATAAAAAATCCTAATTACCGTTGTGGTTTGGTGGGCACTTCATAAAGTTTCCTAAAATCTGCATTAAATGTAATACTTAAATTTCCTTAAAGATAATAACATATGAAAATAGGGAATAAATAAAGTAAACACGTTAAATGCGCATTGCATTTTCAAAGATCTTAAAATAGTGAACTTATTAATTGGCAAAATATTTCGTGAAAATAATTGTAGGTCCTATGACACACCTGAAGAATATTTGCATATTTAATGCAATGAGTGTACATATCGAGCGCGTTCTATTTCGAAATTACCAAAATAATCTAATTTATTTAAATGATTACTTTTGCGTTCGCTCTAAACCTACGATACATCAAACTGTGTACGACACTTCAATAATATACGAACAATTTTGCAGTAATAATTCATGTTTAAAAGCAAAATATTAAATCGGCGAGATTTTGATGCACAAATCGACAATTTAAATGGATCTGTGTTAGAGTCGTATTTAATATGCCGGTTAAAAATCAACGAAAGGTCGAATAAGAGATGAATACGAATGCTATTACAACTCACTTTATGCTAAATATAACGTACTCCGTTAAAATGCAAAAGCACTTCTAGATTGTCTTTCTTTGAATATTTATGATATATTTGTGTTTGCACTAAAAGTTTCAACCTGGAAGGTATTTATTTCGATACTTAAAGAAAATAATATGGCTACCGTTCTAGTATTTTAATAGAAATTTATATATTTATTTAAATTTATCTTATTAGACTACATATTATGTTAATTCTTGGTACTATTAAAGATTTTTGCGCATGAATTTTCTGAAGAACCGGTATGCAAAGTATCTTATGAAACGTGTAGTTTTTTAAATTATTGCTCCATTTCTGTTTAGTAAGTGTTCACAGAGATTTAACATAATATAGGAGAAGTGACTCACCAAAACTTAGTTTCTGGCATAAATTTATTTTTTAGTAAAATATGACGTTATGTAGCTTAAAACGAAGTCTTTCCAGTGTTATACAACATGTGCAGATACAAAACGATGTTTCTGTCAGTGTATTCTTGATTGCAATATAAAGGTCCTCTTCAAACCGCAGTATTAGAACACAATAGTTCGTTTTAAAACGCAGTTTCCAAGTTGAAACCTTTCATAGCCAGGGTTGCGATCGGATTTTTTTTTATTTCCCTAGATTTCTAGTCAAAATGTCCCTAGATTTCCCCGAAGTGTATAATATTGTTTTTTTGTTTCTACAAACACTATTAAAAACTCAATTTTTAACACATCATACTTCAATTAAAAATGAAATATCTTAACAAGTGTTAAAAGTAATTAACTTTTAACACTAGCGTTAAAAGTAAAGTGACAAGTCGTTTATCACAATGACGTTTTGATAAAGATATGACAGAGAACTCGAAATATTATTCAAACGATGTTGATTCAAGTGAATAGTGCCTACCTAATCGATGAAAGTTATCAGTTATATGAAACAAATACATCTTATTTGCTAAAAATGGAAAATACACGTAGGTATTTTGCTGAAGGATTATGAAACCGATAACGTGTATGAATTTGAAGTATCGTTGATTGAAAATAGTAGTACTTGTCTTATTTGAAGTGGATCATTGTCGTCGCCTTCCACAAATACAAAATTTTAGATAGGTATAATTATGTTTTTTAAATACCAGAATAATGTCTTCTACATCCAAGCTAGTAGCAATGGCTCTAACAGCACACTTAAGTGGCTTTATAACATTTAAACCAGAGAGGAAATATTTGTATAACTTATAAAAAAAAAACAATAAAGCTGTAATTTTGAAGTATATGGTGATATAGGGAAATACCCGTGTTATTTAACATGTGTATCAGTGGTTTAAGCACAGATAAGGGAGATTACAGATAGCCGATGTAATGGCTATTATTGGCAACACATTTTAGAGACGACCGCTAGGTTCTAGCGGTCGTCTCCAAAATGTGTTGCCAATAATAGCCATTACACCGGCTATCTGTAATCTCCCTTATCTGTGGTTTAAGTTTAAAACTTTTCTTTTTTTTTTAACTTTTTTTTTTAAAACTTTTTAAATGAATTGTGATACAATATAGGTAACTTAAATACAGACGGTTGTATTAAATTTTCCCTAGATTTTGACCTATTTATATTAAAATTCCCTTTTTCCCTAAACGAACATAAAATTCCGTAGATCTAGGGAAATTTCCCTAAATATCGCAACCCTGTTCATAGCTAAGGGCCTTATTATATCGTTTGACTGAAATAAAAGTAGATATAGGGAAATACAGACACGCACACATGTGCATGCAAACATGAAATGGAGGGGTACGATAGTAGGGGAGTACAGATGAGTTCATATCGGGACACCGGGGTACCGAGGCACAGTATAAACATATCCAGTAGTTGCAGTCAGTGTCGGCACCTTTGATCTTTAGAAACCAAGTTGTATGTTCGCGCATTGTAATGCGCAATGTCGCATAGCGGAGAGATCGGAAAGTTATTTAATAAGCAGGTCCGGATCTAATCCTATTTTAAAATAATCGGGGCCGGATTAACTAAATTTGTTAATAAATGAAAGTATTTGAATTAGAAATATTTAAACAATAATTATGTACGTTATGCATATCATTGTCTTAGATTTGAAACCTGTGGCCAATTTAACAAATTTTACAAAATGTTGAAAACTATTTTGGTAAAGTCTACTAGATGGAATAAAATGATTTGGACGAAAATTATACATTTAATGCTAGTTTGAATATATGAGTTACATTTAAATATTACTATATTTGATATAATTTGTAAATGTTGCAAAATAACAAAATTAAAAACTATCTTGGAAAAAAAAGCCTAATAGATGGAATAAAATTATATATTTTAATGCTAGTTTTAATATACGAGTGACATTTAAATTTTACAATATTTGACATATTTTATAAATGATGCAAAATAACTTAAAATTAAAAACCATCTTGGAAAAAAGTCTCATAGATGGAATAAAATTATATATTTAATGCTAGTTTTAATATACGAGTTACATTTAAATTTTACAATATTTGACATATTTTATAAATGTTGCAAAATAACTTAAAATTAAAAACCATCTTGGAAAAGTCTCATAGATGGAATAAAATTATATATTTTAATGCTAGCTTTAATATACGATTTACACTTAAATTTTACAATATTTGACATATTTTATAGATGTTGCAAAATAACTTAAAATTAAAAACCATCTTGGAAAAACGTCTCATAGATGGAATAACATTACATATTTTAATGCTAGTTTGAATATATGAGTTACATTTACCATAAAAAGAAAGTCATTCAACCCCACTGTTATGTTCCATTTACTGGTTAATCTGCATAAAGTTGCTTTTGATGGCAAATGGAGAATATCAGATAAAAATCTATAAACTTTAGGGCTGAGAAAATATATAGTTAACGCAAACTGTTTAAATTCATTTGTATATCTGAAACCATGAGCCCTTTTACTTGATAATTTCAGCTGCATTTTAAACAGATTAACCGTGGCCTCATTAAAATGGCTTTCACAAAATGTAATAAAATCAGCATCAGAAATCTGATTTTCTTTCTCTGTCAGAGTAGAAACCTTCCCTTCCGCTCTCTTTAGAATACCTTTCAAATACCGAATCTCAATTTTTAATTTGCTCTTCCTGGGACTTGTAGCTGACAGGCTTTGCGGTGTTTGCACATAAATGTTAGCTAAACATAAGAAATATAATTTAATGATATCACATAAAACATCAAAAACTGTTATTACCTGTATGAGTTTCAGTATGTTGATCGGTAATCACATTAACATCTTTACTTGTGCCTGGTAGTGGATCATCTTTTAACACAGGTGTAACATCTGTACATTCTGTAAAATAGAATTATCATATATAAAAAAAGGTGTATGTAATCTTGGTTGTTAGAAAAATCACAGAGGCATCAAAATCAAATAAATATAGCAAAGCTAGTTGCAATCAATATATTTGTGATTAATTTGATATAATCAACATTTAAAAGAATTTTTTATTAAGAAAAGATTAATTTCAAAAAATAAACAGTTGATTTTATAAGTTTATCTATCCTAGGGCTTACCTGTAAGAAATAAAGTGGGCACTGCAGTAATTTCTAGCCTGTTTTTCATTACATTTTTGAAGTAAAAGTTTTCAAAATGAATGCTACAGACTTTGGCATTTTTCTTTACAGAACTTGTTTCTCCAATTCCAGCAATCCACTCCTTACGCCTAGTGCAGAAAAAATTATTAATCATATGCAACTATTATTATGTACAAGAATGCTTGAATGATATAGCAATTTTAACCATCAATAATTTACGTCAATATTTTTTTATATTTTACAATAACTTTTTATAAATTCTATAATCCTTTATGTCGTACTTATGTGCATGTATATCTGAATATTTATTTGAATTTTAGGCTTACCTTATTTCCTCAGATGGAATATTAAAAAAACTAATGTCTTTTATGTCCTTTGAATACACACTTTTACACTGCGGTACGCAACACTTTGTACTCATTGTACTCGATTAATTTAACACACTAAATCAAATAAATCTTTTGCAATTATCCACAAAAACCTAATTCACTTTAAAAACGGTTGGTTATTTTCATAAGCACGTACTAAGATATGTTGACAAACAAACTATAAACAAGTCTAATTCTGTTTCTTACCGTCACTGCGACATTGAGCATTACAATGCGCAAGAAACAACTTGGTCTCAATAAATTTTGGGAGTGCAACTACTGGGAAGGTTTATACTGTGACCGAGGCTTTAATGCAAAACGTTGAAAGCTAGTATGCAGACGTTTGCTTTAAGGAATTGCTACGCTATGTACGGCTTTTGTATAATATTTTGGTAACTGATGTATACTCGGATTCAAGAAAGATGATCCCTGCGTCACTACTATATAATTCTATCAAAGAATTATGTCTATATCCGAATAAGAAATAGTATCAACTTGTATAACAAGGATAGCATAAGCGAATGCATGTGTTTTCAGTGCGATGCAAGCACGACATACGTTTCATAGAATTTATTTGAGCAAGACAAAGACGGAGTGATTGCATGCGTTGTATTATTTCATACACTTCCGTTTAGCATTTTGGCTTTGACATTAACACTTTGACATTTCTAGTAGTTTGATCGTTTGATTTCGTTTCACAATTTGTTTGTTGTATCAATCTTTATTAAACCAGAATGTCACGACGCGGTAAAACATTACGGACACAAGCTCAAGGACTCGTTTTAAATTTATTAGAATATTTCGAGCAAGAGAAGGTTAATGGTGGTCCTCTAATATCCCTTACATCTGTACAACAGGTAAACATTGTGAGATTTAACATTTTACAAATTCTAATGAATATCTTTTAGCGAGTAGCAGATGCATTGAAGGTAGGAGTAGCTTCAGTAAAACGTATTAAACCCCGATCACTAAATAGTCCTGTTCTAAAAAAAATTTTTTATTTATTGTTTGTTTTGTACCCACGTTATTTCTCAATAAAGTTCTATTATCATTTGTATTTTGGCATATGTTAAATTTAGTACATTAAAAGACTATTGACTTTATATTACATAGTTTTAATAAACGATAAAGGCGATTATCTAACTTAGTTATCTAATTATACATAACCTAAAATTAGATCGATCAATCTAACCGGGAAACGTAGGATGTCATCATTATAATTTCCATGTTCATTTTATAGTTTACAGTACTTATCATGATGGCGAAGTATTGATTTGAATCATACGATATTAAAAAATGACGCAGGGATCATCTTTCTTGGATCAGACTATATAATGTATTAACATTGAACTGAAACAAAACTCTATAAAATTTGTAACTAAAATAAAATTCTTATAAAAAATTAAATAAAATTCTCACATTTAAAACGAAACAAAATATTATACTTAATGAACTATACAAAATTTAATGTTGAAGATGTTCAAATGTCTGTCCCTCTTGCATCAAGCAGTACCCTAAACGATTATAAAACCCATTTCGTACATTCGATAGCATTTCAGGAGTAATCATTTGTATGGCGTTAAGAATTTGTTCTCTTAAGCCATCCAAATCAATCGCTCTATTTCCTTCAGCGGTATTAATATTTGCGAGTTTGCTCAGATACAATGTATGTACGTTCACGCTCTAAAGTTACGGAACGAATGTGTTATCCACGCTCTCGATCTCCCCACTATCTCCCAACACCACCGGTCTTATACATAGGTACATGTTTATGTGTGTGTATTTGAAGATGCATATTAACTTTTAAATACGACAATCTGTATAGGTCCACTCCGTTGGTGAATTCGCGCTATATACAGTAAAGACGCCTAGGTTTGTCACAGCTGTGGCGCATCCAAGCTACAGCTGTGGCGCGGCCTAGCTTCCGAGTGGGTTTGATATTATTTAATTCCTCTTTTACTATTCAAGATGTCTTTGTCACATGAAGAAGATGAATTGTGCTTGCTGCTCTGACTGACAAGAAGGAATCGCATACAGAATATGACTTTAAGAGTGCATCCCTTCTTATTAGGAAGGCCCTCAAAAGGTGTTTTACATACTCTGTCTGACGATTTATATCTTTTCTTGTTTGAGCTCTAGCAATACATTTAATGTAGTTATGTTTTTCCATTTTGCCTTACTCGTAACTGTTGTTCCACTTTGCCCCGTCATCCTCCTCCACGTATCTCGGTCCTGGACACTGCTCCTCCAATCTCGCATCTTCAATTTCTTAATATCCTCTAGCACCTGATCTTCCCACCTTTCCTCTCTTCTATCTGTGTTTGGTCTCTCTGTCGTGATTTTCTTTACTTTCCTGTTGTTTTCCATTCTTCTTATGTGGCGTACCATCGGAGTCTTTGTACTTTATGTACTTTAAGATCTCTTCTCCTTTCAAGATGTTTTTTATTTTGAAGTTTATTAGCCTCTTGTATTCTCCATCTACCACTTTCTTCGATCCATATATTTTCTTAGAATTTACTTCTAAAATCTTCTCAGTTTTTCCTGTTCCACATTTGTCAGGATCATTGTCTCTGCCCCATAATTCACTACTGGTCAGATTGCTGCTCTGAAGACCCTCATTTTTTTATTTATGCTTATACCCTTATTTGTCTGTATATTTTTGTATTTATAATAACAACTTGTTTTCCATGTATTCTATGATTTATCTACATGTTTATGTCATTCTCACTGTTTATCATTACTTCTAAATACTTGAAGTTTTCAACTATTTCAAAATAGTAATTTCAAATTTTTACTCCCTTGGCTTATTGTTAGGCCTCTTTTTTTTGGCGGGCTTGATAAATGTTCTGAATTGTTTCTTCTAAGCTTCTCCTATCTCTAGCTAGTATAATGAGATCGTCCGCATACGCAACTACTTGTATCATCTTTTTGATTATTTGTGGGAATAATAGTGCCAATATATAAAAAAGGTAATCCAAAAGCATGTGCAAATTATAGAGGAATCACTCTGCTTAACGTTGCTTATAAGATCCTAACCACGATGGTAAATAAAAACTAATGAAGTACACTGGGCCGCAAATGGGAGATTAACAATACGGCTTTAGAAGAGGGAGATCCACCATAGACGCTATACACTTAGTGAGTCAAAATAACTGAGAAGTTCTATGAATATAATAGTATCGGAATAGGAATGTGTCAAATATTATTCGGCACAGGAAATCAATCTATACGTATGTATGTACGACAAACATACGATGTATAGGTACCACGCTGCCACGTATTACATACGTTCATATACGTCGTACGTATACACTGTTTCCCTATGCCTAATGATATTTGACACATGCGGTATAATGACTTCAAGCAGGCATTTGATAATCTGAAGCGAGAGCAGATAATAAAATCGATGAAGGAGATAAAATACCAGGAAAGCTAGTGAGATTGACAGAAATGACGATGAAACAGTCAAAAGCAGCAGTAATGACGGACGAAGGTGCAATTGAAGACTTCAAAATTAACCTAGGGGTAAGAAAGTGTGGCGGACTATCAACCACCTTGTTTATTTTAGCACTGGATGCAGTGGTCATTTAATGCAATTTCCAGGGTATAACAATCAAAAGAAAGTGTTAAATCCAACAAAATTTGCCTTCGTTCTCTGTTAGTTCCATAAAGCATTTTTTTCTATATTTTTGGAACAACGGTTTTACTTTCTTACCCCTAGTATAAGGAAGTATTGTGATGATGAAAATTTTCGACCTCGATATTTTTGCAGATGTCCACGTTTTGAAGTCCCCTAATTCCGAAAATGAGGTTTTTAAAAAGTCTCTCTCTCTCTCTCTCTCTCCCTCTCTCCCTCTGTGTATGTGACCACGATAGTGGTCAAACCGCTATAGATATCAATTCCACTATTCCAAACCATTTTTACTACTTTTTTTTTATTGAAATCGGATAATAAATAAAGAAGTTACGGGATGGGGCGTTTTTTAGCCTGTATACCATCAATTCCATTATTCATTGTTTTTTAGGGTACATCCAAAGTTATAAGAAATATCTAAGGAAAGCTTTCGATTTGTGTATTTGTTTTCATATCTTTTCATTTACAACTTTTTTGATTCAATAAAATTTTTATATTCATGAACAAATACTTTTCAATAATGTGTGTCCCCTGTTCAAAATTCTCATTTGATGTCCGTAGTTATTCATAATAAGTTCATTCTAATATTACTGTTACAAATACTAATTGAATTATCATCACAATTCCTACAAATAGGTATAATTAACATAAAAAAATTATATAATTACCTCAGAATCATTAGAAGTAAATTTATTTGGTTTTGTTTCTCTTTAATTATTGACTAGAGGTAACTGTTATACATATCTTTCAATTGTAATTATACAATACGATAGGTATATTAAATACCACATTAAAAATATATAATATAAATTTAATTATTTATTCGTTTGATTATTAAAATTGCATTAATATTATTTTTTCTTAATATAGCGTTTTTTTAACCTACTAGTGTTTGTAGAAATTATAATGTCATTACAATTTATAACAAAACTTCCCGCCCATAATTACGTGATTAATTTCATTCATCCTTGTGAAACTTTCGACGCTTGGTTATTTTATTCATTTATATTATGGTATAGGTCACTTCATAGTAAGTCAAACATAGCCTGTAGAGCGTCTACAGTAATAATGGAGTAAAATAGTATTATAATATTATACTTGAACATTTTAAATATTTGAATATATCTCCGTTTTTAATAATAATAATAAACATTTATTGATGTAAACACCTGTACCACCAACCTATTGTTATATACAATGTAACCGAAAACAGCTGCATTGTATATAATTTTAAGAATTTCTTTTTTTTAATCTTTTAATCCTTTTGACATAACATGCAGTAGGTCAAGATTTATTTCATTGTTCATATTTAAAATAACTGCTAATTTTCACACTCTCACTTGGTGTGTGGTGATTAAACCATGTTAATGTTGAGTTCCTTTGAGTGTCTATCAGTTATTTTTACATGTATTTCATTTCCTTGAAACTCTCCCCGATCAAGTGCTCGAATCGGTGACCTGTCATATATAAGATGAGGTGGAGCCCTATAGTCCATCATCTTGACGGATTTCGAGGGAAGTTCTCAGGTAAGGCGTTGAGGGTTATGTCATTATTAGTAAGTATATCAAGTAAATTATAGGTACGTTAAAGGGAATTTAAATTTGTAACTAAATTTATAACCTAGGGTCAAACTGCTGAATTAAGATTACGCCTTGTGCAACAAACTATAACATCTGGGCATAAAGTGGGCAATCTCACAGTAAATATTCTAAGGGCTTTGAAATATAAATCTCATAGCACGATTGAATTTAAAATTAAACATTTTGAAGTATTTAAATTATTACCAACCAGGACACAAACAAAACGCTAGTATTTACAAATTAATATCAATTTTGTATAAAGGTAAATTAAAAATCAAAAAAGAGAAATTGCTTCTTAGAAAATTCATTATCATTATTTTTAAGATAGTTTACAACATAAATAAATAACTATGTATTATTTTTGTTTCAGAGATAGGTACATATTTAACTAAAATTTGAGCATATTTTTAAATTTTTTATTAGAAATAATATAAGCCCTTTTTCACATCTCTAGTATTTTTCTATAATTTTGATTGCATCCATAGAAATCAACATCACACATCATTCCGATAAAAGAACTTACTTTCTAGTTCATAGTGACACAAATTTTGCCAATTAATGCTGTAAATTGATTTTTCCTCTTTGCTCTAAAATAATGATTTGTGTAATTACGCTCTTTTCATATTTAGTCCACGATATCCAGCATTGCAGCATTTATATGACACTGTTAATAAACATAAAATTGATAAATATTATTCCCAGGAGATGCAAATATAAACTGTATATACTAGAATGTATAGTAAAATGTTTTTTTAGTTGTATATCATTTCGTAAATAGTGTAAACCCGCTGCAATCAATAATCTCGAGCTGTTCACACCTTATTTAAGCACTATATTCGAATTGCATATGTGAAGTCAATGCCCTTTACAAAGTTAAATTAAAATCGTTTGCACGCTCTTTGAATGATACGAAAGAATTTTGTTCCTGACAATATGACTAGACAATTTTATCTCTAATAGTATTATAATGATTTTTTTCAAACCAATTAAATAGACATTAATAAATGCTATTGAGTGGTTCTATTTATGTTACGAATTATTATCGTAAAATTAATATCTGCACGAACGTAAAAATTTGATGTTTATATTCAAAATTATCTAATGAATAGAATATTTATGGGAGGCTGACTTTCGATTTTAATCCACCAACTATATTGTATCTAAGATATTTTTTTTTTATTATGGTGCAAGCTATTATGCTATTTTACCTTTTAGCCGCTGGAGAGTAAGAACTCTTGCTGGCTCAATGTTTGAAGCACCTGACATTGATCCACTTTAATGCCCCGTTTGATAAGGTTTTGGCGGGATAGAAATGCACCCAAAAAATAGCATTTTTACTTCCAGTTTTACGAGCGTTAAATATGTGAACATGTAAATTTTATGCATTAAGCATAAGATAAAGGTTTAACGACCCGAACGGTAGTGTACCTTTTTTTAAATTAACATATAAACAGTAAATAAATTGGAAAGTCAGTAGCTTTGCAAGTACTAGAAAAAATGGCTAAATTCAAAAATTACACCCTAAATTTATATGTAATATAGCTACTGCAGTCGGTATTTATATTTGAAAGATAGAAATAGTAACAGTAGCTAAATATATATTTGTAATTTTGGTGGTGCATGAAATAAAATTTGTATTTACATATATCTGTTACACTTGGTTATTTGTTTCACTAAAATTTTATTTACAAAATACGCTTGGATAATTGTTTCGGACTTCTCAGTTCATTCTCAACTGAACAAGGAAAGTTTTACTTAAAATGAGAATAGATAATTTGAGTAAAGTGGGAGTAACATTGTGAATAAATTTAAGGGAGTTATGTATTATGGGGGTTTTCCTAGTAATTAACGAGAAGCAGCCTTAATAACAGGGGAAATTACGAACTCTGTTTGTTCATTTACTATATTTAATGATTTGTTTATTGCTTTGGATATTTCCATTATTTCCAAAAGGTCTAATCGTTTACTTTTATTTGCTGAGTGTAAAATTTCAAAATTATTTAATGATACCATGTGGTGTTCATTTATATAATGCTCGGATATACCTGAACATTTCTTGGAATATAAGATTGCTTTCCTATTTTCTTCTATACGTGTGCGAAAACATCTTCCAGTTTGACCCATGTAGAAAGCATCACAGTCTAAACAATTTAATTTATAAACGCCACATTTATCTGCTTTTTGAATTATATCCTTATTATTTGTCCAAAGTTTACCTAGATTTAATTTATTTACTATTATGGTTTTTATGCCTAAATTAACTAATCTATTATTAATTTTATTCGTGGTCTTTCCTATGTAATTTATTAAACGATAATTACTTGGTTCTAATTGGGGGGCTGCATATAAGAATTTATTAATCTGTTTATGTTTTTTCTTTGTAATTAGGCTATTAATAATACCGTTGTTCACGGCTAAACATTTCAGGACTGCTACTTCTTTATCAAAATTTGGTTTAGAAAGGGGAACGGTTAGTAGTCTATGTATGAAACTGTTGAAAGAGGAAAACTTAATGCTATCGGGTTGTTTGCTATCTGCAGATATGAGGGTATCAGTGTATGTGTGTTTTCTGTAAATACTATAATCTAATTTGCCATTTAATTTTGTTAGTGTAAGGTCCAAAAAATTTAGACTGTTATCTATTTCTTTTTCTATGGTGAATTGTATTTTTTGATTGATTTCATTTAAACGATTGAAAAATAAATCTAATTGCCTGTGAGTACCGGTCCACACACATAACACATCATCCACATATCTAAACCAACTCTGTATACAATTAACAAATGGGATTTTAGAACTAAACAGATCTTCTTCAAATTTCGACATAAATATTTCTGCAAATAAACACGACATGGGAGAACCCATTGCTAAACCGTCTTTTTGTTTGTAGTATAAATTATTAAATTTGAAATAAGTTTGTTGTATGCAAATATTCAAGATATTTCGTAATTCTATTTTACTGTCACCTGTCAACGTACTATTTGCTATTAAATCATTTAAAATAACGTTCACCTCATTGATAGGGATAGAAGTGTACAAACTGCAAACATCGAAAGAAACTAATTTAAAATTTTGAGGTAATTTACTTGTTTCTAATTTACTCACCATATCTAAGGAATTTTTTATTCTATACTTAAATTTCAGATGTAGGAGGTCAAGCAATTTTGTGTTGATCAGTTTACATAACTTGTAGGCCGGGGCTTGTATAAGAAACAACAGGTCGTATCGGACAGTCTTGTTTATGAAGCTTTGGGAGCCCATATAACAAGGGGGCATTCGGATTCATGACAGTTAAAGAGTATGCATCATTAGCAGTGATAATATGCTTGCTATTTTTTATGATGGATTTTACTTCCCGTTGAAAAAGGCCGGTTGGATCATTTTTTTTTTTTTTAGAACTGTAGAAATGTACAAGCCCCGGCCTACAAGTTATGTACACTGATCAACACAAAATTGCTTGACCTCCTACATCTGAAATTTAAGTATAGAATAAATAATTCCTTAGATATGGTGAGTAAATTAGAAACAAGTAAATTACCTCAAAATTTTAAATTAGTTTCTTTCGATGTTTGCAGTTTATACACTTCTATCCCTATCAATGAGGTGAACGTTATTTTAAATGATTTAATAGCAAATAGTACGTTGACAGGTGACAGTAAAATAGAATTACGAAATATCTTGAATATTTGCATACAACAAAATTATTTCAAATTTAATAATTTATACTACAAACAAAAAGACGGTTTAGCAATGGGTTCTCCCATGTCGTGTTTATTTGCAGGAATATTTATGTCGAAATTTGAAGAAGATCTGTTTAGTTCTAAAATCCCATTTGTTAATTGTATACACAGTTGGTTTAGATATGTGGATGATGTGTTATGTGTGTGGACCGGTACTGACAGGCAATTAGATTTATTTTTCAATCGTTTAAATGAAATCAATCAAAAAATACAATTCACCATAGAAAAAGAAATAGATAACAGTCTAAATTTTTTGGACCTTACACTAACAAAATTAAATGGCAAATTAGATTATAGTATTTACAGAAAACACACATACACTGATACCCTCATATCTGCAGATAGCAAACAACCCGATAGCATTAAGTTTTCCTCTTTCAACAGTTTCATACATAGACTACTAACCGTTCCCCTTTCGAAACCAAATTTTGATAAAGAAGTAGCAGTCCTGAAATGTTTAGCCGTGAACAACGGTATTATTAATAGACTAATTACAAAGAAAAAACATAAACAGATTAATAAATTCTTATATGCAGCCCCCCAATTAGAACCAAGTAATTATCGTTTAATAAATTACATAGGAAAGACCACGAATAAAATTAATAATAGATTAGTTAATTTAGGCATAAAAACCATAATAGTAAATAAATTAAATCTAGGTAAACTTTGGACAAATAATAAGGATATAATTCAAAAAGCAGATAAATGTGGCGTTTATAAATTAAATTGTTTAGACTGTGATGCTTTCTACATGGGTCAAACTCGAAGATGTTTTCGCACACGTATAGAAGAACATAGGAAAGCAATCTTATATTCCAAGAAATGTTCAGGTATATCCGAGCGTTGTATAAATGAACACCACATGGTATCATTAAATAATTTTGAAATTTTACACTCAGCAAATAAAAGTAAACGATTAGACCTTTTGGAAATAATGGAAATATCCAAAGCAATAAACAAATCATTAAATATAGTAAATGAACAAACAGAGTTCGTAATTTCCCCTGTTATTAAGGCTGCTTCTCGTTAATTACTAGGAAAACCCCCATAATACATAACTCCCTTAAATTTATTCACAATGTTACTCCCACTTTACTCAAATTATCTATTCTAATTTTAAGTAAAACTTTTCTTGTTCAGTTGAGCATGAACTGAGAAGTTCGAAACAATTGTCCAAGCGTATTTTGTAAATAAAATTTTAGTGAAACAAATAACCAAGTGTGAACTTTCTTTTACCTTTATTATTTAAGGGTGCGTTTCAATCATGGCAAATCCATTTCGGTTCGGAACTAAGATTTTCCTGTATCTTAAATACTACTAGTAATAATAGGATGTCGCCACGGTATGCATTCTAAAATTAAATAACAATTACCTCCAAACATTTCAAGGTCATTTTACCTGTTAAATTTCTACCTCTACAATTCAATATACGATTTGTAAATTTGGTCTGTGCGACTTTCTTTGCAATTTTATTTTATGGGTATGAATCAAATCGACACTTGTCCACTTTCATGCAGAATTAGGGAGAAAGACGCGCGAACTTTAAGCATTCATTTGAATTTATTTGTAAATTGAAAAACTTAATACATATATATAATATAGTTTGACATATCCTCAATAAAATGTTGATTGCATTATTAAATACATAATTTAAATTAAATTACTTTTTATACATTTACAGTCAGTTACATTTATTTTATTTATAGATTTAGTTATTTTTTAAAAAATTCTTAAACGCTGAAGGTACGTGATACTCATCCATTCGACTTTCTTTTTTCATACAAAATTATACAATAAATAAACAGCATTGTGTTTGCGTGGTGCCAAATAAAACATTTTCTTTTACTTGATAGGTACATTTGTAATTATTACAGGCTACTGCATCTGTGTGGTATCATATCTCTGTTGATCATATAGAATAATATGCAAAACAGAAATATAGTCATATTGTCTTCCCGTACCCATTAGTTCAACATTATATTAAATATCTTTTACCCGATAAAAATACGGGTAAAGTTAGTATTTCCAAATCCTAAATGTCAATTTGCCCGTTCGTTTGATTTATATAGTCTGAATTTTCAGTCTTTTTATTTAGTTCATATTTTAACTTTTCAATTCAAATATCGCGCCGAAACGCTACTATTTTTAACAGATTGTATTGGTTCCTGGGTAAGCAAATTTAACAAGGAGATATAAGTATATGGGATATCTGTTATATTTTATAACATAACCAAGCGGTAACCTGTGAACATTCTCTTGCATTTTTGTTTTGATTTATTATATTTTAGTGTGTTATTAAACACTATCCGTAAGTGTAAGTACGTCACGAACATTAGATAAGGCGCTTCCAACCACACCGTGAAATTCACCACCCAAACAGCGTCAAGTATTAGCACAATAAAAGCGATAAAAACAGTTTCAAATATGTACAAAATTTTAACTCAAAAACAACAACCAAAATTGAATAGCCTAGCAGCATTTTTCGAATTTCGCCAGTGTTTTATGTTTGCACTGGGCGCAATTGAATAACATATAGAGGTGTACTCGTTATATTTCACTACAAAATTAGTTAATAAAAATATAATTTTGTCATTAAATGTTTCTACATCTATTTTTTGACCAATCTTTTGTTTGAGTACACGGTGTGTCTAGTAATTTCGCAATAAAAAGTGAATTAGCCTACCTGTATTCTACTCGATTGTCTTCCTAGCCAACTTAAAACAACCGCGAAATTCGAAAAATGCTGCTAGGGGCATTGTGCTAGGGGAACAGCAATTGTAGTAAAATCTTCAAAACATTAAGTAAGGTAAAGGTATTACGTTAATATTAATATATTATAAATAATGAGGCTATTATAATATTATTGTTATTATTAAACACTAAAAACCCGGCGATCTGACCTCCGGCATTTCAAAGTTTTGAAAATTGCTATCAAATAAAATGTACCTATATTTACATTTTAAGTAATTAGCAAAAACTTTAAAAAAATTTTGAAAAAAAATATAGAAGGTTCTTGTCAACAATTTCTTCTCCACTTCGTAAATATAAAACGGCTACTAGGCTTTTATCGGCGTAAAAAAATCCGTAGGCATCTTTCAATTAAAGATAACAGAAAACTCCATATTTTAAAATGATACAATTTGATTAAATTGACAAATTAAACTATGTAGTTACTTTTTATGATTTGTGGTGCCAACCTGTGATGCCAACTGCTCATTGTCTATTCTATTACGTACTTTCAAATAACTCGTAACAAACTAAATTTTATAATTAGTAACCGCAAAAATTGCTGTTAATTATAATTTTAGATTATAATAGATAATTAAAGTATCGTATGTAGTTACTTTTTATGATTTGTGGTGCCAACCTGTGATGCCAACTGCTCATTGTCTATTCTATTACGTACTTTCAAATAACTCGTAACAAAC
This sequence comes from Amphimallon solstitiale, assembly GCA_963170755.1. Lineage (NCBI taxonomy): Eukaryota > Metazoa > Arthropoda > Insecta > Coleoptera > Scarabaeidae > Amphimallon > Amphimallon solstitiale. The sequence continues at coordinate 75,427,859 of OY720682.1, read as the reverse complement.
TAAATTTTATAATTAGTAACCGCAAAAATTGCTGTTAATTATAATTTTAGATTATAATAGATAATTAAAGTATCGTATAACACACAACTAACCTCTAAATAATTGCAAGATAATAACGCCATCTATACTATATGTGCTACACTATAAGGCGACGTAAATGTAACAGATATCTGTAATGTATGTAAAGACCCTCCAAAAATGTAAACAAATTTTATTTCATGGATCACTTAAAAAATTACACATATATTTAGCTACTGTTACCAATTTTACCTTCCAAATATAAATACCGAGTGTACTTGCTATATTACATATAAATTTACTGTGTAATTTTTAAATGTAGGCACTTTTTGTAGTACTTGCAAAACCACTGTCTTCCCATTTTATTTACGGCTTATATATTAACTTAATTTGAAAAAGAATACGACCGTTCACTTCTTTTAACCTTTATCTTCCTGCTTAATGCATAAAATTTACAGGCTTTGATTTCTTACGCCTGAAAAAATGGAAATAAAAATGGTATTTTTTCGGTACATTTCTCTCCCGCCAAAACCTTATCAAACGCAGCCTTAATATGTTTCACCAAGTGCCTAGCGAGACCTCAATCAATTATATCTGTTACATTTGCCTCGCATTACATTGTAGCACATATAGTATAGATGGCGTTAATATCTTGAAATTATTTAGACGTTAATTGTATGTTATATTATAATTTAATTATTCAATATAATTAATAATAATAATAATATATCTTTATTGCATTATATATACACTTTATACATGCAAAGCAGTGGCGGCTCGTGCTAAAAATTTTAAGGTGTTCTGCAAGTTTTACAAAAAAAATTACCTTGCACGGGCAGTAAGAGGTTGTCTCCCATCGATCTTATCGTGCTTTCTTCGCCTTCCGCACTGAAGTAATGGATTTCTGGAACGATTGTCAATTGTCACAGAAAAAAATAAGAGTCACTAAGCACTACTTTACTAACAAATTATTTCTTATAAATTAAATCTATTCTACGTTCTTTTCGATTTGCAAATTTTGTTATCACTTTGTCATTAAAATTGTCTATTTCGGAGATAAACTTTTTTTCGATAGATAGCATGGAAAGAGATGTTAAACGATCTTCGGTCATTGAATTTCTGAGAAACGTCTTAATTCGATTTAGTGTTGAAAAGCATCGTTCGGCCTCTGATGTTGTCATGGGAGTTGTTATTACAATTTCTAATAATTTTCTAGTCTCTTTCAACGTATCTCCCAGATTGTTTTTTATTAAAAATTTTAGAAGAGGTAGTGCGCCTTTTAAAGATCTACAATCAGTTCTTGAGTAAATAACAGACAATTCAGTTCGTAATCTTTCTTTATCAAGGGTGGGATAATAGGAGCATGCGGAAGTGAGTTTGTCCTCAGGAAATTTACTGCAATACTCTCCAAAGCATTCCGAAAAAAAAAGTGATGCCACTACTAGATGCTCTTTAAAATGAAATCGATCTTTTGCACAATTTAGAATAACATCACACACCTCTAAAGCCGAAATTCGATGATTAAATCTGCTGTTATTTGGACGTTTGCGTTTTTCTGGTGGTGGCTCATCGCTTATTAAATCTGATGCTTCACTTATGATGTTGTCAATATTATTTCGAACTTGGCCTATACCGCGTTCAAAATTTTCGATAGCGTCTTTTACTAGAGTGGGTTCAATTTTTCTTTGCTGCAATTGATTAAACAGGATATCTACATGGGGCATTACATGATGGTAAAAAGTCAGCCAAAAATTGAAGATCGGATCATTTAATGTACGGCGAATAGAGGCGGCTGCACTACAGACTGTGTTGTTGGAGAATTGTTCTTCTATTTCTTCCATACACTCAATGAGAGAGGCCCTATTTTCGTACACAACATTAATGGTCCTGATATTAAAATTCCAACGGGTTGTAGCGCCGTGGGGGATCCTTCTGTTTACAATCTTGTTTAACACTTCTACTCGTTGGGGTGAATTATTAAAAAAGCCGGGAATGTCTTGTAGATTTCCAAAAAATACACGTACTTGCGAATTTGCAGAAGCAGCTTTAGACATAATTAAATTTAATTGATGGGCATAGCAATGTACATAGTGCGCAAAAGGGTACTTTTTTTTAATCAATGCTTGAACGCCTGCGTGTTGTCCGCTCATCACCGCTGCTCCATCGTAACTCTGTGCAATCAGTTTGTTAGGTGAATTTTGAATTAAAGGATCTATAACACTTAAAATTGTTTTGCTAAGTGTTTCTGCATCACATTTTTCAGGAATGACGTAGTTCCAAAAACGTTCAATTGGCTCACCATCACGAACATATCTAAAAATAACTACCATTTGAGTTTTTGCAGCAACATCCGTTGTTTCGTCCGCCATGATCGCCAAAAACGGAGAATTATTAATTTCCTCAATTATTTGTTCTTGACAGACTTCAAGTATGCACTGTAACAGATCATTCTGTATTTCTTTGGAAGTGCCTTTAAATACCGAACAATTTTTTAGGTGCTCACTTAGAGTTGCATCTAATTCAGCCGAAAAATTAATAAGTCCACGAAATATCCCCGGATTCTCGGAAGTATCGCTCTCATCATGTCCCCGAAGGGCCAATTCAAAAGCTCCACAAAATTTTATACAATTAATAATTTTTGATAAAATATACCGATTCTTTGACACATTTTCATTATGTCTCTGTATATTTACCCAATAAGCAGAATCTAGTTGAGCCATAATATTAGTTGACCCTAGTAACGCAAATTCCATAGAATTATGAAGATGGCTTTTAGAATTCTCATGTCTTTTTATTTTCAAACTCAAGTGCTCTAGATCCGTGACCCCTATTTCAGTCCAAGCTTTATCACCACCAAAAAGTAAACAGGGAAAACAATATAAAGCATTTTTTTTGTTGCATCCACAAATCCATTCGTTTTTTGAATAAATATCGCTACTAAATTTACGTGTATAATTTTTCCCTCTACTTACACCAGTTTTTTCAATAGTGATATCTACTAATGGCCTGCCTCTTGCTTTTAATTCTAACTTTTCTTCGTATGAATATTTAAAGAATCTCTTCACATTAATTAAATTAAAGACCACCTCCATAATACACAGAGTTTATATAAATTGTCAACAATACACAAAAACAGAAGCACGCGCACTCTAATATTTGTTTTTATGTTAAACACGCCGCACCGACTTTTGTCGCGAAAAAATTAAATAAACCGAATCATGTGGCCGTTCTCGCTGCACTCAATGCAGCGAATTTGTCTGGTAAATCAGGCATTAGTTTTAGACAGCCGCGGTGGTAGCGGGGTGGCGCGCGGGTGTCTGTATGGGCTCTGAGCGCCCGTTCGTGTGGACCAGATAAGGAACAAGTGAGCGATCGCGCGAATTAGATTGGTTATTCCACTGGTCGCCTATTGAATATTATTTGTACATTTTATGTTGGAATTTCCGAAGCGAATATCTCGGCTTCTACTGATCGGATTTTGATGATTCAGATGTCAAATTGTAGGGTTTGATGTCCTCTACAGGATGATGTAGAAAAATATGCAAATTTTTTGATATACAGGGGGAGAATTTTCACAACAATATGTTACGCTTTTATAAACATCAGAAATGTCGGAAAAATTATGTAAAAGAAAACTAGTTATAACTAATACAGGTTCGCCCGCCCAATTTTTTGGGAGCTCTGCAGCACTGCAGCGCTTATGCGCCAGCCGCCACTGATGCAAAGGTCACAAATAGAAAATACATTCGATTAGAAATACAATAAATGTAAAAATATTTATATCTACATACACATACAGCAACGTACAATGATATACAAAAAACTGCTTATAATTAGTAACTTAGAATGCAGCGGTAAACAAATCCGTAACTACATAAGGCTCTAAATTACGTAGTAAATTGAAAAGCATTTTACGAAAAATATATGGAGTAGTGACTGACTTAATATAAATCGGCAACTTGTAAAATTTTAATATTGTAGGAGAAGTACGGCTATGATGGCATCCTTTTTTATAAATATGCGTAACTATGTTCATTTAATCCGCAATAGATATTTAACCATGGGCAAATTCAAAGAATAGGAAGTAGTTTCATAAATAACCAATCTAAGCTATTCCAAAATAATATATTTCTATAAGATATATATTTTGATTTTATTGCCAAGTGTGCCATCATATACCTATATAATGTAATGATGGTACACCATATATGGTAATGATGGCATAGGTAGATACTAATTATTTACAATAGATAAAAAAATTAATGCAAGCAGGATTTTCATCATGAGAATCATCTTGAAATTGTGGTACATACGGATCCAGATTTTTAAAACTATCAACATCGAATTCTACCCTTTTCTTAATTTTTCCTGCGGACTTTCTCAGTTCTTTTGCTTTTTGGTCTGCTTCCCTGAGTTTTAGTAGTTCAATAGTGGGTGTTTTAATCAAAACATCTTGCGCATCTGATCTTTTGCGTTTTCTCTGTTTCAGTATTGAATCCATTGGAGGGACTGGTGATAATTCTTGTATAAAATCAGTAGCATTTGAAGAAGTCACTGAAATCTTTATTAATGACACGCTACTTACTTCAACTACAAAAGATTCTGATAAGTTTTTCTGACCTAAGCAGAAATTTCCTATCGCATTCATACAACAAACTACAGTGAAATGCTGAGCTCTTTCAGCAGCAGTTAATGAGTCTACTTGATTCTTTCCTTTGCAGGGAAAATTTTTTTCAGAACGAGATTGGACAGTGGACTTCTTCTAGAAAAATGGTGATTTTATCTCTTAATTCATAAAGACGTTGTAAAAATTTCCCACGTGGTAACGATCTTGCCTCGCAATAAAATAGTAACGCTGAATGTACTGCACACATGTCTTTACAAAGTGTAGAAAAGATTTTTGATATTAGGGATCTCAATATGATATAATTTACTACGGTCACCACCGTCGTTAGCACAATATTCACCTCAGGACTAATTTCTTTGAAACCCAGATCATCTCTGTATATAGATCTTGCAATGTGTTTAGATACACTGTGGAGATTTTTGTTTCACAAGGGCTTGAGCACTTTGGAAACTTCCCGAAATTGTACGAGCACCATCGGTGCATATTCCTATTCAATTTTTCCACTTTATATTTGCGTTGTTTAGAAAGTCACGCAAGTGCTGTTGCTTTGAGTTCTATTGGTTTGCGGAAGAGTAGTTCTTCTACTGCTGACATACATTCAAAATCGAACATAGGTTATTAAATGAGCATATTTATTTCTATGCATTTATTTATTTTGATTATTGATAAGTAGAGCTGATATGATAATTGACGAAAGAAGGAGAAAATTTTATATTCTTACGGTTTACGTTGATTGCAATAGATATCAGTACAAAACTAAATCGTAAGTAATTTTTAAGTTTTGGTAATAAGGTCGTAGTGTAGCTTTAGATTCAAATTATAATTAAATTAAATAGATACTAATATAACATTTACAGCACAATTTAGTGAAAATTATTGTATGAGGAGGGTGATGAAAATTGTAATTGAAAATTGGGTCGCAAATAGTAAAAGTTGAAAACCCCTGCTTTAGGTAGATTACAAAAATACATTGGAATTAATAAAAAAAATTATTATTATTAATATAATGTAAATAATTCGTTCCAAAATTGCTATTTGATTAGGTATTGTTTAACAGAATTGCATATACAGTTTAAAAACAAATATTTACATAATTTATGGGCACTCATTTAATGCTACATAAAATATGTACCTACTTAAAGAATAGTCAGTTTTTATCAAAGACTAATTTTATGTAGGAATGAATTTATGTGTTTGTATGCACATTATTACCTGCATTTCTATAAGTGTAGCGGATTTAGTGACCGGTTTCGTTGAGTAGAAATCTTTTGATTTAAATTTTCCGGTTAAGTCCGGTTAGAGTTACTTGAAACTGCATCAAGTGAACCAGTCTCTGATAATGATGTGTGTGGAATAACCGAGCACATGGTATATGTATACAGAGACAGGTTTGCACCTAACAAGTCTAATTGAGATAATAGTATCTTTAAAATTTATTGTATACATATATGCTGATCTGATTCATGCGTAGTTAGATACATGTGACGAGTATACCATCATTTTTCAAAGTCAACAGAATTTTTAAAATGTTATTGGTAACCTAACTAACATTTCTTTAGAAGAATATAGTAGAAGGTGTCGTTAAATAAATAAAAATGCATAATGTCAAGGTTATCAAAATAAATCGTTCTTTAGTAGAACCAAAGATTTTATAGCTAATATTTAATCAATATAAAATACTAATATTCTTATGTTGTACAGATATGTATAATATATTGATATTTTATAAAATTAAAATCTAGAATTGAATGGTGAATTGGTCTTCAGCAAACTGAAATGCAAAACGTCGAAGATCTACGTTGAGAGAGAATAAAATAGTTTTTCTAAGTGTATTAGGGGAGAAGCGGGCAAAGTGACATAGGCGGGCAAAATGACTTTTTCCTTTTTGAAGCAATCTAATAACTTTAAAAACGCCAAACTATAATTATTATTTGCAAAGGTTGGCAATTCGTTGCTGTGTGTAGTGGAAGTTCACTAGGCTCACAACAAATGGAGTTAGTGTAATGTTTGTGTTTATCAGGCATAACGTTGTAATGTAAGTAATATTTTGAGACAATATTTAACTATTAAATATTACTTTTTATGCTATTTTCGAGATGTTCGCAAAATAATGTGATTGTAGACTGCATGATGCTTGAACAGTTTTTAATTTTGTATTCGCTTTTCAAGTTTTCTCAGGATGAATTGTCAAAAGCTACGAGACGGGCAAGACGACACATCTCGGTAGCGGGCAATTTGAATCACTATGTCATCTTGCCCGTTCTTTTTTATAATGTTGGATTGAAGTGATAATTTTATTTCAGTATGGTTTATTCGTATAAGAGGAAGACGAATAGGGGAAGTTGGAATGAGTCAGATATGGAGATAGCTCTAGCTGTCCACAAGGGAGAAATTGGCTGGTTAAAGGCGAGTAAAACGTTCAATGTACCGACTGCCACTTTACGTCGCCGTGGTCTCAGGAAGAACAAAATTGCTGTTAATATTAAAAAATACCTCGGGTCGTTTGAATCTGTACTAAACAAAGAGGCAGAGAGTACAATGGTCAATCATATTCTAGACTTAGAATCTCGTTTCTTTGGATTAACAACAACAGACGTGCGAAAGCTTGCATATGAGGTAGCGGAAAAAATGAAAATAAAATACCCTTTTAATGAGGAACTTAAGATGGCAGGAAAAGGATGGCTACATGGTTTTCGACAACGCAATCCACAATTATCATTGCGTCTCCCAGAAGCCACGTCTCTTGCTAGAGCTGAGGCTTTTAATAAACCGCAGGTTCAAAATTTTTTTTGCTAAACTTGACAAAGCTATCAATGAGTATAAAATTCATAAGACTATGATATTCAATATGGAAGAATCCGCGTTAACAACGGTACACGTCCCGCCAAAAGTACTCCCTCAAAGAGGCAAAAAACAAGTTGGCGCAATCACGAGTGCAGAAAGAGGAGTGCACACAACAGTTGTAGCCTGCATGAGCCCTGGAGGAAGATATGTACCCCCATCCATAATTTTTCCTCGTAAAAGGTTCAATCCACTATTATACGACGACGCACCTATAGGAACTTTAAAACTTCATAACGAATCAGGCTATATGACAGGAGATTTTTTCGTAAAGGGGATGCGCCATTTTATCGATCACGTCAGACCTAATTCAGAGCATAAAGCTTTATTAATCTGAGATGGTCATTCAAGGCATAAGAGCTACGAAGCCTTAGAATTGGCTAAGATGAATTCAGTTGTTCTTCTTTGTTTACCGGCACACTGCACACACCATCTCCAACCACTGGACGTAGCCTTTTTTGGCCCTCTGCATAAGTATTATAATCATGCTGTCACTCAGTGGTTGAGAGAAAATCCTGGTCGTACGGTCAATATTTATCAAGTGTCGAAACTTTTCAATGAGGCACACTTGAAATCGCTTCGAGTGGTTTCCGTGCAACGGGAATATCGCCGTTTAACGCTAATATTTTTCCCGACCATATGTTTTTACCTAGTTTAACAACAGATACGCGCGAGGCCGTACCGGTTACTGAAAACGAAACTTTAAATGAAAATTTAGAAGATACCCAAGAGCCCGAAAATTCCAGGGCACAAGCACTCATTACTTTTGAATCTACAAAGAAGATCAAGAAAGTGCTTCAGCAAATATATCTCCAACAGAGCCACTTGACCAAACTTGTCTGCCCAGATCAAGGGACGAGATTCACAAAATTTTAACGGAAACATGTCCATTTCCTCAAAGTAATGTAAGAAATACTACTAAACGCAAGACTGGCAGCTACCAAGGTGTATTAACCGAAAGCCCGTACCTCCAAAGCCTTCGTGACAAAGAAAATGATAAGAACCAGCAACAGAGCAACAAAAAGAAAAATGATGTCAAAAGAAAGCTTGTGAAAGATAAACTTAATGGAGACGAACGTGAAAAGAAGCTGCAACAGCAGAGAAAGAGCCAAAGAAATGTGGTTAGAAGGAAACTTGTTGAAGATGAATCAAGTGGAGAAGAAAATCCCTTTAGACTTGACGATGACGAAGAAGACTGTGCTTGTCTTTATTGCAATGGCCTGTTCAGTCGACCAAAATCACAAGAATGGTGGCTACGATGTCTACTTTGCCAAAAGTGGTGTCATGTCGAATGCGCAGGTCTATCTGGAAAAGCGAAATATTTTATTTGTGAGCTGTGCCAAGAGTAGCTAACCTTCTTCAAACTATGCATTTTTCAACTTACTTTATTATTATTATTATATTTATTATTCGAAATTATATTAGATTTATGGTTTTTTTGGCAAAGAATAAGTTTTGGTTATTAATAATAAAGTTTTTAATGATAATGGTGGTTTTATTGTAAAACAAGTGAGAAAACATTGGTGACTATCGGTATCGATCAAGCATTTTGCTTTATCACTTTATTTCTTTAAATAATCTGTAAAATAAACTAAGTATGTCATCTTACCCTTCTCTCCCCTATATGTTCACGCCACTCCATTTGAATTATTCTGAAAAACGCACTTGCTCGCTATGATTCACTTGCCCCACTTTCCCCTATTGCAAAAACTGACTCGATGCGGAATTATAATAGATATTAATACAGGATGCCCCACCGAAAACGAAACAGATTGAATATCTCGAAGGAGAAAACTTTTTTGAAAAAACGCAAAAACAGGTCGATTTTTGATCCAATCCAAAGGGGGACACCCTTCCATCATATCTTCAACTGTGAGACGTCATACCCCTCCCCTCCATCACTCTAATCATTACAATTTAAATAGGGAAAGTAGTATATACGATACATCATTGAAAAGGTAATTGTACGGAAAATTCAGCAAAGGGATTGTTGGTTGCGCTATTTTTGATTTTAGCGCCCTCTAGCGGGAAAAACGGTTACGTATTCCACAATGTGACACATCATTTCAAAGCTAATTTTATTAGCAACTAAGTACGTAATATTTTTGACATTTATTTGTCATCATTCTCAAGTACAGACTGTCAACGTCTTTTGTAAACTAATAAATTCGTAATTTCTAATATTAGAGCTCTGCAGGGTGTTTCGATTATTTACATTTTTTTCAATTGTGCATTAAATTGCTAATAAAATTAGCTTTGAAATGATGTGTCACATTGTGCGGTTTTTTTCCGCTAGAGGGCGCTAAAATCATAAATAGCGCAACCAACAATCACATTACTGAATTCTCCGTACAATTACCTTTTCAATGATGTATCGTATTCAGTACTTTCCCTATTTAAATTGTAATGGTTAGAGTGATGGAGGGGAGGGAAATGGCGTATCACAGTTGAAGATATGATGGAAGGGTGTCCCCCTTGGATCAAAAAACGACCTGATTTTGCGTTTTTTCAGAAAAGTTTTCTCCTTCAAGATATTCAATCTGTTTCGTTTTCGGTGGGGCACCCTGTATGTATGAAATAAATATAAATACAGGATTAATTATTTGTTTTCAAGTTTACATGTTTTATTTGTTATATCGATTCCGTACTACGAAGAAAAACTGAGTGAAATGAATAAGGAACTTAACGACTACCATGCCGTGTGAATCCACGTTTAAGAAAATTGGTTTGTGTTATTAAAAATAATTTTCTTTTATAAATTGGCAATAGTCACATAAATATACTGACAGACATATCTCAATTCTTTTTTTTTTTTTTGTAAAGCTCAACGTTAATATGTTTTGAAAAGACTGTATGTGTTCAGGTTCATTGACAGCAATACTTTATTGGCATCGACTCCCCAAGGCGAATTAAGTCGTGAAATATTGTTAACTATTAACGGTTGCTGTAAATATTTTGTACATATAAATTACTTTCAGCGTGCACTGGTAAGATCTGAAGCTTATTACTTAGAAAATCCGGAAATGAATTTCGCGTATAATTTTGGAACATGTGTCGAAATAAACTGCGTTCTAGATTAAAACCACAAGGTGTGCAGGTACATTAACGTAGAGTAACTTGAAACATATTTTTAGTAGGCGATTTATTTCTATTTTTCTAATTCGTATATATATGCAGAGATTTGCTTTAAGGAATACTTGTATATAATTACTTCATACACAGAACAAGTTGATTTATTGTCCATAATATAGTGTACAGTGTGATCTTTAATGTCTGACTGACGTTTGAATTTGCGGCAGTAGTTTTTAGTATAGTTCATATTTTTAGTTAAGTTAGCTATTATGTTCAATTTATGTATGCCGCTATAATATTTTAGTCTCAATTTGTTAATTATTATTTAATTATATCGATGGATTTTAGTGTTGTTCATGTAAGTTGAACAAAAAGCTTAAATCAATATAAATAAAATATTTGCATTTTTCTAAGGCATTATTACAGATATAAGTTACGCTTATTCTGAACATGGACTGCTGCAGTTGCACTTGGGGCAAGAATGAAGAACGGTCAATTTTCTTGGAGCAACTTCATGAAAATTAAACGGGTGTGTGAAGTCAGAATTTCGATCGTTTTACCTTCTTTTTTTCGAAAATCTTAAGGTTGTTCCAAGTTGTTCTAGGTTATAAATAAATAAATAAATAAAAGCTATTTATTCAGTAATACCTACATAGTGTTAAATTTGTCAAAAAAGTAGATCCACGCAAATAACGCAATAAAACTGATTTATATTCATATGCGTTAAAATCTATAATTAAAATACTCATCTGTTATACAAAACTTCTTTGAAAAGTATCATAAACAATATAGTTCTTTTCCTTTTGTGGGGGGGGGGGGGGGGGAGGTTATTCTAAACTGTTCCAAAGACTTTCGTAAAAAAAAATCAAAGCTGATCGAGATAATCAGAAACGAGTTTTCTCCAATCCCCCTTTTTGGAAAATCGAAATTCTAAATTCTGATGATTGTTCTAGGTTATTCTAGGTATGTTCTAAATTGTTCCAAAGTATTTCAACAAAAATCCAAATGAGTGGAGATAATTGGGAAAAACGAAAGCCAAAAGTATGAAGTCCGACTACGTTTTTGCAAAAAGATTTTTTTTCTTTTACATATCAAAAGATTTTGCAAAAAAAACTAAACACAAAAGTGAGAAGTTAGCTCCCTTTTTTCGGAAATCTAAATTCTGAACGGTTGTTCAGGTTTGTTCTAAATTGTTCTGAAGTGTTTCTAAAAAGAAATCATAAATAATCTGTCTAGCAAATGCAAAAAAACCGTTTTTTGCCAGTCCTTCTTTTTTCGGAAATCGAAATTCTGACTATTGTTTTAGACTGTTTTAGGTTTGTTCTAAATTGTTCCAAAGTATTTCAAAAAAAAAATCGTGATTGGGCGAGATAATAGGAAAAAACGATTTCTCACAGCCCCACTTTTTGGGAAAATTGAAATTCTAATGGTTGTGCCAAGTTTCTCTAGATTTGTTCTAAGTATTGTTCTGATACATCAAAACCGTATCGCTTATGTATCAAAAGATATTGCACAAAAACGACATCCAAAAGTGAGAAGTTAGCTCCCTCTTTTCAAAAATCTAAATTTCGACGGTTGTTTCTGGTTGTTTTAAGTTTGTTCTAAATTATTCTAAAGTATTTCAAAAAAGAAATCATGATACGCTGAGAAAATGGCGGAAACAATTTTTTTGTCAGGCCCCTTTTTTTTCGAAAATAAAAATTCTAACGTTAGTTTTCGGGTGTTCTAGGTTTGCTCTGAATTGTTCCAAAGTATATCAAAGAAAAGATCTTAATTGGTCAGGATAATACAAAAAAACGATTTTCTCACAGCTCCCTTTCTTGGAAAATCTAAATTCTGCCGGTTGTTCTAAATTATTCCAAAGTATTTCAAAAAAAGTGCAAAATGAGCAACAACTATACTACAGCTTGACATACGACAATAACTCATTATACCGTGTGTTTTGTCATTTCTAGAAGTTATAAGAAAAATAAGTACACTTACGTTAGTTACTGCAAATTCCACAATTTGTTTTTTTAAAAATACCTTTTTTTTAATACGCGCGGCGTTTGTAGGACGTACATCACAGTACACATCCGCATACTGGCGCATACCTCCTCCGGGAAAGTGTATTTTGTTCGCTCTCACAGTAAATAAGTAGTATGTCCATCAATTCATTATTATTAAACGCCATAACAATAATTAACAACGATAATAAACAGAAAACTAAATTATTCAATTAACTAAACACAACGCCAGCGACAATAACACAGTCGTATCTTTGGCCGACTAACCTAAAATTGTGATGATAAGTACTTCCAATACAGTTCTAAAAATAGGAAACATAGGTACTAAAGGGATTCGTGGCGCTAGGTGAGGTAGCTGTGACTAAATTATGGCATATGAAAAGTGCAATTCTCGTTCCAAATGTAAGCAAACATACGCATAGCGGGATCAAGTTCATTCATACAGTTCATGTTAAAAATATTGACTGCACTTTTCAATATTTTCTTCCGGCCTTAATTGCAAACATTGATATACAAAATTTTTATACTTACTTTGTACTTATTGTGAAGCATGTCACCTTAAAATCCTATCGATCTTTGACCAAGCACAGTGTATACTTATTACCGATATGATTTACAATTGAGTATAAAAGTGACATAAACACACGAGGCAATTGTACAAAAATAAAATACGTTCATTCGATTTCCGACCACATGAATTGGAAATTTTTAATTACTACAATTTCTATGAGCTGCTACCGTGTTTCGGCGACCACGTAAAGATAATTCGGTAGCCGCTAAGTCATAGAAGGAACGCTTGCACGGACTGAACAGAAATAACACTTAGCCAGAAGGTATAAGATGTTTATTTATTAATTTTATTTATTCACATATTATAGATAAAAATAAAACATAGTAAATATATAAACCTTGTGTATATAGTAATAATATACGTAACTATAAGCCATTATGTGATAAGTAGTATTAAAATATGCTCAAAATATGGCATGAAAATTGAATAAGATATAACACCAAGAATAAGAACGAGCTAAGATATTTGAAAGAATACAATTACATCTCTGACATTTTATTTTCTAGAAAAGCTTGATGTCCGTGATTTAATGAGGATAGGGCTAAGGAAATTATTTGACATTTTAAATTAGAACAAGAAAAATTATCTAATGATAATAATAATAGTTTGTGTGCAACGTGCAGTCAATCCTATAATCAGTATGATAAGCAAATAAATTACAATATAATGAGGCCACTTTAGTTTTCTATAGAGCAATCAAAATTAAATTAACAAGAAAATAGTTACTTACATTTAAAATACATATCAAGGGGTCTGACAATATAAGTATCACTAGTTACAAGAAATTATTGTAATTATAAACGGCATCTAAAGTAAATCATCTATTAAGTAGACATTTGACTCTTATTTTTGTAGCAGATATGTTCGATGAATGTGGGCCAATTACACGAAACCTTTTGAGATAAAAGTGAAAGCAAGAAGTAGTATATTAAAGAACTCGTGTCATAAGACTAGACTGGTAGAATAACATTTCCATATTTATGAATATTACCTCTCCCCGCCGATACCTATAAAACCAAAGGGGTAAATTTTTTCAGTTAGTTGCCAGTAGTTAATTGCAACAGTGAGACTTATATGCTCACTGCTGCAACTGATTAGAGCACGGATCAAGGGTGTTGTTAGTAACATCATCATCTGTTTGTTTAAAGAATCTCCCACAGTGGTAATTTTATTCGGCAGAGAGAATAGTTCCGTTTGTTTTGAGTTTATCTTTGTGTTGTGAGCCCTCCTAGACGAACCCCTCGAATACTAAAAACTAATAACTGGAAGTGCCCACCAAGCACAATCAATCTTGAGATTCACTCCTAGAGTCATTAATATCAGATTAATTAATGTCTAATTGACCGCCGCTGCGACAAAATGCCGAATGCCCAGTTTGCCGTCGCCTAGGCGAAATATATATCATAGTAATTTTTTGCTATTCAATACTCTCTCATTAAAACAGCCTTATTGATTAAATAAGTAAATGTTAATGTAAAACGTTGTTAGCTCATTTTTGTAAATGTATTTTTTAAATCACAGTAAAAAGACCATTATAAAAATTTAATAATATACAGGTATTCCATTAAAAAAAACATTATTTTCTTTTTATACCGTTATATCTGCACGCCACTGTGTTTTTGATAGCATGCAAATAAAACTAAGTCTCGACCACACAACTTATATTTGAAAAATTTTTTTTGCATATGCAATAATAACAATGATGAAGAAGGGTGGGTAATTTATAATGAATAACCCTCTACAAAATTTGATTAAAAGGTTGATTTTGTCACGTAATGTACTTATTGAAGAACTAAATACATTGGACATCATACAACATATGGCTAAATATGCTTTAATGGCTTTATAGATATACTGAGCAGACTATATAATATTTACTACAATAATAACACAGATAATAGATATGACTCATTGCAAATGAATATTCACTTCTACCTGGTGTTAGGACATTAATTGAATTTGCTAGTGTAAGATATGTTAATATTAAAGCCTTTATGATTGTTTAAGTGCAAATACATTTCAAATAATAAACAATTAGAAATCACCTGATTTATTTATTAATTTTATAAATAAAAATAAAATTTAAAAAATACCTATGTGAACTCCAAAGCAATTTTCAGAAGGACCAGAAAAATTCGCTTTTTATCTTTGATGACTAGTTCTTCTTCACGACAACATTGCTAATTCGTCAGGATATATTGCCGGAAATACCTTCGTTAGATCGAAGATTATACCTGTTATAAACTGACTCAGATGAAGTGGCAGCAATATTACACTTGTATCGTATTTTCCATATTACCTCACCGAATTTTTTGATAATAGCGACCTCAGAAGTCGCCAACTTGTGTTCTCTGACTGCTTTTCTTGTCTATAATAATAGATGTTTGATCTTTTATTTTGGTATTACTAACGTCTTTTTTTATAATGATTTCTAAATTCTTAATTTTAAAATAATCACGTTTTTCTTCATTGAAACCACAGAAGAAGTTTTTTCATAACTTCTTAGTATTATTAAATTTACGATTACTAACATTGCATTCTAAAACAATATCATAGCGGTAGTATTGGCATGTTTTTCGTTGAAGCACGAACATGTAATTATAGGCTATTTTTATTTTTGTTGAAAGTAACTCTACTCATGAAATACTTTGCAATGCATAAATCGCAAATATTATTGGGAAAAAAGTATATTATAATGTAAATTTCCTTATTGCAAAAACGTAATCTATTTTATAGTCTCATCCCTTTGATAGTTTTCAGAATATTTCCAAACATGTCTATCTGATTGTCTTGCTGAAACTATTTGATTTCTGCTGAACAAGTGAAGTAGATACATGGTGTTGCACAAAAAACTGCACGTAAAAAAGTGCAGGTAGGTACGGCAGTTGTTGAATGTCGGTCAAAGGAAAGACGTAAGGGATTTGCCATTCAATACAATGTTTAACAATGCTTACCATACTTATTTGCAAAAGGACTCAGTAAAGAATATTGGGATGATACACGCTACTGAGGCAAAATTCGCGAACTTCTATGAACGTTTGCTGGGGTGTTTTGAAGATTTTGTGATTCATGTCGAATAAGTTAAACCAAAAAAAAACTAAACCAGCAAAAAACAATGTGACTGATTATATGGAAAACGCGGAAGAGCCAAATAGGAATAGAGTTCTCTTGAAGGATGCATACATTTTCCTGAAGATTATAACAAATTCTGGAAAAACTGGCAAAGAATTACACCTTCGTTAAGGGCAACGACACCAGTAACGACTAAAAAATGCAAAGATTTGCATCACTCCCATCACCAAAAAAGTGATCGATATAACGAGGAATTAAATGGGTCATGCATTTTTTTTGTGGTACATTTCCAAAGGAAATGAAAAGAGTTAAGTACGTTTAGTATCTGCCTCTAGCAATTTAGGTTTCGATAGTCCCTTCTTCCTCCTAATAACAGATATTTTGTTTTGTTTGAATTAAGTTTCAGTTTATTAGTAGTTATATATTCCTCCACTCGATTGAGATCATGTTGGATTGCTTGCAACAAATTAGCTCTGTGTCTCATAGCTATGGTGTCATCCGCAAATATATGATATTTACATTTCCTTATGGCTTTTCTTAAATGACATATATACCATATGAACAGTAACGGTCCCAGATTTCTATCCTGTGGTACTCCTATGGAAATCTCTCTCTCGCCTCCGAGCGTTGTTTAATATCCGTAGGACTAACACCTTCTTTTGTCAGAAATTTAATGCTGCTCGGTATTCAATTTTCAACACTATGAAAAAAATGAGGTGTGGCCACCACACGACTTTCTTATACGTATGAGCGTTTCAAACTATACAATTTTAAGAATTTTTTTATACAAAAATTATCCAAAATAATTTACGACATATTTGCAAAAAATCGCTATTCGGTAAAAGTAAAAGTGGTACTTCCGGTCCGAATTTTGAAATTCTTTTTATACAAAAGATATTTAAAATTATCATTTAAATACTTTTATACTCGTAACGTACCTGTCTAAAAAGCATTACTTTCAAAATATTGGCAGAAAACTGATTTTCGATTAGAGTAAAAGACCTACTTCCGGTAGGAATTTTGAAAAACTTTCATAATAAAATTCTTCTCAAAATTAATTTTGAGTACATATGAATTCTTCATAAATTTGTTTAAAATTACTAGCTGACGAAATATTGGAAAAATTCGATTTTTTTACTGAAGTAAACTACTACTTTCGGTCTGCCGATTTTAATGAGGGAAATTATACTCATAAATACAAAATTTGGAATTGATAGCTATAGCGGTTTGACCGCTATCGTGGTCACACACACACACAGAGAGAGAGAGAGAGAGAGAGAGAGAGAGAGAGAGAGAGAGAGAGAGAGAGCGATAGCGGTTTGACCGCTATCGCGGTCACACACACACACACACAGAGAGAGACACACAGACATACACACACACAGACACACAGACATTTTTTAAAAACCACTTTTTCGGTATCAGGGGAGTTCAAAATGTGGACATCTGCAAAAATCTCGAGGTCGAAAATTTTCATCATCACAATACTTCCTTATACTACGTATAAGAAAGTAATAACGCAAAACGACCAACACAAACAACTGTTGCTATGCGACTGAGACAAATACATAGATAAAGGAATACTACAAATGGGAAACATAATGTATAAAAATTGAGTACATACGGAACTACCCTCTTGCGGGCTTAGTCACGTATTACTTTCATATACCTGTTCATATTTTGAAATATATAATTATTGTTTTGAGATGCGAACAAATTAAATGTGTTCATTTTCACCTCGCTTTAATGCACATCTTAAAGTCGGATGAAAATTAACACATTCAATTTGTTTGCAAGACAAGAATACTCTCTATTTATTTTATTTTCACCTTTCACAATAGTACAATATATTTTTATATCAAACATAAATTCAAACTCAAACATTATTTCTCATTATATTGTACAACTGTAATGATAAATAGATCTAGAAAGAAATAATAAAAAAGAAAATCTTATAAAAAAACAATGTCAGAAATGAGGAAGTTACTTTATTACAAATAACTGATAGATATACAAATACATACATGTGTATAATTAATAATAATATAAAACAAATTATGTACATAATCAAGTATTCTTAATTTTTATGAAGAACTTCTTGTGTTTAATATATTGTTCTCACAAAAGTAATTTCAGTGGGTCTGTTGGATTCACTGTGAGTATTTTACCTTTCAATATTTTGTTAATGTTTTTTGTGTAGGTAAATAAATGAAATTGAATAAGTAATTTTATAAAAGTCTTTCCAATATCATGCATCACACATTTGAAATTACTTATATCAACATTTGATTTTATCTTATACTGCAACACAATAGAATAAAATCATACCTTTAACGGTATATGGCAAATGTAGAGATGGAACACTATGTTTCTTCAAATTTGCACCATGGCGTCTATCTTGCTCAGCAAAATGTATATCACATACTCTATAGTTCTTTCGGACTTCAGTAGGTGCTTGCAATTCTGTATATGGCAAATGTAGAGATGAAACACTACGTTTCATCAAATTTGCACCATGGCGTCTATCTTGCTCAACAAAATGTATATCACGTACTCTATAGTTCTTCTAGTTTTGGATATTTTATAGCTTGAATCCATAAATTGAATAACTAAAATATATTATACTATTTTAAATAAAGTTATTTTACAATTCTATTAATCGAATAACTTACATTTGCATCCTTTGGAAACATACGCATTTTCACGCTTTTATTGTTGTTATGACATAACGGTAAACAATAAAAAAACCATTATTACTTAGGTGCCTTATTAGCTGTCAAACAGGGAAATATAACTTTATGATAAAAGCAATGAAAAACAACATATAACAATTGATCAGTGGCGGCCCGTGATTTTGTGGGAAGGGAGGGCACCGTGGGGGGGGGGGGGGTCTGAGTATTTAATATCAAAAATTAAGTACAGACAAAAAAATAAACTCAATATGTTATTTATTTAACTTGTTTGAAAATAAAATCCATCCGCCGTTCCTTATGATCAGCAAAATGATTAATAACTAATTCATTGATGTTAATCAGTTTTTCAATGGAACACATTGAAAAACAATTACTGTTACACATGTCCGTAGTATCAGGAAAGCAGAAAAGCGAGGAGGTTTATCAAATGTATTAGGAGTAGATACTACTGTGAATATAGAATTCTATATTCACGATATAGTGTGGCTACTACTTTGAAGATGGCGCACATTTATTATGTAATTCTGTATTTGAAATTTCGGTCATAGTACCAGGGCAGCAGAAAAGCGAGGAGGTTTATCAAATACATATATCAGGAGTAAAATTAAATATATTGGCCCCATCTGCACAATAGTAGCTGGACTATATCCTAAATATAGCTACTATTGTGAATATAGAATTCTATATTGTTTTACTCCTAATACATGTGACTATAGAATTCTATATTCACGATATAGTGTGGCTACTACTTTGAAGATGGCGCCACATTTATTTTGTTTTACTGCTAATACATTTGATATATCTCCTCGCTTTTCTGCTACCCTGATACTACGGACGAAATTTCAAATGAATGTGCAGTGTTTCGGTTTCAGTTACTTGAAATATTCTTTCTTGACAGACTGAAAAAAAAGGCTGTCTAGACAGAATTTAAGACATTATCTGCCGCCCGGATTCCGGTTATAATTTAAAATTACCTGAAACGCAGAGAATAATTTTTTTTAATTTAATTCTTTTAAGAGAGTGTAATTTACGAAAATACTCTCAGTTAATACTTTAACAATATATGTATAATTGTAATAAAAATAAAAATATTTTAAAGTTACTATAACCACCTGGTGTGATATCTCAGCATTTAACAGGTGAAATTTCGTCCCTAGTATCAGGTAAGCTGAAAAAGGAGGTGGTATATCAAATGTATCAGGGGTAAAATAAAATATATTATCTCCTCGCTCTTTTTCTTGCTAAATAAAGTCTGCCTAAACCTAATTAAGGAAGGCATTATAAGCCGCGATTCCTTTCATAATTAAAAATTACCTTAAGTGCAGAGAATAATTATTTCTCAAATTTAAATTCTTTCATGAAACTGTAATTTATGAAATTTATCTCGGTAATTAGTCTACATTTCAAATTTCGTTTGTAGTATCAGGGAAGCAGAAAAGCGAGGAGGTATATCAAATATATCAGGAGTATAATTAAATATATTGGCGCCATCTGCACAATAGTAGCTGGACTATATCCTAAATATAGCTACTATTGTGAATATAGAATTCTATATTGTTTTACTCTTAATGCATGTGAATATAGAATTCTATATTCACGATATAGTGTGGCTGCTACTTTGAAGATGTCGCCACATTTATTTTGTCTTACTCCTAATACATTTGATATACCTCCTCGCTTTTCTGCTACCCTGATACTACGGACGAAATTTCAAATGAATGTGTAGTGTTTCGGCTTCAGTTACTTGATATACTTGACAGACTAAAAAAAAGTCTGTCTAGACAAAATTTAGACATTATCTGCCGCCCCGATTCCGTTTACAATTAAAATTACCTTAAATGCAGAGAATATATTTTTTTTTAATTTAATTCTTTTAAGGGAGTGTAATTTACGAAAATACTCTCAGTTAATACTTTAACAATATATGTATAATTGTAAGAAAAATAAAAATATTTTAAAGTTACTATAACCAGCTGGTATGATATCAGCATTTAACAGTTGAAATTACGCCCCTGGTATCAGGTAAGCTGAAAAAGGAGGTGGTATATCAAGTGTATCAGGGGTAAAATAAAATATATTATCTCCTCGCTCTTTTTCTTGCTAAATAAAATCTGTCTAAACATACTTAAGGAAGGCATTATCAGCCGCCATTCCGTTCATAATTAAAAATTACCTTAAATGCAGAGAATAATTATTTTTCAAATTTAAATTCTTTTAGGAAACTGTAAATTTACGAAATTTATCTCGGTAATTAGTCTACATTTGAAATTTCGTCCGTAGTATCAAGGAAGCAGAAAAGCGAGGAGGTATATCAAATGTATTAGGAGTAGATACTGCTGTGAATATAGAATTCTATATTCACGATATAGTGTGGATGCTTTGAAGATGGAGCCACATTTATTTTGTTTTACTCCTAATACAATTGATCAGTGGCGGCCCGTGATTTTTTGGGACGGGAGGGCACCGGGGGTCTGAGTGTTTAATATCAAAAATTAAGTACAGACAAAAAATAAACTCAATATGCTATTTAATTAATTTGTTTGAAAATAAAATCCATCCGCCGTTCCTTACGATCAGCAAAATGATTAATAACTCATTCATTGAAGTTTGGTGTTAATGTCAGTAATTGTTTTTCAATGGAACACATTGCTAAAGCACATAGTCTGCTTTCCCGTATGGTATTTCTAGAAAATGTTTTTATTCTCTTCAAAGTAGAAATACACCGTTCACTTGATTTTTTCTATTTTGCACGCTCCCAGAGATTCGCAAAATAGCAGAAGACAATTTACAAAATCTTTCGCCAACATAGTCTCGACATATTATCAATAACAAACTTTTATAACAGTTGTACTATTCAACCTTGGACGTAAATCACAATAGTAGCATCAGAAAACTTATCATCCAACTCTGCTTAACAATTTATATTGTTAATTAGTAAATAAAATGTTAGCATGTGTGCTTTTTATTCATTGTACAACTTCTATTGCACATGTTTGTTACATTAAAGACTTACATTTTGACATTTAAATATAATTTGGTTCCATTTTTTTTTTGTTACCAACGTCAAAACAACAAAATTAGCGTCCGATAAAGAAATACTTTTGCAACCAAAACGGACGTCGTAAAGTGAACTTTATAGCACCGAAATAGAAAAAAGCATTTTGCACATTACACCCACACAACCAGTCTGATAAACTGTAAAAGCTTCTGTTGAATTTTCTCGTCACGGTTTTATAAGTTTCCAAATTGTGATCTTCTAGTTTAATCAATAAATCTGGTCTAGGGAAACCTAGATTTTAATGTTACTAACGCAATTCATAGTTGCATTTGCACCGATAGAAATTACAACATACACTCACCGCTGTATATTACATACTGGACTACCACCCGGACCCGGCACCATAGAGTAATGCCCCGCCGCCTACATATATACGCGCGCTACCCGCGCCAGTTTCATCGCTCGATTTCTAATACAGACGGGGCAGTCGCGCGAGATGCCCCGGAGCCTACGTCAGACTGCGATTTTTAAACGCCCTGAAAAGACGAACTGTTACTTCCGAAAACATATTATTTGTCATCAAACAAATCAGAGAAATTACATACAAATTAGGTATTTATAATTAATTTATCAAGAAATTTATCACGGGGGGAAGCAGTGTCCCGTTGCCCTCCCTGCAGCAGCCGCCACTGCAATTGATTAAAGTAAAAGAATAAATGAGGTACACAAATATGACTTGTTAAAGCTATAGCACGCAAATAGACAAAAATGCAAAACAACTTGGTAAGTATATACGCTAACTGTTTTACCGATCGACCGTATATGTCCAACGAAGAGACATCTAGCGGTGTTAGTCACGATTTAAAAATCTGTTTGGACCCGGCCGTAAGAGATAACAACCCGTGAACAAAAACGCGTCTAAAATGTTTACCAATATATCACAGAAGGTGGCGCTACTTAAGACTGCCAATATTTGTTTTCTGCCATTACTGGAACATGATCAGGCCGTATACAGGTGTAAATAGTATCTTTTACTTGTCTCGTTTTGAAATGTTGACACTTGGTTCAATATTGTCTATTATGAATCATTAATTGAATATGAAGTACGTAATTCATATTTACTAGGAATTTATTTTACCGGTAATACGTTGAAATAAACAGTTTTTCCTTGTTTTTAAGAAATGAAATATTTGGTTTGTACTTCTTTTATTGCATGTATAGTAGTAGTATTAGACAATAGATTCAAATCTTGTCATTACTGTCATGCGGTAGAAAACCAACAAAAGAATATTGTACTTTTGTATTACACATTGATTAATTCTAATTTTAATTTTCCTGTACATTATTTTAATG
Source organism: Amphimallon solstitiale (assembly GCA_963170755.1). Classification (NCBI taxonomy): domain Eukaryota; kingdom Metazoa; phylum Arthropoda; class Insecta; order Coleoptera; family Scarabaeidae; genus Amphimallon; species Amphimallon solstitiale. The sequence continues at coordinate 75,404,608 of OY720682.1, read as the reverse complement.
AAGTAATCATTCCTCGTTATGACAATATTCATCATAAGTTGTGCTCACTCATGCATGTTGTTTACTTCGAGGCTTCAGCGCAATATTCACGTTTTCACAGCATTAGTACCTACCAAGATCAATTTCTTCGAATTTGTATTGGAGAGCGAATAGAATTCCCTCGTTTGTATAATAGATAAATAAATGTCATTTTATATTATTTATTTGACTTTGTTTATTGTGTATGGGTAACGGGTATAAAAGAAAATGTTACCCTTCTTGTATTATTCTCGTACAAGTGTTAATTATTCCGTAAATGAACAATGCTAGGTAACTTAAAATAAGACAAGCCGATAATTTGAAATTTTTTTGAATAAGTGTGGAAAAAATGAGTGTACAGTTCTTACAGCCTTTAACTGAAGGCATAACCAAAAACGAAATCTTTCCACCACGTTTAGTTTTAGAGTTATAATCATACGTCGCTAGTAGATAAACAATAATATTGTATTTAGAAAATTTGTTAAACAGAAGTTATAAAAAGAAATAGATAAGTACAAAAATCTTGACATTAGATAGTAGTAGATTACCTATCTTTAATAAAGAAAGAGAACAATAAATAGTTGACCATATAAAAATGTTGGAGCTAAGGTTCTTTGGAGTAACGTGTACTGATGTGAGAAAATTAGCTTTTCAACTTGCTGAAAAGCTAAGTCTAAAACATAACTTTACTAGCACAAAAGAATTAGCTGGGTGGGACTGGCTTCGTAGCTTTCTAAAGAGAAATCCTTCCATAAGTTTCAGAATTCCTGAAGCAACCTCTCTTGCACGAGCTCAAGCAATCAATAGACCAAATATAAAAGCATATTTTGAAAATTTGATAAAAGTAATTGAAGAATACAAATTTACGCCTGAACAAATTTTTAACATGGACTAATCTGGATTGTCCACTGTCCAATCTCGTTCTAAAAAAAAATTTGCCTGCAAAGGAAAGAATCAAGTAGACTCATTAACTGCTGCTGAAAGAGGTCAGCATTTCACAGTAGTTTGTTGTATGAATGCGGTAGGAAATTTCTGTTTAGGTTAGAAAAACTTATCAGAATCTTCTGTAGTTGAAGTAAGTAGCGTGTCGTCAATAAAGGTTTCGGTGACTTCTTCAAATGCGACTGATTTTATACAAGAATTATCACCAGTCCCTCAAATGGATTCAATACTGAAACAGAAGAAACGCAAAGGATCAGATGCGCAAGGTGTTTTCAATAAAAACACCCACTATTGAAGTACTATAATTCAAGGAAGCAGACCAAAAATCAAAAGAACTGAGAAACTCCGCAAGAAAAATTAAGAAAAGGGTTGGATAATTTATTTCTTTTATGTTGCCTGTTGCCTTCTCTAATCAGAAATCAGCAAAAATCTTCCATCATGACGGGACCCAATCTACCTTGATATCGTTTCTCCATTTCTGCAATCTCTTGATGCAGCCTTTCCCCCTGTTCATCACTTGTGTTTCCTAAATTAGTAGGAGAGACATCCAAATATGAATGCAAAAAAAAGAACTTTGAGCGACATTCGGCACCCTGAATTTTTATAGTTTTCCAGCAAATTAGATACGATATTAATTTCCCAGAAAACATTTGCAAGTATTTTAGAAGAAGTCCATGCTGTCAGTTCTAAATCATTCATGGTACGTTCAAAATTTTAATATTTGAAGAGCTTTATAATTTATGGACCAACAAATATTCCTTCACGAACTTTTGCATCAGGCAGCTTTGGAAAATTATCCTTTAAGTATTTAAAACTGTTGCCTTATTTTTTCTAGCGCTTTGACAAACTGTTTAATCAATTCTAATTTAATGTGTAGAGGAGGTAGAATTACCAAATTAGAATCCACTAATGGCTCAAATTTTATACTAAATTCTCCAGAAACAATGCTAGTCCGTGGCTGCATTGTATTATCTAGTAATGATACTGAACTGTTCGGCTATCCCACTGACAAAAAAAAACAGATTTCTGATAAACACTCCTTTTGTTTAAAGTATTTGCATTTCCTTTGCATCAAGAAGACATCTTGTATGAATATTGTATTGCTTTATTTAAACTTATTGTATTTTGCTGTTGTATTTTTTTGTGTATTTTATTTTGAAAATATTTATCGTTCTTAACATAAAATATTGAATATTAATAACCGCTTTCAACATTGCTATCAACTGTACAAACCAATCTACCTGGCAAAACTTTTACTTCTTTATTTATTAAGGCAAGTTCAATATTGTCACCTGTGGAAGACACCTCTACGTACTTTTGTAGTTCGTTTCTTTAAATGTTCATATCGTACTTCTAGTTCAATAGGGCCACAAGTCCAAAAAAAAAATTGAGTTATGGTGATATAAATGCACCTTACTTGTGTTCCCATGTACTACAATAGAATCAGAACTGTAGCTCTATTACTTTAAGCACTAAGTTGCTGATGAGTGTGAAGAAGTTGATATCAATGGAACCACTAGAAGTAGCTCAGTTTCTACATAGAGTGAATTAAAAAAAAGCATTCACCAAGCCAACCTCGATTTCGGATAAAACGAAAAAATACCTTTTAAAGATGTGTGAAAAATTCTATAAAACCTGTTTGGTTGAATAAAAAATAATTGTTTTTCAGTAAAAATTTAAGACCCTTTGTTTAATTTTAAATAAAACGACAAAATATATTTTATTTTAATGAAATACCGTCCTAAATTTGATAAAATCTATTCAGTAACAACTACGAGATAGCAGTCATAAATTCTCGACGTGATATATAAAAAAGAAACTTGGAACAATATAAGAATTTTTATTTTTCAATGGAAACTCCCTTAACTTCTATACATTTATTACAACGATTAATTAATAATTCGATACCCTTGCAAAAATAATCTGAAGTTTTTCCGTCAAAATGTTCACAGCTGCTTGCAACTCACTGTCGTTCTTAAAACTACATGTCTAAGGTCTCTTTTTAAATTAGAAAACAACAAAAATATCACAAGGAGCCATATCCGGTGGATGTTCCAATTCTTGAAAGCCGCATTCGCGAATGGCAGCTTGTGAAATAGCGGCAGTATGGACGGGAGGCATCTATACATTCCGCCTATGTATTTGGCACCAGCGGAGCTTTGATTGGTCAATTCAAAATAATTCACCAATAACTAGCTCGGTGCCAAATGCGGGTGCATAATGGAATTCGGTGCGAAACTCATATGCGGAATGTAACCACATATTGCAATTATTGCAGTAACGATAATGTACGAAACAACCAAATTCGCGCCTTATTATTTCTAACACAGTATTTATTTCATAAAATGAGTTTGATTTATTGCACAAAATGAATTTGCCTCTTTGTTTTAAACATATTTCGGTCAACGCTAAAGAGTCCAATGTGAATGTTGCTATATATAGAGCAGAGATTTGTTGAAAGAATGTGATATAATCAAGTGGATAGAAGAGTACAGCAACATAACCTCAACAAGTTGGCGGCATAGAGCAAGTAAACAAAATTCACCGCATTTTGTATGCGGGTAAGCATTCTTACATAGGGTAAAGATATCTCATTAGAAGTTGAAACTGACAATAATTATTGCAGTAAAGAATATCTATGTCACCATGCAAGCTATCGTAGAGTTGTCCCAGAGTTTAATAAAAAATGGGAAATAAAAAAATTGTGATTGTTAAGCAAAAATTAAAATTTCCATCAAACACACAACGAAGGACACTTTTAAAAAAGATGAATACGTAAAAGTAATGGCATATTTATTGTTCTTCATAGTAGAGAGTTTTAGCATGACTCACCGACTCCATTAATATTCAATATACTTCTGTCTTTCTTCTTTCTTCTTCTTCTCACATGTCAAAAGAAAATGACCGTCACCGAGTCAATAACGGAAGAGTGCTAAAACGCTCTATTATCTATTTCACTATTAAAATTCTACTTAGGTTGACTGCCTACTCCACTACATTTTGAAGTTGTACTTAATTTACTTTTTAGACAGGCTTCCCAGCTACTATAACCATTAGGAATCCTCACAATCATAATTTAAACGTGGGTGCGAGCCTTTCACATTTACGTCCTTCGCAATATACCCGAAAACAGTTTGAAACTTATTTTGATAGTGGATTTGGTATAAAAGAATCAACTGACTACCATTAATCTAAACTCGAATTAAAATATGGGACAGAAAGCAGAGAATTAGTAAATTCAATAATCAACCCAAAATATCGTACTGTCGCGTATTGGCATGAGACGTGGCGTACTGCTAACTTAGGACCACGTCATGGAGACGGTGTTATTGAGGTAAATACCTACCTACCTATTATTCATTAAACCTAATTTTTATGGAGAAGAGCATGGAACTGGTTTCAGTTTACTTCGTTCATCTAAAACAGTGCATCCTACTTAGTTTTATATTTTATTTTAATGAAATCTGTTTTTTGCACAAGATTTGAGAAAAACAGGCAGCTTACACTAACGAAGGAATCATTGTTGCAATCCAAGAGAATCCTTTTGCTGTAATAGTGGTCACAAATATCATGCAGAGAGCTCACAAGTTGGCTTTTTCGAAAGACATTGTTTTCCTGGACAGGGCAGCGTCCTGTGATGACTCAAACCACTCTGTGATATTCATGTTGGCATCCTGCGATATAGGTGCGATTCCACTGACCGTAATTATCACAAAAGGCCAGACAACTAAAGATTTTACTGCAGGATTTCAGCTGATAGCAGATAGTGTGTCGGATTTCTTATGTGGCAGAGGTTGGCCTGAACTGTTTCTTACGGACGACAGTGATGCTGAAAGAGATTCATTGAAATATGTTTGGCCTTCCTCTAGAAGGTTATTATGTCGGTTCCACGTATGTCAGTCTGTTTGGAGATGGCTTTGGAACAAAGAGAATGGCATACCTCAGGATTATAGAAAAACTCTTTACAAATCATTTCAAAATATTTTGGTGGCATCTACACCTGCAGCGGCTAAAGCCTCTTTCACCAATCTCACTTGTGAAGCAGATGAATATCGGAACTGGATTAATTATATTACCAATAATTACTGGTCTAGAAAGGAAGACTGGTGTTTGGCTTACAGAAACGCAACCACACATGGTCACCAAACCAATAATTACAGTGAAATTACAGTCAGGCTTTTTAAAGACATCGTTCTACGAAGAACTAAATAGATTTCGCATGTACAGCCATGGAGGAATATTACCAACGACGACTTCGGAATTATGTTAACAATAGGAATCGTTCCTCTTATTTGCTACTAAGTAGACAGATCAAGAAAATTAAATATTTAACGTCAAAAGATATTCAAAAAACTTCAAGTACAACGTACACAGTACCCAGTGAAAAAGATTTAAATGTTTTTATGAAGTGGACATTGAAGCCGGCTGTTGCAGTTGTGTAGTAGGAAGACTAGGAACGTTCTGCAGACATCAAGCAGTAATTTCTCATTATTATGATATATCTCTTGTAATGCGCCCGCGATATCTCCAGATTCTCTGTTTTTAATGAGTAAACTGGCATTTGGCGAAAAAAGTCAGCCATTATCATTTTTTCAACCTCTTGTGCCTAACCCAAAGTCTCTGCAGTTTCGAAAAGCAGTTACATATCCCTCTAATCCTTCTGGGACTTCTAGCGCAGCGGAAGTAGTGACGAGTGATATTTCTTTGGAATGTGATGAAGACGAGGAAGCTACTGCCGGTGAAACTCATAAACTTTCCTTCGATACAGTCGTCAACACATTGAAAGAAAAAAAGTTTGAATTTGGAACCAGTTCAGCAACGATTCAGAGCTTTTATAAACGGCTGATAAACGTTAAAACAGGCACAGCTTGAGATAGTTTTCTAAACACTGCAGGTAGTTTATTTGTAAAACGCTATAGCTCGAAATGCAATATTAGAGTTCAGCCCATAGCCGTAAGCAGACGCAGAGTTGGGGTAACCAGAGGAAGCAAAAGAGCACCATGTGAGCGTCATGCAAAACTAGAAGCTCCCAAAAAAAGGCAAAAAAGAAGGCATAATTTAGCAGCAAATGTGGCAGCAAACCAGGCGCACGCAATAAAGCATAGCACAAGTCACTAACAGTGAGTTCCGCGAGTTAGTAGTATAGATGTTAAGTAGTACACTAAAGTTGTGTTTACACTGCTTGTATATTTTCTGTATCATAAATCATACAGAAACATAATATAAAAGAAAACATACCTATATACCTATAGTGTATTACAAATAATATAATGTATTTTTTAAATTTTTGAATAAAATGTTTAGCCGAACGCAACAATTTCAATGTTTAATTAATAATTATTAATGTTTGCCGACAATCCGAATTGCAGTTTCCCGCCGAATTCCATTGTACACCCGCATCCAACACTATTTTCAAATCTCCATTCCGTATATGAGTTTCGCACCGAATTCCATTATGCACCCGCATTTGGCACCGAGCTGCTTATTGGTGAATTATTTTGAATTGACCAATCAAAACTCCGCTGGTGCCAAATACATAGGCGGAATGTATAGATGAAAGCAAAACGACTTCTTCCTGCAAAAAATTAGACGATCTTCTGTTACCTTCTTCTGCCATTCTTTCTATATATTTATGCAGTATATAGAATATTAATACAGCAAGAAAATTATGTTAAGTACACACTCAAAGAAGACACTAATAAGTAAATGAACGCTTCGATAATTTTACACAAGGTTTATCTAATAGCCAGAAATGCAGTGTTAATTTATTATAATTAGTAATAACATATTCCCAATGTCAACGTCTAAGTCAATTGCAATATATTAAATTGCAGATTAAATGGAAATATATAATGTCAGAATGTTGATATAACAATGTCGCTTCATTTTCAAGAGAAAACATCATATTTTAATTGTAGATTGACTGACTCGTGTTTTCCATTTCTTATCATCAAATTTTTCAAACAATTTTATCGCCATTTACTGATCGCATATCTATTTATTTATTTATTACGCTCTGAAACCAATTCGAACTAGATCACACCGCACGAATAATGAAAATAAAAGGAAGAAAAAATAACTACATATAAGGTAATAAATAATGGAATAACTTAAATAACTGTGTGATAAACAAAACATTTACGCATTAAAAATTACTGGAAATTTATTAGTTATGATTTTGCTGAAAAATTATATTGTGCAAATATTCGTGTCTACTAAATACCACCATGTTTTGAATAAACAGATGCGGGTAATTGTGGAAGTGATATACTATGTCATTACTATGAGTATAGTTTATTTCAAATTATAAGACTATAATTTTGAACGGCTCTAATGCTTTTATTGCACCACCTTCTGTGACGATAATTATTGTGCCTGGTCTCCTTATTGAACTGGTACGGTTTACCTATTTGCAATGTATGAATGAATTATTGCCGCAGGTGGTGCAATAAAAGCATTAGAGCCGTTCAAAGTTATATTCTTATAATTTGAAATAAACTATACATGGAAATATTTCCGCAAAATAACGCAAAAGCTACTATTAATAATTAATTAATTACGGGGAAAGTTTACAATTACGCATAATTATATAATTTACGAAAAATGTTGATCAAGAAAAGCATATTGGGGAAGAATTATTTAAAAAATCAGAATATTTTAAATACGCATAAACTATCGGCATAATTTTTAATTAACAAGTTCGACTAAACCTTATTAACATAGGCTTCTTTCTTAACGACTGTAACTAATGAAATTCAGGCCTTTTTAAAGATTCCACTTCTGTCACACCAATGGTTCGCTAGATAGAGTACTAACTAGCGATTGGGAGGTCGTCAGTTTCAATTTTCCCCAGGAACAAACTTTTGTTCATCAATTTCTCTGATTAAATTATAAGTTTTGAAATCTCGTAAATATTAGTTTCGCGTTACGCTCTTTCGATTTAAAATACTTTCCGGCTACATCGGAGATGGATATCGACTCCCTTATTAAATGGAATACCTTATTTTTTATGATTGATTCGTATTTCCGAATTAATTTTAAGACTAGTTTGTCTAATAAACTTTGCCTCTGAAGTTAGCCACTTTCGAAGTATTTCAATTTTTGTAACAAAAATGATAGCGGCAGGCTATTACTCATAACAACATTCCCAGTACTTGAATGCACGCACATATTAATATTTTCAAAGACGGTATTATAAGCTTTTCAAAATAATATAGATTATCAGAAAGCAATGTTAAACATTTCATGTAGAAGAAAATCAATATCTTATTATTTTTAAATAGCAACCTACATTTTTTTCAACTTCATTCGATTCCACGTTCAAAATTATGGGCAGTATGTATTTGTTTCCTATCTTTTGTTGCTGAATACTTGAAAATGTCACGATCTGAATTTAATAACGAAGATTTTTTGAATCTAATAATTACATAAGGTGAATGCAATAGAGTAATCGACAGAATCAACATATTACTGTAGCTGATTTTGTAACAAGAGCGCAGTATTGTGAGTGGTTTTTAATGAAATCCCAAGAAGATGACTTATTTCACAAGAAATATGGACAGACGAAGCAAAGTTTTGTAAAAACGGAATATTTAATCGACACAATAGCCATTTTTGGTCGGAAGATAACCCTCGAGTTGTTATAGGCAACGACTTTTCCAAGAGCATTGGAGTTTCAATGTATTTTGTGCTATTAAACATGACAAAATATTTGCTTCGGATTTTTATGAACACAATTTAAATAGTGTCGATATTGGAGATGCACTGTCAACGTTAGTTTTTAATATGGTAATAGAACGTATAACACGAATAATAAACAAAGGAAAGAAATCAACAAATAAAACAATAAAAGTAAGGAAACAGGAATTCCTGAAGTGGATAAATTCAGATATCTGGGAGTCGTATTGACCAGCAACGGAGTAAAACAATAGAAATTAAGAAAAAAATCATATCTGCAAATAAAGCACTGCAAGGAAATAAAAAGTTACTGAAAAATAAAGCATTAACCCAAAAAACGAACATGAGAATATAATATAACGTTAATAAACCTCATACTTATCTATGCAGCAGAAACAATGACCATGAAAAAAAGAGAAGATGGAAAAATGAGAGTTGCTGAGAGGAAAATTATGAGGACAATACTAGGCCCATCACGAACAATATATGAAGAATATAAAATGTTTACGTCTTTATAATAAAACCATGTTCATACTTCATACGATTTTGAACGATTAATTTATTCGAATTCTCATCGGCCTTGGTGGCTCGGATAGACCCCCGATCGTTAGTAAAGTGCCCTGACTAACGATCGGGGGGTTGCAAGTTCAAATCTCGCCCAAGGACAAATCTTGTAATTAAATTTAACTTATTAAATTATCAGTACCAAGCAGTAATATAATTCACGTATATTCCGGCGTATAAGACGCACTTTTTTGGCCGAAAAGATAGGCTCAAAATCCACCTGCGTCTTATATGCCGACTATAGAAAATGAACATTTTCAGAGTACACTAAAAAAAACAAAGAACTTATTAAATATCTATTCAACTTTTAATAGGTCATGCAGGTACACTATATCATACCATTTTTTAGTTACACTTCAGGGGTGCGTTCAGAAAAGGAAATAATGTTGTCCAAGTGTCACTCCAATTTCACACTTGCCGTTCAGAAACAAAAAGATGTCCCGAAATTATCGTGTCGTTCAGAAATGATTGGTGCGACGCTCGGAGTGTTCCTTCCATCACCCACCTATTTGTGATGGTTAATAGCGGGCGATTCATGGGCATTCGGGCCGGGGTATTTAAAGCGCGGTTCTGAGTATTTTTTAAGGTTATAATTATAATTTCATGTTATTTCACATCATATGGTCAAATGTGTGTTTCTTGGAGTTTGAACAGCTTGTTTTTGGATAATTTTAATTTGATCCAAAAAAATTGTCGATTATGATCCATTATTCTACTTAGTTTACTTATTTCTTTGATGACTTTATTTTTTCATACATAACCTCTAACTCTGCAATGCTTAGCTTTGACCTTTGACTTTTGCCACAAACTAACTCGACTCACTCTACGGCGTTCAGAATTGTAAAGCGCTCCAAGTTTACCAAGTGGATGACCTCATAAAATATGACTTGACCATGCCAGTATTCTATCCAACATTTCTGAACGCACCCCAGTAGACATAAAAAGTTCATTATACTCATCTTCTGTAATATTTTCTGGTACGTCATCTTGATGAATATCACCATTATCATTTTCTTTTTCTTCATCTAACCACAACAAGTCATCTTCTGTCCCGTCGAGATTATTTGAAATTGAAATTTTTTTAAAAGACTTTATCACTACATCTGTTGGAATATCTTCCCATGCATTAATTATCCATTCACAGATAATATCTAATGAAGCATGACGCATTTTACTCCCTATGGTATAAGTTTTCTTTCCCTTCAACATCCACATATTCCATTGTTTCCATAAATTTTCTTTGAATGGTTTGTTTATGCACACATCTAATGGTTGCAGCAAGGAAGTCAATCCCTCTGGAATAACGGCCATATCAGTGTTACACTGTCTTACATTTTCTTTAGTTTTTTCGGTTAAATGAGATCTAAACATGTCCCAAACTAAAAGAGATGGTTTTCCTAGAGCTCCGGGTCGATTTTTCCAGACATGTTCTATCCACAACTCAATGCCTTTTTCATCCATCCATCCCTTTTCGTGGACATGAACAAAAACTCCAGCAGGAAATTTTAATTTCGGTAAAGTTTTCCTTTTAAAAATTACCATTGGCCTCAATTTTGTAACATCTGCTAGACAAGATAACGCAACAGTAAACCTATTTTTTTCATTTCCAGTAGTCCTTATATTAATTGTTTTAGTGCCTTTCAGGTCGACTGTTTTATTGCCGATCATGTCCATCATCACTGGTGTTTCATCCATATTGCCAATTTGAGACAATAAATAATTTTCTTTCTTTCTTGCCTGAATCACAAATGTTTGAAACTTTCGTGCCTTCTCTTCCAAATTGTCTGGCAATTTTTGTGAAATTTTATTTTTTTCTCGAAGCACTGGATTGTTTCTATTCATAAATCTTCCACACCAACTTTGAGATGCCTCGAAATTTACACTTTCTTCTTTATTACATTTTGTCCATTTTAGTGCAAACAAACGAATAGAGCTTCTTGTTACAACCAATCCATTTTCACGACTTTCTAAAACCCACTGCTTGACATGTTCTTCTAAAATTAGCCAATTGGCTTGTTCCTTTCTTAATGCACATTTGCTTTTTGGGCATTTCTTTTATGTTTTCTTCATTTTTTCTCCATTGTCGTACCATACATTCGTTTACGTTGTTCATTTTTGCAGCAGCTGGATTACCGTGTTTCTTTCCACACTGTATTACAGTACACTTAAAACTTGCTTCATATTTTGAACATTTTGTAGGAGCCATCTTTTTTTGCGCACGTCTCACGTCTGTGATTTCAAAACAACTGACCGTTACAAATTCTAGATGCGTCTTATACAACGAATATATGAAAATACAAACAATAAAGCTGGAAAACGGGGATGCGTCTTGTACGCCGGAATATACGGTAGATTAATATTAATTGACAGATGATATCAAAAAAGGTTTTCTCCACATTCTTTTTAGTGTTCTTATGAATTCCCTTAGATCATTCCAATTTATTTCGAATGCCCGTTGTTAATATTTTCATTTGTTAATATTCACACTTCTATAGTCTTACTAATTCCATTTGGAATGCACAATTCCCAAAGAAATACTTTACTAAAAAGTAATTCGATAAGAGTTACTTACTTCCGGTTCGAATTTTGAATGAGTTTATATGCAAAACTTGTTTCAAATTAGACTTTAAATACTTTTATACTCCATATAAATCCGTGGTGAATGCATAATTTGAGACATATTTGAAAAAAAATGTTTCATTTAAGTGGAAGTCTTTCTTCCATCCAAAATTTTTTCATACAAACTAAATTAAGGTTGAAATAACATTTTTTTTTGTCAACGAGTATAGTGTTACGGCACCCGCATTTAAAAAAAAATATATAAAAAAAAGTTGTTGCAAATTAAGTTCTAAATACATTTATTTATCTGAATAAAATAAATGTGGGTGGAATGAGCAAATTTGCAAGATATTTGCAAAAACTGGTTTTCGATGAGACGAGAAGTATTACTTCGGTAGAGAAAGTTTTTGTTAAAAAAAATCCCTAACTTACTTCTGAACAAGTTTTATTCTTGTGCTGATTTACGCACTTATGCACGTACAGAGAGAATGAGAGAGGGAGACATTTTTAGAGAAACCACTGTTACATAATCCGGGAATCCCGACACTCGGCCACCTGAAACAATCTCCAGTTTTATAATTTTATTTGTCACAATACAATGAAAGTTCAAGAATGGCTTACTACCTCGAATTTTAATATGTTCATAATATTGTTATAACACTTATAACATTCGGTCATTTTTATTAAACATTGAATTTTAAAATAAACAATGAATATACACAATATGCTAAAAATAACATACACACGTAGGTATACAAGGTGTGCCCGAAATAAAAAGACGGAATAGCAGAAATCGGAAGCTAGATTGTGTAAAAACGTAACCTCAAAATATCAAGTCTCAAACACATTAAAGAGCAACAACCTTCCTATTTTAAAAATAAAAACAATCTTTTATTGTCTGTCGTGGGTCGCCCATCTGGGTCAACAACCAACTACATAGCTGCGTTATCTAGACGCATCGGGCAAAAAATATGTTTTATATGAATGAGTACGATTTAACGGTTTTTCCCGTTTTATACAAATAAAAGCGTATTTTCCTATGAATGTGTATTCGTTTCTATTTACAAATGAGCATTCTTGCGTGTATTTATAAACATACATTCTGTGCCAGGTTCGTAAAGTAATTTTTTTATCTAAAAAACAACATAGAAAATTAATTTAATCTTCGTTATTACGGAATATTTCGGCCTCTTTCTGTTCGGACTTTACATACCTGCTACTCCGTCTTTTTACTTCTGGGACACACTGTATAGGGTGCGCCACTGAAAACGAAACGATTGAATATCTCAAAGGAGAAATCCTTTGTACCAAGAAGAATGAGTGTGCTTAAAACCACACGGCGGAAGTGTAAACTTCATCAAGGTGAGGTTAATAATACCGTAGATAATACGAAATACACGCATATAATATTCAGTAACGTATTAAATAAAACATTTATTACATTTACGCGAGCGTCCGTTTCGTTTGGTCGGTTCGGACGTATGTGTATGTATAAATAGACGATATAAATACTTGCTTACGTTCCCTCGCTTGGTCTGATGGTAACGTATCGGCTTCATAACCGTGCGGTCTCGGGATCGAATCTGTTCTGGGACATGAATTTATTTATTCATTTAAATTTCAATTTAATTGAAATTAAATACCTCTATATGATATATTTATTTATCTTGTTCCCTTAGCCGACTTTACCCGAAGAGCGTTACATATCCGAGCGTTGCAGGTCAGTCTTGTTCACTGCCTACAATCAGCGCAACGCGCCTAAAGAAGTTTACACTTAAATAAAAAAAAAATTATTGATTAATGTCATTGGTATCATACCTAACCTAAGATAGATTACCTAATTAATTTTAGCATTTCATGTACGTAACTATTACTCACCTTTCCGTAAAATTAAGTTATTATATTCTTACACATGGCAAACATGAGGTATTTATTCTTATATTTATAAATTTATAGTTCGTTTATTGCGTTTTTTGGTTTAAATACAATCAATTCCGAACTGAAAATGTGAATGTCGATGTGGTTCAAATAGATGGCGCAAATTAAAGTGTCGCTTAAAATGACGTCAAATGGATGGCGCCACAATTTTTTTGGAAGAATTATTAATTATTACTCCTATTTCCCCAACTTTTAGTGAAGAATAGTGAAGGGAACTAGTATTTTATAGACTAAATTTTATTACTACCAAGTTAGATTTTTTTTAAATGTCCCAAAATGCCAGTGTTTTCTTCAATTTTTACAGTCGCCTCAACCATGCTCCAAATGTCACTTTACAGGCGGTGAGTACAACAAAACTTTAACGTACTCGAGATTGTCTTGCCTCGGCCGCAAGTATTATTAAGGAGATTTTAGGACGCATGTATATATATAAATAGACGATATAAATACTTGCTACTGTTCCGGTCTTGGTCTAATGGTAACGTATCGGCTTCATAACCGTGCGGTCTAGGGATCGAACCAGTTCTGGGACATGAATTTATTTATTCATTTAAATTTCAATTCAATTGAAATTAAATAATAATAAAATTGTTCCCTTAGTCGACTCGAGCCGACATTACCCAAACGAGCGTTACATATCCAAGCATTTCATATTCGAGCCTGACGGGTCAGTCTTGTTCACTGCCTATAATCAGCGTAACGCGCCTAAAGAAGTTTACACTTCAAAAAAACGCAAAAACAGGTCGATTTTTAATACAAGGGGAACACCCTTGCATCATATCCTCAACTGCGATACGTCATTTCCCTCCCTTCCATCACTCTAATCATTACAATTTAAATAGAGAAAGTACTTAGTGTGATGCATCATTGAAAAGGTATTTTATGGAGAATTCAGCAACATGATTACTGGTTGCGCAACCTTTGATTTTAGCACCCTCTAGCGGGACAAAAAAAAGGTTACGTATTCCAAAATGTGACACATCATTTGAAAGCTAATTTTATTAGCAACTAAATAAGTAATATTTTTGACATTTATTTGTCATCATTGTCAAGTACATAGTGTCATTAAATAATTAAATCATATTTTAATAAATAAAATATAAAATGGTTTACACTATCCAGGAGAGAGTAGAAATAGTAACACTGTATTTTAAAAATAATGAATTTGCCAACAGAACCACTGAAATATTCAATGAACATTATTATCTGGAATTACTGAAGACATTATTGATCCAGTGTTAACAGACATAATAGAAAACGATAACCGATATTTAGAAGATTACCTAATATTTCCAGGACAGAGCTCCTCCACATTTTGCTGTAGCGGTTCATAGAATGCCCATCGGGTTCTCCGGATTTATCCTCTTTAGATTTCTTTTTGTGAAGGTACTTAAAAAGTAAAATATACGCCACTTCACTAGAAGAGTTTCGTCAATGCATTGTTACCGAAGGTCATCGAATGCAGTCAGAAATGTTCCAAAACGTCAGACAACGGTTTGATTATACTCATGTATGATAGTTAATGGGAAACACTCTCAGCGTCTCTTGTAAACTAATTAAGTGTGTAGTTAACATTTTTTCCAATTGTGCGCTAAATTGCTAATAAAATTAGCTTTCAAATGTACCTCATTTTGGAATATGTAACGGTTTTTTATCCCGCTAGACGGCGCTAAAATCAAAAGTAGCGCAACCAGCAATCATGTTGCTAAATTCTCCATAAAAATACCTTTTCAATTATGTATCATACTAAGTACTTTCCCCTATTTAAATTGTCATGGTTAGAATGATGGAGGGGAGGGAATGATCTATCACAGTTGAGGATATGATGGAATGGTGTCCCCCTTGTATTAAAAATCGACATGTTTTTGCGTTTTTTCACAAGGGATTTCTCCTTCGAGATATTAAATCTGTTTCGTTTTCGAGGGCGCAGCCTGTATTTTTTTAAGATATGATATATTGAAATAATCATATCACTATTCGATCTATTTTACAAATGTAACAAATATGAATAACAATAAAATAAACTTTAAACAATCCATTATTTTGCTAATAGGACTCAACTTCATTGACATCGAACATTATTAATTAGGTTATGTTCCTATCGAATTACAAAAGCTGTGGCATCGAATACGAAAAGGACCTATCGTTCGAAAACAATTTTGCGAGATAACGGCAAAAACAAATCTATTTTTTATTCCGGCTAGACATATGAAATTTTTCCCAGATATACTTTTTGGTGTATTTAAGTCAAAATACGCTGCTACTAATATAAACACTCATGACGACTTAATTAACTGTGTGGTTGCTTCATCAGCTATCGGTTATAGTAAAGCCATTTCTGCCAGGAATGTTACTTAAATTGGTATCGATGGGATACATACTTGAAGAAGTTCTTCGAATCACTTCCGAACATCACAAAGTTTCACCATTTTTCTGTTTGCAGCAGAGGGATAGTGAACGACAAAATTATTTACTGATACAGAGGAATTAGATTATTCGACATGTTATTGCAATTCATTGATGACTTAATGCCAGAAGTAATTGAACCATCGGGACTATCGCTAGAACGACAATGGTATCTCTACAATCACGTTAGAAACCTAAAGTTAGATTCTTCTGAGCAGATATAGTAGCGCCAAAACCTCCTAAACAACTGTTAAAAAAAAATAGATACCAATTGATTTATTTACTATTATCAATTTATAAATTTATAAATAGGTTTTTTCTGTTTGTACACGTACGAATATTTCATGTTGAAAATAATTTTGATTTTTACATCATAGTTACTTCATAATTATTTGTAACGTTTGGCATAATAAAAAATGAGGTGTGGCCACCTCTTTCTTATACGTTTATGAGTGTTTCAATTTACACAATTTTAAGAATTTTTTTATACAAAAATTATTCAAATCCTATTCTAAGTACTTTTATTCTCTTAATAAATAGATATAGAATGCATAATGTACGACATATTTGCAAAAAATCGCTATTCGGTAAGAGTAAAATTGGTACTTCCGGTTCGAATTTTGAAAAATTTGGATAGAAAAGGTGTTGAAAATTAAGTTCTAAATACTTTTATACCCGAACTGATTTTTGATAAGAGTAAAAGACCTACTTCCGGTAGGAATTTGGAAAAACTTTTTAAATAAAATTGTTCTCAGTTTTAATTTGAAGTAC
The DNA here is from genome assembly GCA_963170755.1 of Amphimallon solstitiale. Classification (NCBI taxonomy): domain Eukaryota; kingdom Metazoa; phylum Arthropoda; class Insecta; order Coleoptera; family Scarabaeidae; genus Amphimallon; species Amphimallon solstitiale. The sequence continues at coordinate 75,387,733 of OY720682.1, read as the reverse complement.
ATATGAATTCTTTATAAATTTGTTTAAACCTAGTAGTAGTTGACCAAATATTTGCAAAATTCAAGTTGTTCACTGAAGTAAACTATTACTTCCGGTCTACCGATTTTACTGAAAAGCTAATCAGATCTCAAGAGGGAGATTATACTCGTAAATACAAAATTTGGAATTGATGGCTACAGCGGTTTGACCGCTATCGTGGTCACACACAGAGAGACACACACACACAGAGAGAGAGAGAGACATTTTTTGAAAACCACTTTTTCGGTATCAGCTTGCTGGACATCTGCAAAAATCGCGAGGTCGAAAATTTTCTTCATCCCAATACTTCCTTATACTACGTACAGAGATATCAACAATTCCTGTAGACCACGTGACTACCAAAGTAGGCAACCCAATTAACAGCAGTTGGTAGTATTGAATGTGTTATGTAAAATATTCTACACAGTGGCGCACCATACATACATATTCCTTTTTCCGTAATGCAGCTATATTTGATTTGTCAACAATGACAGCAGTATTTGTGAATAAAATGTACGCTACTGTCAAATACTAGCGATACGCGAATCTCATAAACGTATGAACACGATAAGCACCAGATTTTAGAAAACTACTAATCACGTGGTCTACAATCTTTCTCGATAGCACAGTATAAGTAAAATGAAGTGAAACAACAACTCTTTGTCTTGCTTTATCTAAACATTTCCTTCATTTTAAAAATTAATTACGTTGAAAGTAAGCATGCTACAGGTCAGAGGGTGTTATCATTAAAAAGAACATAGGTACTCTTTTTATACGAAATACGTACAAAGTGAAAATCAATATTTTGACACGATAGGTGTCTTGTCGTATCCGATGTTACATATAATTTTTGTAGCAAAACTTTTGTGTTAAAGAGTGTATACAAATTATTTACCTTTACCATAAACCAAAGTATATTTACATATTATAGTCGTTCTATATTATGTTAGAATCCTCTTATCAATAGTTTTTACATACATTTCTTCATTATCACATGAAAATCGTCGCATATTAGTTTGCAAATTCTAATATTGTAGAATAGAGTGACTGCGTGTTTGTGGATAGTATTATTTACACTTATTGTCTATTTAATTTATAATGATCTGTTATAAATATTAACATACAGTTCTAGTAAATATTATATCCAATTGAACCAAATTATTTATATTGTAAAAATTTAATAGAAACGTAGGAATATCTTTTCTTTTTTTCATCTGACTAATTAAGTTTTCTTATCATTAACAAATTTTTTTCATGTCCAAATGTTCAACAGTCAATCTGTTCCTGTACTTGTTTTTTATAAAATTTATATTGGAAAACGATACCTTTCACAGATATGTAGAACTCAACATTGCCTTCCCTCTTAGACCAACCTGAACCAAAATTGGATATTTTTCCTTAGAAACAAAAGGACAAATATTTTCAGAGCTTGATATGAGCGAGGTTAAAGTAAGGTTATTTTAAAAGTTATTCAGTTCCATCTCCAATGCGGCGGTGTCTTCTTCAAAATGTTGCATGACACAAGTAGATAATTCTTCAGCATCAATCTCTATAAAAAAAAGATTTAACGAACTGCGCTACAATTGAAATACTTTTGAAGTCTCGAAAGAATTAATTGAATTGACTTTCCAAATATGAAAGAATTTCAATATATTCTTTATTGTTTTAAGGAGGCTCTAAAGGGACATGCTTGTCAATGGTGTGCTCCAAACATCTGAAATTGTTCCATCAGATATTGATGGAATAATTTCAAAGCAAAACCAGGAAGCAACTCTTTGAAACGTTGCAAAAGTCTGCCATTGCATTCTGGCAATCTAACTCTACAGTAAGTGTCCTGAACAAACGTCTCGGAAGTGCATGAGCTGTCGCTTTATTAACTACTTTTACGACTTTTTCTCTTAGAGTTTTCAGACTTACGAACTTTCCACATAATGGCTGCTGGTGTATTATTCAATGGTAAGTCAGAAATTGCGGACAACCGTTTCCTTTGCGACACAAGGCCATAAATCCCTTCTCTCCACCTACCATCGCAGGAGCTCCACCAACTTCTTTACAAGAGTATTTTTAGAGTCGTATAGTATACATTCATAAATACGAGGGTAGTCTGAAAAGTTTCCGACCTCAACATGAAGATGGCAGCATTCGTTGACAACAGTAGTGGAGCGTGTTTATGCATGTTTTTACGCACCACAACTTCAGCCACCTCGGACGCTCAGTTATTTTTTAACAATCGTTTGAGTAAGTTGCTGTGAGTGTTTTTGTGAAAATGGAAAAACTTGAGTATTGAGCTGTGATTAAATATTTATTTTTGAAAGGCAATACGCCTACACAAATCAAGGAAGAGTTGGACGCTGTGTACGGGGACTCTGCACCATCATTTACCACCGTGAAATTTTGTGCAGCTGAATTTAAACGTGGCCGTACCAGCTTGGCTGACGATGAACGTTCGGGACGTCCGAAAACTGCAACCACTGACGAGAACATTGCTAAAGTTCACCAAATGGTGCTAGACAACCGCCGAATTAAAGTTAGAGAGATAGAAGAAGCCATGAAAATATCCAAAGAACGTGTTTGTCACATATTAAATAAAGATTTTGACATGAGAAAGCTGTCTGTGCGCGTTGGGTGCCGCGGTTGCTCACGTTGGATCAGAAACGTGTTCGAATGAACATTTCGATCGCTCTTTTGGCACAATTTAGGCGCAATAAATCAGAGTTTTGGCGCCGGCTAATTACTGTTGATGAAACTTGGATACACCACTACACCCCCGAATCAAAAATACAGTCAAAACAGTGGACTGCCAAGGGGGAATCGGCGCCAAAAAAGGCAAAGACTGTTCCTTCGGCTGGGAAAGTGATGGCGACTGTTTTCTGGGACAGTCATGGAGTTTTTTTATTGATTATCTGCAAAAAGGGAAAACCATTACAGGAGAATACTACGCATCATTACTTGACAAACTGAAGGCAGAAATTGCGAAAAAACGGCCACATTTGCAGAAAAAAAAATCTTGTTCCACCAAGACAACGCGCCGTCTCACATCTCAACGGTTACTATGGCAAAAATCCACGAATTACGGTTTAAACTGCTTGATCACCCACCTTACTCACCAGATTTGGCTCCCAGCGACTTCTTTTTGTTCCCCAAATTAAAAGTTGCATTCGGAGGATAGACATTTTCATCAAATGAAGAGGCCATCTCCTTTGTAAACAACTATTTTGCAGAGAAAGACGGCAAGTACTATTTGGACGGGCTAGAGAGATGGGAAAATCGCTGGGTGAAGTGTATAGACTTACAAGGAAACTATGTAGAGAAATAAAAATAACTTTGTAGGAAAAATGTCTTATATCTTTGTTAGATCGGAAACTTTTCAGACTACCCTCGTAGTACGATATAACCTTAGTCTGATGTACGCATGTGACACATAACAGACATAACCTAACACTTGCTTAGACAACTATGATACTGACTGACAGTTATGCGTAATGTTCAGTTGTTTTAGTGAGTCATCGGTCTGAGCTGTGTAGCGTACCTTCAGGTTAGCCAACCTGTACGTGACTGCGATTTATTTAAATTTTCTTCGCGAGCTACTATCGACGGTTTGGCGATCTATGCCTTAAAACTGTTATGTATTGTAATAGGGTTCGTTGCGATGATTGATACGGCTATGAGGATAAGGATACACTGACTGTTTAATACTTGTTTATTAGTTAATTACAACTTTACATTACAGCACAGATTACAGTATTCGTCCGACATTTTAGACTGTACCTCGACTGTCACTGTACTGCCAACCTATAGATCATTTCCTGTCCCCTATAATTGGAAACTACTAACACTAACTTACAAATTTATCCTTTGAGGAGGTTTAACAGTTCTACTAGATTTTCTAATGTACTGGGTTGGTGTAGGAGTTTAGAGAGGATCAGTCGCTTTATCCTATTTACGCTTCAATTCTTTTATATTTTTACATTGCTCACTCCTTTTATTATTTTACCTGGTTTTCATTGTTTATCTAGTGCTTCGTATACCAATACATTTTGGCCCTCATAAAATACTTTCGCTTTCCTATCACCAGTATCATGAGCTTTATCGCTGTATTTCTTACTTGATTGAAAATTTCTCCGTTTTAATAGTGATAATTTAGTTCTGGGTAATTGACGGAACGTCATTTCAGCCGGTGATTTTTGTGTTACCGACGATGGAGTGTTTCTGTACGCAAATAGAAAATTTTGTATTTCGTGTTCTAGGGTTAACTTACTTCCATTCGTACATATTTAGTAATAGTTTTCTTAAAGAAGATTTTACCGTCTGCACAGCTCTTTCTGCACTTCCGTTTGATGGTGGATGATACGGCGATGAGTTTATTTGAGTTATCCCATTAGCCATCCAAAAACTGCGAAATTCCCTACTACTGAAAGGTGGTCCGTTATCAGAGACCAACACCTCCGCTAATCCAAAACAAGAAAATACTTGCCTTAACTTCGTTATAGTGTTTTGGGCATCCATACTATTTGACATAATAAAAACCTCTAACCATTTTGTAGTTGCATCGTAAATAACTAATAAGTTAGTTTCTGCAATTTTACAAAAGTCTATATGTATTCGCTTCCAGTTCTTTTTTGATTGTGTCCAAGGAGTCAGGTGTATTTCTGATTGTCTTGGTGCTAATATTTGACAATTTTCACAGGTTTTTACTGTCTTTTCTATATCATAGTCAATATTCGGCCACCAGACATGACTACGTGCCAATAACTTCATTCTCACCACTCCAGGATGCTGATCATGTAATAGTAAAAGCACCTCGTTTCGACAACTATCAGGTATTACTATTCTCCTTCCCCATAGTAGAACATTTGCTTCTATACTTAATTCATTTCTTCGTCTAAAATATGGTAGTAACTCTTCATCGCTGCAATTCTATTACTTCTGTAACAATTTGTCCTTCTTAGTAGCTTGGACAATGTCATCTGCTACCAATGGCAATGTGTCCTCCACTGCGAATGCTACAATCCCATACTCGTCGCCAGATATGTTATGTATTGTAATAGGGTTCGTTACGATGATTGATACGGCTATGAGGATAAGGATACACTGACTGTTTACTAGTTAATTACAATTTTACATTACAGCACAGATTACAGTATTCGTCCGACATTTTAGACTGTACCTCGACTGTCACAGTACTGCCAACCTATATATCAAAAAAAAATGCACATAATTAGACCATATATGATTATACTGTGCCACAATCTGACAGACGACATCATTCATGCACATGCAAAACCTAAAAAAAAAGCTAAAACGTAAATACACGATTTTGGAAATTAATTAATATTTCTATAAAACAAAAGCGGAGTTAGATTAGAGGTATTCGAGTATAACAGAAGAATAAAACAAGCGGATAGCACAAAAGGTAAAACAGAGAAGACATTAGTGTGATATAGATAATTAGAACCTACTAAAGTTTATTATATGTAGACCATATTGTTCTAATTGTCGGATACGGAAATATGCTCAAAAGGAAAACGTTTAGACACAAGAAATTAAAAAGAACAAAAATGGGAATAAACATAATGAAAAGCAACGTGATGATAATCAAAAATACAGAAAATGAAAATGAAATAATAACGTGCAAGCAAGAGACATTGGATTTGGTAATAATTTAGGAGAAAGACAATATTAGGAAAACGGAAAATAGATTTGATGACGAAGACAAGATTCTAAAACGCAATAGTCGCTACAAGTCCATTATTTCGTTGAAAAAATATCAAAGGCATCACAAAGGCAGAAATAAGGAATCTGAGAATAATTGCAAGTAATATAAACTATAAATAAATAACAAATGATGTAATATGAAAAATAACAAAGTAGAGGTAACTTTATTAAGACAAGGGAGGGACAAATTTCGGTCATGTGATAAGCATGGACCATCATAAACTTACAAGAAAACTACTAGAAACCAGCACGAACAAAAATGCAGGAGAGGGGACCAAGAAAAACTTGATGGAAGACAATTTAGGAGATAGGAAGTAAAAGAAGAAAAATAAGAGGATGAAGAGGCTAGCGAGTGCAGTAAGTAATGGAAGAAATATTTATTAATTAAAGCACAAACCCAATGCTCTATAGAGAAAAAAGATATTCATGAAGAAGAAGAATGAAATTGCATATAACTTTAAGTCAATAGAACATAGAAATTATATAACAAATACAAATTAAAAACGGTTTAAAATAAAATAACAGATAATAAATAAATAAGATACTGTATTTGTCCTTTTCCTTATAGTTTAGAACTATAAATACTGGCTTCTAGTCCTCTTTGTATGCTGAAGCCCAGCTCTCCAACCAACTCGTTAATGGTCTTTTTGGCGGTCTTCGGCTTTGCGGTCTTTTTGCCTATTTTGCGATTCTGTTGTAATCCATTTCCTGTTCTTCTTCTTTGAAAGTGCTACTCCTGATTTGGTTGCGTAATATTACTCCTTTTATTGTTCTAAGGATTTCCTTTTCTGTTGTTTTTATTAAGCTCTTGGTGTTTGATGCTTTTGCGCGGGTTTCAGCTATATACGTTTTGCATTTAAGTTTTATAAATCCCCACTTTACTCTGTGCTGGCATATATATGTTCTTCCACACCAAATTTCTTAGACAGTCAAAGATTTTCCACGCATTAATATATTTGCTTTTAATTCCTCTGTTCAATTTCTGGTGCTTGATATTTGCGATCTGAAGAATATTAATTTCGATATCCGCTATTAGTTTGCAGTGAATTAGATCTTTTAATATCAACTTTGACTTGGTCTTTCCGTAGATATGGAGATGGTTCCACTGAAAAGACCAAGTTAAAGATAATTTTCTTTTTCCGCGGCTTTCTTAAACTTAAATAGAAGTCTTTGCAGTTCGATTTTGTTTTTGCAATTATTTTTGCGTCATCAGCATAACACATGATTTCCAAAGATTTACCTCCCATCAGCTTATATTAACTTGAATAGAAAGTATAGTTAAAACATTGTTGGTAAGCATTCTAAATAGCATTTTTTAAATGCTTTGAGTGGTATACATTTTTAATTTGGCCGAAACGTGCTTAGAAATCTTAACTAATTGAATAATAACATTTGTGGTTACAATGCCTATTGTGCAGTCCAGATTCTGAACGAATACAGTAGTTAGAGTTTTGCGTCACACACAGACTTCGCATAAGCGAACATTGATATTTTTGAAGTCAAGTTTTGAATTTTTGCTTCCAATTTAATTACTAATTCAACTAAATTTTAAAAAGTTTGATGTTTTTGTATTTTCTAGTTTAAAACCTATTGTAGTGAGGGGCCCAAAATGCATCAAATTTATTTATTTCACTTATGTCTTATTTTAGATTCTTTTGTCCAAACTAGTCATTAGAACTATTTAATGCAGATGTTATTTTACTACTAATCATGGCATGTTCTTAGCAGTTCAATAATAATTAAGCCTTGCTTATCAAACAATTTAGGCGCACCTTTTCCATAAATTGCAAATAGAAGAGGGCTCAGGACAGAACCTTGAGCTAAAACCATTCTATTACTTAAACACTGTGTTTAACTCTTTGTTTCCGGATATACAACGTTATGTGTTGTAGTTTTTTTTAAAAAAAAAAATTCCATGCTAGTAAATATACATCTTCCAAAAGGCAAAATTTCTAGTTTTTATCTGAAATATCATACTCAATGCAATAAATAGCTTAAGAATTCTGTAAGCCTACATCAAGGATATTACATTTCTTTAGGCAATTGTACATTTGTTTAGGTATATATAAATTTACATTTTTAAATACACATTTAACCAAAATACATTTTTTAAAGTGTGTCAAGGCGTACAATGGCCTTGTTATATACAAGACAAAATTGCCATCGTGATGTGTATATACAATATGCATTTTGCGTATAAGTTTGCATATACAATTTTTTCTGTGTTAACTTGCTAATCGGAACACCATGTGCCCCACTAATGCAATTTATTGCATGGAGTGGTTCCACTTTAAACAACAGCCACTAATATGAAACCACATCTTGTTTATTATATAAGCTATATGAGAACGATTATGATGAAGTGTTAGCCTTAGTAATATTAAAAACAATGCTGCTAAGAATATTATGCAAAGTCGGTGTCGAATATATTACCTGGATTATGGATTTACTACATAAAGTGTAGAATAAATTATATGGTCTCTGCGAAATTTATAATTAAAATACTTTATCGTATCATCATCTATTTATTAAGTTCATTTTATGTTAAACATTTATTGTATAATATTACTAGGTTATCTTGGCTACTCATAGTATGTTAGATACAAAATTATAATACAAGTTTATTAATGAAATTTTTCTATTCCCATACTTTAATTATATTATTAGATATGCTGAACCTGTACTTTAATGATGTCCATTAAGATACAGATTTTTCATTAAGATACAAGTTTATATCCAATAGGAATGTGACATTCCAATATTCATCAATATTCTATATGGCCACTTCATATCTGACAGATATAAAAATTAATTAAACTTGACAGTTCTCTCATATGACAGTGAAATGTAAAATTTGACTCCACCAGAAATTATGGAACAAGCCTTAGTAGCTACGAACAATTTATTACCAGCTAAATTCGCAAAGATGTACGGAAAATTTTACGCTCAATTTATGAAATGGAATGTTCAAAAAATAATGTTTTATTATGGGGTGTAGTGTATGCAACTCGCATTTAATGGCTATTAAGACACTCGTATTCATTACGTAATTTTCATTCTCTTGTCTTAATAGCCATCATTAAATGCTCATTGCATAATATACTATTTTGTACTCACCGCCCGTAAAGTGACATTTGGCGCATGTGTAGCTCGACTAGGAAAGAGGTTTTCCCGGTCCAGGCAACTGTAAAAATTGAAAAAAACACTGCCTCTATGGGACATTTAAAAGAAATCTAACTTGATTGTAATAAAATTTAGTCTATAACATACTACTTTCCTAGACTATTCTTCACTAAAAGTTGGGGAAATAGGAGTAATAATTAAAAATTCTTCCAATAAATTTGTGGCGCCATCTATTTGACGACATCTTAAGCGACATTCAAGCGCCATATATGTGACCACATCGACATTCATATTGGCAGTTCGGAATTGTTTGTATTAAACCAAAAATCGCAATAAATGTACTATAAATTTATAAATATAAGAATAAATATCTCATGATTGCCATGTGTAGGAATATAATAACTTAATTTTAGGGAAAGATGAGTATTAGTTACGTACATGAAATGCTTAAATTAATTAGGTAATCTAACTTGGGTTAGGTATGATACTGATGACATTAATCAATAATATTTTCTTAATTTAATGTTCGTACAAAAAATATTGTACAAACCACTTGCGTGAAGACATCTTCCACGCATTTGCGCAATTAAAAGCACTCGCTTCCTGCGGTCACTCGTGCTTACAAAGTGCGCTCATGCGGGAAAATAGCCTTCCCGCACTTGATTTGTAAATAGCTATTAATACATATTTTGTTGCAATTATTAAATGTAAAAGATGTGCCGTTTGTATGTGCGATCGCTAGATCTTCAGTTTCTTTACTATTTGCATATAGTGAGCATACCATAGATTCTTTCGTATTTGAAATATTGCTTATTGAAACGTTCCCGACCTGGATCTTCTGCGCAATTGACACTTTCTTAATCAGGTTTTCTTCTAAATACCCTCTGGGGACTTTGCTTGACTTCCATCCACCCAATTCTTGCAAATCTAAAATGTCTACACCGGCGTTAACAGACAAAGTTGCTGAAGATCTATTACTTGGATTTTCAAGGTTGAGAATTGTTGCGATTTTCTCAGATATTTTAGAAAAGACACTTTCCACTTCCGACCGTAATGCTACATATTTCTTAAATAACATCACGGGATTAATACTACCCTCAGATACAAGGGCAAAAAACCTTTTCTTGTGAGCTTTTGAGCCAGAAATGGTAATGAAAATCTTACTTTCATATATCTCAGCATCGTCTATAGATATTTACATTAATTCATTACTTCTGCAAATTCCACCAACTCCCAATCAAAAAGCTACTTTCATCATCAAAAATACCTCGTCGGGAGCTGTATTCAAAAATTCATCATCTTGCCTTCTTGTGAATATTTTAGATTTCTTAACTCTATATATATTTTTTTTTGATAAATCTTATCAAATCACAATACTTGTCGATTTTCATTCTTTCCTTCAATTCCAGAAAGCTCACAACATGGAATTATCAAATCACAATACCTATCAATTTTCACTCATTCCTTCAATTCCAGTCAAGCTCAAAACATGGAATACTTCGGCCACAAAGATGAAGGAGAATATTCATTTGAAAGTTTGACAAAATAGGTGGGTGTAATCGTTTCTCCAGCACCTTGAACTTATTCCCTGTCTCGCCACTTACAAAACAGAGTATATCCTTTTTGTAATACATTTTTAATTTCGCTGGCAGCAAATCCAATTTTCCACTGTTCGTGGATTCGTTCTAGAATCCTTTCAGGAATATCAACATCTTGCATGATTTCTTTCAAACGCGTGCAAACTTTTACGTATTGGTTTTATAAAAGTGATATTTGTTGATATGCTGTTTTGTTTGCGCCGACCAAGATATGATATACATATATATATGATGTAGGAATTACATTGATTTTTTAGTAAATCAAAAAATCTGTTCTTACACTTTTTGCTGTCTCAAAAATCAATAATAATCATAATAAAATTATTGATTTGTTTTCGTCTTTGGTGATACGATAAAGATTTGAATATAACAAGAATATTAGCGATTTAAACCATGTCGGACCTGCACAGGTGACTTCCTCTCGTCACCTAGCAACGTCCTCGATTATTATAAATCGAATAATATTATCGTTATATATATTATATATTATTTAATAAACAGAAATACATCAATTACATTTTTTTACAACGTCTCTACTAAATATGCTGGAAAATAATAATAAGATTTTTTTGAACATTTCTAAAATTATTAAGACAATCAATCTGAGTAAAACTACTGTTCATTGCACTGGCCAAGCTGATGAAAACCCCCATGCGGTAAAAGAAGATGGTTATCAACATTAATTTACCTTAAACGTTGAGTTAGGGCTGTGGATGATCGGTTAATTGGACCGATGTATCTAACCAACCAGGAATATTTTTTTAGAAGGATCACCAATTGGATATTAGAGGAGTTATCAATGGCAAAAAAAATTATAATGTGGTTTATGAACGATGGTGCTCCAGCATATTTTATTGTGGTTGTTTGTAATTTTTTTATACGAAACATTTGAAGATTGCTGGATTGGTCGACGTGAATCTTACTTACGGCCTCCTGAACCCTTGGCAATGACATGAAGATTGAATATGTGCAATTGACGTATTTTCAACAATTTTTAGAGATTAGGTCTCTTCATTTAATAGCAAGTAATCCGCACTAACTGGACGGAAGAAATGATGGAAGAAGCATTGAATCTTATAAGACAAGGCAAATCTCAAGCATACGTAGAAGAACATTGTGGAATTCCTCGCCGGACAATACGAAACCACATTAAATCTGGAATAACCTCTCGACGTTTGGGAAGAAAACCAATATTAGACGCAGAAGCTGGGGAACAACTGGAACGTAAAATAATAAAATTTGCTGAAAGAGGATTTCCATTAACTCCTAAAACAGTTCGCAGAAGTGTGTTTTATAAAATTAGATGCTCTATAGGAAAAAACTGGTTTAAAGCAAAGACCTGACAAAATCTATGATATGGATGAGAAAGGGTGTCGCCTTACCCTGCATCATCAACAAACTGTTCGAGCCAAGAGGATTTACTTAGTAGCACAAGAACATGCTGAAAATGTCTCCATCGTGACATGTGCGAATGCAATGGGACATGCTATTCCTCCCATGATTCTATTCAAAGGGCAACGGATGAAGCCAACATTTTCAGATGGATTACCTCCAGGGTCTATTGTTCAAATGACACTAAAGGGAAGCATGACACATGAAGTGTTTATTAAATGGCTTGAACATTTTTCAAAATTTATGTGAACTCCTCCAGTAATTTAAATCTTTGATGGAGCTTCTTGCCACCTAGATGTAAGTATTGCCAAAAAAGCTGAAGACTTAGGCATACATTTGTTGTGTTTACCCTGCAATACGACTCACGAATTGAAACCTATGGATAAATCCGTATTCAGACCTTTTGAACATTATTGGGATGAAGAACTTCTACATTACTGGGAAAAATATCCAGACAGACGTTTGAACAAAGAAAGATTTTTGGATGTTTTCACACCAGTCTGGGGGCGATCAATGACAATAAGCAACATAATGAATGGATTTAGAGCTACAGGGATTTATCCTTTCAACCAAAATGCTATTTCGGAACATGCATATGCTCCGAGTTTACCCAGTCACACAGAACCAAATAATGAAACCAAAGACAGAGAATGGGATTCATTAACTCTCTTCCTGAATAAACAAAAGAACTGAACAAAAACTTAAGACATTCACAGAGGTTTTGGTAACTGCAGAAGTAAAAACTAAACAAACCAAACAAGTCCGGAAAAAGGCCTTAAATTATAAAGCGCTTGAAGTTACAAGAAATGTGTTTGGAGAGAAGATGAGAACTACTAAGCAGAACAAATCTGATAAACCACGTCCCTCTACTTCGACTGGAGCAGCGACTTCCCACACTGAAGCAGAAAGGTGGTTTTGTGCAATATGCATGGAAAGTTTTGTGGCAGATATGCGTCAATGTATTAACTGTACCAGCTCGGTACACGAGGAATGTGTTCGCTTTACTGCAGATGACTTAGAAGACCTTATCTGCCCAAACTGTGACGATTAAATTGATTTTATATTGCGGGCCTTATTACATGCTGTGCAGATAATAAGACCCAAAATCAAGTTTTTTTAAAAACAGTATTATTAGAAAAAAGTATATACAGTAGACGCGCGGTACCGTGAATAAAATAAAACACACAGTGTTCACCCTAACGAATTGTTCACGTTAACGAGAGGGTAATTTGATGCTTAAAAGATATGATGAGCCTGTACAAATAATATGTTATATATCTAAATACTTGTTTATTATGACTTATGACAATTTTACAATATATTAACATTCAATAATAAATAAATATGATATGTTGTTTCACCTTTTGCGATACAGCAATTTCTCTCAGGTCTTTTAGTGATTGAACGTGGTTACAATCAACTCCACTTTCTTCTGCACATTGAATTGAGATGTTCAAAGCATTTATTGCACTGTCTAGGGTAACCGTCTTTTTTGAGTTTTCTGCAGTTTCCTCAGTTAGATTTTCATTTTCATCTTCATTAGTACCTTCCACTTGTGCATCCACGTCATTCCAATTAATTATATCTGTGTCAGTAAATTCAACCTAGAAATAACTTTACATGTAGATACTAAAAGTTATGATATTCACGAATTACATAGTTGCTGTAATAACATGTTTAACATATCACGTGATTCAGTTATTGCTCTTGCTTGGCTTTGTCTCCATTTTCGCAGTAATTCTGCAAGTGGCAAATAATCCTCTTCGTCTTGATCACTGAAATCTAAAAGTTTGTTCCAACATTTAGCAAATATTGCAGGATCTAATCGGTTCCATGCAGACATCAAATTAGTAACCGCATCTTTTAGTGTGAGATCCTTTAATGTTCCTATATCAGAACCATTTGCAATAATGTTTCGAAGAAGGGTACTTCTGTAGTATAATTTGGTGAGCCTGATCACGTTCTGATCCATTGGTTGGATAAGGGCTGTTACATTTGGCGGAAGGTACATTGTCATGATTTGCTCATCTTTGCTCTGCAATTCAACCTCTGGGGGATGCGACGGAGCATTATCCAAGAGAAGTAATGCTTTTATTGGAAGACCTTTTGATTTTAGAAAACGTGTAACCTACCAGTAGAACTCACTGTTTAATAAATTACATAAGTTTACATGCGAAACTTACCTGAGGAACAAAAGAATGGTGGAACCAAGTCTTAAAAATTGACTCCGTCATCCAAGCTGATTTAGAATTGTTGTAGTCTACAGGAAGTGAAATATTTCTAAATGCTCTGGGATTTTTGGCTTTGCCAATTACTAAAGGCTTGACTTTATGATTTCCACTAGCATTAGTACAAGCCCGAATTGTTAATCGTTGATTTTCTAGTTTCCTGCCAGGAGCTGTATTTTCTTGAAATGAAACAATTCTCTGGTAGAAGCTTCCAGTACAATGCTGTTTCATCAGCATTATACAGCTGATCCAGTGTAATTCCCAGTAGTTGAATTTTATCTTTTAACTGCACTTTAAACGGCTCTACTAGTTCTGGTTGGGATGAAAGTTTCTCTCACGTAATTTTTAAATATCGAATTCCGAACCTTTTCTTAAAGCGTTGTAGCCAGCCATCACTGGCACCAAATTCTTCATTTATGTTATCATTGATTTCAAAATGTATAGCTTTCGCCTTTTCCTTTATCATATCCCCACTGATCATAATATTTCTTTTTCGTTTATTCAAAGACCATTTGTATAACTTTTTCTCAATTTCTGGATGTTTAGATTCCTTTAAAGTTCTTCTTTTACCTGGTCCTGTATACGTATCGGTCACTGCACGTAAAATTGCTTCTTGTTTGTTTTTTTTATCTTACATACCGTGGATTTTGCTACATTATATTTTTTTGATAAATTTGTCACACTTACACCTTTTTTTAACTCTTGAATTATAAGCGTCTTTTGATGGAGAGTCAAGCACGTTGGTTTTTTCGGTGGCATCATGAAATTCAATTCGACTTCAAACTCTTCCTGGTACGGTCGGATAACAACTGTACTGTGTATGCAATAAAGGCAGTTATGTGTTCGAGTATTAGCGTCATAGAATACGGGAAAGTACAACGCCGCATCACAGTATATAACTCGAACACATCCCGGGGAAATACCGTCGCATGAAATAAGCGTTTCCGTTATTGAATGTCGGTTTGTTCACTTTATACGGCCATCAGTGTTATGAAAATGATTGTTCACGTTATCCCGAATTTCCGTTACCCGATGTTCACACTATCGCGCGTCTACTGTACTTTTTATGGTTATTTTGATATGGATTTTAAACAAATTGAATATATTTTTTGTGTTTCAAAAATGTTTTATTTTAACTCTTAGGTAGGCCTTATTACCCGACAATACCTTAATATTTTGAAAGAAAATTGAGTATGAAAAAGTCTTGCAATTTGAACAATTAGAACAATTTTTTAGTATGGTGTGTCAGCAAACCAGAATCTTTGGACGAATTAAAATTACCTATTCGGATAGAAATATGAAATATTCCTCAAAATTGGTTAAATAATACGGCAGACGGATTTATTCATAGACTTCCTATTGTCAGGAAATAAATGGAGAACACTTTGAACATCTTTTAAAATCTAAATTCTGAAGTGAAGTTTTGTTTATAAATTATAAACGTCTTGTCTAAATATTAATTGAAACATTTTATAAAATTTTTGTTGCTTTCTTTAGATTTTATTTTAGTTTCATTGCAAACGTTTGTTGGTGTTTCAACAGGAAATAAAAGGCGCAATAATGGCAATGGGACATTCTCTACTGCCATTGTTAAGTTGCTCCAATTTTTGACGGATTTGCAAAGGCTACATGATTTGCTTGTTTTATTTTATTTTAATAATGTTTTAATTTTTTTCTAAAATTCTGTCAAACGAATCACCAAACCTATTATACCATTTAATTCGAGGGAAATAACCTTTTTGAGCGATATTTCATTTAACTCATGTTCCCATTAAAAAAAAAAACTAGTTGGCTCAAATCAAAACAAAAATAAACAGTCCTGTGTCTATTGAAAATTTCAGGATTCTATACATAATCGCAACCCTGTACACTAAAATCTAGAGAATTAATTTTTATATATATTTTCTTTCCTTGTACAAATCTGCAGTCTAATTTTAATATCTGTAACGTAAATATTTAGTCCTTGCTTCTTTCCACGATATATGTAAGAACAACAAGAAATAGTCTTCGTCGGCGTTACATATGTACCATACATACATTCTGAATTCGTCTATATTCGTCGAAAGTTGTTTGGAAACTCAACTGAGTGTGTGTAAAACCACAGCGCCAAAATAAGTACGAACATTTCTCGCCGTTCTTCGCTCTGAAGAAGAAAAGTACCGGAATGATCCGTGCGAGCGGTAATGAAATGTAATAAAATCGATTGTTTGTGTGTGTGTTTTTCACGGCACACTAGATTCGAGTACATGCAAGCGGCGACGTTGTTGCTTGTCAATCGACAGCGGATATTTAAGCCGCTGCGACGCCGAATGATTTTCAGTTCACTGTCGGTAGTGAGGAACATCTGAAAAAGGAATGCACACATGAAATTACCTCTACGAACAAAACAATCTTGATAAGTTTTTGTTTTGGAATAGACTCTGTGAAAATCTGTGATAAGTACATTATTTTATAGTTTACATGTTTAATTGCACATGAACAATGGAAAGGCGGTTTTCCATTAAGTGTTTGAGCGATGAAGGCGTTGATAATGCAGGCCTTCAGTTGCAAGAAAATGGTGGTGCTTTACCAGTGGGGAATACAATTAATAACAGTAATTTCTTAAGTACGACATCAACGACATGCCTTTATGATGATCCGCCGGTTCAGAAACGAAAACGCTCGCTAGTACAATTAACCAAAGAGGCACTGCCGCGATTAGAAAATTACAGGAATTCTAGAAGAGCATTAAAAAGACCGTCGTTAGGGGAATTACACGGTGGTGAAGATACACATAAGGTGCGTAAATTGTTAGTGTATAAAACATAATCATAATTTTTATATTTAAATATCAACATAGTAAATGTCAACGTTTCTTTTCTATGTAAAGAACAATTAGGCGGAGAAAATTATACTTCAGTTACTTCATATTTAAAATGAAAAAGTAAATAAATTATCTCTTGTAAATAATAGTAACAGTAATGTAATTTTTCAATTAATAAAAACAATAAAATTCTTCTTGGAAATAGCGGCCCGTAACTACTATAAATAAAACTAAAATTAACGTTTTGACATATTTATTTTTCATACCACCTTCAGAACAAGTAATATAATAATTAATTTTACATCTAACACCCTTGTTTTATTTCCTTATTCATTTATTTACATAACAAGATGTAGTCCCGTAATATAAAAAACGAATATGTTATATGCTAGATCTAGAATTATTTCTTGTTACTTGTTTTGAACAAAGCATAAAAAATAGTATGTGTATCAAAACGTTAATTTTAATAAGTTATGATCAGCTATTTCCGCTATATAAATCATAATCATTATTTTTATATTCCATCTCAACATAGTAAACATCAACATCTCTTTTCTAAATAAAAAAAAAAACAATTGGGCGGAGAAAATTATACATCAATTACTTCGTATTTAACACGAAAAAGTCAAAAAAAAAACATCTCTTTAGAAATTCATTAATGAAAGCAGTTAAAACTATTATAAAAATATTAGTAATACTAATGTATTTTTTCAATTAATAAAAACTATAAAATTCTTCTTGGAAATAGCGGCCCGTAACTACCATAAATAAAAGAAAAATTAACGTTTCGACATATTTATTTATCATCCCGTCTTCAGAACAAGTAACATAAGAATTAATTCTACATCTAATGCCTTTCTTTTATTTTTTTTATTCATTTGCTTATTTAACAAGATGTGGTCCCATAATATATAAAAAAAAAAACAAAGAAGTTAGATGTAGAATTAATTCTTATGTTACTAGTATTGAAGAAGGCATAAAAAATAAATAATCTGTTTATGGTAGTTATAAACCGATATTCCCATAAAGAATTTTATAGTTTTTATGAAAATAAACACGCGGTCAACAAAAACAACAATAATAATAATAATAATAATAACACGTGCATATATAATATCTATACAGGCTGTTTGATAAAGACCATCCCTTCTTTCTCTATTATCCGATTTCAATAAATAAAAAATTATAAAAATGGTTTGACAAACTCTATAAACTGTCAATTTTTTCATCGTTATCTTGAATACGTAAAGACACTCAACTTTTTTTTAAATGGATACCTGTAGTATTTTTCCTTTAATCTGGTGGTTACTTTCTCAATTTAGTAATTGTTCATTTAGTTATCATTTGGTTGATATTCATTTTATAAAAAAATGAGGTGTGGCCACCACACGACTTTCTTATACGTATGAGCGTTTCAAACTATACTATTTTAAGAACTTTTCTTACACAAAAATTATTCAAAACCCTATTCTCAGTACTTCTATTCTCTTAATAAATCCCTATAGAATGCATACTTTGCAAGATATTCCAGAAAAGTGCTACTCCCTAAATTTCATTTATACAAAAAATATTGCAAATCTAGCACTAAATACTTTTGTACTCTTGATAAATATATATAAAATGCATAATTTACCACATATTTGCAAAAAATCGCTATTCGATAGGAGTGAAAGTGGTTCTTTCGGCTTGAATTCTGAAATTTTTTTTTTACAAAAGATATTGTAAATTATGTTTTAAATACTTTTATACCCGTAATATATCTGTCTAAAAAGCATGACTTGCGATATATTCGCAAAAAACTGATTTTCGATAAGAGTAAAAAACCTACTTAGTAAACTTAGTAGTTAACGAAATAACGGCAAAATCAATTTTTTCACAGAAGTAAACTACTTCTTCCGGTCTGCCGATTTTACTGAAAATCTAATCAGATCTCAAGAGGGAGATTATATTCGTATATACAAAATTTGGAATTGATACTTGTAGCGGTTTGTCCGCTATCGTGGTCACACACACAGAGAGAGACAGACAAACACACAGACATTTTTTAAAAACCACTTTTTCGGTATCACAATACTTCCTTATACTACGTATAAGAAAGTAAAAATTATTTATCCGCTTACTATGAAATTTTCAAGTTTGCCGTGAAAAAAAAAATCGCGACACAAATGCAACAAATATATCATTCAAGCGTCTGTCCTTCGAAAATCAGTGTGCCTTGGGATTTGAAAGCATTATTTCTTGTGGAATAACGATACCACTGCAATCATGAAAAATAATTATCTCACCGACATGTATGTTTGAAATTTACGTTGAATATAATACAAATCGAAATCAAGCTTTATGGTGACCGTTTTCCGAAAAGGGAAGTTTCAAACTCCCATCAATTTAGACAGCTTGAAGAAAATTTGAGGCGCTATGGTGCTTTTGAAAACCCGAAGCGAGAACAGCGACGATTTGGCGAAAATTTTGAAATGAATGTTCATCTCAATGTGCAGCAGAATCCGCTTAATTCAACTCGACAGATTGCCAGTAATTTGTCGTTTGTTAATTGTTTCCAATTTGTTTATATTTTGATTATTATTGTTTCTTTAATTTTATTTTTGTCCTTAAATCTCACGGATTTTTGTTTCTGACGTGATTTCGAATGAATTATGAATAATGAATGACAGAAATTGCAGTATTTTCTAACAAATAAAAAAATGCAAATAACAGATACAGACTTCCAAGCTAATTCCCGAATGACAGACGTTTAAATGAGATATTTGTCACATTTTTTTAATTAAATATTAACCAAATGATAACTAAATGAACATTCCTAGATTCACAAAAGTTATCTACCAGACTAAGCAAAAAACTACAGGTCTCCATTTAAAAAAAAAGTTGATACTCGTTACGTATTCAAGACAACGTTGAAAAATTGAGATTATTGGCAGTTTATTATAGAGTTTGTCGTATCACTTTTATACTTTTTTTTTATTTATTGAAATCGGATAATAAATAAAGAAGTTACGGGATGAGGCTTTTTTTTTATCAAACAGCCTGTATATACTTAAATTCAAGTACCTGTATTGCTCAGTTTATATTAATTATATTTATTACAAGATAGGAAATTCCCATTTAAATAAGAATGGGGAATTGGGAAATGTTTCTGAATTTTAGAAATTAATTCATTAAGAAATCTTTTATCTATTTCTTTTAAAGATCGTGTATTCATTGTGGAAAGAATAAGAGACAATAACACTATAATCTGGATTATCTCTAACACTTGACTACTTGGTATTTTATTTAATTTTGTTTATGTTTTATACCTTTATTTGTCTTACATATACATGCATGTATGATAATAATCTTTTATTCTATATTTTCTATTATTTCAACATGTCAAGGATTCTCTCGTGTCTAATTGCCATTGATTAAAAGCCTATGCTGCCGCTGATAAGTATTTAAATACTTGTCTACTTCAATATTTTTACTAATAGCAATTATCAATTTAATTCGAAAAGAAAACATGTTTAATTAATAATTTAGTATAGTGGGTAATAAAATGCTTCAGTAATCTTAAAAAGAATATAATAGAAATATATATTTTGAATGTGAGTCGACAACGAGCATCCGCCCTACACAGATCGTGTTTTTACAACTTACCGTAGAAGAAATACCTGTTGTTCGTATATATCATGCAACAGGTAAAGCAACAGGCAAATTTTGCAAGATTAAAGTTTCTTGAACTTACTATATAGGGACTATAATATCAAGAAATTCGATACTGTTGGTGGTTGTACAAATAAAAACCACAAATGATTTGAATCTTCAACAGATATACAACGTTTCATATCAAGTCTATTTTGTTTTTATTTTGTACCTATGAATGTTAATTGCCAAATATATTTTTGTTTATGAAATTCTATGTATTATACCGGGGTCAACGAGATCATGTATTAGCACGCCATTTATTTAATACCTACAATAAAACTTTGAAACTTAGAATATATGTATGAGTGATTGGTGGGTTTATTCGAGTGCACTCAATTTTTTATAGCACTTCCGGTCTATTCGGATGTAACATTAATTTTTTAATTTTTAAATACAACTTTCTATATAGTTCTTTATATTCGGTTTCTACGGAAAATTTGCCAGCTTTTGACAATTTAATCAAAGATGGTGGTATCTATTAAATTTATCCATTAAAGTGAAACTGCTTCGCAACAATTAGCACACCAGAAAAAAACAGCAAAATTAGCGCTGGAAACAATTACATACACATACACCCATTTTTTATTACGCTGCCATATTTCGAATAACTTGTGATATAAAATATGCTGTGGTTTACTGGTACATAGGCAGTAGAAAATTTTCTAAAAGTAGTCTAACTCCAAATGAACAGAACAATAAAACTTCAAGTGAAAAACACAGTTTCCATTGGAAATAAACGACTTTCGTAAATAACATTTTACTATATTTTATACAAAGATACACACATATTCAAAGTTTACATTAACACTACAGTAAAACAAACAATAGCAAAAACAATATTTTATAAAATCTAAGTTACGAGAAATATTGAAAAAAAACTATTAGGTATAAGTAATTACTAATTAGGTATTTATCAGAAATGTTCAAAATGATTTTTACATAAATTAACATGTATAAATTCCCTCATACAATCATTTAGCTGGTGCCTGGTTATATCATTTATTACTTAAAATTGCCTCTCTAGTGTTTCCAGTTCCTCGCGATTAGCTGATTGTACGATGTATACCTTTTCGTTCAAATATGGAAATCTAAGGTTGTTAAATCTGGTGACCCAGTAGGCCACCTAACTGGCCCATTAGTACTACAATGGTCACCAAAAGTTTGATTTAAATAAATCATAACGAGTCGTGAATTAGTGCGCCATTCTGCTGAAAAAAAAACGTCTCTATGCTCCCTTGGAAAACAATTTCAAAAGCCACCTAACTGACTCATAAATTTGATTTAAATAAATCCTAACGAGTCGTTTGTATTTTTCAGCAGGATGGCGCACTACTGCTGAAAAAATACAACGTCTCTCTGTTCCGTTGATAAATAATTTAAAAAGTACCTTTTAGTACTAGAATACCTAAAAATTTAATAATCTAGTGTCACAAATGCTTAAAAGTTAAAGACAAAAAAGTTATGCGTTAAAATAACCGTTAACCTACCCAAAACGGACGCCTATGACCGCAATTGATGGAATCGATTCATCTCTGGAGGATAAATAAGCATACCAGTTGTTGTTTTTCTTAATAGAAGCGTTCGGGAGATATTAAAAAAAAGTAATTACAAGGCGCAATCTTCAAAGAACTCTAGCTCCCTTAGGAAGCATTTTCGGACTAGGGTGAATTGGGTTAAATTGCCTTAAAATTATCTGAGGAATCTCCGGCCTTCATTTGTCAGGAGAGTTTCTGGACATCCTGTATATAGTGTATAGTGTATAGCAATGTAATTAATATAATATGTACCATATAATATGACCACTACGAATTAAAGCACATCACAACATTCGTATGTGTTTGATTAAACGTCCAATCCTCTAACAAGGGACGGATGTTATATGGCAACCCTGCCAGGCCTACGAGGATGTTATAAGTTAACTCGCGGCCGATTTGTCGGAGGGAAACCGTTTTATCAACTACGGCGACTACATTAGTTTATCTTGCTTCGTCAACAATTATCCAACAATTATCCATTATCCAGTGTTTCAGAAGACGAGCTAATACGAATAATATCGTCTTTCAATCAAGATTATACAGCTGGCGATGACCAAATCCCAAGTATATTTGTTCACAATGCCAGACTTGCTTTAGCTGAGCCTCTGGCTAGAATAACGAATACTTCATTAAGGAGAGCTAGTTTTCCTTGACGCTGGCAAAGAGCAAGAATAAGCCCAATCTGAAAAAAGATGACAGAACTAGAGAACAACATCCATTCTACCCAACTTGCAAAGGTTTTTGAGAACGTAATTTATTCCTGCATAGCTTTCAACACAAAATCTTTGATTTCTGAATGTCAACATGGTTTCATTCGTGGACGGTCTACAGTTACGAACCTACTCACTATAAATTCAAATTCAAATTCAAATTCAAATTTCTTTATTGTCATAGACCCAACAAGTAGGTATTGACATTGTCAATATTCATTTACATCGATAGTAATTAATTAAATATAATAACAATTAATGTATAAATAAAAAAATACACACACCCACATACACACACACACACATATACATATATACACACATATAAATATTTCGTAACAAAGAAAAAAAATCATTTCAAAATTCTGCAACTGTGTAAATACATATATCACTTAAATACAATTTTAATTTCCTCTTAAACAAGGCTGGTGACTGACATTCCTTAATTTCCCCGGGTAACATATTGAAGTAATTAGCGCCATCATACAACGGCGATTTTTTGAAAGCCTCAGACCGCGGAAAATCGGTGCGAAGATGCATGTTATTTCTAATATCATATGAATGTATCATTCCAGAGGTCGACAAGTACCTACAATTACTGTATATATATATTAATAATTTATATATATAAATTGAAGCCGCCGTTAGGATCTGTTCCTCCCTAAAGGTCTCTCGACAAGAAACAGAAGGATGTAGGTTAAAAATTAAACGTATAATACGTTTTTGTATAATAAAAATCCTCTGGAAGCCATTATTTGCGCAAGCTTGTCCCCACATCACAATCATATAATTTAATAACGGGTACACCAATCCATAATAAATATTCAATAGAGATTCTGGGCCCACCATAGACTTTAGATTGCTTATCAAGTAATAGCACCTATTTAGTTTCGACGCTAGAACAGTCAAATGGTCCTGCCAAGTAAGATGCATATCCAAAACTAAGCCGAGGAACTTTGAACATTGACTAAGTTGTACGTCAATATCATTGAAATGAATTACGTCCTGTAGTGTGGTTGCAGTATTTTTTCGACAGAATTCAACGCAATTGGTTTTTTTCAAATTAATTTCTAGTTGGGTGTTACTACACCATTCGGCAAATTGTCTGATCGCCGTCAACAAATTCTGTCTTAGTATCTCCGTATTCGGTGCAGATATAAGTATTGTGGTGTCGTCAGCATACATAAAAACCTGTCCCACCGTGATACCATCAGGTAAGTCATTAATAAATAATAAAAAAGCAAGCGGACCTAACATACTCCCCTGCGGTACACCGATACTCACATCAAACTCGTCTGAGAGAGTATTGTTTGCTTTTACCCTAATTGTTCGATCACGAAGATACGATCCAAACCACTTATTTAAATTCCCTCTTATGCCAACACTTTCCAATTTTTCCAGTAAAATATCTTGATTAAGGGTATCAAAGGCCTTTGTTAGATCGAAAAATATACCCGCCACCTTCTGTTTTGAGTTCAACAGATTGTTTATACTTTGTGTGAGCAGTATAGCTGCATGTTCGGTAGACAATCCTCCGCGAAACCCAAACTGTTCAGGGGCGAGTATGTTGTTGGCATTTAAATAATCAATTACCCTACTATACACAACTTTTTCAATGATTTTAGAAAAGCAAGATAGTATCGCTATAGGTCTGTAATTTTGAATATCAAGTTTATCATTTTGTTTATGTATGGGAACTATGATAGCCTGCTTCAATGCATCAGGATACACACCCTCCTCGACAGAACCATTGATAATAGGTGTCAGAAGCTGCGAAACCTCACGCATGCAGTACTTAATCAACTGTATCGGGACACCATCATAACCAGCGGATTTTTTACTCGCTATTCCATTGATTACATTCTCGACTTCGTTACTGGTAACGTGATGGAAAAACATAGACCCCGCAGTCGAATTATTTCCCGACCTGTAAACGTGGTTTTGAAATTTAAGTTTTACATTTCTTACTACTTCGCCCGTAAAAAATTCTCCAAATGTATTTGCAACAGTTCGTGAGTCAGTAATAACTATATCGTTATCTTTTAGAGCGATCGGTGATGCCTGTTTTCTATTAATGGATTGACAGTTTACAATATTCCATAAAGTCTTTGGTCTGCAGGATGAGCTACTAATTTGTTCTTCATAATACGCTTTCTTTTTCATATTAATTTTAGATATATAGTCTTTTTTTGATTGTTTATATAATGTGTGTATATTTGAATCTTTTGTTACCTTTCTAAGCCAATCCAGGTTTAGTAGGTTCTCCTTCTTAGCCCTTAAGTCGGCATCGAGCCATGGTATAGGTTTTATTCGTTTCTTTGCAATTACCCGCGTCAGTGGAAAATGAATATCGAAGAGAAGCCGAAATTCATCCCAAAATTTATTAAACATACTTCCAGAGTCCAAACAACTATACTCATCCAGCCTCAATGTGGACAGCCCCTCCCGAAAGAAAGAAAAAGCATGATCGTGAAATTTACGCGTGAAAAAATAATCTATATTATCCACTTTCTCTACTGAGCAATCAAAACATAACCACTGTGCAGTATGATCCGACAAATGTGGTTCAATAATCTGGCATTGACTATCATTGATATTTGTTACCACGTAGTCAATCGCAGTTGAAGTAACTCTATCTAAACAAGCCGCTATTCTAGTCGCTCCCGGCACTATATAAGACAGCTGAAATGATTCAAATACGTCATACAGCAATCGTTTATCATTACTTTCTACAAGACTGTCAACATTGAAGTCCCCCACCAAAATTATGTACATATATTTTTCGAAAGCCTTTTCGAGTATTAGTGTCAACCGTTCGAAAAAATCACACAATTTGCTACTAGGTGATCTATATATTGTCAAAAAACAAAAAGCATTGCTAAAACCTATTGCCGAGCATTCACAGGTTAAATCTAATGATAGCTTATTCAAATAATTCAAAGGTTTAGCCATCCCGCTCATATCGTCGCGCACTGCAATTAAGCTTCCCCCGTGTTGACCAGTAGTGCGACAACAAAATGATACAATATGATAACCGGATATATTTATTGAGTTTAATTGTTCTTCGCTTAGCCAATGCTCCGTAAGCCCGACAATCTGAGGCTTCAAGTCATATAAAAATAATTCTAAGGCACCAACCTTACCAAACAAACTACGTATATTCAAGTGCACTAAGGTTAAACTATGATGAAGACACTCTTCTTCCGCTGTCAATTCTTCTAGAGTCCGTACATTATGATGATTGCTCCTGGCCTCGAAAAAAACATTCACCCGATTCCGTTGTCTCCACTGGGATCAAATTAGCGTAATTCACATAAGGATCACTTGTTCTATTTTTGATTGTATTCACAATATACTCCAACACTTTACTCTTTCCTGAACGTTTCATATGTAAACCATATCCACTCATGTCACTCTCGTCAATAATATTATTTACTTCCACGAATTGTACATTGTACATGATAATATCGTAAATCTGACTATTAAGTTCGAATACTAATTTATTGTATATGTATCTGTTCCCGCGAAACGGTACCGACAAATAAATAACATTTGTATGACTCAGAGATTGTGCCATATTAAATAGATAATTATTTTTCAAGCTTATACCACGTAGCACATTATTCGCTCCCGCCACGATCATAACATAGTCATCATGTGTAAACGATACTGTCAATTTGACTACATCAGTTACCACGCTTTCAAAGCTTGCATTTGGTTTTACTATAGCCTCAACGTGGTAGTCATCATTCAAGAGACCTTGTAGTGCACCCGACATGCCTCTAGCATGACTATCTCCAAGTACAAGGATCTTTTTAGAGGCAGATATTTTCTTATTAGAATTTGAGGTCGATGGTACACAATTTTTACCCATCTCTATTGAATTAAAGTTGTTGGGTAAACTAGTACTGATATTCGGTGCGCAAGTTGATGCTGTGCTTGTATTTTCTCCAGATGTTTGAGTACATTTATCGGCTTTTGTAGGACAGTCCGTCAGTGACCCAGAAGCAGTAATATCTGCGCGAGATTTAAAAACGACAGACATGTTTTCTATAGTTTTATGTAGTTTATCGATCATTAATTGTTTGCCATTCATTTTGTCGAGCACATCACTTAGTTCCATTTCAACCCTTTCCTTCTCGTCCTTCAGTTCAATCAGGTCAAACTCCACCTTCGCGAGTTTATTCCGTAAATCCTGAACCATATCAAAGTCGGGTTGATTCTTAATTTCATCAGTATTGCTTATAACTGATACATAACTTCTGTTTGCTAAGCTGTTCACCGACGCATTTGGATTTTTATTTTTCTGCGATCGTGTCACAATCATTATTCAAATATATGACAAGGAGAAAATGGATACAGGAAAGTATAGAGAAAAAAAAGAAAAAAAAAAGAAAAAACAAGGACACAAATTTTTCACAACACGTGTTGACTAATTAATATCTGACAAACTTAGAAGGCCACGGATAGGTGTTTACATATATCTGTATGTATAGTGTTATACAAAGGAGGGGCAAAAAATTGGAAAAGGATTTAACAAAATTGACGATCTATAACATGTATTTTAGATTCTCCAATGTCAACATATCGAAGTAAACAAATACAGGAGTAAAAAACGTTGGAAAGAAACTCCAGTAGAAAAATAAAGTAAAACGATAAATCGCTTTAAGGATATTTTAATCAAATTCCAAGGGGAATAAAACAAATTATAAGTGTATACTCACATCAGAAGAAAGCGAAAAATTAACTCTATCAGCCAGTACCAAATTTATCTTTTATATGAGAATTTTACACTAGTTAAAAACACAATAACAATCGGATCAACCACACACATGTATCATCAACACTTCGATGTTTTCTCGGGCGAATGCGAATAACTCAGGATGTCTCTCATGAACTGGATGCTAATGGCCAATTAGATGTGATCTACACTGACTTTAGTCGCGCATTTGACAGGATATATCATGGTATCCTATTACAGGTACAGGTGTCTATTACAGATATTACGGACCTGGCAGAGAATGTATGTTTATAAATACACGTAAGAATGCTCAATTTGTAAATAGAAACGAACACGCATTCATAGAAAAATACGCTTTTATTTGTATAAAACAGGAAAAAAACGTTAAATCGTACTCATTCATATAAAACATATTTTTTGCCAGATGGGCGACCCACTTTATTGCAGACAATAAAAGATTGTTTTTATTTTTAAAATAGGAAGGTTGTTGCTTTTTAATGTGTTTTGTAGTCGGAAACAGCTGATTATTATTATTTTAGAATATTCAATAAATCGTAGTTTTTCTAGATTACAGTAAATATCAAGAATATAATTATTTTTTTCTAGCAGTGTAAAAATAAAGTAATTAATGGTTTGATATTTATTATGAAGTATCTATTCCTCCTCCTTTTTTTTAACACAAGTAATATGATGGTCCTGAAGAGACTGATTGTGAAAGTGAATCAGTTGGATATTTAGTGCAGGGTCGGCGTAAGGCCAATTGAATTCCTTATTATTTTTTTCTGCCGTCTGCGCACGAATAATCACTTGATATTTTGAGGGTACGTTTTTACACAATCTAGCTTTCCGATTTCTGCTACTCCGTCTTTTTAATTCTGGGACAGCCTGTATAGTACCAACTAACAAAGAATAAAATTTAAATGCATTTGAAAAATGGTCAATGAGAATATGTCAACCGTATTAAAACTATAAGACGAGAAACTATACATTTAAAACTTATACATGTAAAGTTAGTTTCATGTGATTTACGTTTTATTATTGTAATTATCTACAATTTCACAACATATATTTGTATTTATTTTGTTGTTGTTGTTTCTGTGTTTCTGTAGAACAAATTATGTTTATTATTATTTATTTTCATTATTATTACAGCATAATCTATGGTGTACGTGTGATTGATTGGCACTAATTAACATAGTTTAGTAAAACATGCAAACTCTATAGCAAGTTAGTAGTTTGCTATCTCTGTGTATATATGATTCTCAAGTAATCTTTATCTATTTTAAATCGATGCAGTAAAATTAAAAAAACCTGTTTTATGTTATCTTTGTAATTTATAAATTCCAAATAGAGGATAACGAACATATTGCTTAAAAATTAACATAATAACAATAATGTATCCTTTGGTACGTGAAACAAATGTAGAAATGTTTTTATATATACAGTATAATTCACCGATCTTACAAAGTAAATTTACTCTTTAATGCTTAATGTTATAAAAATTACGCAGTGTAGTTGATAGGGTTATTATTGCATCACAATTTGAAAATATGAACACTTATACAAGGTGATCAATAAATCATTGGCACAAAGTAGATTCATAGTTTTGAATTGAATATCCCACATATAAACACAAATTGGGATTTTGTGTTGAAATGGGAATGATTTTTATTAAAATAGTTTTACAGCATCATTCCACAAGCACGTGCGTATCACGCGTTTTTATTACTTCGTAAGTTTGGTGACACGAATGTAGTTGCCAGTGGCACCGGAAACGGGGGGGGGGGGGCAGAGCAGGGCACCTGCTCTCCCCCTCCCTATAAAATTGATTTTTTTTTGTTTTTACCTAGCTAGCGCTCGTAAAATATTCGAATTTTCATTTAAGTTCTTAAGCCCAAACAAAACTGAATACTAAATATTTTATAACACTCAAGATAATATATTAATTTCATGATTTCACATAAATCATGACAACGCTGCATGATGCTGCGTGTTCAGATTAGCGTCGTCGTCTCCCTCACATTCCCGTCATTTTGTACATGTTACAGTGAAAGCAGGGAATCAACGATCGAAGTTAGCTTTTACTGATTTACCTGTTTTTAGTCAGGAAAAGTTGTACAGTGAACATTTAAACTCACTTTTACTAGTGAATGCTAGCATCCACTTCTCACAAGCAGCGAATGTCTGATATTCTCTTCACCACGATAATGCTCATGCGCAATAGACACGTTGAGTAGTTCAATCGTACCGTACAACCGTCGTACAGTTTCGCATTTTGAAACTAAGGTTAAGTGGTTAGGTTTTGTGTTTGTGCTGGTTTATCTTAGTTTGAATCATGGAAGGAAAGTTTATAGAGAAACTTGAAAAGGACAGACTGGATCAAAAGGACAATAGTTTTGGTTTCTCATTAATCAAAAATTTGTTATTGAATAAAATGTCCTTTCAGATATAATAACAGAAGTGCAGAAATTTCACTTATAGTATTCCCAATGCGAATAAGGTTTCGAAATTTTATTTCTTATAAGCTTCATCTTGAAGCTGCATCAAATATTTCGTATTCTGCAATAACCAGGGACTATGTTTTTTGTTTGAAAATGAGACCTTACTAATCGAATATATCTATAACTGCAGCATTTAAGTATTCATATTTATCAGTACACCCACACCTCGCTATACGGCCGCTCTTTATACGGCATTTCGCTATAACGGCCTTTTTTAATTATGGTACTTTTTCGATTTACGGCACACAATGGTTCGTTATACGGCCAAAAAAATGCTGTCTGTACTGTTAGCGACCTTCTACATATTTACTCATTACGAGAGACTTCCAGCTTCTCCCGTTAGGTGGCACTATTGCATTAGTTACAGTCCGCCTCACGAAAATATTAGGAACGTTTGGCACAGCGTTATCATTTTACTTGCTTTCGTGTAGTTAGACGTATTTATATCCTTGTTTGTTTTCTGGATGAGAATTGTTTCTATTTGTTTTAATTGGTGATATGTATTGTAAACATACATATTTGGTACGTATGTATTAAAAAGACTGAATGTATTTTCGTTATTTAATTCATTCATTAATTCTTTTAAATATAATCGTCTTTTATTAAGAAAAAAATGCCACCAAAACGTTCATTGAATTTGGAGATTGATATTGATAAAAATAAAAAGAGAAGCCGAAAATCTGTCACACTAGCGACTAAACTAGATGGTTTACGTCGTATTGAAGCTAATGAGAAAATTGTTCAAATTTGTAAGGCAACGGGACTAGCGAAGTCTACCGTTCAGACTATTCGCGATAGAAAAGAAGAAATTAAAGCACATTTGTTATCTGCTGCACCTTTAAGTGTCTCAAAATTAACTCGCCAAAGAAGCAGCATTATGGAAAAAATGGAAAAATTATTAGATATGTGGATTGAAGACAATAATCAACGGGGGATGCCAATGAGCCAAATGACTATCCAAGAAAAGGCTAAAAGTATTTTCGAAAATTTAAAGAGGGAGGATCCTGATGAATCTGTGAAAGATGTAACGTTCCAAGGGAGCCGAGGTTGGTTTGAAAGATTTAAAAATCGCTGCAATTTGCACAATTTAAAAATGAAAGGTGAAGCAGCTAGTGCCGATGATGACGCAGCTAAAGAATATCCCAGCATTTTGAAAGGAATTATTGAAAGAGGTGGATACCGACCTGAACAAGTTTTCAATGTAGACGAGACAGGGCTCTATTGGAAGCGAATGCCTGAAAGAACTTACATATCAAAATGTGAAAAGTCTGCACCTGGATACAAGGTGTCTAAAGAACGAGTAACGTTGCTTCTTGGTGCTAATGCAGCAGGGGATTTTAAGCTAAAACCACTTTTAGTATATCTTTCAGAAAATCCGAGGTGTTTCAAAGGGCTAAATAAGGAACAGTTGCCCGTCATTTGGAGATCCAACAAGAAAGGATGGATGACTAAGATTCTCTTTCAAGACTGGTTTAAAAACTATTTTTGCCCCGAAGTAAAAAAATATTTGAGGGACAATAACTTGAGCAACAAGGCTTTGCTCATTTTGGATAATGCCCCAGGTCACCCGGTTAATTTATCCGAATTGTCTGAAGATGTGGAGATTGCGTATCTTCCAAAAAATACAACAGCTCTGATCCAGCCAATGGATCAGGGTGCAATAGCCACTTTTAAGGCTTATTATTTACGCAGAACTTTTCGTAAACTTATTCACGAAACCGATGGTAAATCTTCGATAAAAGAGTTTTGGAAAAACTACAGCATCAGAGATGCCGTAGACAACATTAGCGAATCGTGGAAGGAATTAAAATCAACCACAATGAACCATGTTTGGAAAAAGATATGGCCTGAATGCATAAAAACTAATGAGCGTGAAGTTAGTTCGCTTTCTGAAATTCGACAAAACATATTAAACTTAGCAAACAATCTTGATTTTGAGGATTTGGAAGAAGGTGATTTGGTTGATTTGCTAGATGCTGACAGAGAACCACTTTCAAACGAGGAACTGATCCAGTTAGAAATAGAAAGAGCACTAGACGAAGAGTCAGACGCAGAGCCTGCTATATGCCAACGGCTAACAGCAAAAAACTTGTCGAATGCGCTTTCTTATTTCGAACAGGGAATAAACATCGTTCTTCAAAATGATCCCGATGTAGAACGCAGTGCTAAAGTGTCTCGAGGAGTTAACTCAGCCATTACCTGCTACAAAACACTGCTAACAGAAGCTGAAAGCAAGGCAAAGCAGGCAACGTTGGACCAATACTTTAAATTGGGTCAATCCTCAATAACGGAAAATGATGATGGCTGCATATTATAACTCACTGATTTAAACAGTTTTTGAGCATTTTATTTTGTTTTATTAAATATGTATACATATATCTATGTATACATATGTGCAATTTATATGTTTAGTTTTTGTATTTCTGTGTATTATTACTTGTTTTGTATGTACTTTTATTTTTATGTAAACAGTTTTATAGAAAATAAAAATACATAAAATACTTTATGAACTAAAAGCTATATTATTTTATAAAAAAATTGGAACAGATTCAATGGAATATGTATGTATGGATTTGTATCAAAATAATTGATTCGTTATACGGCTTTTCGCTTTGCGGCCAATTTTTTCGGAACATATCTAAGCCGTAAAGCGAGGTATTGGTGTAATATTATCCATACGAAAAACATAATGCAATATTACCACAGAAATATAATAGACCAATTTTCTGTACAATGGATCTTGCACATGTTGCTCCTTAAGTATTTCATAGAAGTCCTTTGGAATGATTAATTGGCAGCAGTAGTTCTATCAGTTGGTTGCCAAGATCTGATTGAAAAAATGGGATGTGGCCACCACACGACTTTCTTATACGTATGAGCATTTCAAGTCATACAATTTTAAAAATTATTTTATACAAAAATTATTCAAAATGCTATTCTAAGTACTTCCAGTCTCTTAATAAATCTCTACAGGATACATACTTTATGAGATATTTCCAAAAAATGCTACTCGCTAAGAGTAAAAGTATTACTTCCGGTCCGAATTTTGAATTTTCATTTGTACAAAAAATATTCCAAATCCAATTCTAAATTCTTTTATATTCTTGACAAATATATATAGAATGCATAATTTACGAAATATATGCGAAAATCGCTACTCGATAAGAGTAAAAGTGTTACTTTCGGTGCGAATTTTGAAATTTCATTTATACAAAAAATATTTCAAATCCAACTCTAAATACTTTTGTACTCTTGATAAATATATATAGAATGCATAATTTACGAAATATTTGCAAAAATCGCTATTCCGTATGAGTGAAAGTGTTACTTCCGGTCCGAATTTTGAAATTTCATTTATACAAAAAATATTTCAAATCCAACTCTAAATGCTTTTGTACTCTTGACAAATATATATAGAATGCATAATTTGCGAAATATTTGCAAAAATCGCTATTCGATGAGAGTAAAAGTGTTACTTCTGGTCTGAATTTTGAAATTTTTTTTATACAAAAGGTATTGAAAATTAAGTTATAGATACTTTTATACTCGTAACGTACCTGTCTAAAAAGCATGACTTGCGAAATATTCGCAAAAAACTGATTTTCGATAAGAGTAAAATACCTACTTTCGGTAGGAATTTCGAAAAACTTTTTCAATAAAATTATTCTCAATTTTAATTTTAAGTACATATGAATTCTTTATAAATTTGTTTAAACTTAGTATTTGACGAAATATTGGCAAAATTCGATTTTTTCACTGAAGTAAACTGCTACTTCCGGTCTACCGATTTTACTGAAAAACTAATCAGATCTCAAGAGGGAGCTTATACTAGTAAATACAAAATTTGGAATTGATATCTACAGCGGTTTGACCGCTATCGTGGTCACACACACACAGAGAGACAGACAGACACAGACACACGCAGAGAGAGAGGGAGAGAGAGAGAGAGAGAGAAATTTTTAAAAACCACTTTTTCGGTATCAGGGGACTTCAAAACGTGGACATCTGCAAAAATCTCGAGGTCGAATATTTTCGTCATCACAATACTTCCTTATACTACGTATAAGAAAGTAAAACTACCAAAATACGTAATCTTAATATTACATAAAAATCTTATGATAGTTATAAGTAAGAACAACGGACAAAAGAAATAGTGTATAACATCACGCAGTTACTGAATAGCACTATTCATATGGTGAACTGTACATCTGTTTTCGTCGAGAAAACGGACAGCAAAAAAGTCGGTTTTACTGTTAAATTCCTTTCTTCGAAGGCGTAGGTAGAAGCGTGAGGAGTTTTTAAAATTGATTATATTTACCTTATATTTCTTAAGATAAATAAATTACGGAGAATTTACACGATTTGAACTACAAAATGAAAAAACAATAATGTATTTTGTATTTTATAGATCACAACCCACTTCTTATCCATTTATATAAATAAAATAAAGAACTCTTTGAAAATACAAAATTTCAATAGTGCTCCTGTGAGCGTTGAGCCATGGACCTCTCGTGTCCGGTCTCTAGTTATAAATGACGTTAATAAACTAATCATAACTCTTGCAAGATTCCTACAGGCATCCTTGAAAATACAGTATAAACGAATGAAGACCATTTACTTATAGTGTTATAACCCTTATTTATGTATTCATTCCTTATTGGCTACATAGTTTAATTTTAAAATTTAGAATATTTCGAGCATTATAAAAGAATTTCAGATAATTTTGACACTCTTACTTTAGAACAATTTCTAGTTCTTGTGTTCAATGGCTTTGTTTTTTTAATGATGCGTCTTTATACTTACTTGCTTACGTATGGGAAGGATTCGAGAGTTCTTTTAATGCCTGATCGTCGAACTACGGAGCCACCTACCTGTTGAATAAAATCTGTACTAAAAGTTTTACATTTTTTGTCCTATATTTACGTACATGTAGAATATAAAAGTTCTATACATATTTCCGCACAAACCTTTTCATAGGTAATTTATACTCCAAATTTATTTTAATGCACGATATATTAATATATCATCTAAAATTATTCCGAAATTTATCGTGCTTAGTTGCTTAATCATTATTTGTTGTATTTAACCAATAAATTGTGTTCATTAAATATAAATACTTGTTGAGATAAATCAAGTATTATAACCACAATGACATGCTTACATAAATTAGATATTTGTTTGTTATTATTGTCTGCATCAAATAGTATAAATAAATTACAGTTCTTTGCAATTTACATTTAGTGTTTAAAATAGCTGGCATGCAGCTGCAAACTAATAAAAAGAAATTAATTGGTATTAATAAATGTAAAAGTTCAAGGCCAAGGTGTTCATGAAAACACCATTGGCCTAATTTATTTGATTGCATTTTTTGATTATTTTACTATTTTAGTGTAAGATTTCAATTGTTAGTAATAAACGAATCATTATTTAATTCCTCTTGCATATAGTGGTTATACCCTTTAGTAATCATTTACACAAAATACTCTCTTTGAGTTGGCTATAACATTATATGGTAAACTTGCAAAAACAACTACAACCTAGTACGACACATAATTTTTATATTTTATAGAATTTCTATTCATGTCCCTTTTCTAAATTCTACTAATTACTTGTATTTGTGTCTTTGATATGTAGATTCCAATAGCAATTTCTAACAAGCATTGTTTTCTAGAGAAGGGGAGGGGGATTCTTGTTTTAATTATCTGTAATATTATGGATAATCAGTTTTTATTGTTACATGTAAATGTGAGTTTATTTTTTATATTGGTAGATGACTTTAAATGCACACCATTTATTAAATACCAAAATGAATTTTTATATGATTTTACGTAATGTCATCAGTTCCGTATAATGCAGATCTTATTGATTTGCTAATGCTGTAGATTGGGGTGGACCCACAGGCTTGAAACGAAAGCTGAATGCAGCATGATAATTGTCATAGAATTTTTTAATGTGGTCCTCATTATTAGTAGATGTTGGCAACCTGTTAACAAAATAATTTCATAATAATAACTTACATCGCTCAATTAGGGGGGAATTTATGTTGAACGCTTGGAATATAATCCGAACCGGTTAAAATGTTTCCAAAGTCGAGATCGTCCTTAGTACTAGATAAACTGTCAAAGTAGGCCCTCTTGTTCAAAAAAATGTTGGTGAAGAAGGTTGGTATTTAAAATTACAAACATTTTAAACACATTTTTGCAAATTATTAATTAATATTCTGTTAATAAATATATTTGATATTAATTACATATGCCAGATGAATATATAATTAAGATTTCCATATTGCTGTTTATATAGAAATTTTAATTCAATTTAATTTGATACTTAGTATTTATAGATCAGACGTATCAGGCCGAAATTACGACGGACAAAAGAAATAATGTATAACATTACGCAGTCACTGAATAGCACTATTCATATGGTGAACTGCAACATCTGTTTTCGTCGAGAAAACGGGCAGCATAAAATGGATTTTAATGTTAAATTCCTTTCTTCATCGGCGTACGTAGTTTGTAAGTTTATTCTACTTCGTAAAATAAATAAAGTACGGATACTTTACTCGATTTGAACTACAAAATGAACAAATAATAATGTATTTTGTATTTCATATATCACCATCCACTTGTTATCCAATTATATAAATAAAATTCTTTAAAAATACAAAATTTCAATAGTGCGTCCGTGGGCGATGAGTCATCGGCCGCTTGTGTACGGTCTCTAAATTTATCATATATGTAATATATATTGGCGTGCAAATTCACAACACTTAGTATGTGCTTAAATCTCATTTAAACTACAAAAATATGTTATATAAAAGCTTATCGTTTATTTAATTTATTTTCCTTATGCTACAGATTTGAATAGACACCATATAAAACGGGTTGCCTGTCTGATCAGAAGACTCATGTTTGTGTGCAAATTACATTTATCTGATATATTTTGTTTAATATTTCTTGCTAATCTAAATAAGATACACTAAAATACACACCTCCTTACGTATCATTTATTTACATTTTTCATGTAATATTATTATTTGTAACATTCTTATAAGTTGGTATTTTTGAATTCCTATATCAGATGTACCAGATAATCAACTCGTACAAGTTACTTCACAATCGAATTACCAGGTTTGTGTCTTATACGGGTAACGTATACTATGCAGTACAGCTGTTTTGACAGGAAGGCACGCCCTCAATTTCAGGGGCAGATTATTATTATTGTTATGTGTCTCGATGGCAGAGTAATTCGCGTGTTCCATCTTGTAGCTGCACGTATGCTAGCTTTAGGTCTTATAAGACCAACTTCAAGGCCAATAGTACGTGTATTCATCGTCAAGAACTCATTCTGTTTTATTTCTTTGGAACAACCCTCTACGTTTTTAATTTCTGTTATTTATTTCGTGCACATTGTCTTTAATTTCAAATTCCTTATCAATTCATTGCGAAAGTATAACAAAGACAAGTTTAAATTTAAGAAACACTTTACAGTAGTAAAGTTCATTAATTAAAAATACAAGAACTGGTGTTAGAAAATGTGTATTAAGAAACGTTAATTTAGATTTATTAGTTTAAGTATAAAGAAATTAATATTGTATGTAAGTAGTTATGTTTACCGTTTCTACTTTCTGTGTTTAGTAATTTCCATTAGTTTTCTTTTTGACGCAATCCTGTTAAATGGTTTTTACCTAATACAGGGCAGGCCTTCTAATACCATAAAACTCCAACTTG
Source organism: Amphimallon solstitiale (assembly GCA_963170755.1). Taxonomy (NCBI): domain Eukaryota; kingdom Metazoa; phylum Arthropoda; class Insecta; order Coleoptera; family Scarabaeidae; genus Amphimallon; species Amphimallon solstitiale. The sequence continues at coordinate 75,349,946 of OY720682.1, read as the reverse complement.
GCGAACAGCATATCATGTGACACACTATCAAATGTCAAAAACTGAAGAAAGCAACCATCAATAGCATTTCCTACCTGTAATTCATCAATAACAATATTATATAGTTTGACCAAGGCCTTCGTTGTGCTTTTACCCAACCCAAATCAAAATTTCCAGAGTATAAATCAAGAAAAAACTAAATTCATAAAAATAGATAGAAGAATTACCAACGAAAGCCTAACAGAAGAACAAAAAGTTAGACTGAAATTTAAAAAAAACTTAGGTATAAGGACTAAATATAAGTAATTAAAACAATAGAAGTACTGAATCATCACAAATAGTACACTCAGCTTATAGAACCGATTCAAAATTTAAAAGATCTATGGGAAACAAGAGAATAAGCAGGAACACATTAAAAATATATAGACCAGTAATAAAACTGTTTGCAACATACGCATCCGATACAAGGAGTCTAATCAAGAAAGACCGAGACAAGTTAAATATATTTGAAAGGACAATCATTAAAAAAAAATACCGACCCAAAAAGATAGGAGGAGAATACAGAAACTTGATGAACTTTGAAAAGAATGACAGACTAATCGGAGAAGACAGTAAGAGACATAAAAGCACAAACATTAAAATGGCACGGATACATAAAAACAGGAAAAAGCACGTATCACTATTGAAGAAGATTACAAAATGGAAACCGAAAGAGAAAAGACAGAGAAAGATCCAAATTACGATGGGAAGACCAAGTAATGGAAGATGCAAGAACAGAAGATATAAAAGAGTACAGAATTCAAATGCAAGTTATAAATAAACGGAAAGGAATCAAGGCCAAGGTGGAAAGAACACAAGTAACTTGAAAATAATTTGCATATAATAATTGATTTAGCAATAATTAAAATAGGTTACACTACTATGCGTATATACAAATAAATCAGAACATACGAACTAACAAACCAACATACAGTTATATAAGTGTGTAATTAAAATATGTAATATAAATAATATATATAATAATAATGGTATATGTAAATATCCATGAATGAATATTCAGATATATAATAGGAATGTTGAAAATTATTATTACTGTTAGTAGTTGTTAATATCTGTATTTAGTTTTCAATACCAATGGCAAGAAATAAATATATTGCTTGGCGTATAACTTATTGAATGCTTGAATCAATTTGCTGTATTATCAATTCAATCCATAGTAGCTTTAAATTTGATTTAGATTTGATAACCGAACAGACTATCTCGAGTACCTACACCTATTTGCCTGCTGATATCGCAACTACTTAAAGTATGTAGTAATTTATATGTAAATATTAGCATAATTATTATCAATAACAGGACTTTAGAAGTGGTTCCCAAATGCATCTGTCATTAAGATCCATGCATTATACAAGATAAAATAATTTACAGACGTTGTTAATTCGTGGAATGATTGTTATCAAAAACGTCTTTTCTACTTACGCCATTGCGACAAAAAGTATTGTTGGATTCTATCACCAGTGATATGGAAGGTACACCTGCTTAATTGCAGTTTTAAACACCAAATAAATAGATATTTTTGGTGCTACGGTTTCGGCCAAATTAGCAAATTATTAGCGCTTTTAATGTTGATTAGTATGCATTTCATGACAAAACAATTGATATACGTATTTCTGATAAATATGATAATTGATATTTTTTTTTTAAATGGAACATCCTGTATATTTGTATATGTCGCAGGCTAATAGTCATTTTCGGTAAATAGCTTTTGCCTAGACAAATGATATCTGCCTTGGCAAATAGCTCCATATCATTTATTTCTGCTAAAAAGCTATTTTCCTAGGCAAATGGTATCTGCCAGCTGGGTTTTTAGGCAAATAGATTCACAAGACAAATGTCGTGGGCGAATAGTTATTTTAGGCAAATAGTATTTGCCAACAAAATTGTTTAGGCAAATGGGTTTTTAATTTTTATTTGAAGTTATGTTTATCCGTGTTTACCTAATGTTTATGTGCTTCGGTTCTTCATTTAGCAGTTTTCTACCTATAACATGTAAGTTAATATTAACACCATGGTAGATAAAGATGAATTTTATTTAAGGGTGGGCTTTACCTAAGAAAAATTCTCGAACGGTGTATATCGGGTTGCCTGAAATATATCGAATATATTTACGGAGTTTAATATCCCTCTACCTTTTACACGATGCAGGTATACGACCAGCAACATGAAGCGATGCCTGGTCAACTGGAAAGCAAATAAATTTGGGATATTTGTCTCCTACATTTATTGCATGAAAATATTGGTGCACCTCTTTTGTTCGAAATTTGTTGTTGCTATTTCTGAATATTCTTTTGGCTTGTATTTATTTAGTTTTATTAAGACTCCCGTTTTATGTAATTTGTAATTATTTTAATGATATTTGCCGAAATTAATTAGATATTAAATCTTATTCTGCAATAAATATATAGTTTTATTACTATTATTTATGATTATTAATTATTTAAGTTGTACTTCTTATTATTTCTCACCATGATTTGTATTTACTTTACATGTTGAGGCTTTGTAATAATATGAATGACGTTTTAGAGAAAACTAAAATCTGATTAAAAAAATCTATTGTAACAGTGGTGTTTCTTATAAAATGTAAAAAATATTTATATTCTTCACAATCGACATTGATATTGTTAGTTAGTGAAAAAAATTCTATTGTAGCAACAGTGCCGCTGTTTCTTATAAAATGCAAAAAATATTTATATTCTATAAGTAGCCCATGTTTTAAGTTATTGAAAATTATATTCTTCACAATCAACACTGATATTGTTAGTTAGCGAAACTAAATTATAAAAATTTCACCGTGGGTAAGATACGAACTGTGCGGATTCCGAACTAATCATTGATTAGAAGCCAATGTTAATACCACAACTTGAAATCGAATGTTATTGATATTATCAATTTTTTTTATTTATATCTTGCACTGTTTAATTTTTTTTCAGTAAAGCATTGATAAAATTTTTAAATAACCGTTATGTGGCACACAAAACGTCAAACGCAATCCTTTCCGCACCACCTTAGAGGTAGAGTGCAAAGGGCGTTTTTTCTCATGGTATTCCCAGCAGCCCTAATTCATGTTTTTTACAACAATTTTTTTTTACAAAAGTATAGACAGTGTAGAAAAGAAACAAGAATGGCCAAGTAGCGTTTTGTCTAAACGTATCACAATCAGTAGGTACATACTAATTCTCCAATTTGACGTTTCTAATTTCTCGATTTCTCAAAATACGAGGATCCATAATTTGAGGTAATAAAGCGAGAAAATAAAATTTCTCTAACTTAATTACCATTTCTGGTCAGAGTTCTACATCTATGTGTATTGTCTCATACCAAGTATCAATCCCAGTGTTCACAAAAAATATATCTTGGTTCATTTATAATGTCACACTGCAATTCCACTATCTATAATTTGTTGTTGTTAAGTTCGAACTTTTGTAATGTTCAATTGCTTTTGTCACGGCCGAATTGAATTTAGGATTTTTTCAAAACAGTCCATAATTTTATTTATTTAATTACGTAATATATGATTTCGGCACTCGATTTTTTCAATAATTTTTTGGGGACCGTAAGGGGCCGTTTCACGTAGTTTTCTGAGAAAGATGCTATCACCGTCCCCTATTAATCTACCATAAATTACACCGTGCATTTCACGAGAAACCTTCCGCAATAATTGTCGACTCCAAGACTGTTGACGACGAAGACTAATTTTTGGAGCATACGTGATCTTTAGATTTACCAAATTTTGCACAAATTAAACAAAATTTGTGTTTTACGCCTACATACAATTCTTTTTTCGTTCGCCATCCAACAATTGCTGCCACTCCTGATAAACCGCTGTAATTAAACTTATAAGCTCGTTTGGCCCATACTCTTTTACTTACTCACATATACAAAAAAATCTAAAAACTGTCCTGGAGTCAAAATACAAAGTATAAATAAAATAAAAACATGAAGGCACAACAAATTCAGATATTTAAATAAATGCTTTTACCATCTAGAAAACTGAAAATTGTGTAACTTCCTGCCACTTAGTTTGAAGAGTTCGGCAAACTTCTAAGTTCGTATTTTACAAAGACATAAAGTTGTTTTTGTCAGATTTTAGTTTTCTACAAACATTGTTCATATTATTAAAAAGCTTCAACATGTTAGGTTAGAAATAATAATAAGTCGTGCAACTTTATAATTAATAATAGTAATAATGTGTATTTATTGCCGAAGAAAACTGCATTTCTGAAATTCCATAAAGCCGGAACCGTGTCCTTGAAAAATAAAATGCATTTTGAAAGTGAGAAGAATATTAACGAACAGAAAAAAATGTCTAACAAAGTAGACGCATCAATGTTATCACGTAATCAATCATAAATGAACACCGAAAAATATCTGAAATATATTACAATTTGCTTGTATGTATATACCAATCGCATGTAGTTTCTTTTACAAATATGTTTAATGTATACTTATTAGATATTATAATAATAATAACAACATATATTTATTCCAGACGAAAAATTAATATCTAATACATTCTCGTAAATATCCTTAAAATAATTACAAAATAAAGCCGATATATGAATGAAACGTTCGTTTACCTAAGGTAATAAAAAAAAGATCCCTCTGTTTATATGATATTCGGCTTAATACAGTCGACCAGCTATACCTTCCATATAGCTGGTCTTAGACATTACAAAACTGTGAGTAAGAGATTGAATTGTGTGTTGCCTATTTGCCATTTATCAGTGCGGACTTTGTGATCATTCTCATTGGTTTCAAAGTAATTTTTTGGAGACCAGGGTTGTTTTGAAAGTAAAGTAAATACATTGTCGTGTTCAGAATAAAAATATCTAGGCACTCACGATTCAAAAAAGTACTTTTTAAGCACAGTAAGCTTTATATCGCTATAAAACGAAAAAAATTCAAAGTGCTGTATTTTAACTATTTTTTAATATAATTGCAAGTTTTAATCGTGAGTCACTAGAGCAAATATTGGTTATTTCGTGCATGTAGCGTCAACTTTTTCAAGTGCAATAATTTTTGCGATTTTTTACGTTGAATTTGACCATTTTGTCGCATACGCCGATCAAGTAAAACCCCCCCTTAAGGCTGAATGCAAAGTACGAACAAACAACAATTAGAAAGCCGTGGACCCTGCAACGAACCAATGAAATTAGTGCGATTTTAAAAAGTTTTCGTTCACAACAAGTTCAGAATAATACTCAGGCTCTCTTGGCAAAAAAAAAATATTATGGCAAAACATATAACCTCCAGGAGATATCCGGCGTATCAAAAGTTATTCGGAAAGCAAAATCTGTTAACGACGACCTTATTTATGTTACACCAATTGAAGAATGTGTTGATAAAATTTACGAACAACACAAAGCGACAGGACACGGGGGAAGGGACAAAATACTTCATAATTTGAAAAGGAAATGTAACATTCCAAGACTGGCAGTTGAAGTATACGCAGAATTGTGTAAGACTTGTAACTTGAAAAAAAGACAGAAGCATGCTGGTTTGGTCGTAAAACCGATAACATCAAGAGATTTCAATCAAAGAGGACAAGTTGACTTAATTGACTTTCAATCCTGCTCAGCTATTGGCTATTAAACTACCAAGGCCATTCCACAAAATTTTTATATTTGAAACCATTACAAACAAAGAGGGCTGCGGAAGTAGCGAACGAATTACTGAAAATTTTTCTCGAGCAAGGTGTACCAGCGATCCTGCAAAGTGATAATGGACGGGAGTTTACAGCCGAAGTAATAAAAGAATTGGTTTTGTTATGGCCAGAATGCAGAATCGTACATGGACGTCCCAGACACCCTCAAAGCCAAGGGTCCGTTGAAAGGGCAAACCAAGATGTTGAACAAATGTTAAGAATGTGGATGGAAGAGAATAAAGCTTCTCTTGGTCGATCGGGTGTTACTTTGTGCAATGGTTAAAAAATACATCATATTATCGTATCATTGGTAGATCGCCTTACAAAAGTCTATATGGTGCAGATCCGAAAATAGGTTTACGCTCTACAAATCTGCCATCAGATCTTATTGATAAAATACAGACCGAAGAGGAGTTAGATAGCGTAAACATAAACGAAGGTGAGAAGATGAGAGTAGCAGAGAATATTTATCACATGATGGCAGTGTTGCAGTAAACAGTACATTTCTAAAGTTCAGAACCCTCATCAAGAAGAAAATTCAGACGAAGCAAATATAGTACAGGTTGCCGATTCTCAAATTGAGACGTACGTAGGAGAAACCATTGAGAATATTCCTACGGTGACAGAGCACATTACGACAGATGGTTTAGGCACTAGTGAAGACTGTAACACAAGTCTCGGTGGCATAATATATTGCTGTGTTTGCGGCAACGAAAGTACAGGCGCTCACGCTTGTTCAAAGTGCAATAAAATAGTGCACGTAATTTGTGGTGTTACTTCTGAAAACGATGAAGGGTTTGGAAGCCAAGTTATTTGCAGACTCTGCATCAATGAGGAAAATATTAGAATTATTCGGAAGAAATCCTATGAAGGACAAGCCAAAGCCGCAGAAGTAATGAGAAGAAGGAGCAAAACCATCTTTGGCGAGATAGAAACAGGTAAATTTGTAACTATACCTATTGCAAAATTTGACAGAGGACCATTAGATAAAAAAATGTAGAAGAAATTATAATTGAAAAGAAAAATGATGTTTACCGCATTGGCACAAAAAATGGTATTTTAAAAAACTGGCTGACTAGGAGTGACATAACACCTGTTTTACTTATGATGATATTCACCCAGATTGCTTTATTTCCTTAAGAGAAGCCTACGCCAAGCAGTCTATGTTTTCGGGTCAAGGATTTTCAAAATGCCAATGTAGGCCTTCAAAAACCCACTGCCATACTAAACGATGTGCCTGTTTCAAGACTGGAAATTTGTGCAACAGTAGATGCCATTCCAGCAATACCTGCCAAAATAAATTGTCCAATTGACAGCTTCTTTTGTCCAAAAATACAATCTCCCTGGTTTACTTGTGTTTATTTTATTGTTTATTTCGTTTTAAGAGAATAAGTCTATTCGCCTACGACATTTGTCTTATTGTGAATCTTTTTGCCTAAAAACCCAGCTGGCAGATACCATTTACCTAGGAAAATAGCTTTTGAGCAGAAATAAATGAAATGTGGCTATTTGCCAAGGCAGATATCATTTGCCCAGGCAAAAGCTATTTGCCGAAAATGACTATTAGCCTGCGACATATACAGTGTGACCAGTGAAGTCCGCATCATATGGGATTTTTTTTTATTAATAGATTTATTCTAAATTTGAGTTTGGTATCAATTTCTGCTTCGATCAAGTTGAAAATTAACAAAAAAAATAATAGTCACGTGATTCGCATTATCTGTCAAATTTAAATTTTTTTCCAAAAAAAATCAAAAGTGGGGTTATTTCTCAAAATATCGAAAAAAGTTATTAGAAAAAGTTTTTCTAAAAACAATTTTTAGCCCATATGCAAAATTTCAGCTGCATAAGATAATTTAGATTTTTTGCCAATTTTTTGTAAATTGCACCACTGTTGCGAAATAAGACAACACAACCTACATAAAACTTCTTAGTTTTAACAATGCTTTATTCCAGACACATTTTCTTTAAGGCAGCGCCATATTCAATGTGTGTTTTCTACAAAATCCAAATAGGGCTATTAAAATTTGGTCACATGTGATGCAAAGTTTATTTGTTTTTGACCCTGTATAAGGTAACTTCATAAAATAACTATATTTGAAAATGTAGTTTGGGTCTAAAAGTAATACACATTAATACTAATACAGACAAGTACACAGCGTCACAAGTAAAGTCTGCATTAAGTGGAAAATAAATTTTCGTTTAACTTTACGTAAGTTTAACTAGTTTCAATGATTTAATTTAAAACCCCTTTATTAAAATTTGTTATGGAGCTATGTTATAAAAAGTAAAAATAGTCTTTTATTATTTAAGTTCAGTTTCCAAAAAATTAACTAGTTTGTACCTTACGATGATGCACCAAACACAAGTTGGCCGCAAAACAAATGATAAAAAAGATCAACAAGCCCTTGCTTTATTAATGACAGTCAAATCGCTTTCTGTTTGTCATAGTGGCTTTTAATTAATATTGCGTATTAAATAAAAAAATGTTAACTGTACAGGAAAGAATTGAAATTGTATTAATATGTGGTGAAAACACAAGTCATCGTGTAGCGGCCAACATTTTTAATGAAAGGCATCCAGGCAAAAATGTGCATCAATCTACTGTGAGTAGGATTATGGTGAAATTTAAATCAACTGGATCCGTGGAAAGTTCATTTAAAAAACCTCACAATCCTATAAAACATAGTGAAGAAGTCCAATTAAATGTTTGCCTTGATATTGTGGAACATGGTCACACTAGTATTAGACATGTTTCTCGCAGAACTGACGTTCAAAGAGAGAGTGTAAGGAATATTTTGCACAAAAATAAATTTAAGCCGTATAAACCTAAATTTATAAATACTCTTAAGGAACAAGATTTTGACATACGTTTGGGATTCTCTTTTTGGTACCAGGGGGAAAAAGAAGAAAATGTGTTCTTTCCGTTTCACGTTTTATGGACCGACGAGGCCACTTTCACTTCAAACGGCGTTGTTAGCTCTCAAAATTGTAGATGGTGGGCTCAAAAAAATCCAAATTTTATAATAGAATGCAAGGACCAGTATTCCTTTAAAACTAATGTGTGGTGCGGTATTTTAAACGATCAAGTTGTTGGGCCTTATTTTTTTAGAGGCAATTTAAATTCTGAAGAATACCTCCGCTTCCTTAACACCGAGATCATTGAAGTTTTGGACAATATGCCTATTGAAATAAGGCATAATTTGTGGTACCAGTATGACGGTGCTCCCATCCATACTACAAGACGGGTTTAAGAACGCCTCTTGGAAATATTTAGGGTCAAAGTAATTGGGCGTAATGTGGAGCAATACTGGCCGGCTAGGTCTCCGGATTTAACCCCACTTGATTTTTCTTGTGGGGTTACCTAAAACAAAAAGTTTACAAAGAAAAACCTTTCCGTAATGTTGATCATTTGGAAACGGTGATTCGAAACTGTATTTTAGAAATAAGGCCCCTTAGTATCAGAAACTCCATTAAAGATGTATCAAGAAGAACAATTGTTTGTATTGAACGCAATGGGAGGCACACAGAAATGTAATTTTAATTTTTAGGTTTTTCAAATTATGTTTAATTTAATATTCAAATACCAAAAATACATATTGTTATTAATTGAAAAGGTGGAATTTTAAATGCGTTTCATTTTTATAATGTATTATGATTATTTTATTAGAAAATTTGACTTTTCAATTAAACTATTTTCTTAATATTAATGTGTATTACTTTTAGACACAAACTACATTTTTAAAAATAGTTATTTTATGAAGTTACCTTATACAGGGTCAAAAACAAATAAACTTTGCATCACATCTGACCAAATTTTAATAGCCCTATTTGGATTTTGTAGAAAAACACACATTGAAAATGGCGCTGCCTTAAAGAAAATGTGTCTGGAATAAAGCATTGTTAAAACTAAGAAGTTTTATGTAGGTTGCGTTGTGTTATTTCGCAACAGTGACGCAATTTACAAAAAAATTGGCAAAAAATCCAAATTATCTTATGCAGCTGAAATTTTGCATATGGGCTAAAAATTGTTTTTAGAAAAACTTTTTCTAATAACTTTTTTCGATATTTTGAGAAATAACCCCACTTTTGAATTTTTCTTGGAAAAAATTTTAAATTTGACAGATAATGCGAATCACGTGACTATTATTTTTTTGGTTAATTTTCACCTTGATCGAAGCAGAAATTGATGCCAAACTCAAATTTAGAATAAATCTATTAATAAAAAAAATCCCATATGATGCGGACTTCACTGGTCACACTGTATATTTAGAAAAATACTTTTATGTGTGATATAAAAGCTTCAATACATTATTGTCCTTAAACAAATAATAATGTAGTTTTGTTTAATTTAGTTGATGCCAAAGGAACATTATTAATAAGTATGCTTCTTTCACATCAAGCATCGAAATTCTCAATGATGTACTGTGTATGATTCTTTTTCGCTTGATAAGTTATTTAAAATAGTTGGTTATTTGAATATGTGTTGTCTTCTACCGTTCTTTTTTATTAAAAAACTTATTGCAAAACGTTTCAACATCTAATAATTTGTTATAACCATTTATTCTTTCATATTTATTAGAAATAATGCCGTTTACGCATTTAGAAAAGTGTGGTATGGTAGAGGCATATCTGATATGTTGAAAAAATGCTAAAAGTGTACTTCGTTACTATCAAAACACACATGTGAAAATTAATTTTATTTTCTAAGGTTGTATAGAAAATTTCGAAGTACCGAAGAAGGAAAAATGATTTTGGCCATTCAAATTAAATGCGGCTCAAGATTCTATACGAATTTAAATATGCATTCATGAACTAAGTTTTGGAAATTGGGCATGATTCGCAAATTTGGGACTTTTCGTGCAGAAAAAATTCTTGATGTAGTTGAAGGTAAATTGAGAGAGAATTTATCTACAAAGAAACACATAATTTCTTGTGTGACTGACGATGAATCAGTTATGAAAAAATTTGACAGATTGAGCAGCATGGAGCACCAACAATGTTATGTTACTGATGATGTTCTCTACACAAAAGTAGTTATTTGTGAGACATCGGTCACTGACTGTTAAGAACATAAGTGTAGTTCTGGTAAAAACCAAAGTGAATGTGACAAAAGTGACGAGACTGATACTGAAAGGAAAGACAATAAGTTCATATTTTCAGTTAAGTTTCAGTCTAGCGAAAACGTAGATACAAACGTTGAACTCACTGATGAGCTCGCTAAAACAATTCAAAAAGTTCGCAAAATTGTACGCATGTTTCGTAAATCACCACTCAGAAATGAAATTATACAAAATATGTGAAAATTTCTGATTCTTGATGTAAAACTTCTTGCAATGCTAGAACGATTTGCTGCATTGAAAACTTGCATAATGAAGGCATCGATGGATTTAAATTTGAACAGTCGTGACAATATCGAAAATATTTCCGTAGATGAATATTTAGTATTGAACTTAGTAGTGAAAACAGTGCAAATGGTAAAAATTGGTATAGAGAGACTTAGTTGACGCAATGCCAATCTGTTTGAAGCAAAGGGCTTATTATTATTTATTTTTGATGATTTGAGCAAGAATAAAAATTAATTCTCAACTAGAATGTTGCAGAGTGTGAAACTGAGAATTGTGGAACGACGAAATGAAAATTTAATCGGCTTCCTAAAATATTTAAACAATCCATCAAATTATAACTATGAATTGGACATAGATTCCATACGATTACTGCCATCGAAAGCAATATTAAGGGCTTCTACAAAGACAATATTTTTTAAACCGTTTGTTGCGAATAATAATGAAGCTGCTTCTTCCTTTAATGTTGAGAAATTAGATATGCATGGCAATAGAGCTGCAACTTCATTAATGGTACAAACAAAGACTTCGACTCTGTCGGACTTGACACTTCATCAAAAATTAGATTCTTTCATTGCCAAAGTCATTAAAGTTGACAATTAAATCCCGAAGATATAATATATGACGTCAATAATATATCGAAAGGAATGAATATTTTTGAAGTTATTGGAAAGCGCATAGATAATTTAGAAAAATTATATAATGCACTAATGACCATCCCAGCGACATCAATTGAATTGGAGAAAGCGTTTTCTGCAGCTGGTCTTTTCATCACAAAAAATCAGTCACCATTAAGTGATAGCGCCATTGAAAAACTATGTTTTCTAAAAAAAATTGTATAAGCATGTTATCATTTCTTATTATATTTTATATGAATATGGATTTATTTTTGTTTTGTCAAAAATGAATTATTTTATAAACTTTTCGCATTAAAAAACTAAACACAAACATGTACTAAGCAGATTAATTGCTACATATTAACAAATCAGGGGAAATCCCGGGGTCCCGGAAGTAGAACCCTTTTTATCCCGGAATTCCGGGATTTGAAATTTACGGGAAATGAGTACTCTTAGCGTGAATATATTTACTATCAGCGCGCTTTATTTTTGGATATAGATTTTATTGAATTAGGTTGCTCCCTTTAATAAACTTTCGATGTAATTGTCAAGTTCATCAGGAATATTTGATGTCTGAAGTCTTTAAGATTAAGTAACAAATAATTAAATTGACAAATATACAATATCTTAGAAAATATGTTATTACAAGGCGCCTAAGCTTAATTTGGTAGGAAGTGGAGGGGTGGGGGTGGGGGGACTTTGCATTTCACCACTAATTACAGTGTAAAATGTGATTTTGTTAAATGAATCTATTATTACAAAACATACGACAAAGTTGACTCACACAGTTTATGTTACTATCTTTTTTCATTCAGAAACGTAGCTTTCTGCACAGTTAGATTCCAACACTTGCTTTAAGTCTAATGTTGGAGAATAAATGTGGTAGCACAAATCTTAACTACTTTCTTCATCATAAAAGTATATACATCCACATTGATACCTACTCTCAGAACAAACATGTACGCAATAAACTTTCTCATAACTTTTTTTTTATACGTCTATAAACAATTTCGAATGGCGCAGTAAAGGATATACACTACCGGCCTCACAATATAGCTAACCGTTACATCTTTATTGCTAACGAAAGGGAACACTAATAGTTCTGCAAATGTTATTACACGTTTTACAAGTGAAAATCTCGTCTGCAGTTTATTTCAGAAATTAATGCGCCGAACAATGAAAAAATAGTTAAGTAGTGTATTAAGAATGCAGTAGGATGCTTTAAATAACTACAAAGAAGACCTGTGTATTCACATACTTATACAGAACGTATAGCGTAAATGTATTTTTGAGACCGGGGGCCATACTGGACATGTTACATTTTATGAGCCATTTAAGTTAAAAGATAATTTCGCTCTTTAAACAGGCACCTATTGGATGATTTATGTTCGTTTTATTTCTCCTTGCTTATCGCTGCTTAATTGACGGGGCATTTTAAATGGCATCACTGAATTAAAAAGATAATTATTATTGAATTGTTCACGCAAATATTACCTTAATTCAATGATTATATACTATTCAAACGCTTCCTTATAAAATAAGTAATAAATTTAATTTGCCATATGCTTCCTGTGGATTTTACTAACAAAATAAATACCTCTATCGTTCCAATAAGATTAACAAAAGTAAATATTCTCAAATTCTAAAAATATCTTGGAAAATCCGCCACTTGAGATGTAGATACATGGACAGAGTCAAATCGAAATTGAAATACATATTTAATAATAAATAAGAATTGGATATCAGCACGCAAAACATCTGATTTTTATGTAGGTAATTAAGAAGCTTGATTTCGTATATTGCAAATTGCAATAAAAAATTTAACGATTATTATAGTTAATTCAGGGACCAAGAGTAAATACCAAAACAACACCGAAAATTGACTTCTTTGTTAGTTAGGTTTTATATAATAACTAGCTGGCTCTGCAGACAGTTCTGTCCTTTCCGGTAGGTGGCGCAATAATATATATATATATATTTATATATAAATATATTATATATATTAATATAAACCGATACCTGGTTTATATGAGACTCTACTTTTAGAGAAATAATACAAATTATACAAAATTAAAACAATTTTAAAATATACTTAACTGATTCAAATTTCCCGCGGCTTTAGCTCATGACAAGTATTTTATTTGACAACTAACGATCTCAACCGTTTCATATGATATTAAATTTATACTTACGTGCTTAATAACTTATAAAATCTTGTATTTATACTCTCAGAACGTGTAAAGGTTCGAATTTAAATGATTGTTTTTTGATAGGTATGCGAATAAATTAATAAACTACAATGTTATTGTGAAGATATTAAACTAAACAATACAATGGATTTTAAATATAAATGGTAAGTATTTAATAAAATTATATCTTTAAACAAATACACAACTTTACAATAACTATATCGATAATACTTCAGAAATTAATTTCCTATTAGGTTCAAACAATTAAGATTACTTTTTATGCTTTTAAAATAGGCGTCACATGAATGATTATTTACACATTATACTTTGATATAAGATTACAAAATTTAAATATGAATGTTCTTTACTAATTTGATTACTATTTCTTCTATGATTAACAAAACAAAATTATATAAGTGAAATATTATAACATTAATACTGATATGGTTATATTTTATAGGTTATACCTATTTAACTGTCAATAGATGATAGATATATTAGCTATTTTCACGATACCTTCGCAATGATCTCTTGCCTACTTGTTGTCGATGGCCTCAGTTAAAGTCCAAGAAAGCCTCCTTTTGGTAATCTCCTCCTTTTCAACCTCCAGATACAATTTCTACTAGTACTGGATCTTCGCAATATGGATATTCCTTTAATATTTTCTTTTGGTAAGTTTCCATCCATCCATCGTATAAATTGTGAGTTATAGTCTTGAGGTTATTCAGAAATCCTATAGACAAAGTATTTTCAGTATTTTCCGACTTTTCCAATTTTCAGAGCAACTTTTCCAATTTTTCTTTCGATAAAACCTTATTCGGACAGATGAAGTAGGCATTTGTCATTGTAACTGAAGTGACCTTCGACGCTTTAACTTGAGTTGAGGTTAGTTTGTGAGTTCTCGTCGTGCGAGTTCAAGAAGAAAAAGTTGTGTAAATCATCCCGATGTGTTTTGCTACATATGCGGAAAATACACATTAAAAGAAAACAAAAAAAACCAGTTAGTGACTTTGTAAAGAGAGCTTACATTGCATACTTTGGTGTTAGGCTTTGGTGATCAGGATAAAATCTGGGCACCGCATCAGATCTGTAAAACTTGTACAGAACATTTACGACAGTGGGCTACCGGAAAAAAGCTCTGAAATTCGGGGTATCGATGATTTCGAGATAACCCAAAAATCACTTTGATGGTACAAGGAACCACAATTATCTTTTACCGCACAAGAGAAAACGGTCTTCTACCCTGCTTTTCTCAAGAAGGCAATCTTGTATTTTGTCCCGAAATTAGAGGGCTCTTGGAAAAAGTGGGCCTTCCTGAATATTTTCCGGATGATTGCCGCATTTTTATTAACAGCTCAAAGAAGTTTAAAATGTGTCCTTCCTCACAGTGGGAACAAATGGTTTAATACCAATTCATCACTCAACGAAAATGAGACAAGAATATGACACCATACATAGATTTGGTCTGGGAGAAGATAAAATATCATGAACATCAATAGGTGATTTGTATAGACTTAAAAACTTTCAGCTTGAACCGCATTAAATATTATTCCTTCTTGTGTCTCGGGGATGGCAGAGACAAAATACACCACTGGATTAGAAAAGAGTGTCCCAAGAGAGAAAACATGATCGTTGAAGAAAAGAATATTGGAGGAGAGGAAATCATATTTCTTCCACTTCATATCATACTGGGTCTTATGAAGCATTTTGAAAAGGTTTTTGATTAGAACGGATTATGTTTTGCATATTAAGTGGGAGGGGAAATGCCTCAGTTGATTACGAACAAAATAAAACCAGAAATATTTGACGGCTCACAAATAATACAACTCATTACGGTTTCTGTTTTCGTAAATTTGATGAATGAGGTTGGGTAAAAAGCTTAGACATCATTTATTGCAGTAGTCGGAAATTTTCTCGGCAGACGTGAAACTAAGAGCTATGTTGAACTGGTAAACGAGATGCTCTTCCTTGCTGGACCTTTTCCAAAAACCATATTTTTGTATACCATTTCGAAATTGTAGATTGCAAAACATTTTTCCAGACTGCTAATATTCAAATTAAACCGCAGATTAAATTAATGTTTTTGCCTGTGTCTTCAAAAGATTTTTCTGTATTTGTTAATGTTAGAAGTCTTTTGATAAGAAATTTTCTATATGTTCTCTTGAACTTATGGACAATTCTCTAATCTAATAGCTGAAAATGATATGTGGTGTTTGCTGACAGTAAAACAATCTTCACATTTTAGAATTTCTGTTGGGGATGAGACATTGCGTGATCCATAAATAATAACACTTTTTTATTTTGCTTTTTAATTTTTTGTTGTTTTTTGTCATCCAAGCCCTTTTATTATACACCCATTCTACCGGCAGTTTGCCGATCTGAGATCTTTAAAAACAACAAGGGTTTTTCCAATAATTAGCGGATTTTTTTGTCACCTTCCACATATGCGCAAAATAGAAGTGTTAATCTTTGTTTTGCTGTTTTTTACCAGTACCTTTATCACTTTTAAGTGTCAATATCTTGATCGGCAGAAAAGGCTGGTTTTGTAAATATGTTTGGTAAATACTCTTGCAATAGTATTTGTCGCTTTCCCTTTCAAGCTTCAACTGTCTCCGTGGATATATTACCTGCCTTTCTCTCTCTGCAAATTGAATATAAAGCGTACACTATGTCCTTGACAACTATTTGATGTGTCAAATCCATAATTTTTAAACGTTAGGCTTTTTCCAAATCTTTTTCTTTCAATAAAGGTCCAGATATAGGGATATTTTAATTTCTAGCTTTATAAATACAGTTGTAACGCACTTACTTGGGCAATCTCCGAACCTTCAGTTTCTGGAAATTTCTTTTTTGCTCTTTATTTGAACCAACTGTAAAAGGGCTCGTTAAGTTTTTTTTTGTAATTTCGTTGACTTGTGTCTTTCCAACAACAGCTAACTTTCACAGACTGGTACTAAACTTTTCACTTTCCACAATAATCTGATTATTATACATATGTAACAATAGCCCAGTTGAACACAAACTAACCAAAATATGTTCAGCAAAAACTAAAACACATAATCTGCCGAAGCAAATGCAGCTTATGCAAGGAAAATAGGAAAACCGTCTCAGTACGTTATGTCATGTGCGTGAGCTACTGTTGCACTGTCGAGAACGGCAATTTCCCGATATATAAGACGTACTGCATGCTCTTTTATAACATATTTATGTGTAATGAACCTTGATCGTAAACGCTTTTGAAGGTGTCGCTATTAAGAGATTCATTAAAACGTGTTTTTTTCATATCTACTGTTAAAGTCTGTTGAACAGTGGCCATTACTAGAGGTGACCATTATGAAAAGTATCCGTAAAGAAAGGGTTTACTCTTTCTCTAAGAAGTAATTTCTAATTTAGTATGAATGGCAATAAGTAACACAATATTACAAAATCGCAATGTTTTCATATATTAACTCTGTATAAAGGTTAAACAAGCATACTATCTAAAGGCTGTATTACGCTTATCAAGTTCTTGACCAAGTTATTGACCAAGAAATTGTTGGCAAGTTCATGATCAAGTTATTGTTAACCTTGGCTGTTTTACACTTATCAATTTCTTGACCAAGTTTTTAGGTGAATTAGCAGTACCAATAGTGCAAAAGTACGAAATAAAAAAATTAATAAAGTTACCGAAGATTTGCGTTTGATATTGAATGTAAAAATAACTGCACAAGAGATACAAAAGAAAATAAATAATTTACGCATACAATTCTTTCAAGAAGTATCAAATTAACATGTCATTTTTTACAATATTCTAAAATGGAATTTGTGTTTACATTTTACCCAGTTGGCAAAAAATAGAAATCACTAAAAACTTGATCAAGTTGAGAAGAAAAATAGAACATGTTCTAAGCCACCAAGTTCTTGGCCAAGAAATTGATCAAGTCTACTTGACAAGTGTAATACACGACTTTTTTTTTTAACTTGATCAAGTTCTTGGTCAAGAAATTGATAAGTGTAATACAGCCTTAAAATTCATTAAGTAGGTACTTACATCATAGATATGCAACCATAGTTGCTTTTGCAAAACATTTAGATAGTTTTGAAACCCCAAACATTTTTTCTGGAATTAGATACAATTTCAACATTATTTTTTTAAGCTATGAAAATTTTTTTCCAAGAAATCTTACATTTACATATATTGACACATTGTTTACGTTTTAGGTATATACCACAAATTAATATGTATGTTCCATTGGGACATACATTTTCATATATACCAGTTAATTATCAAATTATACAATTATCGAATTATACAATTCTTAGTAGTACTTGGAATTACTTTTACAAACCAGAAACTCTACTATTTTTGTAGCGATCACACTGAATAGAAGGTAATTTTATTGAAAAATCTATAATTTAATACACTCTGCATTGTTTGCCAATTAGTGGATTAGACACCAACTGAATATCAGCTTTCACGCTAGTACACACAGATGGCGTTTCAAGTAAATTGATTTGCCACAGAATGTTTGTCCTTCCAAGCCGAGTCAATTACGTGACGGAGTCGTTCTTCGGAAATCAATCAATGTTTAAAATGCAAAATAGTCTGATGGATATTGTATGTAAGACGTGCAAATAGGATCAAGCGCGCGATAAATGTTAGCTTGATAATGGATGACTCTTTAAAGTTATCTACTTACCCATTAACAAAAATAATAATGAAATTTCCTGTACACAAAGAATAATAAAAGTATTGCCATTACGAGTATCATACGTACAATATTATACCTTAACAGAGAACATTCGATTTCTAACAGTTGCCGTATTGTAAAAACAGCGATGACTTGAAATAATGACTGCACATGCAATCAAAATAGTTTAATATGAGGTTTATTTCAAACCTCCAGGTCTGAACAGTTCTGGAATCCTTCTAAAATTAGAAGTTCTGATAATAACGCGCATGTCCGGCCAAATCTTGGTTCTGAAATGGTTCGAAATTCTGAAGGTCCGAACAGTTTTAAAATTGGAATTTTAGGGGAACTTGTACTACCAACATTAGTAATAGAATTATTAAAAAAATGAGATGTGGCCACCACACGACTTTCTTATACGTATGAGCGTTTCAAACTATACAATTTTAAGAATTTCTTTATACAAAACTTATTCAAAATGCTATTCTAAGTACTTTCATTCTCTTAATAAATCGCTATAGAATGCATACTTTGCAAGATATTCGAAAAAAAGTGCTACCCGCTGAGAGTAAAAGTGCCACTTCCGGTCCGAATTTTGAAATTTCATATATACAAAAAATATTGCAAATTTAACTCTAAATACTTTTGTACTCATAATAAATATATATATAATTTACGATATATCTGCAAAAAATCGCTATTCGGTAAAAGTTAAAGTGGTACTTCCGGTCCAAATTTTGAAATTTTTTCTATACAAAAGATATTTAAAATTATAATTTACATACTTTTATACTCGTAATGTACCTGCCTAGAAAGCATGACTTGCGAGATATTCGCAAAAAACTGATTTTCGATAAGAGTAAAAGACCTACTTCCGGTTGGAATTTCGAAAAACTTTTTTAAGATAATTTGTCTCAAATTTAATTTTGAGTACATTTTAATTCTTTATAAATTTGTTTAAACTTAGTAATTGACGAATACTGGCAAAATTCGAATTTTTCACTGAAGTAAACTGCTACTTCCGGTCTATCGATTTTACTGAAAAACTAATCAGATCTCAAGAGGGAGATTATACACGTAAATACAAAATTTGGAATTGATATCTACAGCGGTTTGACCGCTATCGTGGTCAAACACACACAGACAGACAGACATTCTTTAAAAACCACTTTTTCGGTATCAGGGGACTTCAAAACGTGGACATCTGCAAAAATCTCGAGGTCGAAAATTTTCATCATCACAATACTTCCTAATACTACGTATAAGAAAGTAAAAAAAATGAGGTGTGGCCACCACATGACTTTCTATTACGTATGAGTGTTTCAAACTATACTATTTTAAGAACTTTTTTATACAAAAAATATTGCAAATCTAGCACTAAATACTTTTGTACTCTTGATAAATATATATAGAATGCATAATTTACGACATATTTGCAAAAAATCGCTATTCGATAGGAGTAAAAGTGGTACTTCCGGCCTGAATTTTGAAATTTTTTTTATACAAAAGATATTGAAAATTATGTTTTAAATACTTTTATACCCATGACTTGCGAGATATTCGCAAAAAACTGATTTTTGATAAGAGTAAAAAACCTACTTCCGGTAGGAATTTCGAAAAACTTTTTAAATAAAATTGTTCTCAATTTTAATTCTAAGTACATATGAATTCTTTATAAATTTGTTTAAACTTAGTAGTTGACGAAATAACGGCAAAATTAATTTTTTTCACTGAAGTAAACTACTTCTTCCGGTCTGCCGATTTTACTGGAAATCTAATCAGATCTCAAGAGGGAGATTATATTCGTAAATACAAAATTTGGAAATGATACTTGTAGCGGTTTGCCCGCTATCGTGGTCACACACACACATAGAGAGAGAGAGAGAGAGAGAGGGAGAGAGAGAGAGAGGGAGAGAGAGAGAGAGAGAGAGAGGGAGAGAGAGAGAGAGAGACATTTTTTAAAACCACTTTTTCGGTATCAGGGGACTTTAAAACGTGGACATCTGCAAAAATCTCGAGGTCGAAAATTTTCGTCATCACAATACTTCCTTATACTACGTATAAGAAAGTAATAGGTACTCGAACGACAACTAAAAAATAAAACTAACCTACAACACCAAACTTTGAAGTTCAACCTAAATACCATAAACATAACCAGAAAAATGCGAAAGCTGATACGAATAACAATTACGCATGCTCCGGATTTATCAGATTTCAAATACTAGCCTACCATCCAGAACTGTAGAACTGTTCTGAACGGTTCTTGAATTACGCATTCTGAAAGACCGAACATTGAACTACTAATTCTCAGAATTTGTAGTTCCAGAACTGCATGGCCCGAACAGTCTTTTTTTCAAATGATATGTGCACTAGTTCTAGAACAGTGATGCCAGATTTGGGGAATTCTCCCTAGTTCTAGGTGGTTCTAGGGATAATTGGCATCGAAAGGGAATAAGGGAATTTTGCACAAAATGTGCTTAATTTTGAATAAATAAATATTTTAATCAAGATGTATTTATCGTAATATAATATATAATATGCGGAAATAATTTAATATTTGAAGCGCTACCTATTAATCAGTATATTTACTATTAACAAGAGATTGTTGCAGATGGGTAAGATACTATCAACTTAAATACAAATATAAGTGAAACTGGGAACTGGAGTTCAACTGATGAATCGTAAGTCAATATTAATATTATTTACTCAGTTTGACGTTTGGTGTAAATTATAATATATACAGCTTGAGCGCGCGGGGTATGATCACCCGTGCCAGTCGATATTCTTCGGACGTATATTCGGAAAATTGATCTCCGCCAGCTGTGTTCGCCAGATATAGATATTTACATCAGTTGCGTAATGGCTGCAAAGAGGAATGCACGTAGGTTTTTGTGTTATTTTATGGTATTTCTGTTATACTTATTTATAGTTTTTTTTACCATGAAATTTCTAATTATTTATTTTTCTCTAGACATCTTAGTTTATTCTGCTAATGTTTCAGGCGGATTGTTTTTATTTCATTCTAAAACCCAGTTGTACTGCTATAACTTTTTACACAACTACATTATTATTTAATTTCATACGGATAATCATAATTACGTTATAAGTATTACAATCTTCTCGTTATTATCGACTTAGTTATCTAAGCAATCGTCATCACTTAAAGAGAAAATTTAATTTGTTCTTTTTGTCAATCTGCGAAAAAATAATCAGATCACTATGAGTTCGAATATGAGCAGGCAATGCTAGTATGTTGTGCCGTAACTCTAATATGTATTATCGGACCACGTTTAGATGCGAGTTTACGTATACCATCGGGTGATCATACCTCGCGCGCTCTTGCTGTTATAGGAATCCTACACCATCTACATCGCGAGCTACAACTCCCGTCAAAAAAAGAAAAATTAGACATGAGACAACGAAACAAAAAGTATATTCTCAAAAATTTAAAGAAGAATGGCTCGAAAAAGTTTTATTTAAAGAATGGTTACAAAAAGATCCAGGAGATAAATTTCTTTGTAAATGTAGGGTTTGCAACGCAATTTTGAGGTGTGGTAAATCAGAGTTGGAGAAGCACGCAACAGCGGTTAAGCATAAACGGAATATAAAAAAAAAATAAGAATTTACAGCCTATTACTATCTTTCTAGGAAATAGAAAGCATGCTCAAATGGTTTCAGAGTCTAAAATAAAGCAGTCTAATTTTTTCGCTCATCACAACGTATCATTCCAAGTGGTTGAGCATTTAGCACCTGTACTAAAAGATTGTTCTCCAGACTCCTCGATTTTGAAAGATATTCAGCTAGGACGCACTAAAACCGTTAATATTATAAAAAATGTTCTCGCGCGAAAAGAAGATAGTGATTTGGTGAAGGTTTTGCAAAAAAAATATTTTAGTATTTTGGTTGAGGAAAGCACTGATATTTCGCTTAATAAGTTACTTTGCGTGGCAGTAAGATATGTAAGTGATAATGGTAAAATTACAGATAGGCTGCTAGAATTAATAACCGTCAACGCAAAAAACTGTGACCCAGAAATTTTGTTTCATTCATTTAAAATGTGTTTAGAGACCAGGAAGATTCCTTCTAATAATATTATTGGGTTTGTCTCAGACAACGCAAGCGTTATGCTGGGAAAGAACAACTCGTTTTTAACTCGTCTAAAAACAGCAACCAGTGCATTAATCGTTCTTCCCTGCATTTGTCATTCATCAGCAATAGTAGCAAGTATTGCCTGTGCAAGATTACCTCGTACACCTGAGGATTTTGTTCGTAATGTGGCAAATTACTTTTCAGTTTCCGCGAAACGCACTGCTGAACTTGCGGAATTCCAAGATCTTTTTAAAACTGAAACACTAAAATGTTGAAATTGTCTGCAACTAGATGGCTCAGTATGCAGCATGCTGTAAGAGGAATATTGGATAACTGGCAAATTTTATTTCCGATTTGTTCAATTCGAAGAAGGCTCAAAAGTTGTTAATTTAATATTTGAGCAATTGAATAATAATGTAACTGAAGCAATATTGTTATTTTTAAAGTATATTTTAAATTATTTTAACACCTTTTATGCACTATTGTTATGTATTAATTCTCATTTTGTGAAAGCTGAACATATAAACCATTTTAACATTAACTACAGAGATTCTGAAAATATTGTAGACTTAAATTTAATAGACCTAGGTCCAGAATGCAATTCATTTATGCTCAGTATTCCGTATGATATTCAAACTGAAATTCGAAAATCTTGCTTGGAGTTTCTCATTACGGCAGCGATAGAAATACAAAAAATGAGGTGTGGCCACCACACGACTTTCTTATACGTATGAGCATTTCAAACTATACAATTTTTAGAATTTTTTTTACAAAAATTATTCAAAATCCTATTATAAGTACTTTCATTCTCTTAATAAATCGCTATAGAATGCATCCTTTGCAAGATATTCGAAAAAAAGTGCTACTCGCTAAGAGTAAAAGTGCTACTTCCGGTCCGAATTTTGAAATTTCATGTCTACAAAAAATATTGCAAATTCAATTCTAAATACTTTTATACTCTTAATAAATATATATATAATGCATAATTTACGACATATTTGCAAAAAACCGCTATTCGGTAAGAGTAAAAGTGGTACTTCCGGTCCGAATTTTGAATTTTTTTTTATACAAAAGATATTTAAAATTTTCATGTAAATACTTTTATACTCGTAATGTACCTGCCTAGAAAGCATGACTTGCGAGATATTCGCAAAAAACCGATTTTCGATAAGAGTAAAAGACCTACTTCCGGTAGGAATTTCGAAAAACTTTTTAAATAAAATTGTTCTCAATTTTAATTTTAAGTACATATGAATTCTTTATAAATTTGTATAAACTTAGTATTTGACGAAATATTGGCAAAATTCGATTTTTATACTGAAGTAAACTGCTACTTCCGGTCTACCGATTTTACTGAAAAACTAATCAGATCTCAAGAGGGAGATTATACACGTAAATACAAAATTTGGAATTGATATCTCCAGCGGTTTGACCGCTATCGTGGTCACAGACAGACAGACAGACAGACAGACACACAGACAGACACAGACACAGACATTTTTTTAAAAACCACTTTTTTGGTATCAGGGGATCTCAAAACGTGGACATCTGCAAAAATCTCGAGGTCGAAAATTTTCATCATCACAATACTTCCTTATACTACGTATAAGAAAGTAAAACGATATCCCTTAATGGATTCTTTTTTTGAAGGTTTTCAATTTCTTAAACCTAAAATGCCTTGCTATAACAAAACCAGAAGCACTTGCTTCATTAGAAGTAATATGGAACAGATTTACAAACCTTGAAGACATTCATGGCTATACCAAATCGATATCAAGTGGAAGAAAATTGCCATTTATTACAGTGATAACGAATCACAGAAGCAAATATTTCTAAACCAAACTATTCCAGAGTTTTGGGAACATTTAAAAAACTATAAAAACTTTGAAAACAAATCTGACTTTGAAAATGTTGTTAAGTTTACTAACCTATGCATGACTCTACCACACTAATTCGGAGACTGAAAGAGTTTTTTCAGTCGTTAATGATGTAAAATCAAAAAAACGAAACAAATTGGGCAATGAAGCACTAAATGCAATTTGTAAAATACGTTTTTCCAATGAATGCTGTCAATCATTTACAGTAATGCGGAACATATAGCGTTAATGAAATCACAAAATTTGTATAAATAACAATATTTTTCCCAGAAAACACTGTAACATTTTTAGATTAAATTTATAGAAAATAGTTTTGTTTATAATTTGTATTCTTTTTTGACATACAAACAAATTATAAGTTATGACTTAGGTAGAATTTCTAATATTGTTTATTAAAATATATGTAAATTTATTTTATTAAATAGTATCTTTGAATTAATGGATTTATTTATATTTATTTGGGGAATTCTAGGGAAATTATGTTAGTACCTAGGGATATTTGTCCTGTCACATCTGGCATCACTGGTACAAACCTATGATTATTCAGGATTTTACACCATGTACGATTCCCGAATAAAATTGAAACATCTTCAGTACAGGTCAATGCTGCTACGAGAAATGATTGATATTGTCATTGTCAGTCTCTTCTGAGACATGCAATGGTACCTACAGACATCTGTACAAAATTTAGGAATTGTTAGTATAGTATGGCATTACTTGTGGATTCATTGTATTTGTCAATTCTTTGTGTTAACACAAACAGCAATTTATAACAGCTTGCTTCAAATTTAAAATATATTTACAAAGATAAACTTTATTCACAAAAGAAAACCATTTAGCACATTTACGAATTTAACCAAATAACGTAAAAATCTAGTAAATACCAGTTTGGTGAATTTACAATTAATAAGTACTTTATGTATACGTTAGTAATAGAACAAAAATGATATTTTAAACAGAATGTTTCAAAGCTGCTGTCAGAGTATATTTCAGTTGAGAATTAGACATAAAGTGACGTACAAATACTCTAAAAACCTGTAATTATTATAATCATGTCTCTCAAACTGTATAAGTATACAATTCAATAACAATGTTAATGTTAACTTCGTTAGCGACTAATTTAGAAACAGATGACAATGCCATAAAAGTATAGTAAGCACATATCTATATACATTTTTTTAATTATTTCAACCTTTGCTTGTTGTAAATCCATGTTCAAATTAAAATAAAACACACACTAGAATGTAAAATATTAACTACAATATACAACTTTTATATCAGGTATTACAGACAAAATTGGAAATTCTTAGTACTATTAACTTAATTGTTATTTGTAAACATAACTGTAACGATTTGTGACCCTTTCGGGCGTTCCCTTTTCGTGCGTTTCACAAAATTTTCCCTTTTTGGGCGTTCAGTTTATATATGGGAAGTGAATGTATTTTTGAATCCCCGTTTCGGGTGTCATTTTATATTTTACAGAAAATAGAGAAACTTAAAACAAAAAAGTATCTTTAACTCTATGTAGAGTAACGTTTATCTAATCTCAATGTTACACAATACTTACTTAAAATTAAAGTAAGTGTATCAATAATTTTACAATATATTTCAGCTTGTTCAATATGCCACTCTAGTCCAGGATTTTTAGATATTCGCTCCGCAAAAAATCCTATCACTTGATTTTTCGATTAGATTATATCAGAGGGTGTCCCCTAAGTATAAAACCAATTTTGTGTCGTCCAAAACCGCGAGCGTTAGCCGCCATCTTGAAAAACGCCTTTTGGTTTTTGGAAAATATCTCGATAATTTTTGGAAATACAAAAAAAATGTAATTATCGAAGTTGTAGAGCATAATATTTTCTACAATTTTTGTATGAAATTTTTTTTGTTCAATCGATAGTTGCTAAGTTATAGCGCATTGAACGTTGCCGTCAGGTCTAGGAAAACAGCGATTATTGGTAATACGTTGCTCTAGCATGCCAAGAACAAGTGTAATCGAAGAATTTTATAATAGAGACGCTAAAAATAATATTTGTCATGAATAGGAGGGATATGGGCGATAGGAGAAAAGTTTGCGCAATAAAAACTGTCTGACGAATCGTTTGAGAAAGACATGAAAATGTATTCATCTACTGTTCATATTCATTATTCGTTATAATAATTAAAAAATTTAATTTGTGAAAAACGGTCTCTAGGACGTTAATCTAAAATTATTAAATTATTTTAGATTATGATTTAACACGAATTTTGAACATCTTTGGTTTCTAGAGATCGTTTTCACATTTTATTTATTTATCGTATGGCTATTAGACACATTAAAGTACAGTACAACATAGAATATATACACATAAAGTATGAGACACAATTTAAAAGGCTACAAACGAACATCTAATTTATTTATATAGTCTATCGACTCTGGGGTCGCTACCATGAAATCCTCAGGTCTTCCACTGTATGATCGTATGGTACATTCTTCTATGATATGTCTGATGGTTTGAGTTTCTCCGCAATCGCAGAGGGGAGACGTTAATCGTTTTCACAGATTAATTTACACTGGAGGAGTGTAACATCTTTATTAATAAAAAAGTTATTGTTGCAAAATTTCAAACTTCGACGATTGGTTTAAAACAATTTCCTTTGTTTAGAACAGGAAGGGCGATTTTCGATGGTTCGCGAATGTTGCTCTTCCATGTTCGAGTCATTAATAGTCAAAGGATCAAAAAACGATTCATTGTGGGCATTCTCTTCGCCGCTATCGTCCACTGTAGGGATTGCGTTATCGCATGTTTGGCCACTACAGTTTGAACAGATAACGGAACATTTTAAGCCACTCTTCCGGCATCCGCAGGCAGCTCCGCAATTTGTCTTAGATTTGCAGGATATTATTTGTAGAAAATTTTGCGTCGCGGGAGCTTTCTTCATTGTGATCGGTGATAAGCGATCCGTAGCGCGCTTCCAGCCCCATTCTTCCGGGTCATGGTGAAATCCCAGCCAACTTTGGACCTGATGATACACCCTGAAGGAATGGTAACGGGCTGTATCCTGCGTCGGTGGTAGAATGGATAAGTTCAGCTTGGAGTTCCGAGCTAACTTGCCGAAGTTCTTGTATCGGAGAGAGTCGATGGATGGTTCGGTTTTATTACCTCCATACAAAGCAATAAGAAAACGCTCGCCAGCTTGAGCAATCATGTTGGGATCGCTCCCCCTATCTTTGAACAATGTCACAGCCGTCAGCAATTCTTCGTGGTTCTTCAATGTCGTCAGAGTTTTGTACTTTCCAATTTTAAACGGAGCTGACGTTGTGTCGCAACCCCTGAATGCATGTAAAAATAGAATGTTTTCTCTTAAATTTTCACCATACTCCGGCTTCAGACAACGTGGGTTGTATAGGGATTCTGGAGTGCGTCCTTTTCCGGGCTTGCAAAAATAGATATTTTTTATTTTTTTTTAGGCATAGACAATGTTGGGAGCCACCCAGCACCGTGCAGCTGCTTACTTTTCTATATACCTGTATTCTATTCAAATAGAATATTCATGGTTAAAAATTGATGAATATATATGTATACATGAATATCCATATATCCTTATTGTTAAAGAACACACAGACGTATACTAATTACCTCCTGCAATCCTTGCCGCCAAGATGTCGCGTCTCCTTACACTTGTTCTTGGCATGCTAGAACAACGTATTACCAATAATCGCTGTTTTCCTAGACCTGACGGCAACGTTCAATGCGCTATAACTTAGCAACTGTCGATTGAACAAAAAAAAGTTTCATAAAATAAATATTATGCTCTACAACTTCGATAATTACATTTTTTTTTGTATTTCCAAAAATTATCGAGATATTTTCCAAAAACAAAAAATCGTTTTCTTCAATTGACTATATCTTGGCAAATATTGATAATAAAGAAAAAAATTTCAAACAAAAGAGACGGAAAATGTTATCCTCTATAAAAAAGGTACTTACAATTTTTAACGTAAAACTCACCGTTTTCGAGATATTTGGAAAAAGGCGTTTTTCAAGATGGCGGCTAACGCTCGCGGCTCTGGACGATACAAATTTGGTTTTATACTTAGGGGACACCCTCTGACATAATCCAATCGAAAAATCAAGTGATAGGATTTTTTGCGGAGCGAACCCCGTTTTTGGTGCTAAAATTCCTGGACTACTAAGATTTGGTCTATTTTGAATTAGGTCTCCTACAACTATTTTTAACCGCCTATATGATTCACAGTATTTTTTTGCTGTTTTAGGGGTACTTATGCACACACAATTTTGCAGGAAAACAGTATTATAATAGTGGATTTCTTCCAGAAGAATTTTCATTAATTCAAATAAATTGGGATGTGCTTTTCCGATCCGTCTGTTGAATCTGTTATGGCATCCTTCTACAGAATTTGTAGTCAGATGACGTTCTCAATCGCAAGTCCATATTCGGCGAGAATTATCAATCTATTGATCAACAATTAATCGTTAAAGAAGCAATGGCTTCATCGGTAGGAGCATTTCCCATTTTACAGAGCCAACCATGTATATAGTTCTATCTTTTGGCGGATGAGCAATGCAGCACACCTTCTTACTCTCTCGTTTCCTTATAAGTTTGTTAGACCTAAATCTTGTAATTTACGCCAAAGGACTTGATTAAAATGAAAGTTTCACCCTTTGATAACTGTAGCCGGAACTTATTCTAAAGCATTAGTTGCGGCAGCTTGCAAATCTAAAATATTTTATTTTTTTTGGTAAGAAATTCTTGATTTTATTTTTTAATAAGAATAAATATTATTTATACGTGTCCTCTTTCTTGTCGTATAGCTACAGCTTTTAAAAGTTCCATTGAAGAGGAAGCAAGAACCTCCTGCTAATAAATTATCTCTGTTCATTACAAATACAGGAAACATATCTTCCATACCATCGCAAATTATGACATACTCTTTCATAAACTCGGGGACCTCTTCTCGTTTTTTTCGGAAGCAAGCTAATGCCTAGCGATTTGTGTCGCTCATTATACAATGCATGTTTCACTGATGTAAAGTGTGGAATATTCGAAATCCAAACCTCTGTCTTTACCAACCTTCATATCTGGTTGATATATTTGCGACACTGGTGTCATTTCTTCTCTTGATCACTTTTTGGCTTTATATAAACACTTATCGACTTCATTTTTTGTAATATCTGAACACAGTGATGGCTTTCAGTAACACTCGCTCCTGGATTATGCAAATTCATCAAAGAGTTAAGTTTTTGTTTGTTGCTTTTAACTTGTATCCAGAATACAGGATGACTGGTTTTCTAAGTTTTGATTCTATCACTTCCATGATAAACAACCTAATAATAACGTTACTGCATATAAAAGATTTTGGAAGAACTGATTTGTTTTAGTAATAGTGCAATATTATATATCATCCCTATTCAAATTGATTCTTGTTCCATGAACAACCCCTTAACAATCTCTTAACAACTTTCACCTCCTATGCATGTGATTATAAATTCAAACCTGTACCTTAATTCTTAGTCCAGTTTAATGTAAAAATAATTCATAATTCTTAACGAGTTCAATAATTATCTCTTAATAGAGGTTTAATGCTTAATGCACGAAATGGGACTTAAGAAAAAGAAATTTTGGACGCCCGAAACGGGAATATTTCAGATAAGATTTTTAGAAACCCGAAAGGGGAACGCACGAAACGGGAAAATACCACTGTAACTGTATCTAATTTGTGGGGTACAAGTTTAACAATTGAACATAACTACATGAGAAAACCCTTCTCAGGGACTAAACATATTTAGTAATGGGGACGAATTAAGATCTAATTTATCATTTAATATTATTTCTGAATGATTGAGTTTGTTAATTTCTAGTGACTCTAAGTGATTTAGTTATTTACCTTTATTTTCTACATGGAGAATATCAAATTGTGTATTGAATTCATGGTCATTCTATATTAAATAACTAGCGTAGGTATGATTTATGGTTTATGATTAATATAGGAATAGTAATCATCTGTGATTCGTTTTTCAAAAGTTCTTCCTACCTGGCCAATATAAGTTTTAGTACATGATCTGCAAGATAGCTTATAGACTTCTGGTTTATTGCTTTTCGTAGTTTTTTCTTTATTATTTTTGATATACTTAGATAAATTATTATTTGTTTTGTAAGCAATGTTAATATTTTTTTTTTAAGAAATTTTGACAATATATCTTCTTGACCTATATAAGAGAATGATTTAAACTTAATGTCTGACTCCTTTTTAGTAGCAGAGTATATCTCACCTAATAATTTATTGTACGATTTCTTTGAGATTAATTTGTCTATTAGATTGGGTTCATAGCCGTTGTTATAAGCGATTTGTTTGTTTGTTAAAGTCTTCATTGGACATTGGAATGTTAATTAATCCATGGGTTTATGGTTTGATTTATTATATATAGTGGTGTCTATATGAACTTCTTATGATAAATAAAATAGAGAACTTTGCCGTTTACTCTTTTTAGGGTAAAGTATAAAAAATTAATACTATTATTAAGTTCTTTCTCTAAAGTATGAATGAATTCAAACAGAATATTCGACTGTCTATCTGTGCCTGTGAATCCTACCAAAATGTCGTCAACATATCTATACTAAAATAGAATATTCTTCGTGCGTCTTTCATTGTCAAAAATCGTATTTTCCAAGTTGTTCATAAAGATTTCCACTACTAAAGGCGATTGTGTGTAATATCTGATATAAATGTTGTATATTGTAGTTAATATTTTAGTTTAAAGATATCACCTGAAGAAGCTACTGTGTAGCGAAACAGCTGTAGTATTTTTACTTTAGTAATATAGTTTTAATTCCAAACATCCTAGTGTGTCTTTTATTTTAATTTTATCTATATAATGGTTCTTCATTATGTTTGGAACCGGAATCATATCTTCCGAAATTGTTGAGTGAATTAACTTAAAATTTGGGATGTGCATTCTACTAATTAATATCTATTGTTCCTTTTTTTACCTGCATTTCGTTGTTACTCTACGAGATACACAGTCAACTTTTTTAAATAGCAAGTGGGGTCAAATTTGACATAATTCGATAGCTTATTTTTTTTTTGAATTTGAGAGCATATCACTATCGTCAAAACAATGCCCAGATAAAGAAATTTAATCGCAGTGCGGTGTTCGATTTGTTCAACATTGTCGTATCGGCTATTGGGATCGTCTTTTACCGAAGATTACTAGAGAACTAATGATCATAATTATGTGAAATTTGATACTTATACCCCGAGATAATGTAATTATTTAATACTGTTGTAATATTACCCACTTAATAAGTTTATTACCCCGACACCAAGAAGACATTGAAAGCATTCGTGCATTTTACTAGTACAGAAACGATTTTGCAATGAAATAAATGCCGTTTTAATACGAAACTCTAAATATAACTTTGAGAACGAGTTTTAAGGATGTTAAGTAATCTACTACTTATAGTTAACCTCTAATGAAGCGATATCGCTAATACGATTTATAAAAATATTTAACACGACTTACTCTCACATGTTTTTGTGGATGAATTCTTGAATACTCAAAGTCAATGCTTTCATTCAGCAGGCGGATCGGGAACCGATCCCGCTCCAATAGTTCACTTCACAACAGTTGAGTGTTCGCTGAATAGGACCGCTCACCTTTATGTCATCGTCTTTCATCTGGTACTTTACATTGCTGCCATATGTTACAATTATAGAGATTAAACCGAATAAACAATAATAATACATTGTTTTTCTGCATTAAGGTTTGACGTAGTTTTTACTGGAAGGGTTAGTTTTTCCAACCCCGAATAAAATAATAAGTGAACTCCAATATTATAATACATTTATTTCTGCACAATACCTTTAATATGTTGTATCTTACTTTTCTAATAACTTTCCTCAAAATTATGTATTAGGTTGGTCTTGGAATGCATCAATGGCGCATGCGTACAATAAAAATTTTCCGCTCACAAAAATGGCGACCGCTCCTGAACATGTTCAGAGTGAGCGCACATCTACTAGACATGATCACTGAACAGTTGCGCAACTGTTGCGTCTGCTGAATGAAAGCAATCTATTTATCTATACATACCTATATACTTAGCATGCATTTATGATACACTAATTTAATTAACAGAACAATAAAACGTAAGAGTGTCAAATCTCATGAATATCGTCTTTATTTACAAAATGTGTATATTCAAAATAATTTGAAAAAATAATTATAAATTATATATATGGTATGTGGACCTATTTATAAAAAGGTATTTAAAAAAGAAGTAGTATTTGCAAACATTTAGGACAGCAGGTATATGGTGCGTTACTTTGTGTGAATTAATTTTATACATAATATTTTGCATCATGTCTTTATGAAAACAAATTAACAACTACTAGAAAATTTATTGCAACAATTGACATACACGCATCTTCAAGCAGAAGCTGGTGTTAACTGGATTATAATATTGAGTACATATTTATTTAATAATGATGAATTAAATTAAAGATTAAGAATTATATAATTTAAGGATTAAATGCGAAAGTCTGTAAATGTTGCACTTAAAAAAATGCAATGAAAACCACATAAGATTTATTTAATTTAATTTAAATATTTATATATATGTGTCCTCAAATTTGAAGACAACAACTAACGTCGCCACGAGGAAGACTAATGTCAACCTACGTGCCATCCGAGACCCAGGAAAGATAAATCAAAGAAAGAAAATAACGTGGATACTTGAAATAACAACAAAGAGAATAATAACGGGTAAATTCCGCTGTAGAGCAACCGTAGACACGTGTTTCTGACTATTGGTCGTCATCAGTACGGTGTAGCAAAATATATATATATATATATTATTATTTATGTGGTGAATAATAATTAATTACTGACGTTTAGACAATTTTTTATTGTCTTCATCAGAAGGTAATTTTTTTATTTCTTAACAGCATATCTGGAAATAATACATATTTTAATTATATTATACTTACAAGAACTTTCATAATTTTTTACTTGTTAACATATTAAAATATAAAATTTTTCTTGAAACCATCTTTTATTATCTGTCAAAAAGGGCTTGTAGTTGTTTCTAAACGAACTACGGAGTAGGGTTTGATCTTCCAAAGAAATATATAAATTTTCCTTGCTGCTCACCAACAATTAAAAAAAGTGTAGTTGTGAT
The DNA here is from genome assembly GCA_963170755.1 of Amphimallon solstitiale. NCBI lineage: Eukaryota > Metazoa > Arthropoda > Insecta > Coleoptera > Scarabaeidae > Amphimallon > Amphimallon solstitiale. Next base: position 75,316,293 of record OY720682.1, on the reverse strand, counting down.
TCTTGTGGATAGAGCAGTAAAATTAACGAACCCTAAAATAGGAGGGAGGTTCTAAACATTGTCAAAAATTTACTCAAAAATAATAATTATCCTTATTTTGTTGAAAAAATTATTAAACAAAGAATACACAAGATCAATAATAATGTACAACACCAGGAACACAGAGCCACTGTTCCATCAACTGAAAATAATATAAATTACATAGCATTACCATGCGTACAAAAGCTATTGGAAAAAATTAAAAAAAAATATTTTTAAAACATAATATCAAAATATCACATAAAAGTTACAACAATTTACTTTATAAACACCAGATTAAAGAACAAAGTCAAGAAAAGTAAAATGACCCATATAAAAAACACACATAAGCCAAACTACGCAACATATTGACGAAAGAATAAAAGGCCACAAATACGCTAATAACATTGAGGCTTTAAAGACACATTTCAATAAATTGTTACATTCTTTTAACTTTGATAAAACCAAAACCTTGCATGTTGAAACAAATACTAAATAATGTGCAATACTGGAATTAATTGAAATCAAAAGACATGAACATCATCATGTTGTTAATCACAGAAACGAAATTAACAATTTGTCTAAAATATATTTCCCGTTCATATAATTGCACAAATACTATTTCCAGAGCCTATCTGTATACATATACATATATAAACTTGTTTACGATTTTTTTTTTAAAAATAAAGTGTGTTTCTTTGAAAGATCAGACCTACTCCGTAGTTCGTTTAAAATCGACTAGAAGCCTATTTGGACAAACAATAGATAATAAAAGATGGTTTTAAAAAAAAATTTTTTTTAGATGACAGCCAATTTGTCATTTTGTCTTTATTTACTAATCATTTGCAGGTGCTGCCAAGAAAGCTACTTTATTAATTTTAGGCCTATTTTAAATTAGGTATATCAGATATTAGACTTTTATAGACAGAATATGGCAAATGCCAACTTACATTCGCTATTATTTCATTTAAAATTTTTGTTTAAAATTTAGTAACAAAGGCAATTAGTTATTAAAATACAAATTAAAGGTAATTTATAAATTCGGACATAGGATTTCACATTGTTTTCATAAAGTTATCAAAATTGAAATATGTCAAGTCAGTGAAAAATACATCAAGTTAGAGATTTCAAAGTCCACTAAAAATACAGAGGAAATAAAATATTTCTAAAAATAAAACTTTTTTGCTATATACTTTTTTCCAATTGGGATTAATATTGATTGAATAAATAGGTACTATACGTCCGCAATATATGACAACAAATACAAAATAATACTGATATTATTTTGTATTTGGAAAGTATTTGAAGGCACGGTATTATATTTACGTATACTATTAATATTCGATATGTTTCATGTGATTGTTCTCGTACATTATGCTTCAGCATACATTTATTTAATGTAAACCCAGGAATTGCCTTCATTAAAACAATTTTATTTTAGCATTTGGTCAAAACTGATTATATAAGCGGCTGTAGCGCTTGAATTCTATGAATTTTTTGTAAAGCTATCGCCAAATAGTATCAATAACAGTCTAAAAGTCTAGGAATGCCTAACTAAAACGAAAGTTTCTCTTATCCAGTTCAGAACTAATATTGATATACGAATGTTGCTTTTGATCTTTTAAATTCGTATATTTGAATTTCATAAAAACGAAACTTTTTCTTTGATCGTATGTTGACATTGTTTGTGGATGAAAATGATTTATGTAAACTCGAACATTAATGTAAATGTTTTGCGGATATTATTATTAAATTATGCAAATAATATAAACTGGTTTAATACAATAAAAAATACAAATTTCTTTTTTCAACACTCTTAATTTAAGCCAAATTTGAATACAAAAAAGTTTCGTTTGAGATTAGATTCAAAAGTAACAAAAATATTATTAAATTGACATACACTGAAATACAAATGCAGACACGTGTTTCTGACTCTCCTTCTGCTCTTCGTCAGTGCAGTTTAGCCAATGAAAAAGGCAGGAAAACCTTGGATGAAAAGACAAAAATCAGAGACCATCAGGCGACAGACTACCAATTAGGGATTTTAGTTGGCGTCTCCTGAACACCCCAACGATTCATCCAACATTGCAGACACCATCCACCTGCGTGGCGTCTGAAACACAAAATATAATAAAGTAAGGAAAGTTAATGCAGTTGTACGAGAAACAGGAGAACAGAGATATTCAGTTAATCCACTGAAATGCAACTGCAGACATGTGTTTCTGGTTCCTACTCAAGCCATAAGTCTGCCGCCTGATTGTCTCCGATCGTTATATTTTCATTTCCAAGTTTTCCTGCCTTATTCCTTGGCTACGCTGCACTGACGAAGACCAATGAGTCAGAAACACTAGAAGAGCAAATTCTAGAAGTGGTACAAGAAGATCCCTCCGTTAGTACCTAACAGTTAGCTTCAACCTTAAATATCCTTAGTAATAAAACGGTTCAGTTGGTTCTATGAGAATACCTTCTTTGTCTCTATTATGTTTTCTGTCACTTTACGAAAACGACAACATTTTTCGATTAAATTTTTGCAACACAATTTTAAATAAGACTCAAGAAGATGACAACTTTTGAATACGTATTATTTAGAGCAATGGAAGTATATTCACCAGAGATTGTGTATTTAATACCCATAATTATCACCATTGGGCGTCACCAAAAGAGGTTTTCCATTAACGTTTGGCTGGACATAATAATTCTCCGGGTCGTTGGGCCAATTTATCTACCAAATCGTCCTGATGGCAATGGGTGTCTTAATGTAGTGGAACAAATTATTGATGAGATGCCATTGCAATAGGCCATAACATGATTTACATGCATGATGGAGCCCCTGAACATTATGCTCGTATTGTAAGAGAATGGTTTCATTAAGGAAAAAGTTTATGTAACACCTCGTCAAGACGCTGACGAAGTCAGAAACAGAATTAACGAGGCAGTATTTGAAATTACACCAGAAAGACTCGAACAAGTAGTACAAATGATATCTCGTATATTGCCACTATGCTTAGAGAGTGATGGTTTTCAATTTCAACAATTAATTACGTAGGTAATATGTAGTGTCACTGATCTACTATCAGATAAATACTCAAACAAAAAACTGATCTTGTAATAATTAAGCATTTTTCATTTGTATTATTTTGACAATAAATAATTTGAAAAGCAAAGCATACTTCGCGTAAAGAATTTAAAACGTCAAATTTACCAATCTGATAATTTAATAATGAGTAAAATATTTTCAAATATCAAAATACAGAAATTATTGCGGTATCTACAATTACAATAGCATGCGGCTACAGTGTTGCCAAATGTATGTTTCCTTCAAATGGTTCCTGAACAAATACCAAGCATGATAGGATTTTTTAACATTAATATTTTTTCTTCACAACCGATCGAAGAATGTAGCTGCGTATAAATTGTGCGATATTTTATACACACGCTGTATACTACAAAATATTCTAATCAGAGAAGACAGAATACTTTGGAAAAAAATGAGGTATGGTCACCACACGACTTTCTTATACGTATGAGCGTTTCAAATTATAAAATTTTAAGAATTTTTTTATACAAAACTTATTCAAAATCCTATTCTAAGTACTTTCATTCTCTTAATAAATCTCTATAGAATGCATACTTTACAAGATATTCGAGAAAAAGTGCTACTCGCTAAGAGTAAAAGTGCTACTTCCAGTCCGAATTTTGAAATTTCATGTATACAAAAAATATTGCAAATCTAACTCTAAATACTTTTGTACTCTTAATAAATATACATAGAATACATAATTTACGACATATTTGCAAAAAATCGCTATTCGATAAGAGTAAAACTGTTACTTCCGGTCCGAATTTTGAAATTTTTTTTATACAAAAGATATTGAAAAGTATGTTCTAAATACTTTTATACTCGTAATGTACCTGCCTAAAAAGCATGACTTGCGAGATATTCGCAAGAAACTGATTTTCGATAAGAGTAAAAGACCTACTTCCGGTAGGAATTTCGAAAAACTTTTTAAATAAAATTATTCTCAATTTTAATTCTAAGTATATATGAATTCTTTATAAATTTGTATAAACTTAGTATTTGACGAAATATTGGCAAAATTCGATTTTTTTGCTGAAGTAAACTGCTACTTCCGGTCTACCGATTTTACTGAAAAACTAATCAGATCTCAAGAGGGTATTTATACACGTAAATACAAAATTTGGAATTGATATCTACTGCGGTTTCACCGCTATCGTGGTCACACACACAGAGAGAGAGAGAGAGACACACACAGACACACAGACATTTTTTAAAAACCACTTTTTTGGTATCAGGAAACTTCAAAACGTGGACATCTGCAAAAATCTCGAGGTCGAAAATTTTCATCATCACAATACTTCCTTATACTACGTATAAGAAAGTAAAACACTTTTTCAGTATCAGGGGACCTCAAAACGTGGGCATCTGCAAAAATCTCGAGGTCGAAAATTTTCATCAGTAAAAGACTATCTGCTACGGCGGAAGAAGAGAGTTTATTTGCCTGATCTTTATAGTAAGATCAGGCAAAATGTGACGTTATTCTATTCCGCATTATTACAGAATAATATGTTTTAGAAATATTAGGCAACTTCTACCTGTGTATATTTCGAATGAAAAATTATATACTTAATACTATTATTGTTTTATTACTATTGTAATGTATTTCGTTTTTCTAATTAATTAAACCGAGCAAGTCTTACTCTGTAGAGAAACTCATAACATTTCTCAATCAAAATGTAGGAAATTGAAACGAAATTTCTATTAAAGTTTACATTCATAATATGTAATTACTTGCTCACTTTTTAATTTCCTGCATTGTCGACAGGAATCTAATGGATGCACAGATGCACAGGAAACTACAGCTGCAGGCCACATTGGAGTCAAATTGGGATGGATACAAGGTGTCCTCATCCCATGTTTACTCAACATATGGGGTGTTATGCTTTTCCTGCGATTATCATGGGTTGTTGCACAATCCGGAATTGGTATGTATTTATTAATCCTAAACTTAAATCATATTAACATTTGTTTGGAAAGATATTTTTTAAAGTTTTTTGGAATTGCTGGTAATGAAATATACATTGCAAGAGCATTTAAGGTAACATACTACATACTTTATTTTTATTACGTTTATATAAGTCAATAACTAGTCGCCCATTAAAATTTTCCTGTTTGAATCGCCTTCTCTCATCCACTTACACCTTTTACATGCTTTCCATAAAGGTGCCTCTTTGACAACGAGACCACTGCATCGCAATGGTGCTGTTAAACCGGACTTGACGCAACGTTCTAGTGGGAGACTTAAATAATATCAACGTTCTTTTTATTATATGTATTGATGTTTCTCTGTGTGTTACTGTACATAAGTATAATAATAATTAATAACATACTTAAGAGAAGAAAGGGCATTGTTTCTTCCGTCTTACAAAACATAACTGTTAAACGGGTCATACACTATTTATCTGAGCATATCAGGGACATATTTTTCTACAAGGTCTAATTTATTTTAGGCATTTTAAGTGTTCCAATAATTATTATGGATTTATGTACGTTATCAACTTTCATAAAATTCTGTTTCGATGTTGCAAACAGAGTTATATCGAACTGAAGAAATCTCAATTAATATATCAACACAAACTGGAGGTACCGGTCACTACTCATAATGAGAACAAAAACTTCCGTAAAGTTAGACAAGAAATCGAGAATACTGATACTGGCGGATGATTGTTTTTCATCGGCGTAGATAGGAGCGTGAGGGGTTTTTAAAATTTATTATATTTACCTTATATTTCGCAAGAAAAATAAAATTCATTGTTTTGACTGTTAATTACGTACTTCGAATTTTTGTAATAGTCTGTTTAATACCGGTTTATTGAATCGACTTCTCCCAATTATCTAGACGTAAGTGTGCACTGGATTTCATTTAGTTTCAATAACATACGCGTACATTTTTGGTTATCATTTATTTAGATCTAGAACGTTGTTTATGTTACTTTTTCTGATATGAAAATGAATTGTCAGTGATTCCGAAATTTATTACAAAGTCTGTAAAATATCGTTACAAAATGCCAAAATATCGCACGTTCGTCACTTAGCTTTCCAAAAATCATACACAGAAATAGTTTTTATATAGAGAATTTCGATAGTTTACAAAATTTCGTTACATGTTTAAATGACGATGCTCGAAGTATTTCTGAGTGGAAGGAACTAACACAAATCCCAAATTTAAAAAATCAGTTGTTATTCCTTCGGGAACCGCTATGGCTAGAGGCACGCGAGCGTGTCGCTTAGTTTGGAATTATAGGCACGTAGCTGACGTCACTGCTGTTATGACGATATCATTTAACGTGCCCTGAAATCTGAAATTAAAAGCACGTGGATAAAAAACGGGGGAAATATGCATTTTCTAGTTTGTGGTGCGGATTTCTGTTAGTTTTAGTGGATTACTGCAGTTGATAACGACATAAACTATTAAATATGGACGGTCTAACAGGTAAACGCTGTATTTAATAATTTCTATTTAATAATAGTTAAATCACTAAACAGAGCGTACTCTGATTTTGTATTATGCATACATAATGCTAATACAAAATTAATGCTTGAGGAATTGGGGTTAGGAAATAATTTATCCTGACTAGATTTACGTCATAAACAATACTTCATAAGGTATCTTATTATACATGGGTGATATAGGGAAATACTACGGTTCAGTTTCACTCAGACTAGACCGACTCGTGTTTTGCCAGCTCTCGGGGAAACCTAACTAAAAAATATTTAGAAATCTATGAACAAGACAAAAACAAAAAATTTATAAAAAAAAGTCGTACAATAAACTCCTCTGTTAAATACATACAAAGACCGTTGAAGTCCTCTCTTGAATTTTATATGTCATAATTTTCAGCACGCTACGCTTAGGATGTATTGCGAATTTCAAACTACGTATTTGTCCAGCAGGCCAATATTTAAAAGTATATAGTTGTAATAGAACATACAAAACATGAACTTTCGATTGTAAGCAAATGGTTTTATTTTCTAGAAAGTTTTTGATCATTTCCCTCAAAATCGTATATTAAATGAAACAGACCCTAATAGGCTGCGAGAAGTAGAATATTTCTAAAGAGGATCGAGATTATCTTTAGAATACCTTCAAAAATTAGTCTTTTGTAAGAATGAGGCTGAATATGATATCATATATACTCAATTTAAGGAATGCGTTCCTCAAAGCGTATGTGATTATTTTGATAAAAATTGGCATACTATTCTAAACACATTTTGAAGCGACCACTGCACCGATTTCAAAACCATGAAAAAGATTTATTGCAGTGTGTGAATATTTTAACAGGTTACAATTTCAAGTACATATATCCAGAAACGGATAGATTTAATCACTAAAGTAAAAATATTAAAGGAATATAATGACGGTATGTTTCAAACTACTTGTGTCACATACGATGGACAAAAAATTATTATTTATCAAAACATAGAATTGCAACAACCAAGTCAGATATTGTGGCAAAAGCAAAACATGTAGTAAGCGAAAAGCCTAACGTGATGACGTTAACCGAAAACCGAAAATCAGCCACTTTAATTACGAATTCTTTAATCAACTTAATTAGCATTTCCAGCAATAGTGAATTCAACTATAGATTAGATTTATTGAAGAAAATGGAACACTACTGGAGAACTAGAAACGAAGTGGCAATTATTAAGTGGGAATTATAATACAACAGGTGAGGCAAATTGTGATCTGATCGATACAGAAACAAGTACTGAGGCATACGATAATAATTAAGAAACGATCTCACAACAAAATAGTGTTAGAATAGTATTGTCTGATGGAAATATTAGTGAATTGACAGATAATACAAGTAATTTAGCAAACATGCCACACATTACATTTATTGATGAACCCTTTGGTGATAATGAAGATAACAGTAATAACAATAATAATAATGAAAATATTGAGACTGATTTATTAAAATCATTAGTGTTGCCCTCAAAAATTAAGAAAAGGGGCGACCCGAGGGACATGATTCTACGACAGTAATAAATCTTAATAAACGCAATAAAAATAGTAAAAGCAAGACATTCTCACATTTATTTTAAATAATCAAGTAGACGCTATAAGCAAAGCATCCTTTGATACAGAATGTTCTACTAAAACTTTCCAATAATATTTTATTTATCCTTTGTAAGAGTTTTGTTATTTTGATGTTTTGAATTTTGTAATAAAAAGACTTATTTTGACTCTAATTGTTATTTATTCCTTAAAAAAAATTAATAATGAAAACTATTATTAATTATTCTCATAACTTATAGATTGGCGCAGAATAAACTAATGATTTGACGTACCTCTAATTTCAAATTTAGGTGCACGTTAAATGATGTCATAACAGCAGTGACGTCAGCCACGTGCCTATAATTCCAAATTAATCGGCACGCTCGCGTGCCCCTAGCCACAGCGTTCCAAAAATCATTCTCAGAAATAGTTTTTATATAGAGAATTTCGATAGTTTACAAAATTTCGTTACATGTTTAAATGACGATGCTCGAAGTATTTCTGAGTGGAAGGAACTAACACAAATCCCAAATTTAAAAAATCAGTTGTTATTCCTTCAGGAACACTTTGGAAATTTGCCTAAACTAATCACATATTTTGAAAATCGAATATCAAATTAAAAAATGGATTAACCACATTAGATGTGGCTATTAATAATTTCAAAAGTCTTCCAAGTGACTTCGATTGTGGCCTTCGACAAAAGTTAAATGCAGTTTTTAATATAAATCCAGATTTAATAACATTGCGGCAATTGTGTATGCTAAATACGCTGAAATAAAAGAATATTTTCAGTACGCACCTATAACTAGTTTCGATGTAGAAAGGACGTTTTCTATCTACAAGGATGTACTTAATTCAAAGAGAACAAGTCTTACAGAAGAGAATATGAACAAATAATAAGGTATTTTGTATTTTATAGATCACCAGCCACTTGTTATCCAATTATATAAATAAAATTAAAAGCTCTTTAAAAATACAACATTTCAATAGTGCGCCCATGGGCGATGAGTCATCGTCCGTACGTGTCCGCGCCCTAATTATAATTTTGGGAGGGTCGAATAACGTAAGAAACAAGATGATGCAAAATTTTTAAAATGATTACATACGCAAATGTACAATTCGCATCAATCTATTTACGACTTCTAATATTCAGAACAAGTATATACAGTCTGTCCCAAAAACATACCGACAAACTTTAAGAGGCGAATGGGGACATCAAAACAAACGTTTTTTGTTTAATGAACATATGTCCGCAAATGAGCCGTTTGTGTTGTAGAGCAATAACATGTTTTAATTTATATCCAAATAACTAAAGTAATTCTTGATTTACTTGGGCGCCTCTGTCTTTCGTTAAACATTTTTAATTACAACTATGGTTTTTGTTGGACAGCAGACACATTTCTTTCTCACAATAAACATTCCACATATGTCAATTTTGAGATCGTTGTAGTTATTTGTGACATTTAGTTGTCAACTTAACATTTACTTTGTTGGCTGTTAATTTAACATTTAATTAAAAGTGAATGCACGCACTTGGATTGGAAGAGGAGGTTCCAAGGCCTGGCCCGGGCGTTCTACTAATTTTAACCCCCTGAATTTTTTCGTTTGGGGTTATCTGAAATCTTTAGTTTACGAGACACCTATTCGTAATGAGGAAGATCTCCTAGCAAGAATAATGACGAGTTGTACACATGTAGAAGCTATTCCCGATTATTGCATAAAGTCCGCGAGTTAATGAACCGACGGTGCAATCTTTGTATTGAATCCAATGGCCGACATTTTCAACAATTTTTGTAAACTCTCATTTATTTGTCAATAAAACAAAGGCTAACATGAGCAAAACCTGATTTATTAATGTCCTCCTAAACTATTGTTTTGGAAATATATGTACTGTGGTGTATTGTTATATATTTATACATATGTATGTGTATGTATGTCATTACCAGTAAAACGAGTAGCAAAAGCTAGTATGTAAATTGACAAATAATGTACATGTTTATTTATACATAAATAAAGTCATCTATCTATCATTGTAAATTCTTGTCTTCATCTAATATAGGGCTGGACATTTATTACACAATCCATTACTTTTTATTGACATTTTACCTTACTTGTTCATCAGATTATCAGTCCATATCTAATTATATAAATTGCCTGAAGGAACAAGTCCAATAGTGCTTTCTTAGATTTTATTTGCGTATTGCACCATGAGTTTCTACCATATGATCGCATTGTTAATAAAACAAACTGGAAGTTATGCGTCAAAAAATACACCGCACTACTTGTCCGTGCATATTTGGCCAAAAGAACACCATTGTGATACTTCACATACATTGAAGAGACAGAATCGTCATACCTATTGTAACGTTTTCGGGTTCCAATAAACAACTCGTGCAATTATTTATTTAAAACAGTCTGTATATTTATGTACTTAAAATTATATAACAATATAAAAATATATAAACTAACGTATCACACTTAAACTACTATTAATAAATTAAAATTAACATTTGTATTTATTTACTACTAATATGTCCGTATTTATGTAACCCTTCTATTTATATAAGACGGCACTACTTATTTATTTCTTTGGCTACCACGCACTCGAGACTGAACCCCGCAATGAATCCCGTAATGAATGAATCCATCGGTGACCCAGTCGCCTCATATACACATGCATGAAATGTTCTCGAAAAGTACCAGTAAATTCGGCAATATACCAGTGGAAATCTGAACTCTTCCTTGCTTACGTCGTACATCTGTGAGATGACTCACTGCATTTACGATATTTATCGGTCGCGCCGAGATGATTTATAATGATGTGTAAATAAGAGCGTTTTTATACGTCGCCCGGTCTGCCTCCTTTTTTTGCGTGTGACAATTTCGTTTTTATCGCGCCGAGAGATCTGATTCTTTTATTTAATGTAAACTCATTTCGTTACATTGCCCCCTTCTTAAAAACTGCGTTTTGTCCCGAAACACACTATTCCATGTTCTTGTCGCTGGCGGATGACGAAATACACACCGGGACCCACGGGTGCACCCAGCCGTCTTGTGGAAATGGCAATCCACCGTCCCAGGCTGCACAACGGGCTGATTGGACCGACAGCCGCACACGACCATTTCCATACCAGCACGCCGAAACACCACCTCCAGCATGTTTCCTGCGATTTTCCACTCCAAACGGTCTAATCCGCAGCCCGTAAATCGACGAGGGATTCCCATAAGCTGGCTCTCGAGGTTTTCCGGCAATTTGTCACACATCCGCCACTTCACCGCTGTCACGTCCATGGTATGGGGCAATTGGTTGAAACACACCATCTCTGGCTCACTATGGGGTGTTAGTCTCATGCGATAAACGACGTCATCTATTTGCTCTAGTATTTCGTATGGTCCCTACCAGTATTGTTGGAGCTTTGGGGACAGTTATCGGCGACGTTGAGGATCATACAACCAAACAAGGTCCTCTCTCGGCTTGCACGTGGTAACGATTCTTCGTCCTGTCGCTGGCATCCTGAGTGTGATGGCGTACTCGCTCGTGGACATCCTTCAACCTTCGCCAGGATCCACTGACGCAGTCTTCTCCATTTGGGTTCTCCACAGCACACTTGAGTAGATCATCCTCTACCTTCAGAGAGTCCCATTGAGCCCAGTACGATTCCAGTCCCTGTGAACGAGCAGCCACTTCTTGACAAGCCGGTCCGCGACCAGTACCTTTCCAAACCATCAATGAACCAAGGTCTTCATCAGCTTCTTGACCGATCCGCAAATTGTCAGGATGCCACTGATCGTCAACCACGATTGTTCCGAATGTGTTGGCCGATTTTTCTTCTAGGCGGTTGCTATGCCTGCAGCCTCCTGGACGTGGTCTTCTTGCAACAGCATCAGCGTTTTGGTGTTGCACAGATGCAATTCGCGCTATTTATTTTGAGGCTCTACGATACTGGATCGACGATTGCCTCTTCTCATCGACCCGTTTCATTTTTCGCTGCTCCGCTATGGTTTTCTTGGGCTTCTTCGCGCATTTACCATGCGCATGGCCCATTTCCATCTTCATTTCCATTTCCATTTCCAATTCCAGCATCGGAGCGTTCTTCTCTTAGGTTGCACCTGATTCACCAATCGTCGGACTACCTGTTCCAGGTGTGCATGCCCATGCTTCATCTCAAGACGCTTGATTAATTGAGGGTAGTCCTGACACTCTTCTGGAAGTAAGGTCTGTAGAACATCACTGACCTGTCCTCTTAATGACACAATCAGGGCAGTAGCTTTCTTCGGGGACATCCACCCATTTGTTCTTGCAGCGGCTTCGAATTGTTTCCAGTACGTCATCCATGACGTCTTTCCATCGAAGGTGGGAGGTTTTACCTTTGCCTTCGCTGTTCGGGCAATCTCCAGGCTTCCGCTTGAGATGTCATGGGGACTGCAGTCGTTCATCGCTGGCAACTGAAGCTGAACCCCAAACTCGTCCCCCATTCCGAACACGCGCTCCTCAACTTTCTGTTCTACGGCTTCGATGACCTCAGAAAATTCCTGCCTCCCATTCGATGAATTCTTTTGAATGTCTTCCTTGAAAGTAGTCTCGAGTTGTTTTGAATTACTTGCAATTTCATTTCTTAAAGCTTTTGAATTATTTGCAATTTCATCTTTCAAAGCTTTTGAATTATTTGCAATTTCATCATTTAGAGTCTTGAAATGTTTTACACCATCTTTTATAGTCTTCATATCAGTCTCGAATTATTTTGCAACTGCATCTCTTAAAGTTTTAAAATTATTTGCAATTTCATTTTTAATTTCTTCCACTATTACGCTTAAATCAGGCTGTACTTGAAACAAATATTTCTCGGGATCCTCACCTTCATTTATTAAAAGGTCACGAAGCCAGTCCTGGAGAATTGTTTTTTTTCCAGACGCATCTGCGTCCCTTTCTTCCAATTCTGCCCTCAACTCGGAGACCTTTAATTCTTCCAAACGTTTGGTAGCCATTTATTTATTTATTTATTTATTTATTTATTTATTTATTTGCACTTATGTTTATCCCACACTGACACCAATTGTAACGTTTTCGGGTTCCAATAAACAACTCGTGCAATTATTTACTTAAAACAGTCTGTATATTTATGTACTTAAAATTATATAACAATATAAAAATATATAAACTAACGTATCACACTTTAACTACTATTAATAAATTTAAATTAACACTTGTATTTATTTACTACTAACATGTCCGTATTTATGTAACCCTTCTTTTTATATAAGACGGCACTACTTATTTATTTCTTTGGCTACCACGCACTCGAGACTGAACCCCGCAATGAATCCCGTAATGAATGAATCCATCGGTGACCCAGTCGCCTTATATACACATGCATGAAATGTTCTCGAAAAGTACCAGTAAATTCGGCAATATACCAGTGGAAATCTGGACTCTTCCTTGCTTACGTCGTACATCTGTGAGATGACTCACTGCATTTACGATATTTACCGGTCGCGCCGAGATGATTTATAATGATGTGTAAATAAGAGCGTTTTTATACGTCGCCCGGTCTGCCTCTTTTTTTTTTGCGTGTGACAATTTCGTTTTTATCGCGCCGAGAGATCTGATTCTTTTATTTAATGTAAACTCATTTCGTTACACTATAAATGAGTTCCTAAAGTGCTTCCAATATTGGAAAAGCTCTAGTGCTGGCGCATATATATTATAGCTAATTGGAGTTACTTTGAAGGGAACAAAATTAATATTGATTAATAAATAAAGATTTTTTTTAATAAAAACGAAAATTTTGTTACTTTTTGGACAAACCTCGCAAAGATATGCTCCAATTGAAACGTTGCTTATATATAATAGCACATTCAAGTAGTATTGACAAATATTTGAAGTTACAATCGCCCAAACAAAACTCACACACTTCAGTCAAGTTGACGCAGTTGGTACATTACTGTAAAATTAGTGGTAGGCATACAAATTTCGTGAAAAAATTATGAGATTCAATATTTGTACATATATCATAGTTTTAACGATCCGTTTCTATCTAACACTTGGCAGATAATATAATGAGTGGATATTATTTTGTTATGTTTATGCATTATGGCGTTACCCCTGATATTAATTTTGTTTTTCTTGTTTCAGTGTCTTGTTATAGATTGCTTTTATTATTCTGTGTCTCCCATGAAATACTTAGAATGTTTTGCATTTTTACTGCACAAGAAGTCGCTTTTAAACTTCTGTTTTTACTCAGAAAACGAAGAATTATTCATTTTATAACGCAATTACACGTGCTATAATTATAACTTCAATTTACGTTCTAGCACGCTAACTTGTGTTTACTGTCACGCAATGCGTAAGGACGAGTTTTGGCGAAAAGTTTGAGTAAACAACCGATATTCCCCCATCCTTCCGTGTTTTGCTAACAATATTTATGATAATTGGATTTTACCCGTGAGTGCATACGCTTCTTTGGGTTTTGACGATTTTAAAACGGTTAAAACATTCTCCAAGAAAGAAATTATTGATTTTTTTGCAAATCCCGGATTATCGTCAGTCATAATACAAGATTTCTAATATTTCGACTTTTATAGTACGCCTGTAAATAATGCGGCCAACTAGATATGAACCCTGGAAAACATCTTATTTTGGTTTCTCGATTCTATTATTTGTGTTTTTACTTTACCTTCGATTTTTCCTTCTTTTAAATTGAATTTTAAGAATCACAATTATATATCCAGTGGCGTCGGTAAGCGTCTTTCAGGGCGGGAGCAACAGGCGCTGCAACAGGGTCTCACTAACAGCAAATCAGTAACGAGTGTTTAAGAAGTTGTGCGTCGTTAACAACTAAATTAACTGAAAATCTAAAGAAATAAATATCGCTATAAACAAATAAAGTTGAACAATTGAATAATACATACTAAAAGCCATTCGACGAACCCGTTCTAACTCAAGCGATCAATACGAGGCAGAAATACGTCAAAATTAGAAAAATTATGTGCGCGGTGTTAGGCTACCGCTCTCGATTCCTATGCTATATTTCATGTCTTCAAAGCAAAGGCAAAACTTCGATAAAAAATATTTAAAAATATACCCACATGTAGTACATCACTCTGTATCGCCGCTTCCTTCCCTAAGGAAGACGTGTAGGGCGATAAATTTAACTAGGTTGTACGGGAAAATCCGGTGTTCAATATGGAGGTCGGTCTGCACAGCTGACAATGTCACCTTAAAGTTCACGTAAAAGTTCATATAAAATGTGGCTGGCAACGTCAGAATTGAGGGACAAAAATCCACCTGACCTTTGATTGACGTTGGCAGTCGCGCGAACATTCAGTCGCAGGTTATAAACTGTCAAAACCATCGATCTTCTTTAGTTCGCGATGACGCTTGTTGAGAAACACCAGAATGGTGTCAGTCGTGTAAGAAAACGTGTTATATCTACTCATAAATGATCCGAATTTACAACAGTAACTACTAAAAATATCAAAGTTGAACATTTATAATAATCTAGAGATGTGCTGTGGAATTCGAAAAATTATTGCGTAAGAATATTCACTTTCCTCGACCAGTTGTGAACTTTAAACGTCAAAATATGAATTAAAAGTACATACATATGACACGGAATATAGAATTAATTAACAGTAACAAGCAAATAGTTTATAATTCGAAATTAATCAAAATTCTGACGCTCTACACATCATCAAAATTACAGTAATATTTGTATGACACTTAGTGATGAAACTTAAGACAGACACGTTTTACATTCCATGGCGCAAACCTTTATCAATATATTTTTTGATCTCGCGGTATATTATGTTTCAAGTTTTATAAACGCCTACGCTCGTAATGAATGAAACGAGTTTATAAAACGAGTTTCTTCCTATACTGTTTCTACAACCACAAATAATGAACATAATACCAATTTACCTGTATGTTGTCGCACAATATCGGATTATTGTGACAAATTGATGGCAAGTGATTAAATTTCACATGATTTTCACATTTAAAAAACCTAGAGCTAACTTCAGCCCGTAATTAAAGTGCACGATGCCAACAGTTCAACTTTGCATCGGAAAATGAAGAAAACTTTTGGCACAACTACTTGAAACATTCTTCTTTCTTACATATGGTTTTAACGATTTGCTTGATTAAGCCAAATTTAATATGGAATGGAAGTAACAAAACTTCTTAACAAATAACCAAATCTTGGTACATATATTATGCTTTTTGTATTTCATATTTAAAAAATAATATATTTGTAAAGTATTACGTATATTCTTGAAGTGACGAACTGACTTTTGATTTCTTCTTTATTTATTCTTTATAGAGAAACTTACATAGTATAGATAGGTGAGACTCTTTTCGAAATACAACTAGCATGTCTCTATCATTTTTATGGTATATTATTCAAGAAAGTGTGCTATCCAATTACATTTGTATATGTTTATGTATATGCTCATAATTAAAACAAACAATAACGTCTAATATTATGGCATTTTGCTCTAATAATGTGTTTCTTAATATACATGTGTATATACAAATTAACGTACAATGAAATTTGTTTATATTCGAAGGCAATTGATTGATTTAATGCAGATATATCAGTATAACGCCGAATTCAAAGAGTCAGAAATACATTAAAATTCCGTTTGATGTTGCTTACATAAGAAAGTAACGATTTGTATAACTAAATAATAATAATAAGGCGATTCGAATAGAACTTTAAGTCTTTTGACTATGGTTAGTATAAGGAAGTATTGTGATGTTAAACATTTTCGACCTCGAGACATTTGCAGATGATTTTGAAATCAACTGATACCAAAAAACTGCTAAAATTCTCCCCCCCCTCTATCCCCCTCCATCTCTAGTCCCCCCCTACCTCTCTTTCTCTTTCTCTCTCTCTGTGTAAGCTTAATTTTCAATACTTTTTGTATAAAAAATTCAAAACTCGGAACAGAAGTAACACTTTTACTCTTATCGATTAGCAATTTTTTTGCAAATATCTCGCAAAGTATGCATCGTATGATTTATTGAGAGAATAGAAGTACTTCGAATTAAGGCCGGGAATTATCCAAATTTCAGTATTGAAATATTCATTTTGACACAATTATTCGAATGTCAAATTATATAAAAGTATTTTAATATTCAAATATTTGAATATAATAATCCAACACATTGACTAGTCATTATTGTTTCTGTTATTCTGTTGTCGCTATGCAAAAAATTGCAACAAAGCGAAAGCGAAAGAATTATATTAAAATCAAAGGAAATAATAAATAATCTTACGAGACAACTAACAAGAACTGAAGATATAAATCATGTTTTAAAGCAAACACACAAATAAAATTAATACAAAAATACACTACAAAATTTTGCTCTAAGAAAACACATTTTTCGGCTTCAAGCAAGAACGTTTCGCCGTTTCAATGTTACAGGCTTTTGGGAAAACCCTATCTGAGGGAGTCGAACTGGCGGGGAGGCAGAGGTATCGTTAGCATATTTTGATAGCTTTGTATATATTTTTTCATTGTTTTTGCGCCATTGTACCGGACACATGTTTTTTGGCATACAACATTCCAAAAAATATAGATCGACTTCAGTGGCACAATCTACTTATTCACTGGGAAATAGAATATCTAAAGCGCCTTTTTGGTTTTTCTTTCATGTTACTTTACAAGATGTGTTTCAGGTGCCTTTTTGACAAATTCTTTGAAAAACAGAGATTCAAAGAGTCTTTCCTTCTTTTCTAACATTGTATCTAGAGATGTACTAATGCTAAATATTTCAATTGGTGAAGCAACAGAAACATTACTAGAAAAATTTTTAATGAACATTGATCGAAATTCACGTTGCTAAACAGATTTAATTTCTTTTATCTCTTCTGGTTCATCCATGTCAATTTGAAATGAAATTCTCCATCAAAGATTGCAAAATGGGCATCGACATTGAAACCTTCTGTTGAGATTCTATAACAATAAAGTTGTAACCAACTCAAAGGGTTCCAATATTTTCAATGATCTACTGTTAAGATTCTAAACTTGGAGTCTATGGTTTAATACTAAATAAAAACACTAGAACACCTTTACCACACTAAAGTACAAAGAGCTAAATACGTATTTCGACAACTATGTTGTCATCTTCAGTAGCACTGATTAAAACCCGCGTTGTCTATACACTGTAGTGTAATAAAACAACACTGCTGCACTGCAGTGTTGTTCTGAAAACTATCAGGGCCGGCAGTTGCGTGGTCTTGAGCCTTTTAAGGGATTCGTAAACATTATTCGCAGAGAAAGAGATAACATTAAAAATGTCACAGGCATCATCACGATCCTTCCGAGTTAGGGAGTTTGAGTGCTACATTGGATGATGATTGAAAGTAGTCGGCAAATGTATTGGCAACGTCAAGAGAATTTGAGATGACATGGCCATAATACAGAAACTCCATCCTGCATATGTTTCTGAACATTTTAATTTAATTTAGATCTAAAAATCAATAATGTTAAACATCGATTATAGTGAGATTCCATTATTGCTCTTAATATAAACATACGTATCAATAGCAGCTGTGAAAAGCAAACTTGTAAATAAAATCATATAGTGTTTATTGTTTAAATATATTTTTTTTATATAAATATAAAAGTTATTAGAAAAGTCTTCTTAAGTTTTCTACGCATGTATAATATATGTCTGTCTATTATTATGATGTAGTGTGTGTAGATGTGCGAAAATTAGAAAAATATGCAGAGCTTTCAAGTATTTTGAAAGTTTATTTACACTTGGGGAACCATAGCTAGAACGGAAACTCGTGTGATTTGTACGTATTCATTTTTCTGGCGAAAGGCCAATTCTCTGAATTTTCATGAATGACGAAATTAATAGTGGTCTTGACGTGACGTATTATAACACAAATGTTATCAGAAATATATGAACTGTTTCCTTATTTTATTAGGCAAATATTTGTCATTTATATATGCACTTTTCTTTTCTTTTAGATAATAAAAATCCGCAAAACTAGACGTGTATGAATCATTAAATGTATATTGCAAAACAATCTCAAAATTACAATGTATTTAAAGGATTATAATTATTATAAATAACAGTAGCCAACAATTTTAATTTTTTTTTAATAACTATTGTAAAAATGGATGTACAGTTCTTACAGTCTTAAAGGTGGGTTTACATTAGTCAAATGAGTTGATTAAATCAGTTGAATTCAAGTGAATTGCATTCAATTACTTGTTTACACACTTGATCGACACGAATTCTATTCAGGTGATTTAAAATGGTGAAAATAGTAGTACGCGAAGCTGTTCTTCAGTTTTAATTTTAGCTAGTAAACAATTAGAAAAGATACCTAAGAAAAAACAACGGAGAAGGAGAATATGGGTTAGAGAGTGGATTACACGAAGGGAGGCCCAAGGAGCTTCAAATAACCTCATACGTGAACTTAGAGTAGAAGATTCAAAGAATTACAAAAATTTTCTGCGAATGACTGATCAACAGTTCGACGATTTACTAGCAAACTTTGAAGTCACAATTCATAAAGAAGATTGCGTGAAGCTAGCTAGAAATAACTCTACGCTATTTAGCATCAGGAGATTTATTTAAAAGTCTGGAATATCTTTAAAGAGTACCTAAGTACTTTACGATATTTTTTGGAAAAAACACACAAGTAACACAATAAATTATTGGAGAATAGTCCCCATCGCTTAAGAGAGAATGTAATATGTTGCCTCACTAGCTATACTATACTAAATTGCACTTGAGCCCTTCTCTAAGTAGAATCAGAAAGTACGAAAAAGAGCACTATAGGTCTGGGCAATATTTTTTGAGGCTTATGTAACACTTTTGCCTTTTAAAGTTTATAAATCTCTTTAGAGTAAATACTTAAATCCAAGTATTGGTGACCTAATCTGAACATTGGTCTTTGCCATGAAATTTACTTTTATTTAGGCCTATATTACATCTAAATTTCGGTAGCCTTTATAAATACTGAGATAGGTCCTTTCCCATTGGCTAGAGCAGAGTTAAATTAGTAAGATAGGGACAGCAACAAATCTTCAGTAAAATTGCGCTTAAGCCCTTTTTCGGCCAAGGCACAGATTTGTATTACATAATTTATTACAAGAGAAGGTGTTTAGAAATACATCTCAGACATATGATAAACATGTCTTTGGCACCAAAATATGACTATTTATTTTCCAATCACACTGATCAAGATTTAAGTCTGTGCCTGATAGCACACTCGACTCAGATATTGGTGAGCGGTTGCGTCAATAGGTGGAAGTGACGACGATTTCAGAGGAATATGAATACTCTTACTTGTTAATTTCGCGAATGACATGTATCGATGGTTGTCAGAAGGAAGCGTACTCCGTTCTGCATAATGGTCTCTATTGGATAAAATCGTAAATTATAATAGTAAATAGTAGAATTATAATTTAATAGTAATCTAACACCCCGAGATTTGGAATGTTCGATATATACATAACCTACAATTATAAACTGAAGTTTATAATTGTTTATCTTGTATATAAAAATTAAAAACACGATTCTATTGATAATTACATTTAACAAACTTTAACTCAACTACAACTCGCATATGTCAAGCAGATTTTTAGAGTAAACATATTGCAAAATTTTTAGCAGGCATACTTAAAATATCGTTCAAATACTCGTAATATAACAAAACTCAAAATACAGAATTATTTTCTTTTGCCAATAACGTAAATAACATGCAAATATTAAGCCGGCAAGTGCTCGTGTGATTTGACGTAGTCAGCCTATTTACAAACATTCCTATTGATTCACTTATAAACACTATTAGCAATATTATGATATTATAACAACTAACACGTGCATTCTCGAAAATGATTTTATTAATTACTGGAATGGGCATTTAGTGCTGCTTATTTCATCTATGATAATCAGCAATACCGTCAACATTTTTATTGACATAATTATATAAACACCTTATTCAAAAGATTGGAAGGTGATGTTTCATTATTTTCTGGGTTTTTATATCAGTGCGTGAGTGGTGTACTCTTGCCTTGCCTGGTGATGAAATAGATAACATACTTAATAGTTTTTAATACTACATATATTCAAATTCAATTGTGAAATAGAAAAAAAAATGGCAATTTAAGGCAAGACATTATCATCAAGCAGTGCTGGTATTGAAAATCTTCCAATTCAAATGGACTGCTAAATTTCAATTCTTCATTTCCAACAAAATACAAAACAAGCCTGATAACATCTTTGATAGGCATGGCTCAGAAAAGTTCAGTATTTACAGTATTTTTGCAAGACACTATTAAATCTCACAGACTAAAATTAAACGTTTATTTAATACTGCAAATTTAAAAATTGCGTTTTTTTAGACACTTTGTGCAATAGATTTTTAGAAAATCAAATACACCTATACCTAAAGAACAAAACCATCATATAGTTTTTGCACTCAAATGCACCAAACTTCACATTCGGCAAAATAAACAAAGATGCCGTGAAAGGGCTGCACAACACAGATCAGATGTAAAGGTAATGCTAAATAAATGTGCGCTAGCAACTCATATTTTCCACAATAAACCCAATCCATTTTAACGATGTCGTTATCTTGTTCATCGAAAATAATTAGGTACAACAAAAGAATTTCTTGTAGCCTTAGCTATATTTTTTTTCTAATAATATCGAAATAAAATATGTTGACAGCGTTTTGCTGATCTGCGGTGTATTGTTGGGGTAACATTTCTGTTGTGGTATATCTAAGTTATCCGTGTTTTGTTTTTCTATTGTGTGAAAATAAAATACTGCTGTAATGAATAGCAGAGGAAAGAGATTAGTGGCACTTTGCAGTGTTTCATCAAAACCAGAAGGTAATTGCAATTTATTAATAACGTAAATAAAACATAACCTAACTTTTAGTTTCGGTAGAAAAAGCAGTTCAAGATAAAATTCAAACCGGCATTGACGAAAATTTATTTAATAAACTTCAACCAAGACCAGGTAGGTAATGAAAATTTATAATTATTTATGCAAAACTAGCCATTTGGTTTTTGTTTACTTTTTTATAGGTTGTAGTTTTCGGACTAAAGTAGCATGTAACTTATTGTCTCAATCGGCGTCTAATGTTGACGAAAGAGGTTCCTCTTCAAAAGAATATGAACCACCAACAAACCGCGATTATGATGAGAGTAATTCAAGTGATAACGTGAATTCAAGTGAATTCAATTACGCTGCGGCTGCTGAGAGTCTAGTAAACAATCCTGAAGTTAAGGGTGTGTAGCAATGGGTTATTTATTTAGAAACCGTTATAAAAAAAGAAAAAACATGAAGACTTAGAAGAAAAGTATTAGAAAAGAAAAAAGATTGAAAGGGAAAGAGTACTTGGGATATCGAAATATTAAGCATAACATACATACATACATAAACTGAAGCATAAGTGCAGCAGCACAGTAAATGCAACCCACAGATTGGAATTTACACCGAATATCGTAACCTCTCGACAATAGATGATCAGAGGCAGTTTTTGCTAAATCACATTGAGCAAAAACCTAAAAAGAGGACAACAAGAAATCTTGAAAATTCAAGGAAAACGATTACTAACTATTATTCATATACTGTATATGGTGATAGAAAGGCCGTGTGCCGTGAATTTTTTATGGCGACACTAAATATTACGGACGCTTTTATACGCAGTTCGTTAAAAAACACACATCTACTGGAATATTAGCAAAAGACAAAAGAGGTAAACATGTTCCTTGTAATAAGTTGGTTCTAGAGAAAGATGCTTTCTTGCGAAATCACATTACCTCATTTCCTGCCGTGGAATCGCATTATTGCAGGAAAAAGAGTACAAGAAAGTACTTAGATTCCTCTTTGAATATTACAATTATACATAGAATGTATACAGATTTGTGCACGACAGAGAATCGCAAACCGGTATCCCGCGAGAAATACAGACTCGTTTTTAACGAATATAACTTGGGATTTTTTAAACCTAAAAAAGACCAATGCGAAAAATGTTTAGCCCAAAGAAGTAGGTCAGAAGAAGAACAAAAACAGTACGAAGTGGAATTAAATTTACGCCTGCAAAGGAAAGAATCTGGCCGTAAAAGTCGAGATGAAGACAAAGAGATGGCTCGGCAAGATCCTAATGTTCTGTCATTTAATTTTGATTTGCAAGCTGCTCTCTGTACCCCTAAGGGTAAAGCCGGGTAAATTTTCTTTTTACGCAAATTGTCAGTCTATAATTTGACTATGTATAACTTAGGCAATCAAGATGTGCAGTGCTATCTATGGAATGAAACACAGGGGAAACGGGTATCCAATGAAATATCATCTTGTATTTGTAACTACATTTTATCTTATCCAAACATAACGACAGTGCGTATGATGTTAGATGGCTGTTGAGGCCAACAAAAAAATTCCATTTTTGCTGGGATGTGCCTAACCTCGTAGTCAATCATCCAACTTTACAGTCAATTGATCACAAATTCTTTGAGACGGGGCATACCGAAATGGAATGTGATTCTATCCACTCGAAAATTGAACAGAATTCGAAGCATGTCCCAGTTTACACGCCTGAAGGATGGGTGCAAGTTATTCGAGACTCTCGACGAAATCCAGTCCCTTTTGGTGTTACCACTATGATTTTTGATGATTTTTACGATTTTAAAGAGTTTTCAGGAAATACTGTCCCATAGAGAAGCGTTTGTTGGTTACGTTACGAGAAGAATAGTCCAACAAAAATATTTTACAAGACAAACTTCCAAGATTAGGAGTTTATTGAAACAATGTTACTGAAACAAGCCAGAGGTCGACGTAAAAAGGAAAGCTCCTTGAAGAAAGCCTACAGTCAAGAACTGCCAATAGCGGAATTGAAGTTTAAAAACTTGCAAACTATGTGTATGGATATCACCATACCAAAGGTTTATCATGGTTTCTATGCTTCACTAAAAACGGATGAAAATGTAAAGGATCAACTTCCTCAACCTGACGCCCAAGAAGAAGAAACTGACTCAGATTAACCAATAATCTGTTTTCTCTATTATAAATTATCTTTATTTTGACTAAATATTCTTTGAATTGATTCGTTAACTTTGTGTTAAGCACCTTTATTGTACTATTTTTGGCAAATACCTGCAAAAAAGCCGTATAAATTATTGTGTGTTTTTGTTCGAACCTACACTATGAAGCTCAATCTCCAAAGCCAAAATCACGAATGTGCAATATTTTCTCTAAATTATTTTTTTTTCTAAAGAAAACAGTCTGATCAACCATATAAATAAACCCAATAAACGCCAAAATAAATTTCACCACGTTGAGTATGCATTTTACTTTCTTATACGTAGTATAAGGAAGTATTGTGATGATGAAAATTTTCGACCTCGAGATTTTTGCAAATGTCCACGTTTTGAGGTCCCCTGATACCAAAAAAGTGGTTTTCAAAAAATGTCTGTGTGACTGTGTGTCTCTCTGTGTGTGTGTCTGTGTGTCTGTCTGTCTGTGTGTGACCACGATAGCGGTCAAACCGCTGTATATATCAATTCCAAATTTTGTATTTACGAATATAATCTCCCTCTTGAGAACTGATTAGATTTTGAGCAAAATCGGCAGACCGGAAGTAGTAGTTTACTTCAGTGAAAAAATCGAAATTTGCAAATATTTCGTCAATTACTAAGTTTAAACAAATTTATAAAGAATTCATATGTACTTAGAATTAAGTTTGAAACAAATTGTCTTAAAAAAGTTTTTCGAAATTCCAACCGGAAGTAGGTCTTTTACTCTTATCGAAAATCAGTTTTTTGCGAATATCTCGCAAGTCATGCTTTTAAGACAAATACGTTACGAATATAAAAGTATTTAGAACATACTTTTAAATATATTTTGTATAAAAAAAATTTCAAAATTCAGACCGGAAGTACCACTTTTACTCTTATCGAATAGCGATTTTTTGCAAATATGTAGTAAATTATGCATTCTATATATATTTATGAAGAGTACAAAAGTATTTAGAGTTGGATTTGGAATATTTTTTGTATAAATGAAATTTCAAAATTCGGACCGGAAGTAACACTTTCATACGTATAAGAAAGTCGTGTGGTGGCCACACCTCATTTTTTGGTTAACAAATGAACTTTAAATTTCAATTTAAAGTAATAACTGAGGGCATAATGAACGTAATTACTCAAGGGGAGCATGTGGTTGGCGATGTTGACCGCGGTAGTAGGAAACGGAAAAGAAATAATCCGACAAAAAAACGTAAAAGTGAAGTCAGGTATGTTAAGCTATTAATTTTCTTGAGTCAGCTATTAATAATTTTGATTATAGGTTTGGAATTACAAAGAGAAAATCGACATACAGTGAGCTCAAAAAGGTTGGAATAAATTCATTTAAAATTCAACCTTTAATTTTTTTAAAAAACACTGGGACCCGTCAATTTTTATTTTTAAATGGGCATTTTTTAAACTAATTTTTGTTTATACAGGGTGACTCAAAAAAAAGATTTCATTTGACACTTCAATTTTTTTTAATTGAAACACCCATTTTTTATTTTATTTTCGGATTCTACGTAAAATTTTGATCACATTTCATGTATTATAACCTAAGTCTAAGTTAAGTTCTTTTCTAAAATAATCAATGTAATTTAAAAAAAAAATTATTCAATTCTAAATAATAAATGTCTCAATGATTCGTAATTAAATTGTGAAATATTAATTTAATAAATGTTGAAATTGGCCACCACCAACATCCTGGCAATATCCGAGGCGATCTTCGAATTCTTGCAAACCATTGTGCACTATTTGAGGTTCTATCAGTCTCATTTCTTGTCTTATTCGGGATTTAAGTTCGTCAATATTGTTCGGTCTGTTGATATACACTTTAGATTTTAGGTAGCCCCACAGATAATAGTCTAACGGGGTCAAATCAGGGGATCTGGCCGGCCATTCTATTGGGCCCCGTCGACCAATCCACCTTCCAGGAAAAACACTATCTAAATATTCACGCACCGGGCGAGTAAAATTGGCTGGTGCTCCATCCTGTGGATACCATAAGCTATCATTGGGAATGTCAGGATCTTCTGGATTTGGATACACTACAGCAAGCGCAGGTATCAAATCGAATTCTAGATATCTTTCTCCAGTCAAAGTGCCGTCAAAGAAGAAGGGACCCAAAATTCTGTTTCCAATAATCCCAGCGCAAACATTTACTTTTTGAGTGTATTGTGTGTGACACTCCATAATGCAATGCGGGTTTTCTGTAGCCCAATAACGGAAATTTTGCCTATTCACGGTTCCGTTTACACACACACACAATTCTTCGTGAAAATTGAGGATCATCAATACATCTCTCCATCATTATTTCACAAAATTGCATTCTTCTATCTGGATCGTCCTCATTTAGTTCATGAACTAACTGAACTTTATAAGGATGCCATTTATTTTTATGTAAATAGTTTAATACAGATCCTTGACTAATTTTGTTCTCGTCAGTAATAGCGCGACTAACTTTATGGTTGTTCTCTTCAACGGATAATAGCACATTCAACTTCACATCTTCTGAGGTAGTGGGCCGGCCTTTTACATAATTATCTCTCACATGCCCCAAATCCCTATATTTTTTTCAATTTTACTAATAGTTGATTGAGATATAGACGCTCTGTTTGGGTATTTATTGTTGAACAGTTCGGAAACTTCCAGTTGGGTACGCATCCTATCTCCATAGACAATCATCATTAGTATTTCTATGCGCTCCCTTTCATTTACTCGTGCCATTTTACAGTTAAAAAAACTACTTTTATTAGAACTTTTATACAAATGTTTAAATACTTTTGACAGGGAATGAACTTCAACGTCAATGTTAAATAACCTAGGTAACAGATAAAAATGGTATTAATGTTTAAATGTTTACAGTTTCAATAAATTTGATTATGTTTAACTCCTAATATGTACAGTTTAAATGAAAAGAAATAAGCAAACTTAACTTAGACTTAGGTTATAATACATGAAATGTAATTGAAATTTTACGTATATTTCGAAAATAAAATAAAAAATGGGTGTTTCCATTAAAAAAAAATGAAGTGTTACATGAAATCTTTTTCTTGAGTCACCCTGTATAAACAAAAATTAGTTTGAAAAATGCCCATCTAAAAATAAAAATTGACGGGTCCCAGTGTTTTTTAAAAAAATCAAAGGTTGAATTTTAAATGAATTTATTCCAACCTTTTTGAGCTCACTGTATAGCAAGGTTAAAGGGTATAAAAATCATTACGGAAGTGCCAAATCATGTCGGATTTATCTACCATCAGAATATAATATTACTCATTTATGGAAAATTTATAATGAGGGTGCAGTTGACAATTTAAAAGTAAATTATAAGTAATTCAGTAGAATTTTTCATAACCATTTTATTATTGCATTTGAAAGTTATGCCATCGACGTATGTGGGTTTTGTGTTAGAACCCAAACATTTATTATTAATTGCAAAGACAAAAATGAGATAGAGAAGCTAAAAACCAAACTACATGTGCAAAAGTTCAGAGCTAAACAATCTTTTAAGATAATGAAAGAGCAGTCTGCTAACGGTGTTTCATATTGTTTCGACCCTCAACAAGTGTAGGTGTTTTGAAAGTACTAATCCAAGATGCATTCTACGCCCAGCATCTACCTTTCTATTGCTTTAATGTTACTGATATCGATATAAAAAGCTAGTATTCTACACCTGGCTAGAGACTCAGGCAAAAATAGAATCTGCGGAAACAAGCTCTGGTCCACACAACCTTCTTAATAAGCAAGAATTTGAGCCACATGTCAAATAAGTAAAATTGTTCGCGGATAGTTGTGCTGGGCAAAACAAAAATGCACACTTGATGCACATGCTCATGCTTTGGCGGTACAACGATACACCAAAAACTATAAAATCCATCGTAGTAATATTTCCAGTACTTGGAGAAATCAAGGAATCAGTGCCGCCAAGAAAATTATTATTAAGAGATCAAACAATAAAAGCGATATTTTTCTGAACACCGAATTATAGTACAGAAATGACGACTCCTCCATCAAATTTTCTCGGTTATTTAAAAAAGGAAGAAACCTTACAGCAATAAAGCTACCTAATTTAGCACTCTACAATTCTACTAAACCAAAAAGAAACTTGAGAGTCTTTCGAAACTTCTGTTTGAAATGTCAGGACAAAATTAGACCGATGATCCTGCTGCCAATTCTGTCAGATCATCATGACCAAAATGGTCAAAATAATCAGACTGAAACAGAAGAAGAAGAAGACATACCATGCGACTGTAATAACCTACGAGGAAAGAATAGAACGGGAGAGATAATATACTGGTGGGGGAATAGGTATTATTTAGACGGAAGTTACCACTTTAAGGCAGGTCAGTTATGACAATATTGACCAATCATAATTCATAAAATGACTATTTTGAATAACTTGTCATATATCTGGTACGTTTGACTATGCGTTCAGTGGCGTAACGTACATATTCTAGGCATGTTTTTTTGTTATGTTTTCTTTAATACAGTTAGAATAAATGTTACTATATTAAAAAGAATAAAAGGATTGAAAAAATAATGCACTCACGATATTACTTTAATTATTATTGGACTGAAAACCTATTTTAAATGATTTTCGAGAATATACGAAGTGTACATATACCCTGTACAAAATATTTATGCACGCCTATGCATTGCGGCGGCCATATTGAGTTACCACTTTGGACAAATATTATTATAAAAGAGACTTTCTCCTGTTCTATTCTTTCCTCGTAGGTAATAACGTTGAAGAGAATTCAATTATTATTACAATAAAATGATAATGTTTTATTATCTTTTGTTAACATTCCCATTCCATCATTACCCCTAATTGAGTTTACTTTATATAGACAAACAAAATGCTATATGTCCCAGAATGACAAACAACTTGCAGTACGTCACACATATTTTTCCTTTTTTTTTTGGAAATTATCACAAATCAATTTTTATAATCTATGTTCGATGATTAAGGATGCGATTTTATTCATATATTTTTAAAAATTTACGTCTTTGCAAAATTAATGCCCCAAAATTGTAACAGTTCATCTCTATTTCTGAAAATTACAAATAATGGACACAATATATACAGAAAGTATATATTGTATAATTCGAACCCACGGTCTCCCGGGAGATCGTGGGTAAAATTTATCTAATTAAATAAGTAGAAAATCACAATTAGATTCTTCAACACTGAGAAAAACTAATTTTAAAATAATTTAAAATTTAGAATAGATGATATTACTATTAATATTATTAGATATACATCTTTAACTTTAGACAACAAACTTCTTTTTAAAGACCACTAAACATATTTTGTATAATCAATTAATTAAAGGTATATTATTGATAATCAATAGTAAAATTGCTTAAATTTTTCATAAATATTTATAAAATCTGTAGTATTTCACTAGCAACGTACTATAAACAAATGTATATGCAGGTATTTTCTATTTATATCAATTAACTACTTAGGATTTTAATTTAATGCGAATGTAAATAAATCCATCAATATTGCTTAGATATTGTAAAGTGGGATAATTGATACTACCCGCCACCCCGGCATCTATGAACGACACAAAAACAACAACAGCAAAAGTATGTCATATATAAAACACAATCGTTGTATAGCATGATTCAATAAAGTATCTTAAGTAATATTATACGGTGTTTAAATTAATTACGAGAAAAGTTAAACAAACATATCGTTACATGGTGTCAGAAAATAATAGGAGAACAAAATAAAATGACAGGCGATGAAAACGCAAGTATGTAGGATGCGTCTTCCGAAAAATTTGATAATCACAAATAGCCCCGACATGGCAAAAAAATTGTCAGAATGACAACAACAATTTAAATGATATACCACAGCCATACATATTGCTGTGGTGGCTGCTACACTGTTAAAAATGGCAAATTTCTTATTTGAAATGAAAATGTAACATTGCCACTCGTTGGGTACAGCAATATAAATTATGCTGTAGACTCAATAATTAGAATAAATGCTAGTAAATGACAAAATCATTATATTCTACCTATAAGCTTATTTCTTAACAGCATAGTATTTTGAAAGTTCTTATGAGTTCTTGCAGTGATTTTTGCTTCTTCTATTCTGGTATACCTGGTAATCAAAGATGTAAATCTCATGTAGAAATTATATTCATATTTTATGAGAAAGTCAATCCATAAATAACATTATTACATTGTATCTATATCCATTTTTGTATTACAAATAATGAGGAAAGAAAACATTTATACTCATTTTTGAGTTATAATGTTTGTGTAAAGCTTATATTAAATTAATGTTGGTTAAATAAAAAAATATTATGTTGTTCTTTTAGATAAAAGACAATTATTGATTCTTGATAATAAATTTATTAATACGAAGCTAATTTTATTTCACCAAAAGCATACATTTTCACATAGTGCCTTGGTGATCTAAAACTTTGCAACCCGAATGCTCTGAAACTGGCCTATACTAACCACTAGCTGAAAACATTCTCACGTAGTACATCTAGCGGCTTAGCACCTGCCCATCAAGAACATCCCCGTTTATTTCTTCTTATTTTTGTTTGAAATATTAAATTAAAACTACTATATAATCATTAATGATGCCTAATGATCTACTGAAAGCAAATATTCGCACATAATACTCTCAGCACATCCAGCACCATTAACCATCCTTTTATTACTTGAATAAATTAATCATTATTACTGAACAAGATAATATTCATCCAATTAACGTTTCACTAAAGCAAATATTTTCACATAGTACTTTCAGTACTTCTTGCACAATTAATTAATCCTAAATTGAATAATTTATTTCAAAACTTACTTTAATTCATCATATATTTAATCAAATTCAGCTTTATTAACATCCTCCATTTTAAACGTAGTAATAAAAAAATATTACTAAGTTTAGAGTACTTAGTTCTGATGGAATATAGAGTTACACCGATCAGTTCCAAATTACCATCGCCAGCGGAAATCCTATTCAATAGAAAAATAAAGACCCAAGTGCCAATTATAAACGAGCTATTAGAACTAAAGGATACGCAACAGTATGGAAATGTTTTAGTAAAAACCAAGAGACACAAAAGAAATACTACAAGCGACATACCAAGGATTTAAAGAAACTGAAGAAAGGAGAAAGAATTATAATAAGAACAGGCGAAAAGACATGGAAACCAGGAAGAGTAATAACTGAAGAAAAAGACAAACAGTGATCTTACAGAATACGTTATGATGATAATACTAAATAATTGAGAAGAAATAGAAAATTCATTAAAACATTTATAAACGAAGAATTTAATAAGAGAAATCATGACTTATTTGACGAGGTGTTAGAAGATTACATAAGCAGAATCAGAAACAATCGACCAACGAAGAAACGAATATGGTAACCAATGATTTGACTAAAAACAGTGAAAATGTCATTCAACCAGAATCAAATCAAAACGAATTACAGAATTATAAGCGTAATCGTAAACCACTAACCTATTTGAAAGATTATGTGTGTATGTAAGTAACAATAAAATTGGTAAGGAGTGCGGTGTTGTATATGCGTTTAGAGCAACATAATGTATTTGTTGTATTGCACCTGCGCGACATCTACCATCCCCACTTATAGCATTACACAAATGAGTAGTAGTTAAGACACCAGCTCTATAACATTGTGCATCAATGGCATTTTGAATTACCCAACATAACACTGTGCAGATCTTTTCCACTATTTGTTGAAGAGTGAAGAGTTGCTATCGAAAATCAATAATCTGAGAAATATGACTGAACTAATTGCTTGTTACCTATTATAGACTAACAGAATCTTTATCTTTAGTTTATTTTTATAGTAGTTTATTTTGCATATAATGTACCGTGTATTTCCAAATAAAAATATAATATCATTTTATTGAATTTTATCCTCCAGTGTAACTTTCGAGTCTGGTAATGCTAGCCATGTAGAAACACAATCGTTGTATAGCATCATTCTATAAAATATCTTAAGTAATATTATAAGGTGTTTAAATCAAATTACGAGTAACGTTAAGCAAAGAAAACGTTACAGTTATAATCTCCAAACTTAACAACAAAAAACAATATTTTGATATGGCTATGTCGACAACGTGTACATTGCTCGAAGTCGAAGTAGATAACTATATAAGTAAATCAGTAAAACACATCACCTAATAACAATAAAAAAATGGGAAAAATTTCCGCTTCACGCTAAGTTTATTACTTAGTATTAGATAAAACCCATAGGTGTTCTAAACGTGTTCATCACAAGTATACACCGGGTTAATCTGAAACAAACCAATTCAATCCGATTTAGTAGTAAGTTAAACATTGATCATTCTTACATAAATATTCAGATTAACACTTCTAAGTGGTCAATAGAAAGGTTAGTTTGTACAATATGCTAATTTTTTCATATTATCCTTATTCAAACACGTTTAAACCGATTGAACTTCTATAAACATATTTAATACTAGAAAAATACGTCTGTATATCCGTGCATTTAACAAATCTTTCTTTATTATTTATGTATACAAATCAATTATAGACCACCTATCTACATTTCATTAGTAGATAATGAAGTAATTTATTTATTTGCTTATGTGTTTAACATTTCTTTTATTTTCGGCAGTAGCTACCTATCTAAATATAACAAAGAAATAAATACAACGGAAAAATGCAGTAAATTATTTATTTATAGTTCTTTCATGATCCGATTGCATATTAGGTGTATCTTAAAACTTTGCAAATGTGAAAAGTATCTGTTATGTACAGTAAAAGAATCGATACCCAACTAGGACCGTATTAAAACAAAATTACATAATGCACATGTATTATATATTAATGTAAAAATTATGCATTTCTTTATATATTATATTTATTACGTTATCGTAAAAGATAACACACAGTTTTTTAAATTTAAATGTTGAAATTTTATTAATAACCAATTAATACAGGGCATTTAGAAATATACTAATATTCAATTATACATAAATACTATCCATTTGTATATTTGCATTTCGACCTTTCAAAACATACTTCCCACTATGCTCAGATACTTGCTCTTAATAAACTTAAGAGTTTTAATCTTTAGTCGGGTCGCTATATCGGTGAAAAAAGTAGACCTATGTTTTTAACATTCCTTTTATTTCTGATTGTAACTACATATATAAAATACAACGGAAAAAGTGCATTTGTTGAATACATTGTTTGTAAATGAACAGATATGCGTAAATTCCGCTGTAGAGCAACCGCAGACACGTGTTTTTGGCTCATGGGTCATCATCAGTAGGGTGAAGCCAAAAAAAAAAAATAAGGTCAAATAACCTTGGAGATAGCATACACGGAAGACCATCAGGTGACAGACCGCCATTTGAAGCTTCAATTAGAATATCCTCGGTTTTGGGGATAACAACCAACATCACCATGAAGAAGACACGGTCAACATACGTTCCATTTGAACCCTGGTAAGATAATCAAAAGAATTACCGCGGATACATAAGATAAAGAAAATAGAAAATATTCGGTAAATTCCGCTATAGAGCAACCGTAGACAATTGTTTTTAACTTATTGGTCTTCATCAGTACGGTGTGTGAAGGAATAAGGTGGGATAACCTTGGAGATGTGGGAATGCACGGAATTTACCCAATATTCTCTATTTCTTGTTTTATTTTATGTATCCGCGATAATTGCTCTTTTGATTATCTTTCCTGGGTTCGGATGACACGTAGGTTGAGAATGTATTCCTCGTGCCGATGTTGGTTGTTGTCCTCAATACCGAAGATCTTGTAACTGAAGCTACAAATAGAGGTCTATCACCTGATGGTTTCCCGTATACGCTTGCTTCTTTAAAATTATCCCATCTTATTCCTTGACTACACTGTACTGATGACAACCAATGAGTCAGACGTGTCTACGGTTGCTCTAACCTAAAATCTACTATACTTCGTTTCATTTTTATACATACTTTACACATCGTCCATTGAAAATATAGATAGGTAGTGGGTAGGTACCATTTTGAATTTTTGATGCGTTAATAGCGTTTATGATATTTTTTATTATTTTTTTTCCGATTTTAACAAAATTCATTTATTTGACTATAGAACTGGCATTTTGCACGCAACGTGGCTAAAGCCGCATTTTAAAGCGAGTTTGGCACTACTGCTCTAAGTCATTCTAAATATTGTTAAAATAACGGACAATTTCAAACGTATTTTCAAATTAATCATGAACATTTACACATAACCTACTTATTAAAGTAGTAATTGTGTTAAAGATAATATAATTTTGCATATTTCTATGATTTTATTACCGCATCGTTATATATATATATATATTTGTCGATCACTTTCATATTTCAGTTAATTTAAAACAAAATTTCGCTTTAGCCGTATGCCTAAGTAAACAAGCTAATTTCAGCAACGCCATTGACACAGATTACAGTAAATTATATTTTTCATGAAGTTATTATTTGTATATCTTTCTCGCGCAATTTATGATTAGTATATGTGAAAGTAAACAAACTAATTTTTCCTTTTCTACTGTTCCAGGGGAATCGCTCCTAATAATCGGAATATCCGCTGGGGTTTGCATAATAACCACATTATCTCTGTCAGCGATCAGTACAAATGGCGAAGTTAAAGGAGGTACGTAGAACAGTCATAGATTAAAAAACATTAACTAGTCTGAGTAAGTGTTTTTCCATCTCATCTTGATTTATTTGGATATTTTTAGTCAAATATAAATATTTAGATGGAAATGTGAGCAGTAAGACAGACGACTTTTAAAATTCAACCGTTTATCTGAAAGGTTTTATGGACGTTTCCTTTTAAAAAGGAAAGAAAATATACTGGAAGCTTACGTGTTAAGTATATATTCCGAAGTCTATGTATACCCGGCCTAATAATTCACACAATACATTCTAATAGTACGTATAACTAGAAACATGCATACATAAGTACAACAAAAATAACTTACAGCTAGCAAATTCTCAACATAAACTGTTTGTTCCTGGTAACAAACAAAATGTTAGAAAAATATTTTTTATTTCTTTATTGAATAATACATAGAAATGGATGCGTAGAATACGTCATCAGGAATATATCATAATGAAAAAAGCAAATCTATATGCACTTGTTAGACGTAGATGTAGCCGACAACTTTAATATTTTTTAATAGGCGAAGTACGGCTATGATGGCATCCTTTTTTATAAATATGCGTAACTATGTTCATTTAAACCGCAATAGATATTTAACCACGGCAAAATTCAAAGAATAGGAAGTAGTTTCATAAATAACCAATCTAAGCTATTTCAAAATAATATATTTCTATCAAATATATATTTTGATTTTATTGCCAAGTGTGCCATCATATAGCTATATAATGTAATGATGGCACACCATTTATGGTAATGATGGCATAGGTAGATACGTAGTAATTATTTACAATAGATAAAAAATTTAATGCAAGCAGTATTTTCATCATCAGAATCATCTTGAAATTGTGGTACATTTGGATTCAGATTTTTATAACTATCAACATCGAATTCAACCCTTTCCTTAATTTTTCTCGCGGACTTTATCAGTTCTTTTGCTTTTTGGTCTGCCTCCTTGAGTTTTAGTAGTTCAATATTGGGTGTTTTATTCAAACCATATGATCTTTTGCGTTTTCTCTGTTTCAGTATTGAATCCATTTGAGGGACTGGTGATAATTCTTGTATAAAATCAGTCGCATTTGAAGAAGTCACTGGAATCTTTATTGACGACACGCTACTTACTTCAACTACAGAAGATTCTGATAAGTTTTTCTGACCTAAGCAGAAATTCCCTATTGCATTCATACAACAAACTACTGTGAAATGCTGACCTCTTTCAGCAGCAGTTAATGAGCATACTTGATTCTTTCCTTTGCAGGCAAAAATTTTTTTAGAACGAGATTGGACAGTGGACAATCCAGATTAGTCCATATTAAAAATTTGTTCAGGCGTAAATTTGTATTCTTCAATTACTTTTGTCAAATTTTCAAAATATGCTTTGATATTTGGTCTATTGAATGCTTGAGCTCGTGCAAGAGAGGTTGCTTCAGGAATTCGGAGACTTATGGAAGGATTTCTCTTTAGAAAGCTACGAAGCCAGTTCCACCCAGCTAATTCTTTTGTGCTATTAAAGTTACGTTTTAGACTTAGCTTTTCAGCAAGTTGAAAAGCTAATTTTCTCACATCAGTACACGTTAATCCAAAGAACCTTAGTTCTAACATTTTTATATGGTCAACTATTTATTGTTCTCTTTCTTTATTAATTTAATCTACCTCCCAAAAATCCTACATCATTACCTTTTAGCACCTTACTATCCGAAACCCTTCGCCAAAGTGTTCTTGTTGGAACATTAAATATCTTCGAAGCGAGTTTCCATCTCATATGTTTCGAATTTATAGCATCTATGGCTTCTCCCATATTATCAGCTGACCATTGCTGGCTTTTGGAAGATTTTTCTTGCTTGTTATTCATGTCGTTTATGCTATAACAAAAAGAAAATTATAATTTTTATTAACGTTAAAACATTAATGTACTTATAAACAACATCTGCACATTGGTATGATGCCATCATACACATAGTAAACGTATGCCATCATGCCCGAAATGTAAGACACGTTTTTGTGGGAATGTGTGGCACGTGTATTGTAACGTACAAACTAACTACCGGCCTTAATTTGATGTTATAATGTACATTTATATTTCAATCAATACAATTTGTATGTTTCTACTAATTGAATAAAAGAAAACGTACTTTAGTAAAACCATAATAAAAATTCTACATACCTGCTAAGTTAAGTTTGGGATATTGTACCAGAAATACCCAAGTAATTTAGCTGTAAATACACAGATAAGACGCTACCACACTAATGTATTGATGACTGCCTACTTTGCAACCATGGCAATCGAGATATCATAGAAAATCGTCATGTGCCATAATAGCCACGGTGCCATCATAACCGTAGTTCCCTAACTGTTGTAAAAATGGGTGAACAGTTCTTACAGTCTTTAAATGAAGGCATAAATATAGTATTTAGAAAATTTGTTGCACAGATCGATAAATATAAAAATCTTGACATAACAAATACTTGAATGTTTAATTAGTATCAAGCATACAAAACACTTAACTAAACACAAAATAAAATTGCTGATATATAAAAGTTTTGCACAAATAGGGTTATATTTCCTCCTTTTATGTTGCCTGTTGCCTTCTCAAATCAGAAACCAGCAAAAATCTCCCATAATCACGGGATCCCACCTACCTTAATTGTTTCTCCATGTCTGCAATCTCTTCATGGAACCTTTCCCCCTGTTTATCACCCGTCTTTTCTAAATTAGCAGGAAAGAAATTCAAATGTGAATGCAAAAATGAACTTTGAGCAACATTCGACACGCTAAATGTTTATGGTTTCCTAGCAAATTAGCTCTTGGTAGTTTTCACTCTTTTGACTTCCCAGAAAATATTTGCAAACATTTTTTAACAGGTTCATGCTGTCAGCTCTAAATCATTCATGGTGTGTTCAAAATTTTCATCTTTGAACAGCTTCATAACTTGTAGACCAATAAACATTCCTTCGCACACTTTTGCATCAGATAGCTTTGGAATCTTATCCCTTAAGTATTAAAAACAGTTGCCTTCTTTTTCTAGTGCTTTAACGAACTATTTAATCATTCCTAATTGAATGTGTAGAGGGGGTAGAATCACAAAATTAGAATCCACTAGCGTCTCAAATTTTATATTAAATTCTCAGGAACAATGCTGCTTTGTGGCTGCCATTCTTTTATTTAGTAATGATGTTGAAGTGCAAAAAAAAACAACAATATTTGGTAAACTCTCCTTGCAGTCAAGTAATAAGGAAATAACCTTAAGATCACCACAGATTTGCCAAAGATGATTTGAATAGTGAATGAGATTTAATATAGTTGACATACTGCCTTACCTTTCTTTTGTGTTCGTAGAATGAACCATTGAAATTGATGGTTTCGAGTTACCATTATAAAGTAAAACGGCTTTGAGACTTGTTTTCGACGGGCCGACAAACCATCGCCATTCTGCAGTGTTATATTCAATACTAATTTCATACAAATTTGATTTACATCAGTACACTACCAGAAATTCCTTTCAACTTCGTAGAATGAATGAATTTTTTGTGGCGATTCTTCAATACAGAGATTGTTGTAGTGGAATGTAAAACATTTAATTTTTTTAATCGAAATCCCAAATTTTGTGATTTTTCTTTGGTTAAACCCAAATCCCATATCAAATCGTTCAGATCTGATTGAGTATGAGATGTGGTTCGTCAGAAGGAACATACGTCAGATCACTTAAAAATGACATATTCAAACGTTTATATCTTCCTCGTCCGTGGAATTTGCAGAAGAATTTGAATGCGTTGAAGTTGGAAGCTCACAATAAGTCCTTTTCAGCGGTTTGCTTACAGATGGAATGTCTGGATACATTACTTTGTGTTTATTTCTTTTTGAAAACCCTTCAATTTTTACAAGACACAAGTAACAGTCCGTGACGTGATCTGCTGGTTTACGGCAAATCATTGGTCTTTCTGACAGGACTTCAGAAGAATTCTTGTTTTGGTTCGACTGAGTTAATTTGACATAACACGAAATACAGCATATATGTGGTACCCCGTGTGTTTTCTTGATTTTTAATTTTGAGGTCAAAATATTGTTCGTAACATCTTGGAAATAATTCTTTTGCGATTTTGTAACATATAATTCACAAACGTAACAAAAACTGTCCGGAGAATTTGTATAGCCTTTTGCACGGTTTTCCATTCTTGAAAATCACATGCTGGACAATTTGTGGAAAACTGCTTCAAACTTTCTTAACTAAGTAAGTGTTCTATAAGAGATATACCGATGACATAACAACATGCATACTAAAAAATAAAGTAGACTACATTTGACAAAATAAATTAACTATAAAATAGTGTTAACTTCTTCGATATACAATTAGCACATGATGAAGGAGGTACAAATTTTACGAATTGATATAACAAGCCAACAGTCTCGTGCAGATATATACATTACAGTCAGTAAGGTTATGAATAACCTTGCTATAAGACCTTCTCACCCAAGATATAAAAGAGGCAATATTAACAAAATCAAAACTATATTAAAAGAAAACCACTACCCATCACAATTAGTAAACAAAAAATTAAAAACAAAATACATGTTATTTATAATCACTCACATAACAGAAATAAACTCATTAATGTTCAAAACAATTACATAAAAATAAAATACATCCTTCATCTTTCTGAAAGAATTCAACACACGTTAAAACCATATGGCTTCCAAGTGGCAAATAAACTTAATAACATCAACAACCACCTATTCTCCAAGCTCAAACCTAATATCGAACAAAGCAAACGCACGCATGTTATCTACGAAATACCATGGAAAAAGTGTGATGGCTGTTATATTGGCCAAACCAAACAATATCTACATAAAAGACAGCGAACACACAATTATTCTAAAACCGACGAAATCGATTTCGTTACCCATAAATTAGCAAAGGATCACCATTTTGATTTTGAGAATACTAATATAATTGGTATTGAATACAATACTCAAAAAAAGGGAAATAAAAAAATGGTTCTAATAAAACAAAACCAAAATAGTATTAACAGAAGCGGTATAATAAATCTTAATTAAGTGTACTACAATTTAATAATATAAAAGTAATTGAATTAATCTGTTATATATTGAACCCTCTCGTATGATAAATTAACAAATATCTGAAACATACGTATTTACATAAATCAGGAAAGAAAATTTCAAAAATAAATACCGCCAACACAAAAAAAAACACTTTCCTTTGACTGCAAAATAAACACACCTATGTTCGTGCTATATACATTTACATGTTAATGTAAAGTTTTAAATTTTAAAATTATGACAACTGTTATTATTTACACTCTAATATATTTTTTTTGTTAGTTTCCAAAATTTACCCGTTTCATAACATTCGTGTATCAAGAAAGTAAGATTAATTTCAATTTTTGTCTTTATTATGTTTAAATATTTAAACGGATCAAATATAACTAACAAAGATGTTCAAAATTGTTGCCTTCTTGATTGCTACATAACGTAATCGCCTTTTTAGTTTTCTTCCGCAAACATTTAACAATGCATTTCTACTAATTTTTTGAACACTTGCATACATTTTATTATAAAGGCCGCCCATATCTGTTATGGGTTCATTGTAAACTTCAGCTTTCAAGTAATACCACAAGAAAAAATCTAACGGGATTAAATCAGGTGAACGAGCCGGCCACCTAAAGACGCCATTAGGACCAATCCAACTACGTATAGTAACGTTTGATTAAAATTGTCAGTATGTTGGCATTATGTGCAGGTGCCCCGTCTTGATGTGACCACAGCTCTATTGGGTACATCTTCCAAAAGTAGTGGCAACTCATTTTGCAGGAATTGAAGTAGCGCACACCAGTAATGTTTTATAATAAAATGGGAGCCTGATATATCCGTTCAAAATTCCACACCAAACGTTAACACGAAAAACTGTTTTATTTCTTGTTTGCCTTATCTACCTTCTACCCAACAACGAGCATTATGCATAATTAAAGTA
The DNA here is from genome assembly GCA_963170755.1 of Amphimallon solstitiale. Classification (NCBI taxonomy): domain Eukaryota; kingdom Metazoa; phylum Arthropoda; class Insecta; order Coleoptera; family Scarabaeidae; genus Amphimallon; species Amphimallon solstitiale. The sequence continues at coordinate 75,275,507 of OY720682.1, read as the reverse complement.
CCATTGTTGTGAAAACGATATTCGTCACTCCACATGATCTGCTTTATGTAGTTATTGTTATTATATAACTGCCGTAATGATGTATGTTGATTATTATTAACTTTTTGTAGTACCGATGCCGTAATTCCATCATCTCTTACTCTGTTCTACCTTAATTCTTTTTGTTTTTGAAGTTACCTAATTTCTAAGATTTGCACACAGACTTAAAAATGTTTTGTGTTCTGGTAAAGGCCTGTTTGGAAAGCGTAGAGCATATAATCGCACTGCTTCAGATGCATTTCTACGGGATACTCCATAAATCAAAACCATATTCAGTTAGTCTTCATTTGTTTGTAAAACGATATTTATAATACAATCTCAACGCAAAGTGAGTAAATGTTTGAATGAAGCTAATTATAAAGGCAATTAGTAATCAAACAAATGTCACTAATGTCAAAATATTTCCTAAATTATCAAAACAAGCATACATACATATAACTCAGACATGAATGCCTTTCTGCCTACATACCTATGGGTGCCTCTGAAGTAGAATTTATAAAAAGGAACTAACTATAAAATTTAAATTGTGAAGTAACTATAATAGCAAGAATTGTGAATATTATTATGTTTACTGCTATTTTTTTCTACAAATTAAATATTTAAACGAAATAAAGACAAAAATTGAAATTACTTTTACTTTCTTTAAACACGAATATCTATGAAACCGTTATATTTTGGAAATTAACACAAATGATAAAATTTACATTCATTTTAATACTCTTTCAAATAAAAAACAAATGAAGATTATGACGATCAAAAAAATTCTTTTCATCGCAGCGCCATCATTCACATAATAAAACGCAATTGTGAGAGCAATTCTTCAGTAACTGCTATTTACAAAATTCAAATATCTTTTTTATCCGTTTCCGAGATATTTGATCTGGGAGTTTTAAGAGGTACAACCTGTATACAGGCTGTTATTACAAGCTTAAATGTAAGAACCCAAACGCTGCAGATGAACGGATTGTTAATTTTGTTGTTTCCGATTTTTTATTTGTATTAAATAATCCATTGGAAAAGGACTATAACGCTCGAAACATTTATGATAAATAAATTCAATATGAGATTCTAAAAACTTCTTTCTATTTAGACCTGTAAGTCACCCAATAAGAAAAAACCACAAACAATGCAGTAAATAGGTCACAATAGAAAATAATTCAAATATATTTATACACAAGGTTAGTCAAAAGTATGGAATGGGCGGTTTATTTCCGTAAATATAAACTTTATAACAAAATGTCTTTAATATAAATTTGTTTACTAATTATTCTCCATTTCATAGCCTGCTCCTTCTTTTTCTTGAAATTATCTGATATTTCTTTCATACACTTGAATAAGAAAATTTCAGATAAAATGTTTATAATACTTTATTTACACTACTAATAATAAAATCAAAGTAAATGTTCAAACTGAAGACCCCCTGCAGCTTAACAATATCCTAATCTAGTACAGAAATTACACAACAATTTTGCAGTGAGTTTGGATTTATATTTTCAAATTCAAGCCTAATTCTGGTTTTCAGTACTTACAAATTTTGTGGTGTCTATTTATAAATTTTGTTTTTTAAATGTCCCCAGAGGAAAAAATCTAGGAGACTCAAATCATGCGACCTAGCAGGCCATTTAATAGATCCTCGACATCCAATCCAACGGGCGGGAAAGATGTTATTTAGAAACAGGCAAACATCAATTCCATAATGTGGTGGAGCGCCGTCTTGCTGAAACTAAACACTGCGATTTGGCATTCCTTGTTGATCTTCATCTGAAAATAAATTTACAATGTCAGGTACAATGTGATCACACAATAGGTTTAGGTATTTATCTGCTGTCAAATTTCCATCTAAAAAGTATGTACCTATTGTGTGGTGCCCAATAATACCAACCCAGATATTGAGTTTTTGTGGATGATGTGTATGGTGTTCCATCATCCAATGAGGATTTTCACTGCACTAGTAGCGACGGTTGTGCCTGTTTACAAACCCATTTAGACAAAAAATGACTTTATCAAAAAATAAAATGTTGTTTATACAATTAGGATTAGTATTGGTCATCATTATTGCACAAAACTGCAATCTTCTGTCAAGGTCGTCTTTGTTTAGCTCATAGAGAAGTGTATCTTGTAGGGTTTGTGTTATTTCTTTTTTAATATTCGAACAACCGACGATTGACTAATATCATTATTATTCATTATCCAAAGCCAGTTGCGTGGTTGATGTAATTGGATTATCCATCACATTAAGTACAACATTGAGAGCTCGATCTTCATTTGTGCCTGATTTTGGACGTTCAGACCTTGGGATATCTCTTACATTTCCAGTTTCTCTAAAACTTCTAACCAATTTAGACATTGTGGATTGTACAATAGGATTTCTCTCCGGATGAACGTTATTGAATAAATTACAAACATCTTCTTGTGAACGTTTTTGATCACCATAACCTACCATCATTAGTATCTCTATTCTTTCAGTTTCACTGACTTTCACCATGTTTACAAATGAAAAACTATTCTTATTAAATTAGCTTGTCCACTTATTTAAAGGTACTTCACAATGACATGATTAATAACTTGCGAAGCAGATGCCACTATCATTTTTTGTTGAATAATACTCAAATGAATAAAAAGGAGTATTATTCAGAAGAAAAAGAGGAATAAAAATCAGCAAAAAACTGCTTGCTTGCCATTAACAAAAAAAAAACGTTACTATGGAAATGGGTTTATATATAAAAACGAGGAGTAGCTAAGAAATGGAGAATAATTAGTAAAAAAAAAACGTCATTACAAACAATTTGTTATAAAGTTTATATTTACGGAAATAAACCGCCCATTCCATACTTTTGACTAACCTTGTATAGATATATATGTATAGAAGTTTTCTCTAATGTCGATATATGGTAAAGTAAAGTTAATTAAGCGGAAAAAGACGTTTTAGAAGATAATATAAGCTTATTCTATATGAAAGACAGTATAATCGATTACGGAAATGTTTTTCTCGTCCAAGAATCGTTAAATTTAGCGCACATACCCCATTAAATCGGCAAACAACGCCCAGCTGCTAAATAACAACGTAATTCGTCGCCAGAACATGTTTAAACCCAATATATTTACGTGCATGTTTCATTTTATTTGATATGTAGCCATAAACGTGAAATAAATTCTAATAAGTATTGCAATAAATATATCACCTTCATTCAAACCGAAATCATACCGAAAACTAATTGAAATTAATTTATGAAGTTACATAATGTGTATGGTTTTCACGGAATAATTAAATGAACCACGTTTTGGTGCTTGAACGTAATTTCAAAATAATTTCCTACTTTATAGAATCTATCGAATAGAATAATACATATACAAGTATACAAAAAATCACTCGGCATGAGGAACAAAAACCATAAATGCAACTTACAAACACAAAAATCATGAGGATATTTATGAATGTTGACAATTATCAGAGTTACTTAGGATTTAGTTACACAATTTTATTCAATTTTCTGCAGTTCAGTCATTCCTGCTTGATACCGCGTGATCAAAATTGATTATTATTTCCGCTTCTTTAGTTTCACTATAAGTGTGCCACTCTATCTAATTGGAGGTTTATATGACATTGGTGTTTTAATTTTCAAGAAAACAATTCAAATGTAATTCGTCTCTATATATCTATCAATATTATATATAAAAATGCGAATTTTGATTTCATAATTACGTTTATGTCTGTAGAAGAGGAAGTTTTTAAACCATAAATATAAACAAACTTGGTATTGGCCAGGAAATGTAGGCATATAATATACGTTTAAATGTATGCCCAGACAATAGCTTAAAATGTTTGTAGACAAAATGCCCAGTAAACACGCTAGCATTAGGTTTTGCCAAGAACTTTGTAAGGAATTTTTGCCAACGTATTTTTCATAACAAAAATTATTTTAAAACATTTAGTAAGCGATTATAATAATTTTGAATTCATATCCTTTCATCAGGAGTCTCATCATCTGGAGCTTCCTATAAAAAATTGTTGTGCTCCTCTCGCGTGAATGTTTTGGATTACTTTGGTCTGTAACCTGCATTCTGGCGCTTCAAAAACGCAATCAATTTCAACATTGAATATTTAGACCAGATGAATAATGATTTTAGAACCTTTGACATTAGATGTAAAATACGCAACTAATGTAGTTTTTTTTACCCCTTTCACTTTTGCTTGGCTGTACCATTGCTATGTTTTCAAGTACTTTGCCTGCAACTTTTCAGGTAACAAATTCATGGTTACCGCAGTGGTCTCTTGTGTGGTATCTAGGGGAATATTTTTTGATTATCTGAATCGTCTTCATCTGTATCTTGATAATTTCCAAGATTTACACAATGCTTCTGTTTGCATTATTATCACAAATAAAATTAAATTTTTAGAATGTAGTATCTAAACAAATTTTATGTGCACCCATAAAAAATGGATAAACTAGTCAATACTATTAATGATGGTATACCAACGCTACAGGTACATATGCATCTAAAGATATACAAATATAATTGTATTATTTTCTGAAGTGATACGAACATCTCTTTAAAAACAAAAAGCGGTCAATATCCTCATCTTTTTGGTATATCTATACTGTTAATTTCAATATACGTAACCATTTGCATATTCTTAAGAACATAATAGTAGTAGGTCATTAGCGTGGTAGTAGATTTCTAGGAAATTAACTCTTAATCATATTAAATAAGTGCCCGTGCAATACTGCAATAAACTTTATGGGTCCTTTCCTTGGCCGTAATTAAAGGATAACCATTGGCGCAATCTGACCCTGTCCCATTCTATATAGTCTATTTCAAAAAATGTATGTATAGAATTTTGTGAAGGAATTAGAAAGGTCCATACATATCTAGTAATAAACAATATAGGTTTTTTCCTTATTTAATTTTGTAAAATTACCGGTTTTCGGACCGGAAGTAATAACTTTTTCTTTTGCAAGCATCTAGCAAATTTTGCATTCTATTCAGATTTATTAAAAAAGCAAAGGCATTTAGAGGTACACTTGAAATACCTAATGTTTGTATAAAACAAATTTCAAAATTCGAATCAGTAAAGCAGCTTTTCGCTTTTTAGGTTAATTTTCGTGTTAAAAAAACTTTGGAACAACTTTTATATACACATTTCGGAATGCACATTAGAAAGTTGTGTGGTGTCCTCACTTCCTTTTAATAACTTTCTTATACGTAGTATAAGGAAGTATTGTGATGGCAAACATTTTCGACCACTAGATTTTTGCAGGTGTTCACATTTTGAAGTGCCTTAATACCGAAAAAGGGTTTTTCTCAAAAGTGTGCGCGTGTGTGTGACCATGGTAGCAGCTACACGACTGCAGCTATCATTACCAAACTTTATATTTACGAGTATAATCTCCTTCGTGAGATCGGATTAGATTTTCAGTAAAATCGGTAGACCGGAAGTATTAGTTTACTTCAATGAAAAAATCAAGTTTTACCGATATTTTGTCAATTCCTAAGTGTGAACAAATTTATAAAGAATTCAAATCTACTCAAAATATAAATTCCAGGAAAAGTTGGTCTTTTTCTCTTATCGAAAAATAATTCTGTGTGAATATATCGCAAATTATGCTTTCTAAACAGATATATTAACAGAATGAAAGTAATTAGAGCTTGATTTTGAATTATTTTTGTATAAAAAAAATCCAAAATTCGAACCGATAACAGCACTGTTATTCTTATCTAATATCTCGCAAAAGATGCATTCTATATACATTTATCAGAATACAAAAATATTTAGAAAGCGATTTGAATAAATTTTCGTATATTAAGAAAATCCAAATTCGGACTGAAAGTAACACTTTTACCCATACCGCAGTTTTTTGCAAATATCTCGCAAATTATGTATTCTATACTATAAAAGTATTTAAGGAAGAATTTTGGAGAGATTTCTCATTAAAAGAAAATTAAAATTCCGCCCAGCAGTAACAGCTTCTTCACAAGTTTATTAAAAGATAAAAGTATGAGAATTTTAATTTTAAACAACTTTTACATAAAAAATTCGGAATACACAGACGTATAATAAAGTCGTATGGTGTTCAACCCTCATTTTTAACCCTTGTTTACACTGCAAGTTTCAATAATGTGTTAAGATCGTTTGTGCTTGTGAGTTAACCAATCATACAAATCTCTATATAAATATTAAATTCTGAATATTTTCATGCAATAATATGAGAAATATTAAAAAATAACAGTAATAAATATGTTCCAGATTTTTTAATGCTATTTATTACTGTAACAATGACTAAACGTACTTTGTGTAATTGAATCCATGTAAATATTTCAAGTTAGCACAATGACACTAATTAACACATATATTTTCTAATACAATTTCTGATAAAATTAAAGTATACCTTTAATATCCTACATTTGTTTACTAGACAAATCAATAGACGGCTATCGAACGAGTGCACTTGAAATTGCCAGAATAAAGACTGTATTTCCAGTATGTGTGGGAAGGATATTCGAGTCTGAATTTGTTTGGAGATATACGTCAATCGTCGATGTTGTTGAACAATTCTTCTCTGCCTCTTAATAGATACATACAGACATATTGCTGTGACCTTCACATTAAATAAAAATAATAATGTTAAGAATTAGTTGTGTTGTTGAAAAATAACATTAATTTTATCTTTAAAACGTTTATTTTAAGATTTAGGCGGTTACTCAAAACAAGTTACAAAAGTAAAATAGGTTGCCAACATTCAAGGAGCAATGCTATTCCAAAAATGTATACTTTAAAATATATATATATCCCCTAACGATTCCTTTTAATTATATATATATATATATATATATATATATATATATATATATATATATATATATAACGTTGAATGGGTACTAAAATTAGGCATAAAACAAACACAAAATAAATCAATGCATTGTATATTTTGTAGAAAAGACAATCATGAGATATGGAACAATAAAGAGAGTAAATCATTTAAATGCTCTTAAATTATATCATCAAGGCCATATTAGGTATGTTCGAGACGAGAACACAATTTTAAATGAATAAATGTAAATTCAGACAGGCATAATGGTGCCAATTTTTAGGTAATATTTTGTAATAGTAACACTTAAGATATAGTAGTTAAGATATGTTAGCTTTTGCAAAAAAGTCAATTTTTTCAAATGGAACAACCTGTATATTATTTAATTTTTGAATTTCTTATTAAATTTCACATAAAAAACATGTCAGACGTTAATACTATAAAAGTGACTATTACTGAGCTATTGTCTCTTTTTGATATAATTTTGTCAGTACTATGAGATATTAATTAAACCACAAAACTGACAAAATTATATTAAAAAGAGACAATAGCTCAGTAATAGTGACTTTTAAAGTATTAACGTCTTAGATGTTTTTGATGTGAAATTTAATAAGAAATTCAAAAATGAAATAATATACAGGGTGTTCCATTTGAAAAAATTGACTTTTTTGCTAAAACTAACAAAAGCATTTCAAAAAACGACAATAACTCTGTAATAGTCACTTTTACTGTATTAACGTCTTACATGTTTCTAACACGAAATTTAATAAACAATTTTAAAATGTACAGGGTGTCCCATATAAAAAAATTGACTTTAATACAAAAATGTGTCATCTAATTTTAATCCAGTTTCCTGCACATGCAGATAGTAACTGTAAAAAAATAAAACATGCTTCTATTAAGACCTCTTATTGTAAACAATATTGCAAAAAATTATGTCCATCTAATACGTCGTTTTCGAGAAATATAATTTTATACAAACAGCATATTTTTCAGAAAAATGGGAATAAGTCAAAAACTTTACACTTTAGGCCTATACTATCTTATAACTTTTTGACTAAAAATTATACGAGGAATTCAAAAATGTAATAATATATAGGGTGTTCCATTTAAAAAACTATAACTATGGTCAGCCACCAAGTTATGGAACACTCTGTATAATACAAAATATTTTTAAAATGTGCCCCTAAAGAACAGCTACCACAAGAAAAAAACGGCTTCAAAATATCTTTACTTGTAAAGGCACAATCGGCCTTACCCGCGTTGTTGACTCACCCTGTATATAGGGATCATTCTTTGGTATTTTTCTCTCGGTTGTGCATCCGGACCATAAGTCTTAAGCTTAAGTTTATCAAGCAGGAATCGATTTTATACTTCTCCTCATGACCATTAAGATTGTAATCTCATCTAATATTTGTTGTTTCAAACCCAACTAGAAAATCCAAATGGTATAAACATTAAAGATTGGCAATTTTCTCTCGTATGCAACAACATTTTACATTACGGAAAACACTGTAATGAGTAAAAATTACCAAAAATAAGTCACTAAAAGATGATTACAAAGAAAAAAAAACCATCATATTAAAATATCTATCCACTAAGCTCAGCGAGCTCAATAGGGGCATAATTAATTCGATTCGGTAAAGAATAATTTAGTAATAAATATTGGTTCAGTGCAATAAATTTTCGATATGAATAAAGAAAAATCTTTAATATTTACAGATTAGCTCATATAAATCTAGTATAAATCATTTTTGAATTTTTGTTTTTTTTTTGTAATCCATTTTTGTAATGTCAAAATGATATGTGTAACTTTTTGATATACAAAATGCCAAGACAACTGACTCCGCTAGACAAAGTACAAATTTTGTTAAAATTGAAAAATCGCACAATTAAACAAGTCGCAGAAGAATTAATTGCATTTGAACAAATCTACAGTACTACAAGTTAAAAGAACTGTTCTTATAAGAATATCAACTGATGTAGAAGATTACAATTTGTTTTAATGTTTGAGGGAAAATTCGTTTGCAAGTACAAGAACAGCTATTATTGAAACAAATTTTCCTGATTCTCGGCAAACTGCAATACGGGGACTCAAACAAAAGTTAATTAAGTTATATTTACATATATACATTTATACGCAAAGCATATATGCATATATGCATGTGTTGGGAACACACATACATCTAGTATCATTACCGACAATCAACGCACAGACACCGTGTTTCGGCCTTTAAGGCCTCGTCAGTGTATGTGCGACTGCCGGTAATGATTTTTAAACGGGATCGCGACTTATGTCGGTTTACGTGGCAAATGCCGGAAGAATATCACAGCGACATCTGCCACCCAAAAGCGACACCGAAAGCGATGGTTTCTAGTTGCATTCGCATATAGCGATCGTAGTTTCCTATGATGAAAAAAAGCGACTAATGATACGTTACGTGTATAAAGATCCCAAAGCGCCTGGTCTGAAGAGCGATACTTAAATAATAGTTGTAGGAAAGGAAGTTTTCAGTTAACGTATGGGATTGAATCTGTTATCATAACACCGGAATATGTTGGAGGCTTGATGAAAGATTTAATGCAGTAAATTATATAAACGTCTAAGAAAATGTGATCCTGCCGTCCGTACAACAGATATATCTACCATCAGCACGGATTGGTTCAAAAATTGCAGAAATCAACTACTTGATTCACAATGTTCGCCGGATTGGCATATACCTAGTTTCTGACATATTTGTCTGGTGGCAAGATGGATTGCAAAAGTGATGATGAGTGAACAAAAAGCCAATCGAGTGACAATTTGTCAGCAGTGGAAAAGGCAACTGCAATATAATCCACAATTTTTAAACAATATGATTACATGCGACGAGAGTTACTTTTATTATTACGACCCTGAATTAAATTCTCAAAGTATGCAATGGAACACAAAGGTAGTCCAAAGCGTAAAATGTGAAAAGCACCGGTAAAGTAGTCACTTATTTTTTTTTTTTTTGATAAATAGGACGTTTTTTATGACCACACATTTTACCTAAAGAATATATAGAACTGGAACGTACTATTTAATGTACTTCGAGGAACTTTAAAGGGAAAAGTATAGAAAAAACGGCCCCTTTATCAAGACATTGGTTGGATGCTGCATCACGACAATGCTTCTGCCCACAGATCAGCGATTTGTCAGCGAACACTTGAGAATTGTGGGTGGAAATTATGGTTTATCCTCCCAACTCGCCTAACTTGCTCCACATGACTTCCTTTTGTTTCCTGAAGTCAAAAAAGAATTGGGAGGTCGAAAATTTAAGTCGAATTTGAGCTCAAAAACGCGATGATGGGTATACTAGATTCTCAAAAAATGTTTTCTCAAATATTACAAGCAGACAAAGCGATAAGGCAAGTGTATTGCATAGAATGTAGAGTACTTTGCAGGATAGTATTGTCGATTATGACGGTATTTTTATTTTTTAGCATAACCTAAATAATAACAATAACAATAAATTTTATTACCACTTTTGTAAGTCAACGGAGAAAAGGTAAATATATAGTAACAGTCAAAATACAAATTATAAGATTAAGCTAAGCTACAAATTAAACTATACGTAAGTAATCTTGCTTAGAATATGTCACCAAATTACATAAGAATTAATATATTTAACTGAGAAAAACTGTACATAGATAATCTGCAGAGTTGAAAACAGAATCATTATCATAATTAAGGTATAATTATTTATTACAGCATAAATACAAGATAATATTATTAATAGTATGTAATTACATAAAACTGAATTAAAGAAAGATTACCGAAAGAACTTAAAATACATATACGGAATTAACATTAAATATCAAGGGTATTGTAATATAAATATAATTTAATACATATCACTACTTAAATAGATTTAAACACCAATTTAATAGCGACTCTGAAAGAAATAAAGAGTATCAGCTGATTTGTTACTGTAATTTAAATAATTTATATTTAATGAATATAAAAGGTTATTTATGCGAATTAAGAGTTTCTAATTTTTACCAGGTCAATATAAACTTTTTGTACCCTAATATTAATCGTTCCGCCTTGTTTGGTTTTTGTCTTTTCAATGAAAGTGAATAAGTAAAAGGCTAAAATCAGTAAAAAAAAGTAACTGATGTATATTTTCCAGTAAAAAAATAGTTTGACAAAAACGAACTCTCTATAAATAAGGTAACAGAAATAAACACTAAATCTCTCATAATCATATGAATAAAAAAATAACATTATTTTCTGTTAAACAAATAAATCCACAAGAAGCAGAAACTAATTCTTGAGGAAAATAATGATAACAACAATAACCAGATATCTAAATCTGTCATAGTAATTGTAAATTAAAAAAATTCACTACCTAATCTTCAGTCTTTTAAAGTATTTATTGTCGGCAATAATTGTAGGAGATATCTTGATTTTTAACATCTTCATATGACTGTCCTAAAAGCATAGTGCCATTTAAATGAAACCAGCTTCGGCAAAATTTTTGTCACCTACTTCTTCGGCATCTCTGTACAATTCTTTTTCGCACTTTTGCTTCGCTTCTACTACTTGTACTTTTGGTTCTTGGATTCTTTTTTTTGGCTAGAACCTTTTTTTCTTCGATATTGTGTTCTTTTTGGTGTCAGATTAATTTCTGTTCCATTTTTTTCTTATTTTTCCTTTCTCCTCTTTCTCTGTCAATATAATTTCTCCATGCTTTGGCAGATTTGGGGCTCGTGGATGGTCCCGACTTGGATTTCTAAGATTGTTCTAGAACTTGAGGTACTTTAAATGCTTCATAAATATATCTACAGAGACTCGACTTGATCTAAATTTACCCTCATCTAATTTTTATTGCCCACTCTTTCTTTATCCGGCTTTTCTTCATCTAATTGTTTGTTTTCCAAATTTCCTTCCTCTAATTTTTTCTTCAGTTGAATTTTCTATTTCCAATTTCTATTTATTCAAATTTTTTCCGTCCAATTTTCATTTTTTAAATGTTCTTGCTCCAATTCTTCTTTATCTAAATTACTTCTCCCAAGTTTTATTAGAATTTTTTTAGTTATTTTTTTTATTTAGGTTTTCTTTGTCCAATTATCCATTCGACTACTTTTTTTTATTTTTCACACTCAAATATGAATCTAGGACCATTCGTCATGGCTTGTTGGCAGCTTGTCCCTTGAGTCCTGTAGTGTTGCTCGAGGAATACCAAAATTTCTACAAGATTCCCGGATTTTTGCACCACCTTGTACTGCTTCCAACGCCTTTGGCATATTCTCCTTGAATATTCAAAGAATTTTCGTTTTGGTGGTTTGCCATCTTCTGAACATGCATAATTCAAATTTTTCGTCCGCATTTTCGGTCCTGAAAACGACTTATAATCTTATGGCCGACAAATGGCTAAATCAACATTTGACGTCTATACTAATAATCGGCCGTTGCTTTCAATGTTGCAAAACATTGTTATTATTGACTGAAGCCACGGCCGATTACTGGAGTTGAGAAACAGCTTGTGAAACTATGAAGAAATATTAAAGTTAAGACCGGAAATAATACTGCAACTCTTATCAAATAGCCGTTTTTTATAATATGTTGAAAATTATGCATTCTATACAGATTTATTTTAAGTTCGAAAGTATTTTGAGCTAGATTTGGAACAATCTTTTTATAAAACAAATTTTAAAATTGGGACCGGAAATAATACTTCCACTCCTATTAATATCTGGCAAATTATGCATTCTATACAGATTTTTCTAGAATACAATAATATTTAGATCCTGAATTGGAAGAAATTTTGTATATAAAAAGATTCATAATTCGGCCCTGGTGTTACACTTCTACTAACATTTTTATTAAAATGATGAAAGTTCTAAAACTCATAGTAATTGTGTACGATCACACTCACACTGTATATGTACACTTTATAAATAAATAATGAAAATATTATACAGAAAATATCGACTTGGCCGCTTTCATAAAATAATGTCCGAGAAAGAATTAGTTTTTAGATTGTAACTTTATGCACCAATTTCAAAAACGTTTTACAAACTGCATAGAAACTGTCCGAACTGGTAGGCGAAGCTACCCCTCACCACCATGTGCGACTATACCACATACCATAATTAATGTTAGTGGATTTTGCCGGAATATCGTTTTATTTTATTTTGTGACCTTATTTCTAAAATTAAAAAAAAAACATGAGGATTGTTGCTGAGTGTAACGAAATATTTAATAAATGCGTGTTTTCTGGAGATTATTAAAATTTTATTTTTATTTAGGACCTTGTGCACAGTTTCGAAATAATAATAATTTGATTTTGTTAGTTTTTTAAGTGCAGTCTGCTAGACAATATATATCTTTATAATAAACTTGTGATTAATTATAAAAACATCTTATCCACATTGACTAATTATTTCAACAATATTTTTCTGTCAACTAAATGTATTTCTTCTATTATAGGTGGCATATACTACATTATATCAAGATCTCTTGGTCCTGAATTCGGCGCGTCTGTTGGTATTGTGTTCGCATTCGCTAATGCCGTAGCAGCGTCGATGAACACAATAGGTTTCTGTGATAGTCTTAATGATTTACTGGCGAGCTATGACACGTACATCATTGACGGTGGAATAAATGATGTGAGACTGGTTGGTGTAATTGCTATCCTCGTCATGATATTGATATGTGCAATAGGGATGGAATGGGAGAGCAAAGCTCAAAATTTACTAATCGCCATAATTGCTGGGGCCATGTTTGATTTTCTCATTGGAACAGGCATAGGACCGTTGGACGACGAGCAGCGAGCTAAGGGATTTGCTGGATTCAGTAGTAAGCAATATATTTATATATAACCAAATGTACTATAAACCATCTAAAACAACATTGCCTTACTGTCAAATAGAGTAAACTAACACTACCGGTACGGCGTTGCATATGACATGTTTATTATTATGTTTGTTCTCGGACTTACGCATTAATAATATATTTTTCAAACGCAATCGAAAATCCTGCTGCTCTTAAGTGGTTGCTGCTAAACACTATGTCGTACCATTTAACAGAAAATGTGATTCTAATTGCCTGGTGCTAACCAGCATTCGCACCTATTAAAAGTTTACTTTCATAACAGTGTAATAACCCACTAATTGGCTAGACCCCAGAACACAATTATTAAATGTAATCACATAAATATTTATAAGAATTCTGTTTAATATTTTCATTTCAATTTTACTGACAATTTATAACAATATAGAAAGAAATATGATTATTCATGTGCCGACGGCATTGAAAATATATATAAATAAATGACCCATACAAAAGTAATAATCGATAATAACAATAATACATAAATAAAAGGTATCATATTTCAATCACAAATCAACTTTTATTCGTAACCTCTCCACCATTTGTCGGATTTCTGATGTTAGAACTTAAATGATCGATGAAAGTAAATATCCTTTCTCGATAGCATTTATCAGTCGATAAACACGTTGTAATGCACGACTGACGGTATTCCGTCTATAAATTCTGACTTTTCCCAGCAAGCGTCATCGCTAACTGAAAGTAACCGATGGTTTTAACACCTCATAACCTGCAATTGAACTTTCGTACTACTGTCAACGTTAATCAAATCACAGATAGACCTTCCATCCTTCAATTCCGACGTTTCCTGTATCATTAGCGTCAACCCTATGTGGATTTTAATGTGTCATTGTTAGCTGTGCCGAACGACCTCCATATTGAATACCAAAATTTCGCGTAGACCTTAGACGCTATTTTGTCCGTCAATTATGACGTTTCCCGGCAAGTGTTACAGCGAACTGAAAATAACTGAGGAATACAAAAAATAACACAATACATTAGCCAAAAAAAATTTTGTAGATTAAATTTTAAAATTGGAGCTTCGAGATGCAATGAGTCACCATTAAAACCACGTGTGTTAATTTAGTGGTTAGGTTATATAATTAATGTTTATATATGTAATACACAATTGTTCACAATTTCAAAATTAAAAACCTAATAAAATTAACTGCTAACTGGAGCTTTCTCCTGAGATAGTTATTATATGTGTATAATATAAATACAAATGTAATATTAATGAAATTCATTGGAATCCCATAATACATTATCTATAGATAAAATCTCAAAACAAATCAAGTAACAGCCACTCAGTACAGACAAGGTCTGCTTCTTTTACCATTTTTATTTGTATACACAGAAACTATTTTATTTTGTACTAGTTACTGTTAATTATTCATTCGAAGAGAACATTATTGTAAATTAAAATAAATAGTTTAAGAAAATATTTCTATTTTGGAATTACTTTACAATAAAGAAGAATAACAGGATGAAATGAAACGTTTGTAAATATGTGTTTGTATTTATATTGAAAATACTTGGAATTCCATTCAAGATATAAAGATAATGTTTTACCACTACGGATAGATATAACAAAAATTGATATCTAATCACTTTTTAAATATTCAATTAACCCAATTAATTGTCTTTAAATTTATTTTGAAAGAAAAAATGATTTATAAGTCATCGATTTTGCAATCTAAACAATTACTCTGGAGTTTTCTTTTTTACAAATAAATATGTACAAGAATTATACTAATATGCATGGTTTTTTCGTAATGTAATAAAAATTTACAGCAATTACGAAAAATATTTGTTATCACATCATCGTTAGTTCGAAAATGTACACTAGATCTTACCACGGATCGCCTTTCAGCATCTCAATGAGGTCGTAGCCAACTATGACTTGCATTTAAAAAAGTGCAAATTTATGTTAATTATTGAAAACAAGCGTTCGAATTATTCTTGCACTAATTTGAATTTTGCCAGCAATTACGGAGGCGTCATTTTTACTTTTATTATATCACAAGTAGTTCAGAAGAACTGTACATTAAGAATTCGAATTTTTCAGGTTTTTAGGATACCTCACGAAGTTAACAGTACATGACAATAAAATACCGCTTTGCCCATTTTCAATAGTAAAAGGTGACTCATATGAGGAGTTAGAAAATGGGCATTTTATGCAAACGACACGTTTCTAAGTTATTTATCAAATGTAGAATTGAAAGAGCATATTCTTATCGATTTGGTTTACATTGTCTGATGGACGGCAGTATTGTTGCTACGTTATTATTTTCTCTAGGGAAATTAATTTACACACGCATTTACGAAATATTGTCGAGGGATATTTGTATGTAAATTATGATTATCATATTTTATGCGTGCTCTTTATTGCTAAATGCAAAATTGCTAATATATATACATAGATGGTTCCTGGTATTAGTTGCCTTGTTTACCACATTAATTGTCAACAGTTAAAATAAAATATAACAATAAAAACCAGGAATTAGATGTTTCGACAAGTGTATTCCTGTCTTCTTCAGTATACAAACACCCTTTCTAAAATATTATACATACAAAAAGTCATTCAACGAACCTTTCGAACTCAAGCGATTAGCAGGGCATACCTATATCCCAAAATTCACGATTTGGGGAGCGAATGATCTCGGAAACTACGGAAACCATAGTCCAAACGAAAGCGCATTGTCGTAGAGATAACCTTCGCATGTGCATATAGCAATTTTCACTTTTTCGATGAGAAAGCCAAGCCCTAAAAAGCGTTTTTGAAATTTGCTGACATGTAGTAAATCACGCTGCATCGATTTATTTTCCATAAGGAGGTAGACCGTCAAATTTCTCTATAACCTACACGAAGTTTCGGAATTCAATATGGAGGTCGACAATCTCAACTAACAATGACACCATAAAGTCCACGTTAGGTTGAGATAAATGTTACAGGAAACGCCAGAATTGAATCTGACGTTTGATTAGCGATGACATGTGCACAAAAATTCAATTGCAGGTTATGAACATTCGAAACAATTGATCAACTTCAGTTCACGATGACACTTACCGAAAAACGTTAGACCAGGGCAGCATAGTTTCATGCGGGGCGCTATACTTGTTCCTCAAGCAAAGGTCAAATTTTGACAGGCGATAAGTTTGGAGCAATGACATTTAGAAGAAAGACCGATTACACAAGCCCTGTCGTAAATTAACGTGGAAAGAATTGAAGACAAGGTCAGTAACTACACATGATCGTACAAGATTCAGAAATTACAGTCTCAAACGTTTGCAGATTTCGTTCGTTAAATTCTGCAAATATCCAAATAGACTGAGAGACTCAAATACTAAACCAATAAAGAATATAATAAATGGCATTAATTTCAACGATCACAAATTTAGCAGTTATTCGAAGAAAGGTGAACTCAAAATCAGGAAATGATACAGAAAAAATTCGTCTTTTCAATATTTCACTATGCAATCCTTAATTTGACATGCCGGTATGTAATAAAGCTGAAGTGTAAGAATATCCTTTAAAGTAACGGGAAACATTAACACTGACGGACAAAAAATCCATCTGACTTTTGATTTGCGATGAACATTCAATTCCATTTATAAACTGTCAAGAAGATCAATAGGCGATAACACTTGCTGACAAGCATCATAATTCAGTGATATAGTTTTTGATTGATGAAATATGACACATATTAGATATGTATTATTGTTATTACCAATTATTACTGTTGTATCTTTGTATTCTACATGTATTTGTCGTAGGCGGCAGGCACATAATAAAATGTCTCCCATCCTTCTCTCTATAATATTATAGATTGTCAATAAAATTAAAATGTTTATCACATGTAAGTATAATAATAACAATAACGAGCTTTCTATATTATAAAAATGGTCCTTAACGCTAAAAAAATGCACACAATTGTTATATTTACAACTAACTTCTGACGGAATGGCAGCCTGTGAAAAAGTTTAAATTGAAGGTATATACAGGGTGCGTCAAAAGTTTAGAAAATCGGACATTATATAAAGAATCATGGTAATGCTCGCTATAGGATATTGTAATAAACCTGTAAGCGCGTGCAAAAGAGGCGGATTCTAGCTCGAAGAGATTGAAAAATGTAGCTAGGTAAAACCAGAGTCAATATAATTTGTATTCTTTCTTATATCTATGGAAGTACGTAGATATAAGAAAAAAAATGTTACCAATCAAACTTATACATATCGCGATATTTAAAAATTCCAACCATTTTTTGATCAAATATAAAGAAATTAAATTAGTATGTAAATCATCTGAATTTTCTTTTTCTCTTCTAGATGAACTTTTTAAAGAAAACTTTTATCACGCTTATCGTAAACAAAATAACGTTCACTACAATTTCTTTCAAGTTTTCGCAATATTCTTTCCATCAGTCACTGGTATCCAGGCTGGAGCTAATATATCCGGAGACTTAAAGGTGCCGAATTTGAAGTGTACAATTAAAATTTTGTAAATTTAGCATTCTTTTAGGACCCAGCCTCTGCAATACCGAAAGGAACACTATTGGCTGTGTTGATATCAATGGTGTCCTATATTCTATTCGTAATTTTTGCTGGGGGTGCGGCTATGCGTGACGCAAGTGGAAGCTTGGTGGATTTGGCTAACGGAACTTTGACCGATTGTGCTGCAAACTATAGTTGTCAATATGGCCTATTCAACAGCTATTCAGTAAGTATTCTACTTTATCATTTATCAACAGTATTTTATATGTTATATTTATGGTACAATATTGAATTACAATATGGAAGATTAGGTTGGTGATAACCATCAATAGAAATATTGTAACAACAATATCAAAATTATATGGACCATAAAAATATATAAAACTGCTTCAATATTATTGGTTGTATGATGAAACCCATCAAAGCTATACCGCTCTTCTCCCTAAAGTTAATTAGCAATTATGCGAACACGTATTCCAAAAGAATCTATTTACGAGGGTGGGTCAATATGTCCGTTACTTTTTGAATTTCCCTCCTCTTAACTGAAAAGGCAACATTGCTCCTGTCAACAGACATCTGTCAGTTGACTCCTGTCAAAATTTGAACAAGCTGCGTCATTTAGTTTGTATTTGACAGCCATTGATAGCAGACTACCGCGTGATTTGAGGAGAAAATGGAAAAATGTGAATTTCGTGTGCTCATTAAGCTCAAACCAAAACTAAGCTTGATAAATAGTATGGGAACTCTGCACCATAAATTTCAATGGTAAAAAAGTGGTTCACTGAATTTCCTTGTGGCCGTACAAGCACGACAGATGTCGAACGCTCTGAACGCCAATTTGAGGTATCTACACCCGAAACATGTGTTGGTGTTGGTGTTGGCCGATCGGAGATTGAAAGTGCAAGAGATTGTGGGAGCCATAGGCATATCACATGGCTCAGTGGTTTCAATTTTGAATGATCATTTGCGTATGAGAAAGCTTTCCGCAAGATGGGTGCCACGTTTGCTCACAATCGACCACAAACGCAATCGTGTGACAACTTCGCACGAGTGTTTGTCGTTGTTTAACCGCAATATGGACGAGTTTTTGCGTCGTTTCGTAACCGTGGACAAAACGTGGATCGACCATAACACACCATAGACAAAACAGCAGTCAAAACAGTGAGTTTCTCAGGGTGAATCGGCGCTAAAGAAGGCCAAGGTGGGTTTGTCAGCCAATAAAGTCATGGCGACCGTTTTTTTATATGCACGCGGTATAATCCACATTGACTACCTTCAAAAGGGTAAAACAATCAATGGCGAATATTATGCCAACTTATTGAGTCGATTTAATGAGGATTTGAAACTAAAACGACCGCATTTGGGCAAGAAAAAAGTTCTTTTACACCAGGACAATGCAATGGTGCACACATGTGCAGTTTCCATGGAAAAAATTCATGAATTAGGCTACGAATTGCTCCCTCATCCGCCCTATTCTCCGGATTTAGCCCCGAGTGGCTATTTCTTGTTTCCAACCCTGAAGAAATGGCTCGGCAGAATGAGATTTGACTCCAACGATGAAATCATCATACAAACAAATACCTATTTTGATGACCTCGACAAATCTTATTTTTTGGAAGGGATAAAAAAATTTAAGAAACATTGGACAATGTATATAGAGCTCAAAGAAGACTATGTTGAAAAATAAAATAATTTTTTATCCAAAAACCTGTGTTTTATTCAAAAAGTCACGGACATATTGACCCGCCCTCGTATTTATAAATTAAGTAAAGAAAATTAATTAATTATTGATAATTAGTAAATATTTTCATATAATATATATATTACAGTATCATTATACTAAGAACTAAATATTGAATACAGTAGCGAACCTAAAATTGAGCCCTGTGGCACTCCCGTAGCAATGTTAAGAGGAGGCGTTACTTCAGAATTCATGATAACATTTTGTTTTCCCCGTTTATCAACAGCCTATTCATACAGACACAGACACGTTTACAAGCATGAGAGTAAACAAATAATTATCGCTAAGCATTATAGCAGCTCATATGTTCAAGAACATATGCAGTAACATTATTTTCACATGTACATTTTCGAAATTATTATGATATCCACTACAATTATTGAGCAGTGTATATAACCGTTTATTTAATTCAAACACTTTCACTAGATTATTATTGAGTGCCCTTCAAACAGATTAATAAATAAATTACACTTTTATTTTAGGTAATGCAACTAATGTCGTGTTGGGGACCATTTATCTACGCTGGTTGTTTCGCTGCAACACTAAGCACAGCCCTCACCAATCTCCTCTCCGTACCAAGACTAATACAGGCATTGGGCATCGATAGAATATACCCAGGATTAATATATTTCTCGAAAGGTTATGGCAAGGCTGGCGAACCATATCGTGGATACGTATTGACCTTCTTCATTTCCAGTGCTTTCGTTTTAATAGGTTTGATACTAAATATAAAATATGGAATTATTAAGTTAATAATTGTTCCTATTTCAGCTGACTTAAATGCAATAGCGCCATTGATCTCAAATTTCTATTTGGCGTCGTACGCTTTGATTAATTTTTGCACTTTCCATGCTGCTTTTGTCAAACCCTTAGGATGGAGACCAACATTTAGAGTAAGCATTTTGCTATATTATTTACATTAATGTTAAAGTATTATTATTTTCAGTACTACAATACCTGGCTCAGCCTATTTGGTTTCATTGCTTGTGTTGTAATAATGTTTTTGATCAATTGGCAATCTTCTCTGATAACCTTCATTGTCATATTAGGATTGTACCTAGTGGTCGTCTACCGAAAACCAGGTAAATAATGCTGTTTTTGAATGCAATACAATACTATAACCTGAATATATAAATATAAAGTAAATCATGGGAATATTATTGGAAAGTATGTAGAAAAGAAACACATGAAACTGAATAATAGAATTTAGTGCTTTTCAAAGTATTAGTGTGTTGATATCAATATACTTTTGTATATTTTTACCCGTTAAACTGTTGGAAATCTTTCAAAATCTGCTAAAAAAAATAATAATGGTCAACACAAAAATTTTCGATATACCGGGTGACCCAAATTTTACCGCTACCGCCCAGAGGTAATTTTTTAAATTTTAAGTGGAAATAAATATGACATGTGAGAAACTCCTCATCTAGCCCACATGCAATTTGGTATTCACAATCAAATTGTAAATATATTCAGTACATATGATATATACCGAGTGTCTTAAAAAAAGGACGAGTTAATTAGTCTTTATTTTTGGACGATTAGAATGAGTGATACACCAAATAAAATGAGTAAAAGCAGACTATAAAACGAAATATAATGAAATATGAAGCATTATCAACAGATTGCTTCTTCATTTTTGATTGACCCTAAGACCTTAAAACCTTAAGTGTTACGAATAATTTTATCAGTTCATTTTATAGCCTACATTTAATTTGCGAATGCCAATTCCACAGTAGAATAACTTTTCAACTATGGTTTTATTTTTTGATTTTTTCGCTTATCGCCAAGTTCCGTAAAAGATTTGGATACCTCTGTTCGAACCGGGTTCTTGTAGATCTGTTTCAAAAAACTGTATAGATGCACGTAACCAGGTTTGAGTCTATTTTCAAAAACTTTTCGTGTGCGATTACTGCTTTTCCACATACTAGCAACAGAACTGTTAAAGGAATTTACCAATTTCTTAACTACAACACAACTGCCACACTCCGTACCTACCGTTACCTACACTGTCTCACTAAAGTCTATAGTCCTTCTCAACCCTATTATGCAGTACAGGTTTAATAGGGATATTGCATCTCTTATTATCTTTAGTAGTCTCTTAATAACGACATCTTTATATCCGGTTGCCTTGTTGCAAGTTCTATTATGCAAAGTATATGAGTATATGAGTAATCGTTGCTGTCAATTGTCAGTTTTTGCCGTAGTGTGTAAACTTTTATATTGTTTTTAATTTATCTTATAATTTCTGTTAAATCGTTCTTTTTAGCAAGCATATAATTTTTTCAAGCATTTAAAAGTAAGTATGCATACCTATATCTATAATTCTGATAAACGTGATAACCTATATACATATACATATACTTTTTACAGATTGCTACATGATATGGGCTTTGAATTTTAAAAAGTGGGACCAAAGAGTATTCTTATTGAAAGTGATGACATCATTAGGTGGAGACATAAATACTTACGAGACATCAGAAAATTCAGAGACGAAGTAGTTTATCATTTAATTTGTTATACTTTTATGTTCATTACGCAATTTATTATTTGCTTGCGTTTGATTGTGATTGTTTTATTTTTAGGTAGAACTATAATATATACTGATGAATCATGAGTGAATGCAGGACACTCGGTAAATAAAAAGTGGACTGACGTTACTGTTCAAAGCAGTCGACAAGCTTTTACGTAAGGCCTCAGCACTGGTTTAAAATCACCAAGTGGTCTTGGGCCTCGGTTTCCACTAATTCATGCTGGTGGCGAGCAAGGTTTTGTTATTGGTGCTGAATGTACATTTCTTTGTAAGAAAAATACTGCTGATGTTCATAGCGAAATGGATGCAGATACATATGGAGATTGGTTCAAGAATAAATTGCTTCCAAATATACTAGAGATCTCGGTTGTTGGTCTCGATAATGCCTCATATCACACGAGTAAATTAGAAAAGTTTCCAGCAGTAGCACGGAGAAGACCAAATTATTGAATGGCTCACTGAGAAGAATATTCCACTTGATAATGACATGTTAAAAAGAGATTTACTTGCTTGTGTGTCAGAGGTTAGGTCTCAGTATGAGAGAAACAAAATTGATGAATTTGCAAAGAATAAAGGGCATTATGTTCTTCGGCCTCGGTTTCCACTAATTCATGCTGGTGGCGAGCAAGGTTTTGTTATTGGTGCTGAATGTACATTTCTTTGTAAGAAAAATACTGCTGATGTTCATAGCGAAATGGATGCAGATACATATGGAGATTGGTTCAAGAATAAATTGCTTCCAAATATACTAGAGATCTCGGTTGTTGGTCTCGATAATGCCTCATATCACACGAGTAAATTAGAAAAGTTTCCAGCAGTAGCACGGAGAAGACCAAATTATTGAATGGCTCACTGAGAAGAATATTCCACTTGATAATGACATGTTAAAAAGAGATTTACTTGCTTGTGTGTCAGAGGTTAGGTCTCAGTATGAGAGAAACAAAATTGATGAATTTGCAAAGAATAAAGGGCATTATGTTCTTCGGCTTTCACCTTATTATTGTGAATTAAAGCCAATTGAAATGGTGTGGGCACAAGTTAAGCACTACGTTGAAATGCACAATACGACATTCAAACAAAGAGATATAGAACAATTAATTGTGAAGAGTTATCAGATTGTAACAGTGAACAACTTGGCGGAATTACCTTGGCCACCTTGCCAACTTGCAAGACGATGTTGAAGAGTTTATAATTAACGTCACACATTCATCATCAGATCAAGATTCTTTAAGTGATGAAGAAAAATAAAATATTCAATAAGACTATATAAGTCATGTAACATATTAAAAAATAAAAGTACATGTTGTGTGTGGTTATTGTTATTGTTTTCATAAATATGTATTATTTAAGTTGTTTTCATAAATAGAAAAGTTTTTTATGAAAAATAAACTTGTGATTAACTTTGTCTTGGTCTGAATTTATAGTGGATAGTTGATTAAGATGTCAATATTCAGTAACGTAGAAAATTGTGTACCTTAAGTGTTTCTTTGAAATATTAATTCATTTACTCTGGCTTACTATATTCAGTTAGATTTTAAATATTTTTTTACAGAACAATCCCAAAGGATTATATTATTACAAATATTTTAACTAATCCATCTTCCATATATTCTCCCCTTTTAGTGTTTCAAATTACTATTAATTTTTTGTATGCAGTATGCATCAATTGAATGACAAACAGTCGTATAGATTATGTTTTGATTACAAAAAATGTCAGATATTGAACCGGAACTGTAACGACATTATACAATGAGACGATTTGGCAACCATGAAATCAATTCCCATAAGACCTGTACTGCATAATAAGGTTGAGACGGACTATAGTAATTTACATACATACGATGAGTTACTTACTTTGTAAGCGCGTTTATCTATAATTTTCAAATGAAAATAGAAGAGAATATTTTTTATTTATTATTAAATTCTATTTTCTTTTCAAGACGTAAACTGGGGCTCATCTACACAAGCTCAAACTTATAAAACTGCATTGAACATAGCACATAGACTGGTAAACACAGGCGAGCACGTAAAACTTTATGAACCACAAATATTGGTACTTTGCGGTGGAACACAGTCAAGACCCACGCTGCTGGACTTTGCTAATTATATTACAAAAAATAATTCATTACTTATTGTCGGAGACATCGTCGAGGTTAGTATATTTAGCTTTAAATTTATACAAATAACACTAACAATTTTTTGGTAACAGAGAAAACTTTCACATAAAGCCAGGACTAATAGAAGAAGGCAAGCTTACTCATGGTTGAACGATCATAAAATAAAAGCATTCTACACAGTAATTGATGGCGTTGATTACGAAATAGGAGCTAAAGTTTTGCTGCAAGGCAGTGGTATTGGAAAACTATCACCAAATGTTCTTATGATGGGCTACAAGAATAATTGGAGAACTTGCAATTCAACGGAATTGATGTCTTACTTTAATATTTTGCAGTAAGTTTACTCTTTGATTTCAATATTTAGATAATTAGTAGTAGGTTCAACATTATTTAATATAAACCCAAGGGAAATAAAATAAAGTAGTACTAGATCATTATAAGGATTATTGCACAAAGGATATAGGTTTTTATACTAGGGGACGTTCTCCCAAGAGTACGCACACAACCTGTTCTTTTAAATAACAATTATAATTTTTGTTTAAACTATTTATTAATGTAATGGTATTGTATATTGGGTTATGTTGCAAAGTAATCTCAACACAAAAGCAATGTTTAGTTTTAGTTAAGAAGAATATAATACCAAAAAAGAAATACATAAAATGCGTACTCTTAGGATACATGATTTACAAGAGTACGCAAGGGATATACCCAAGAGTACGCTAGAACAAAAAAAAAATGAAGCTGACATAAATAATGTTAATAATGTTAAATATAAATTCTTTTAATAGAAAAACCAAAGGTTTTTCGACAAATTTAAAAACCGCATAAGTCGCAACGAAATTGAGCGCCTCCCTAATAACTGGAGCAGTCTTCATGCCACCATTCCTGGCAAATTTGACATTGTATCCACTCTGAAGTGCTGAAATGTTCGTTGCATCCAGGGCAAATGCTTTCGTCATTCTGGTATATCAAGAACCATATCATAATTGACCAATGTAATAACCTCATTCGAGTGCAACCAATTCTCTCACAACGTAACAACATCAACTCGGATATTGAAATCATCGATGAATATTGTTAAATCTTCTGTTTTATTTATTTATAAGACTTTTGACGTTTTGGTGTATTAATGTAACAATGAATTATTGTTATAAAAGTGGAAATTTCTTTAAGTTATACTTTTTTCTTCATGGTTCCGTCGGATTTGCTATTTATTTTAGATTTTGATTTCGTATCTTTTCTGCTAAAAAATCGATTTTTATATTTCTCTCATTTTATGAAGTCTTCTTCATACATCCTGTGCTGGTATAGCGATTTTAATTGCTTTCACAGTTGTCGACCTTCTCCTTAACTCTTCGAATTCCACTGTATCAGTCTTACATACTCTTTGCTTTATATAATTTCAACAGAAGCAATCGCACATGCAGCACTTACACCATCGAGAAAATTGTGTTTTCTAACGTCTATATGCACCATATTATTATTTATCGACGACAAAACAATAAAATAGGTATTATATTAATCGCTATTTGTTACTCATAATACCCAGAGGGAATAATGAAATGCGACCGGGGAATAATGAGCCATAACGTTACCAACGTTGTCGTAGTAACGATAGCCAAATTCAGCCATTTTACTAACTATCTAACCGTCAAACGTCATATCGATATAGTAATCTGACATTTTCGTTTAATTATTTTATTTTTTTTTAGTAATCTTCATTTAGTCGTAGATAAAGTAGTATATACTAACTCGCAATAATGACTATTATACCTTCGAGCCGAGTTACTCCCTCACCGCTTCACGGCTCGGTTCGTAAATTCGGCTCTCGGGAATAATAACTGTCATTATTGACTCGTTGTATAAACTACTATTAAACACTATAAATAATTTTAATAATTTCATACAAATAATATTACCTAGATCTTTAACATATGCTGTTCCTAAAATGATACCTGTCATTTGTGATATATGATAAAACTGTATATGATAAAAATTTTGAATTATTATTCCAGTAATCAGCATCAAAAAATAGTGCTTTTATCGCAGATATGTTTAAATTTGCAGTGCTGCGTTTGACAATCGCCTATCGGTTGTGATATTACGATTGGCAGACGGTTTGGACTTCAGCAAAATAATGGAAGAAGATGAGAATACAATGAACGGAGACTTGAGCATACCAGCATCTAGAACAGAACCATTACCATCCATAGCAGGTCAAATCATGCACGCCGATTCCAACTTAAATATATCTCATCTGGTTGCTTCAGAGGGCAATGTTTCTTCCAACGGTTCATCCAGTAAGTTTCTAAAAACCTCTTGTGATTACAATTAATTTAAATTTAGCAAAAACTGTTTGCTGTAATCAAAACGATAATAACACATAGATACTGAATGACATCTATTATTAGAAAATGATATTATGAAAAAATACAAAAGAAATATTGTTAAGCACTTAACATCTTTTATTTTATTTTATATTATTGTTTCTTGCTTTATATATGAATGTTCTTCTTTATTTTTTATATGTTATTATATTTTTGTAAATGTATGTTTTATTTTTTAACTTTTAAAATATATTGTCACTTAATGTATTTTTTACATACAAATATTGTGAGCATACTGATGCGGAGCTGGCTTCGGGCGTATACAGTCTCAGCGGCCACATTTATACGTGCTGTGTATCTTATGTTCGATACAGAGCGGCCCCATAATATCGGCGCACACCAAAAATAAATAAATGTGTATTTGAACTGAAATTGAGTTTTATTTTACGGTACTTTCAAAATAGGAAGTTTCCTTAACAAATATCTTAAAGGAAACTTGGTATTTTTTCTTTTTTCAAAAAATAAAGAACTTCAATAATATGATAATGCTTTTAATCTGACTGATCAATATTGTAGTCTTTTGCAAAAATCAAGTAAATACTTCAAGGTAGACCATGAAGATCCAGTTGTTAAAATATTAGGTCAATTAAGTTAAACGCATTATTCAAATTAAGAACATTAAGCCTTTTTAGACAGTATGCACACCAATTTTACAAAATGTTTGACAAATAATTTGTTTTAATTTATATAATTTTTACGAATAGTCATGGTGCAATCCTAACGGGTTGCACGATGTTGACAATCAACATCAGTAGCAGTTTCTCTTCAATAGTTTTTCTTTCGAATCCCTTCCTATATGGTTATAATTTCGCAACGATAAAAAGTATGCACAGCAATATATTTCATTTTATGTTTTCTTTTAGATACAACAAGAACGTACAACATGAATGGCAAACAACCAAAGAATAAGAAAATCAACGTGGATAAGTTAATTTTCCGAAGCAGCTCAGGACAGGAATTGCACAGATCAGTTTTGGATAAAATGTCAGTATTCAAAAACAAACAGAACAATGGTACAATAGACGTTTGGTGGTTATATGATGACGGTGGTTTAACGATGCTACTACCCTATATTATATCAACCAGAGCTCACTGGGCTAACTGTAAATTAAGAGTATTTGCGCTAACGAGTAATAACCTGGAAGTAGAAGAAGAAAAGAAGTAGGTGAAGATAAAAAAACACATTTTTAAGTGTTAATATATATTTTTGGGTTTGTTACAGCATGGCAAATTTACTTTCCAAATTCCGCTTAGAATATTCTAGTCTCCAAATGGTAAACATATCAGATAAACCATCTGATTCCACAATCAAATTTTTTGACGAACTTTTAGAGAATTTTAAGACACCCTGCGATATAAAGGAAAGCGGTAATACTAATACTAAGTTTAATCAAATGTTGGCGAGATTAATATGTTTATTTGTTGTTATAGAATGCAAAGTGTCTGAAATTGAAATAGCCGCTCTACAAGAAAAAACGTACAGACAATTGAGGTTGCGAGAATTATTGTTAGAACATTCAAGTCAAGCAAATCTAGTTGTAATGTAAGTATATTCTTATGTTTATAAAATCTTAAATTAATTTTTTTTTAAAAATACTGTAAACATATACCCTATCCCATATTAAGTGTTATTATACAGGGTGTCCCAGAAATAAAAAGACGGAGTAGCAGGTATGTAAAGTCCGAACAGAAACAGGCCCAAATATACCGCAATAACGAAGAAATTAAAAATTTAATTTTCTATGTTGTTTTTTAAATAAAAAAATTACATTACGGATCTGGCAGAGAATGTATGTTTATAAATATGTACACGTAAGAGTGCTCATTTGTAAATAAGAAACGAACACGCATTCATAGAAAAATACGCTTTTATTTGCATAAAACGGGAAAAAACGTTAAATCGTACTCATTCATATAAAACATATTTTTGCCCGATGCGTCTAGATAACGCAGCTATGTAGTTAGTTGTTGACCAGATAGGCGACACACATTATTGCAGACAATAAAAGATTGTTTTTATTTTTAAAATAGGAAGGTTGTTGCTCGTTAATGTGTTTGTAGTCGGAAACAGCTGATTATTATTATTATAGAATATTCAGTAAATCGTAGTTTTTCTAGCCTTTATTACAGTAAATATCAAGAATGTAATTATTTTTTTCTAGCAGGTGTAAAATTAAAGTAATTAATGGTTTGATATTTATTATGAAGTATCTATTCCTTCTCCTTTTTTTTAACACAAGTAATATGGTGGTCATGAAAAGGACCGATTGTGAAAGTGAAGCAGGTGGATATTTATCGTCCAGGGTCAGCGTAAGGCCAATTGAATTATTTATTATTATTTTTCTGCCATCTGCGCACGAATAAAAACTTGATATTTTGAGGGTACGTTTTTACACAATCTATCTTCCGATTTCAGCTACTCTGTCTTTTTATTTCTGGGACAGCCTGTATGTTAGCAAGTTGGTATCAATCTTTGTTATTTACAAAAACATTTTTTTAATGTATATTTTTACATATTATTTCAGGCCTATTGTAAAATTATAAATAAACAAAAGGGAAACACTTGTACTTTCTGATGATAATCAAAATAACCTGCAAGTAAGCAATGATTTATTGTGGCATAAATAATCACATATAGATTTTGCTAGTAACTGTTAAATAAGTAGTTGTTTGTGATTGTTACAAATGATGAAATGCCAATGGTACCTAAAGATAGAGAGAGTTAAACATTACCGTACAATATGGTAGGTTTGACCAGTGGGGTAAATATGACCAAAAACTCAAAAAATTTGTCAATGCTAAATACTCTTTTCATGGTTGTATTATTAGAGGTTTTAGTGCTTAAATATTAAGCTAATATATTGTCTACAGCTTCTATATAAGCAAAATGTTTTTATTTTTTTGTACGTTGTACATACAAAGCTACAGTTGCATACTAATATTAGTGAAAATTCCAATTTTTCAAGCTGTTATTAACAACGGCAAAACCAAAAATGTAAACATTAATATATTTTGTTGTATTATAACCTAATATTTTTGTGTCAAAACCTTTTATCACATTTTATATAACTTCAGCGACTTTAGCATAGTATTCAAAATATTTAATTTAGGCAAAATTGTTAAAAAGTTGTGAAAAAATGTCTTTTAGAAAAAGGTTTGAAATATAATTTACACTCCAACCCAGCACCTCAAATATTAGACAATATAGCAGTAGATATAGAAATCGCATTGAAAAATGTACCCCATAATATACATAAAAAGTATTAACAGATTCTTCAAAACATTCAAACCGAAATAAAGAAATTCTCGTATTAAATTCAATTGTTAACAAATCAAAGTGTAATGATATAATTTTTTCAAAAGCGGATAAAGGAAATACTGTTATAGCAATAGATAAAAGTGATAATAATAAGAAAACAGTTGAATTTTTAGACCCGTTAAAATATAAATTGTTAAAATCAGATCCCATAGTGAAATTTCAAACATCAATTAAGAATTGTATCCACACTTGTAAAAGCTTATTTAATGAAAAGGATGAGAGTAAAATCATTAACATGAATCCCAAAACTCCAAAATTATATTCGTTAATTAAACTTCACAAAAAAGAGAATCCTATTAGACCTGTTGTTTCGTTTGTCTCACCACCTTCATACAAATTTTCGAAAATACTCTTGGAACATATTAAAGAAAATACAGAATTTTCTGCTAGTTTTACAATTAAGAATTCAATAGAGTTAGTCAAAAAAATAGAAAAGATAAAACTCCCGGATAATGCTAAATTAGTTTCATTTGACGTTATTAACTTATTTCCAAGTATTCCTCTAAAGGATACAATTAATTTAGTTGAAAACCTTTTAACCATTAAAAACGTCAATATTGTTAAAAATTAGATATTATGAGTTCCCTTAAAATTTGTTTAAAGCAAAACTGTTTTGAATTTAACAATAGTATATACTCTTGTAATGACGGTTTTTATGGATCATTTAGAAGATCAAGTTAAAGAATATCCCAATTTCAAACACTTTGTTTATTGGCATAGATACGTAGATGATATATTGGGTTGTTTCAGTGGAATAGACAGACAATTAAAGCAATTTTTAGAACATATAAATAATCTACATAAAAATATTAAGTTCACGATAGAAAAAGAATTAAATAACAGTTTAAACTTCTTAGATCTTACAATTACAAGAGAACACAACAGACATGTTTTTCAGTTTTTCACAAACCATCACATACAGATGTTATCATTGATAATAATTCTTGTCACCGTTTAATCAAAAATTAGCGGCGTTCCACTCTATCATATATAGATTGATATCAATTCCATTAAATAAAGAAAATTTTCTTCAAGAACTAAACATAATAAAACAAATAGCAACAAACAATGGATGCACCCAAATATAGTAGGTCAAATCTTGAAAAAAAAATATGAAAAGGCAATAGAAATGGTTTACCCAATAACAAAAGAGAAATTAAGTAATTATAAAGTATTAACTTAGATAGGATCAACAAGTGAAAAAGTAGAAGAAAATTACATAAAGTAGATATAAATGTAGCATATAAAACAAATAATTCTTTGGGGAAATACATAAAAAACAATAAATCAAAGATAAACAAGGGTAAAAAATCAGGAGTCTATAAATTAACATGTATCGATTGCCCTAAAACATATATAGGCCAAACAAGGAGGTGCTTTAACAAAAGAATAAACGAACATTTTAAGAGTTTTAGTAATAAAAAGACAGATTCAAGTTATGCAATTCATTTACTAGAAAATAATCATAATTTCAACAACGAATTAGATATACTACATTCACAAGAAAAAGGTTTAAAATTAAATTTACTTGAAGCCTTAGAAATAAATAAGCTTAAATACTCAGATGTACTGTTAAATAATGACCAGATAGATCTTAATTAATAATTCCCCGCTTTTAAACTGGTACCGTTAAAGACGTAGGTAGTTGTTAAGGATATATTTAGACTACATTATACAGGGTTATGCTAAAGTAACGCACAAAATTCATAAAACGTACAATGTTCATTTTTGAAAAAAATGCCAAAACACGTCAAACAGTTTATTTTATCCGCGTCTTTTAACATAAGTCAAAAAAATAAAACGTCAAATTTGTCAAAGTTATGACGTCATCAATATTTTTTTTAAATATGAAGGTTGTTTTTTTTTACTTTATTTGATAAAGCTTGTTTTTCTGCATTATAAAGAAATAATTGAAGTAGGGGTCACATAAGAAAAAACTGAGAGAATTAATAAAAAAAAAATTAACTTTATTATAGTAAAAACATTTAAATGAACTAAACAGTCCATCCCTGTATAGTCATTATGAGATTTATTGTAATTAGGTAATGAACAAGTGTGTAGAAAATTTGTTGAAAAATCATAAATTTGTAGAATGTATTTATTAGTAACGCAATACCCGAAGAAGCTACATCGTAGCGAAACATGTCGTACTTTTTAAATAGAGTGTGATTATACTGGAAATTAGTTGTAAATTGTATTTTACTTTAACCCTAATAAAAGTCGTTACGATTTTGGGGTGCAATTGACCACCTGGGTGAAGAAGACTATCTAGCCCAGACTTGCACTTGACTTGGATCAAATTGGAAAACAATCACGCTTCAAAAATAATTTACCGGGATATGATTGGGAAAAAGGATTTTTGGAGCGTCATAAAAAAAGCTTAAGTGAGCGACAACAATATAAAAAGATCACGAGCAGCAGTTAATAGTGACATGTTATCAAGTTTTATTGATCAACTAAGTAAAACAGTTAAAGGTGTCAGTCCAGAAGCTATATTAAATTATGACGAGAGGAATTTGAGTGACGATCCGGGAAAGAAGAAGTTAATTTTTAAGCGAGGTGTTAAATACCCCCACAATGTTATAAATTTTACAAAAAGTGCTGTAACAATTATGTTGTGCGTTTCAGTATCAGGGTATATATTGCCACCATACTTTGTCTACAAAGCGAAAGAAATGTGGGATTCTTGGTGCGAAGGTGGGCCAAGGTGTTTGTGATAAAAGGTGCTGCTCTAAAGGAATACAGTACAACCGTTCAAATCATGATTAGTTTGATGCAATTTGTTTCACAGACTGGTTCAAAACTACTTTCTTGCCACACGCTAAATTAATCGAGTGGAAAAAGGTCCTAATCGGAGATAACCTTTCATTTACAAGAGAAGTGCTTCGACTTTGTAAGGACAATAATATTGACTTTGTTTGTCTTCCACCAAACGCGATACATTTGTGTCAACCACTGGATCTGGTTGGCCTATAAAGAACCATTGGAAACAGCTATTACAGGAGTGGAAAAAGTCTAACCCACATTCGTCATCAATAGAAAAGAGTGTCTTCCCCAGATTGTTAAAAAAATTACTTGATAGATTGGCTCTGACTGCGAGAAAAAATTCTGCCAAAGGATTTTATTCTTCTAGAATTTATCCCATATCTAAAGAAAGACTATTATGGAAGATTCAGCAAGAAGTTAAAAATACTGAAAATTCCAATAATAACAACGTTAGTGAAGCACACTGGTCAGTTTTCTAAAAGAACAACGAAACCCAAAGAAACGTGACGTTCCAACCAAAAGAAAAATACTTAATATTCTACCAGGTACTCCTATGAAAGATGATCAGATACAAAACTTACCATCTACGGGGGTAGGTGTAGTCGATAAAAAGAAAAATAATACAAGAAAGTGATGAAGATGTAGAACCTGACATTGACGAAAAGGTTAATGAAGAAGAAAACAATGTTCCTGAAATAGATGCTGTTGGAACACAGAGGAGAATTGTCGTTTGATTTAGAAGTTTCTGGATTCAATTTCAAGTAAACTATTTTTGTTTTGTATTATAAAATGCTTTTTAGTAACACACTTAAACTACATTACCACATTATTTCTGCATGTTATTGATATTATTCATGTATTTTTTCAATAAATGTTTATTATTGTGTTCTGTTCCTGTTACTGTGATCAAATTAACCCGATATAGCTAAGGAGAACAATTACAGTGGAAATTAAATAAGTGGTCCAGTCAACTCCACCCCAAATGGGGTGATGTTGACTTTAATTACATTCTATTTTTTTACTCAATAACGGCAAGCCAATAAAATATAACGTTTTGTAATAATGTTAGTACTGACTAATACACACGTTACCTACAAAAAATGCCTGAATTATTCAAATAGAAAGTTTAGCTCAAACCTGGAAATTGGTCAAAGCTACCCCATTTTACGGTACTAGCCGAGGTGAAAGAAAAGGGAAGTATGTTGTTTTAATGAAAAAGTTACATAGCTTCCTTTCAATTTGGTATTTTGTTATAATTCTATTTAGGTATAAACGTTTTGACTGACATGTGTCTTCTTCAGTAGAGGTGAAACCCAGAAAATACGTTTTCTATATGTATAAGTATGTTATTTTTCAATGAATTATCTGTAATTCGCTATATACGTATAGTCCAACAACCCTCTGTTTATAAAAGAGGGTGTTTATATTGTAATAGATAAATGTATACCGCATGTGTCAAATATCATTAGGTATAGGTATTCAATGTTTACGTGCGATCTATACGTATGCACATAATACATGGGAACGTGGTACCCCTAGTGTCCGTCACCAATGCTGGCAACAACCGACATCACAACGATTTTCTCCGAAATTTTACATTCAATGTTTAGCTGCGAACACGTTGCGGTCTGCAATAAAAGCTGTCTTATTACTGGAACGGAAAACATCAAATGGCCTCCGCGATCTCCTGATCTCTCTCCAAATGATTTTTTTTTGTGGGTATATCTAAAAAAATATTGTTTATACCCATGAAGCTTGTAGAGCAGAAAACATGGTTGCCTTGAGAGAAAAAATAATTGAGGCTGCTAATTCAGTAACTGCTCACATGTTAGAAATTATTATTTTCAGAATCCTTTTTTATTTATTTTATTATAGTTATTTTTTTATTTTATTGTGGTTATTTTTTATTTTATTATGGTTATTTTTTAATTTTATTAGAATTACGCTTTTGTTTGTGCCATGCAGCGTGAACGCAGCTTAATAATTCTCTGCATTTACTGAAAGGAAAAAGAATAACAAATCATTGGAACTCGTAAATATTATCTCTGAACGCATTACAAACACCCAAGTCGGTGGTCCAATAGTTACTGCTAACTTGTATTTGCGAGCATGTATTATCAGTCGTTGCTGGCATGGGAAAGGAAAGTAGGGGTACCACGTTGCCACGTATTGCATACATTGATCGCCTATGGCTAATGAAAATTAACACATGCGGTATGTACCAGGTAGGCACCCGGGCAGCCATTATAGAGGGACTAATTTTCTTAACGAACTTATTTTTTATATAATATTTAAGTGTAATTATATTAAATGGGGGAAGTAATTTTTACATTCTTATGTACATAACTCATCATATACAGATGAGAAATGGATGTATCAGCACGCATTTGTGGATAAATTCCAGGAGCTGAAAGATAACGTTGGAGGGGTACTTTAGACACAGACACACACTGTATAATATACTATTACTTATGAATTAGATTTATAATAGAGTTTTTTTTTACTTCTAGGTCGTTACCTATGCCTCGTAAAGGAACTGTTTCAGCACCACTGTATATGGCTTGGTTGGAAGCATTAACCAATGATCTGCCACCGTACTTACTAGTGAGGGGCAATCAACAATCTGTGTTAACATTCTACTCATAAGTTTCTTTAGTTTTCAACATCATATCATTATAAAGTCGGACCCGAAGTACGAATGAACAATAGAGTGATAGGAATATCGAAAGAGAAAATATATTCCATGTGTTCGTATGTTACTGTTAAATTGGCACTAAAAGATCGTTAATGTCACTCTAGAAATAATATTTTGTAAATATTGATGTAAGTGTATTGATTTTGTCAAAATGATCTGTTTCTGTTATGATAAATAGTAAATATATGTATTAAAGTGACTTATGTTCCAATCATTTTTATTACAGTAATTTTCTTTTGCTTTTCCGCTTTGGTCAATTGTGTGTCACTATTTGTCAAATGACTTTCCATATTTTTAAACGTCAGCTGAGTTTGTCAAATGGAATTCCCTTTTTGTCAAATTACTTTCCCTTTATATCAATTCCTTTTCTTGCTTATACCGTAGTCGTCAAATTTTAATTTCGGTTTGTACTTTTATCCCATGCAGAAAATGACCTTATAATATGCAGCTATACCTGCTTGCTAACAGTGATGGGAGAGCAACGCTGTGTCGCGGGACCCTCACGCCTTACATTTCATAGGAATCATTTCTCAAGTGTACTGTCTTGACAGCCCCGCTTATGTTTATCTTTAGTTTATTTCGTCGCGCTCTTTTCCTCTTTCTACTTTCGTATCAGAAATTAAAATATGTCGACTAGGGTATGTAGGTATGTATACCTCTTACAATTTATAAAAAATTATAGCAATATACACAATGAAGTGAGAAATTTATTTTGTATTTAGTTACAAACACAGTGTAACATTTATGTAATATAAACATAACTTAATTCAAAATTTCATTTCGTTTTGCCGGATAGGTTTAATAGTATATTATGCAATGAGCATTTAATTATAGCTATTAAGACACGAGTAAGAAAATTACAATACGAGGCGAAGCCGAGTATTGTAATGAATACGAGTGTCTTAATAGCCATTAAATGCGAGTTGCATATACTATTTTTTCTACGACCCCATAATAAAACATTATTTTTTGAACATTCCATTTCATAAATTGAGGTTAAAATTTTCCATGCACCTTGGCGAATTTAACTGGTAATAAATTGTTCGTGGTTACTAAGGCTCGTTCCATAATTTCTGGTGGACTCAAATTTTACATTTCACTGTCATTATCCCTCATTTTTACTGTTTATATTTTCAAAAAAGCACAAATTTTAAGTACTTACTTGTAAATTGCAGAGAACTGTCACATTTATTTAATTTGTATATCTGTCAGATATGCAGTCGCCATATTGAATATTGTTTGAATATTGGAATGTCGCATTCCTATTGGATATAAACTTGTATCGTAATGAAAAATCTGTATTCCTGTTGGATATAAACTTGTATCATAATGAAAATCTGTATCGTAATGGACCACATTAAAGTACAGGTTCGGCATATTTAATAATACAATTAGAGTATAGGAGTAGAAAAAAAAGTTATGCAACATATAGGAAAACTAATAATACTGCGAAATCAAGTGAAGGGCATCGGCAGCAAAAATTATTAAATGCTCAAAAAGAACAGATTGACCTAGGTTTTTAACCCTCCGCCAGTTGCAATAAAACTGTTTAAACCAATGGCCACTTCTTCAACAAATAGCACTATCTACGATTAATAGAACTTTCCTTATTTTGTTAAAAAAGTATCATTTCTTCCTGAAAGGAAAAATACACTGGACATTATTCAAGGTCGCTTTGATTACACAGTGTAGTATATAACAGAATGATCTTGGAAAGAGAAAACATGTTTTTCATTGACGAATACGGAATACAAAATATTTTTGCGTTTCCTACGGAAGATTTGTGAAAAATACCAGAGCATCAAAAATACAAAGCACAATTAAGAGGGCGCAATTATTCTGTTGCCGCTGTAATGAACGTAAATTCATTGTATTTGTTTCAAATTCAAGATGTGCCCTTTGATGTACTGCACTTTTCTGAATTTCTCACAACGTTATTCAACATTTAGGGCGGGCTCATATTGTTGTGGACAATGTAAGATTCCATAAAAGTGAGGAAGTTTTGGCCCTCATTAGAGGTCATGGTTATTTTCCAGTATTTCTTCCTGCTTATAGTCCTTTTCTAAATCCACTAGAGGAGTTACTCAGCCAGTGGAAGCAGTAGTGGCGCAGTCAGAATTTTGTATTAGGGGGGGTTTTCAAAAAAAAAAAAATATGCGTATTAAAGCACCAAAATTTATAATAAAACTCAAAACGCAACGTACATATAAAGTATATTTAAAAAAAAATAAACAAAAAAACCGTCATGTAGTGATAAACATGTAAAATACATTTACAAATATAAATGCCAATAAAAAAAAATTGAGTATACTCATCAACTAAAAACAAGAGGCGAGAAATACATCAACATAGTAAATGTTATTAAAATTGATTTATAAGTTATACTAAAATAGCTAGACGGCGAGATTGCAGAGCTAAGACATCAAGAACTTCATCTTCCAGAATAGAAATATCAGGATGTATATACATCAAAGCTAGGCCGTTTAATCTATCGTCCCCAGTAGAATTTCGCAAATAATTTTTTAGATATTTTAGGGATGAAAAAGATCTTTCACAAGAGCATGTGGTGACTGGTAAAGTTGCCATTATAACTAAAAGTTCATAAATTGTGGGAAACAAATTTTTAATACATCTTTCCAAAGCCTCAATCGCACTTTGTGGCTTTTCTGCTTTATTTATAATAAACTGGACCCAAAGTGTAACTTCTCCCATAGCACCAGAATCATCCAATTGATAAAATTCCAAAAGCTGTTGGGTGGAATTTAAAATATCTTTAATGTCTAAATTATTATTATTGCATAAAAGTTTTTGCAAAGGTTCAAGAGTACTTTTGTGCTTAATAAATTTTGCATTTATTGCCTGTATTGTTTGGTCGAGAAACGGAATATAAATAACCCTACGGTAATAATCTTCTGGCGATGAACTAGGAACATTGTTTCTGTGAGTTTGCCGATTAGTGGTTCGAGGTTGTAACATTGTAATGTAAAACTCGTCACAAATAGTTTTGGCCTCCTGATAAATATCTGAAAAAAACTTCTCGTCGTCTTGTCTCATTTTTTTTAAAGATTCATTGACATTATCAGCTGACTCAAAAGCTAAACTTAGGTCCAAATTTATGGTCTGTAGGTACTTGCTCAGTGGCAAAGTCAGTGAAAATACAGCTTTTATCACAAAAGTACATAAAAGAAAGCCACATTGACAAATTGCCGACGAAAGTAATTGAGCGTCAGTTGCCGTTTTTTATCGGTCCATTTGGCAATCTCAAACAAGGCATTTATTATTGGTTTGAGAAGAGAAACGAATGCAGTCACGGCGTCATGTCTCTGAATCCATCTGGTGGGACATAATCTTTTAAGTTTTTCTATTTTTGGTTTTTCGAGTAATTTACTGATCTCATTTTCCAGTACGCGTTGTCGTTTTGGAAAATAAAAAAATTATAAATTGTTTCGATAGTACCCAGACAGTTCCGTACTTCTGCCACTGAACATCCATCAGAAAGTGCTAAATTAAAGCAGTGTGACGAACAATGAACGTAAAGAGCTTTGGGACAGCTCTGCCGAACAATGGCTTGTGCTCCACTAAGGACACCACTCATTGCACTAGCTCCATCGTATCCTTGGCCAACAAGATTTTTTACGTCTAGCCCTAAATTTATCATGGCATTGCAGATGCTATTTGCTAAACCAGCGCCTGTACCATCAGAAACAGGAATAAACTGTAGAAATTCCTCCCTTATCATGCCATCTTCCACAAATCTTACACATAATGACATTTGAGTAGTACCACTTATGTCGGTGGTCTCGTCGCATAAAACTGAGAAGTATTTTGCAGCATTTACTTTGTCAACAAGCTTTTTTAATAAAATCGAATTAAACGACGAGATTATTTCGTTCTGTATTTGCCAGCTGATTGATATAAGTTGCATTAGCACCTGCTGTGCTTAAGTGTTTAGCCAAAATTTGATCTCCTGCCTCGATTCGAAATTTGAGCAAAGACCGAAAATTGTCCTCGGCTTTTACTGGAGGTTCATTTATAGTAAGAGGTCCAGAGTCACGGTGACCTCGAAATGACTTTCCTAATCGAGCAAGATACATCGCAGTTTTAATTATGGGTTTTAGGCTTTCCCAATTACTAATTATTTGATCTTTTCGTTGTTTTTCAATTTTTAAAACAACATTTTCAGTTTTTCTCATCATAATATCTAAAAAATTAGCTGCTCGTTCGAGACAATTATGATACAAATGATTTTCATGATTTCTGAATTCTTCTCTGG
This sequence comes from Amphimallon solstitiale, assembly GCA_963170755.1. Taxonomy (NCBI): domain Eukaryota; kingdom Metazoa; phylum Arthropoda; class Insecta; order Coleoptera; family Scarabaeidae; genus Amphimallon; species Amphimallon solstitiale. The sequence continues at coordinate 75,235,478 of OY720682.1, read as the reverse complement.
CGTCCTTCCATTTTTTAAACGGAGTTTTAACCAGTTTTCCGGCCTTACTGGCTTGTTGCCCGACAACAGTGGAAAATAACGAACAATACTTGCAGAACGCAGAATCTAAAGAAGGGGAGTAAACTAGCCACCTCCACTCATCAAGCCATTTTATCTGAAATTTTAAGTTTCTGGGTCCTGACGATGGAAATTTAAAAGACAGATCCGGTGACCAAGGTTTTTTTAAAAGTGTCTGCTTTGTAATATCGTCGATTGTTTTTCCTACATACGACCCAAAATCAAGTACCCAATTGTCTTCGTGTAACTGTCGCTCACCAATATTTATAACACTTTTGATTTTTACGTTTTATTTGACTTTTTATTTAGACTTTAGCCCGTATAATCCAAAAATATGTATTCAAAATATCGCAAAAGATCTTTTAAGGATTTTTAATCTAAAAGAAATTAATTATTTCAATTCAAAAACAGCATTAAAATCGGTAAATTTGTTTAAAAAGTAACAGGCTGCGTTGAGAAAATGAAAAATGTTTGTGTATATCCATGAAATAAGTCTATTTGAAACTAAAATGCGACATTTATGCTTTCGTCCCGCGGCATTAGCGTCATATTCAAAAAATATACTTACACTAATATTGTTGCTATGAGCAAACGAATCCAGTCTGGGTTTCTTTATTAAAAATTTATCCATATTTCAGAAAATTCACCTCACAAGTCGCACTAATGCTCACAATGTACTCCGCAAAGCAGTAAATCACAAAAAAAAAACGCTACCGACGATACCAGCAAGTGAAACTCAACTATACTAAAGCTCTAAAAGAAAATGTACAAGGCCCGTGTCGAAAATGTACTAATTTATTGGCTCTTGTACAGAATGCAATAAATTTAGAGAGCAGGACATGTAAATACGAAAAAAAGGGCAAACAATAAGTCTTTTATTTATAAACAATGTGTTTGGCTAGAAAAGTTTCAGCCGTTTTCCTAATATGATTCCTAGTGCACAGTCCATTGTTGATAAAAAAAAGCAATAAAATGCAATGTCTCTAGTCACCATACTTATATTATTATATACCTAAAATTTTAAAAAAAGGGGAAGTCACATATAATTTATAACTCCAGGATCGACACGTTCGAAAACTCAAGTAAAAAATATAGACCATTTTTTAACTATCAGGCAAATTTATGGATTTTTTACGATTCATTTATGTCCGAATGTCCACATCTGTTCCTGTTCTAATTGTAATGTTATGAAGGGATGCAAGATTTTCGTTTTCGTGGAATTCATAGGAATGTGTACATTTTTGTCCATCGATCGTTGTTTTGAAAGAAACCCCTTTTTTTACTGCGGTCCCCCACAGTAAAAAAATGACCGAGGATTTAGAAAATTAATGTACTTCATGAGAATGAAAAATATCCTTAAAATGTACAGAAAAGTAAACTTGTAGACTTGTATAGAATACAGAAGAGTGCAAAATGTACCTGATTCGTACAATCGGTACGTCGGTATAATTCCACTAACTATAGCAATGACCTGTCATAACCGTTTAGTGGTAATGGCATGCTGTGGGCGTGGCGTTTCGAAAACAATTAACACTGTTTGCCACTGTTGCCAAGATTTTTTTTAAACCAAAACACACATATATATTTTAAAAATCATCTGTATCTGTATCTGGCGGCCTGGGGGGGGGGGTTAACCCCCAAAACCACCCCTCGCTGCGCCACTGGGAAGCAGTGGCACACAATGCATCTGAGCGTATACGTCCTCAAAATTGTTTGAATTATGTTCAACACTTGGAGACATATTTGCACAACTGTTTACAAAGAAATGAAATTTCGAATTGAGTTATGTTTAGATTACGTAGATGTTACACTTTGTTTGTATCTAAATAAAAAAATTCTCACTTTAATGAGTAAATTTCTATATTTTTTTTATATCATGGTAGAATTATACATACCTACATATAAACAAGAAAAGCAATTAATATAAAGGGAAAGTAATTTGACAAAAAGGGATTCCATATGATAAATTCAGCTGACGTTTAAAATCATGGAAAGTCATTTGACAAATAGTGAAACGCAATTGACAAAAGCGGAAAAGCAAAAGAAAATGACTGTATGCACCAGGAATTACAGTAGGTACATGCAAATCTGAAATTCTCCACTAATCCCGTTTCAATTTTTAATTAAAGAAAAAAATATTTATTAGTCAACAAAACAATAATAATAGTAATGAAATATGTTTTTATTATACCTGAATCATAACCCGGATATCTCGAATGCATTTGCGTGCGAAATCGGGCCTTTAAAACAACGTGGTGGTGTTTTAAAATCGCCTAGGTAATAACAAATTTACCTTATACAACAGTAACAAATAGGTAGTGCTATTTTTTTAATCAAATAAACATGAATGGTACAATTGTTATTGTTGAAAATTCGAAGAAGTGTGTTAGAAGTAAAAGGATTGGCCAAAGATAGAAAATTGGAAGAAACAAGTTGTGACAAAAAGGAATAGAAAAAAACTGTTCATAAAGTCCTAGATCCCAAGACCTATTATGCATTAATGTACAAAGTGTTCAAAAACAACTTCATTTTAGTAGGTACTAACAACTAGTACTTGCAAATTATAATAAACCACTTGCCTTTTATTTATAAGTACATTTGTCATTTTGTGACTATCACTATAATTTTTTGACAAATAAGTTTTTTACTTAATAAACAATACGCTTATAATAATGTACATATTGCAAGAAACTACTTTTTATTGTTGAAGCGGAATATAGCGACAGTTTTACTTGCATCTTCCTAATAGAGACTTGACGATATTAAGGGACTTGCCTATCAATTAGCCATAAGAAATGGTTTACGTCATCCTTTTTCTCATGAGAGTGGAGCTGCCGGTAAAAAAATGGTTGAAAGGGTTCTTTAAACGCCATCCATATTTAGGTATTATGAAACCACAAGGTAACTCAAAAGCGAGAATGAAAGGTTTTTCTCCAGAGAACGTGAATAAATTTTTTGATCTGTTTGAACCACAAATGCAAAAACATAATCATAATCCTGCGAGAGTTTTCAACGTTGATGAAAACGACATAACAACGGTGCAATCAAAAAGTACTAGTATTATAGCCTTGAAAGGGATGAGGCAAGTTGAAGCGGTTACTGCTGCTGAACTGGTGACCGTCGTTTTCTATATGAACGCAGCTGGTGGATTTATTCCTCCATTGTTCGTTTTCCCCTGGAAAAACATGTACCTTGTCATAGTGGCACTTCAGGATCTAAGGAAAAAACCTAGACAAGGCTCTAGCTACATATTCACTGGTACGCCATACAAACACCAGCTTAAAGAAAGCATGCGAGAGCAAGAGAGACAGAAACGTTTGAAAGGGAGCGGCAAAAACCCAACATTTTGTTGTGATTTAGCAGAATTCGACGATGAGGATACATAATGCATGTTTTGCAACGGTTTATACTCTGAAAACGTACAAGGTAAACAGTTGCATGAAGTGCTTTAAATGGAGTCATGAAGAATGTGCTAACTCAGAGAAGAAGAAAAACTATTTGTGTGACTTTTGTTTGAACATTTAGTTAAATAATCTGATTCCAAAAAATTGCTCGTAATATCGGAATTTTATGTTTTACTACAACCCATGGCATAGAGGTTGCACAGAAAAAATTATTCATTTTGACAACACCCTCATGTACGAAAGAAGCGCGTAATTTCTTTAATCGTTTTTTTTATTATTTAATTTATCTTGTAGTCATGTAAAATACGTTTTCGCGCCAAAAGAATTACTCATCGGTTTCTTCCCTACATCCACAACATTTGGCTTTACGATAGGAGAGATTTCTAAAATACAAATTGCTTTGTGAAGATCACGTTCCAACGGTCATTTCCCAGAAGGTCAGCCCTGGCCCCCTTACCATCTACCTACAAGTGAAGCCTCTGCGCCTATTTTGAACACAAGAAGAAATCACACTTAACATTGTGATTTCTTAATTATTAATTTACTCGCGATCTAATTATCAGACTACAACAGGTCTCACATTATAATATTTCTTAATCCCTCTCTTGTCCCCTATTCGAAGCTCATACATTTCGAAGCAACGACTTACGACTTATTCAGTATTTTATTTATATTTAATTGTGTCTTAATATGCGTCATGTATTCTTAATCACCCCTTTTTCAATCGCATTAAAATACGCATAACCCGCTATAGAAAGCACTCTATTGTGACTCACCTTCGTAAAGTCTTTTACCTGTTAATGTAGGTGCCGCACAAACATACCTGCCGTAATTCTAAGACAAACTACCTCGAGACAGATGTCATTCTTTTCAGTATTTAATGACGAATCTCATTATGATGTTTGTTTCGATCAATCATGATTTTTTGCGCCGCGAATCACGTTTTCTTTATTCTCTTAAGATAACTCGCGGCCTAGCTATTCCCACACTGCCGTATCCGATTCTGTTTTTCCCGCTCTTTCCGCGTTCTCTATATAAGTCGCGACCTGAAAAAAATCTCTATCTTACTTTTTTTACTCTCACGTCTCTTACAGCTTTACATCAATCGCGTCCCTCGCGGTTCTAAGTCACGTTTGTTTTAGTGCCCCATTGTGCTTCAACATAACAAAGTCAAGTTACAGTGCCGCGATTCCTTCGCCGCCGCGCCGCACAGTGGTCTGAAACGCCCGAAAGGCTGGTCAAAACTCGAAAAAGGTTCGGATTTGGCTGAAAATCAGTATGCTTTAGTTTTGTTACTTTCTGATTGTAGATTTGAGGTAAAAATGGTAAATTGCAAAATCGGGAGTTTTAAATTGCTAGTTTTATGTTCAAAAATACGATAAAATAATATAAAATTTGGCTTAATAAATTTTGTGTTGTTTTTCATTATACTTTTTATAATTATACTTACGATAAAGACAATAACAATTATGATAACAATAGTAATAATGATAATAATAATAATAATGATAATACTGAAAATAATGATAATAATTATGATTATTTCTTGGTAATTGCACTTTAAATAATTCAAACTTCTTCTAAGTTACTATTTGGTTCGGATCGTGCGCATATTAAATCTCTTCAAGATTAATTAAAAATATGTAATTATGATGTGTCATATACATGTGACGCGTCACATGTATAGGGCCGCGCAACCAAATACAAATAAATCAATTGCGAGGAGAATCGCAGAAAGTCGCACCTGAATTTTCGATTTTCTAGTTAGTTAGACATTCATTTGGGAAATGAATCAGCGAACAACGTGCAGTCTCGCGGAAACATAACTTTTTTGAAAATTTGGGATAATTTTTAATAACAAATTATAAAAAACTGTTTGAAAAAAGTAAAGTGTCAAAACATTATACCAATCTTCAGGCGCATCCTCCATCTTCTTGTTGAAGATATTTGCACGTTCACGAATTTTTGTGTGCACTTCAAATGTTGTTTTTCTCGTTTATTGTTGAACGTTGCACGTAGCAAGTTTTGACAACCGCGACTTTCACACACAACTACACGTCCCGTAGGCGCGCCATCTATCTGCTATTCGAGAAATAGGCGCGCAGGCACCTCGTTTACCGACTACCACCCAAGAAACTATTTGAAAAAAAAATGTTTTTTTAGGTTTTGACCAACTTTTTGGACGTTTCAGACCACTGTGCGCCGGTTCGATTAATTGTTCGCGTACCTGTCAGACCCTATTCTGATTCGCCGATTGATCCACGCTTCGACTACAGACTCATGGAGCCCGAGGACAACGAGGACCTCACAAAAGTATAAGTATTCCCCATCCTTATTTATTACTTTATTTATTAATTTTTCTTACAAACTGCTACATTAAATTTTACTTTTATTCAATCTTAATATATCCTAAAATCATCTACGGCTTTGAGATTATCGACCTCCTTAACTTCGTACCGATAATACCTGCCTTAACCCAACGATCATTCGAACGACCCACTCGTTCCCTCTCACTCTCTTCCTTCTCTCACTCACTCCCACGTGAGTTAAATATTATTTATTATTATTTTATATTTTTTTGTTAGTAAATAATTTATTAAAGAATTAAGGACACTCTTGTTGTTTTATTCCCCTTATATTTTATTTACTAATTACGATTCTTTTACAGGAAAATAAATATATTAACTCTTCATTTGTTTTTTTTATTTCTTATCTTGTGTTTTTTTTCCTTTTGTGTAATTCATCATTAGAGCTAGTAGAATACGGCACCAACCACGATAATAAGTTACACGCAACGATAATAAGACGATAATAATTTATACTTTTGTTCTAAAAGTTTTTGCTAAATTCAAAACAGTATCCAAAATTAGGCAACTTTCCCTTAACACTGGTAAGACTTTAAAATTTGCATGTTTTGCAGATAACAGTTTTTTAATTCTAACGGAAAAATTGGCGAGTTACAACAAATCAGCTTTGCTAGAAAACATTTGGCTTCTTATATTAATGATAAGCCAGAAGATGAGGTATTGGACAAGTGGTTTAATACAATTTTAGGGAAGTTACAAGAAAACATGGGTTTATTATAAATATTTCCACATTATCCATTTTTGTTCTCTAATTAGACTTGTATGTACATGTTTGACAAATAAAAATTTATTATCAATATTACAATGCATAATTATTGTAAAATCCACTTTGTTACTATCATAAATTTACCAACAGAGAAGTCCAAAATATATAGAGCTGAAGCAAATATCCTTCCTTGTTTAACGTGTAGTACATAGATCAATGAACTTAATTAAACAACACTAACAATTACGATAAGTATGTTACGATAAAATAACAAGACAAAATAAATACATCATGAGGTTACAATTTTCATAGAAAGTGAATTCAATAAAATTATAAAATGGTACAACCTTATTTGAAACTTAAAATGCAATTAAAATGCCCCAAAGTTGGGCGACCTAATGAACAGAGACCTCCATATCCAAATTAATATATTTAAATATAAAAATGTAACGGTAAATTTGAAAATAAAATATAAAATTGTTTTGCCAGCTCAGCTCAGTTCGGATTCTCTCAGGTCGATTCGGGTTACTAGAAATGATTAATTAAAAAGGTGCCTATATCATTCATAAAAAAAAAATAGCATTTAAAATTTTAATAAAATTTATATTCAAAATCAATGAATTTTATATATATTTTTACAGACAAAGAAAAAGGTTTATATAATATATTGTTCTTAACATAAAGAAAAACAAAAATACATTGATAAACAAGTTAAATAGGCTTCTATAAATATTAAATTGACACAAATATTTACGAAGATTATTCGTTATATTAAAACATAAATAATAGAGCCAAGAATTTACCACATACGCTGCATACAAGATTTATGTATGATTATATACATATAGGATTGCGAAACATATTAAGTTACATTATACTTTATATTTTGGAGACGATGTTTATTTAACAACTATATTTATTTATTTTCGTCTGTCTTTGAAATTCGTTTTATAATGTTTAATTCTTTATTCTCAAATACAATGACATACAATAATCATTTATCATTAAACCCACACTTTATACGCACAACTTACATTAGCTATCTCCAGTAAGCAATAGATAGTATAAATGCTTTGCAAATTTTAATTGAATATAATAAACATTAAAGATACATAAACATATTCACAATATATTCTAAAATTCTTTGAATTTCACACAGAAATGTATGTATGTATTATAAATGATATAAATAATGACATTAGTAAGTATGAAATTGTATTACTACAATCAAATATGAAGAATAAATCGCCAACATTCGGTAAATCATTGTGTAGTCGACAATAAAGAATCCTGCCGCAGTAAATACAGGTGTATTTGAAAAGGCATATTCACCTAAATTGATTAAACTTTGCCTTATTAGCTGCTCCCGTGTATTGGTGCTGTCGTAAAAATTATATGCTAACTTAAAGCATATATCAGATGTCTTCGCAAATTCTGAGATAGTATCATCTGCTAATTTTCCTAGAGCAAATGTGATAACCTGAAAATGAAAGAGATTCTTTAACACCACATCTATTATTCATTGTTATTATACAAATTTATAACAGATACAGATGATGAGCCAAGGCAACAAACCTCCCAACCCCAATTGACAGAAAAGGAAAAGTTACAGCTGGAAATTAATAAGATCATGGAATCCCCACATCCTGAAGTACTAAATAAATCGGGGTTGGTAAATAGTATTAGACGCAAAATGAGCCTGTTCAAAAATGGAGGAGTTCGTGGATATCACTTAGAATTAGCATATAAATATCTATTGTCTATTCCTCCAACCAGTGTAAAACCTGAGCGAGAGTTATCAGCTGCTTCTTATATTGGCAATACATTACGAAGCAGGCTTGGAAGTCAAACATTGGATGCTTTGATATTTCTGCGATTATATTTTCGAAATTCTAAATGGTTTTTGTATTGTCTTTTTTGTTCCTTATTTTAGTATATTGTGTATTGTGTTGTGCAACAATATTAATAAATAATTTTCAAGAAATTATTTAAGTTTTTTTTCTTTTTCCATTTGAGCCCAATTAGAAACCACATAGTCTAATCCAGGGATCCCGGGATTATGTTCTCTAGTAACAAATAAAGGGGAAAAAAATTAACTATGGCGTCGTTTAAACAAAAAAAAAACATGTTTTTGCGAAGAATTAGAGATCATATTCAAATGGGGAATTTTTTAACCAAGCTTTACTTATTGGTGCCGATTCTCTTTTTGATACTTTTTCTAATAAGCCAGAAATAATTAGGTCAATAGACGATTTACATTTGTCACGCAATACAATAATAAGAATATCAACCCTTATTAAAGATCAACTTGAGGTTGACAGGTACAACATATTTCATGCTAAAAAAATGTTTAATTGTTTGATCGAGAGCCCATGTGCCAAATTTTCTGCATAGTGCTTGAGAAATGTTGGTTTTTGATATTTAAAACAAGTACCTTTTGAAGATTAATGGAACAAAAATGATTGTTCTCACGTCCGTCAGTATAAATTACTTTCATAATGACTATGATGTAACCTACACCCATGTTACCACAACTATATAAAAAAAGGAAATTTTAGACATCTTATTTAATGATAAATTTAGAACTTTGCTTTAAAATTGGGACACACACCTAAAATGCCTGATATATTAACAAGCCGAAAATAAACAATCTTCTTGAATCTCAAATTACATATATATTTAATGTTGCATATACATATTGATATCAATTTTGAAAGAACAACGTAATTAACTGCAGAAAATATTTGAGAACAAATAAGATATCTCAAAAACTGTCAAAAATATTCGCAAAATAAATGAATAAAATCTATAGAGAATTGGAGTATGCTATAATGTAACTTTTTTTAGTTGTGAAAATAGCAGTTTTCAGTACTTATTGCAAATGTCATTTTCTACAAAGAAACTGTATCAAATAGTATCACCCAAATCGTATAATTGCACCATTGTGCACGCGCATGCGTATTTACTATTAGGTCCTTCGAAAGCTAATGTCGGTTGATTTTTTGTAGATTATACCACGTGATCATTTAAATTCTAAATTATAGCAGGCGGGATTTTTTTTATTAGGTTGTCCAGAATGTCAATTATTGATTAATTAACATTTTGAAACGTCACTTTGACAATTCAAATTGTAAATTAGTACTTATATACCAACTTAATTTAAATTTCACAGCCTGCTCTAATTTAGAATTTAAATGATCGCGCGGTATTAAAGTTATGGAATATAACCGGACAAAATACATTTATGGATTAGGGGAATTAAAATTATGTTGATCTTATCCTTGTATATTTTTGGTCCGGATTTTTTTTTTAATTCAACAGCAGAAACATTGGTAATGGAAGAAACTGGTAGTTTTGAACGTATAAATGCTCAGTCTTTCAGATTAGTGCTGATCACGTGGACAATGCTGTATCTGTACAAGCGAGGTCACCATCTCCCGAGATCGTGCACAAACCTGACAAGAATTATTCGCGATGCTGCGCGAATCGGAATCCTTGGAAGAACAAGGTTATATTTTGCAGTATCTGGTGGATTCTAAGGGTCTGGATTTCAATACGGGCATGTTGGAGTATGAGAAAGTCATTACCGTACGTGATCTTTTAAAAGGGCTTTACGAAAAAGCGTGTCAACAAAAGCTATGGGGACTTGTCAGACATACAGCTCGAATGTTATTTAAAAGAGTTGAAGATTTAGCAAAGACCGTGACCGACCTCTGAGTCAGACAGAAACAAATCACAGTTGGAATTGCACCGCATAACGAACATCTATAACGGCTCCCTTGCCAGAATAAGACTTGAGAATGCTAATTCACGAAGCGTGCGGAGAAGATGACAGTACGGCTATGTTAACTCAAGAATTGCTGCTGTATTTAGCAATGTTTATCAGGACAGAGACGCATTTGTTCGTGGAAATGTTGAGATTAAGAGTGGGACTGGTAATACAAGTCATGGCTACCGAGTTATCACGAACTCTGATCTGTGATGCTGAAGAAGCGTCTGAACAATTATTGAACTTAACATACAAAACCTGCAAACTTGTGGAAATGAAGAATTTTTTTATGCATAATAATTCTTACATACACCCTAAAAGCTTCATTCAGAGTGGGAGCGTTGAGCGTCGCGTTGCGTTAGCGTTGCGCTGAGCGTCGCGTCTGTTAGTAAACTATTCCGTATATTTTAATACAAATGTTCAGAGTGACAGCGTTGACGTAGCGTTGCGTTCGGCGTTGTGTGTGGCGTCTGCGGAGCGTTAGCGTGAAAAACAAGTCGGTTTGTTTTCCATAGCGTCCGCACTTAAAAGATGGCTTTGGAGGAAGATACTGCCGAGGTGCTCATAGCCGAAGTGCAAGCAAGGCCTGCCTTGTGGAATAGTAAGCTAACGACATATAAAAATAAAAACCTTGCAGGTTTTTGTATGTTAAGGGATAGATTATATGCGGAAGTGGGAGAAATTTTAGGAATATCAAGTAAGTATCGTATGTTAATTATCAAAGATATCAGAGGATTTTTTTAAATTAAAGACGCAATTTGATCCATAATGTTTGTTTATTGTTATTGTTATTCGTGGAAAACATTTAATAACATGGTGTCTAATTAAGGCCACTACAGAAATAGTCTTTGAATGAATTTCGAATATGTATAGCCATATTAGTTGCTCTGTTGTTTCTTACATTTAGGTTATGATGAATATTTTGCCGGTTGTGCCCATCTTCTTGGTCGACAACGTGAAGGTAATCGGCATCATCATTTCCATCGAAATCCCTAATGAAGTTGTGAAGTATACATGCACACTTAATAACCTTTATTGCAGTTTCCTCTTTAAGTAAAATAGATGTATCGAAGATTCCAAATTTTTTATATAATATGCCAAACGCATTTTCAATGCACTTTCGAGCGCGTGATAAGTGATCGTTAAAAATCCGTTTTTGATTATCTAATAGTCCATTTCTAGGACGAGGATAGGGCCGCATTAAATACTCTTTTAAAGGATACCCTTCGTCTCCTATCATAATGTTCGCTACAACAATGTCGGAATTAGGTAATGATTGTTTTGGTGGTACATTAAACCCCTTTGACTCTAATAAGCGATATAATTCTGACGATTGAAACACACCCGCATCACTTTCAGATCCCCGGGAGCCAACTTCAATTGTAATAATTTTTTTTCGCATCAGCAACACCTTGCAGTCCAAGAGAATAATATTTCAAGTAATTGAAATACATAGTTCCGGTTTTCGGTGGACATTTGATTTGGCAGTGCTTGCCATCAATTGACCCAAAACAATTTGGAAAATTCCATAACATATTATACTCTTGGATAATTGTTTGCAAATTTTGTTGGGTAGGAAGTGGCATGTAGGCTTGCATTAATTCTTCCCAAATAATTTGGCACGTTTCCTTAACTATTACCGAAACCGTTGAACATCCAACTCTAAACTCATGTGCCAAATGATGATAAGTAGCTCCCGTTATAAGAAACCTAAAAACAAAATAAAAATTGAGCTCCCAACATTGTTATCAAAAGTCTATTTATTTTTAGAAGAAGCAGTAGCAGGTCGCTGGAAAAATAAAAAGGACAAGTACCGGCGTGAACTAAAGAAAGTCCCAGTTTTACATTCTGGAGATGCTGCAAACAATTACAAATCCAATTGGCAGTATTTTGAAATGATGTCATTTCTAAAAGATGTCATGACTCCGGCGGTAAAATCTGGGAATTTACCAACTATTGAACACATGCAAGACTCTACAGCTTCTTCCGATTTGGAGGAAAATGAGAATCAGACACAAGCAATGACAGACATTTCTCTGTTATCTCCACCAGAATCTATAACTTCACAGGAAACGAGACCTTCAACAAGACAGTCAGATGCATCATCAACATCACGACAAGGAAAAGCAAATAAAAAGCGATTGTGTGATGCAAGGGATGATAAGTACTTGGAAATAGAAAATACGAAGTTGCAGCTGTTGGCAAAACATCTGGGTGATGATTCAGAGAAGTCAGAAAGTGAAGAACTACTTTTTTTCAAAAGCTTAGTACCTTATATGGAAAAATTTAACCCCATTCAAAGAGTAAGGGTTAGAAATAAAATTCAGCAGGTCGTCTTGGATGAATTAGTATCAGCTGAAAGTCCGAATATTCGCCAGCCTACAGTGGCCTCAAGTAATCAGTCCCATTCTGCCCCAGCAAATAAGGGATTGTTAACTTTACAGAATTCTTCATCTATTGCCTCTGCAGAGAGGCCAACATTCTCGGCGTATGCGCCTCAGTATTCGTATGAATATCAATTTAATTAGTAAATAAATTCAGAAAATGTTCTCTTACCTTAGTGTAATCACAACTTGTTCTGCAGGAGAAATATACCTCTTTTTGACATAATTTGTTGGTATTTTTTCTAGGAGGTAGCTAACTTTTTGTAATAAATAATCAAATGTGCGAACAGACATTCTCAGGTAATTAAAAAATCGATCTGGATAATTTCTTAGCTCATGGTACAGGTGGTGGTATTCACCATGTAAATATCTTTTTCTGTTTATAGGGTGAATTCCAATTTTTTTGTTTAACCTTTTTACGGTATAATATGGTGTCTCAAGCAAGAACAGCAAATGCACTGCTTTCAACGGAGCCATTTTTAAACTGAAACATGTAAAACTTTTCCCAATTAATGCTTGTCAGACTCTATCACTCTGAATGCGCATGACGCAACGCAAACGCGCCGCTAGACGCACCGCAATGCAACGCTGTCACTCTGAATGAAGCTTAATACACATTTCTCGCAAACGCGACAGTTTCTAAGATATTAGCTATTGTAGACATAAACCAACTACTTCTTCAATGTATCAGAAATCGGAAAATATGTATCAGAAATCGGAAAATATAATGTGCTCCGGTATTCACTTCAAATGGACGACTTTTTAGATGTAACGGGGACATCTCAATTAATAGTAATAAGAAGAATAGTTGTCGAAGACTACTCTGTGAAGAAAGAAATACTGTGCCATTTGCCAATGAAGGAAAGAACGAGAGGTGAAGATATTTATCAAGTTTTAAAAAATTATGTTTTGGAACAACAACTTCCCTTATATAAATTATCTTCAATTACAACTAGCAGAACTCTAGCAATGTTCGGTAAAAATAAATGATTTATAACTCTATATATAAAAGATGAATCATTTCCATTTTTTTTTTGCTTACTATTGCATAACACATCAGCAAGTTCTGTGTACTAAAGTTCTATCATTTAGCCACGTTTTAGACCTCATAATAAAAGTTATAAATTCTGTAAGAGTTGCTCCATAACAGCACAGACTTTTTAGAAAGCTATTGGAAGATGATGATGCTGAGTTCTCAGATTTAATAATTTACACAAAAGTGAGGTGGCTTAGCAGAGGCAAAGTATTAGGCCGGTTTCTTAATATGATAACTGACATAAAAGAATTTCTTGAGCAAAAAAGGGGAAATTTATAACGAACTTGAAGATCCTAATTGTCTAGGTGACAGCTTTTCTAGCTGATATTTGTCAGAAATTAAGCCAGTTAAATTTTGAACTACAATGTAAAAATAAAGATCTAGTAGATATGGTAAGTGCTATTAAAGCATTTAAAGGTAAGTTAGCTCTTTGGAGTTAGCACTTTCAAAAAAATCTTTGGCGCATTTCTAGAAAATCATTTAGAATCTCGAACGTTTGTTGATTATCTAACAAAATTAAATAATGAGTTTAATGACAGATGTAATCAATTTGACAACATGGAATCTATTTTATTTTTCTTTCAAAATCCCATGATTAATGTTGACATTACTACTTTAAGTGCAGAAATAAATGGGTTTGATGAAACAAATTTAGAAAATTTAGTTCTGGAAATTGTAGAATTACAAAATGATGTCGCTTTAAAAGTTATTAACATGAACAAGGAATTTTGGAAATTAGTTGAAGCACATAAATATTCAGTTTTAAAAATTTCTGCACTTAGCTTAAATTTTTCTTTGAATCGACTTACTTAAGTGAAGCCACATTTTCTTCAATGCAAAGTATAGACAACGCGGTTTTTAATCAGTGCTACTGAAGATGACAACATAGTTGTCGAAATACGTATTTAGTTTTTTTTTGCTTTAGTGTGGTGAAGGTGTTTTCGTTCAGGAATTTATGGCATCTTCATCTGATTTTTGAAAGGTGTACGCCAATGCTCGAAGCCAAGTGAAATGAAATCATCAACCAAAAAGATTCTGTTAGTCTATGGATATATTTTGGTCGTGAACGAATGATGTGCTTTTAATGACCCTTAATTTTTTATGTCTTCAGTAAAGAAAAGTTTTCATTAAAAAACAAACCCTCCGTTCATGAAAAAGGCCTTCATGCACAGAATAAGTACGAGAAAGTTTTAGGTTGTTTCTTTCATTTTAAACCAAACAAATAATTGAACTCTAATGGAATAACCATAAATCATGTATATATTAATATCTTAGTAAACATTAGATTATCGTCTCTGCCCTTTCTCTATTTTATGAAGGACACAGTGGGCGGGTTTATAGACATGTCATACATGCGATGGTTTGAATGATGTGTTGCCCATGTGCCAATATAGTCATTTTATCGGTGTTCAATTTGTAATCAAATTCATCGGTTTCAATATAAACTTTGAAGACAATAGTTACTTTTAAGAAAAAGTAAATATATTGTGTTCAGAATGAAAATATCTAAGGCCTCACTGTTCAAAGAAGTACTTTATAACCACAGTAGGCTTATTTGCCGTTTTTATTTAATAACATGCAACATAAACAGTACTAAAACAAGTTCCTTACCAATAGATACATTGTCCACAATCCTGATATAACTTTATCATATATTTCAAGATCTTTCAACGATGTATGACGGTTGTCATTATAAACAAATCCATATACGATAAATCCCACAGACAGCAAACAACTAGTTATAATGAAGAACACTAAAAGAAAGATTTGACATCCAAAAACACAATTGAAGCAGTCAACAACTTCACACAACGTTACATATATCGCATTCAATCTTTTGAAGTTTTCACCAATGTTAATGCCAGCACCACGCCAGTTTATATTGGAATATTTCAGTTTACATTTGACGACAGGTATATTAGGAAAATTACTAATTTTCTCGTTAAGTACTTTCACGTTTAACTGAATTAATTTAATATAAAAACATATTTGGACCGTGAACATGACTATTTGATAAGAAGCCACATATTCCATTAAGCGAAATGATTTATGAGTATCATGCATGTAAATTTGACTTACAGTAAGTCCGAAGAAAGTAAAATGCATTAAAGCAAATACTATATACTTTTTAGATTTTAGCTTCATGCGAAAAACTGCTTCCAGATAGCTACTAGATATCGAAAGTTTGTTCAAAAAATGTTGATATAACATTTGATTATAAAAATTAACACTTAGAGTAGTCAGTATACATAATAATATACTACAGAGTGTTTTCAATATATTCACAACACCCATAGGTGTAGTATCTAAATACTCTAGTGCGTCATAAGACACATATAAATTCAAGCAAAATATTGTAGTCGCCAGAAAGAGAACATAAATTTTTTGAATTTTATTGAAACCTTGAGGTAATATTGCCAAAAGTCTGAAGACGTAATTAAACGGTATCATATAGGCTTCCAGGTTGACATAATTAAAAGTTTCTAAATTAGTGACTGCTTCTAACATAGATACGTTCTAATGAAGAAGTATACACCCAACACTATTCGAATATCTGTCAAAAAAAAAAAGGAACATGAAATATAATGAAATCAATTTATAAAAGTGTTATTATCGATTAAGAAAATACTTACTGAAATTACGACTTCTGGATAATAAATAACTGCACTACCATTGATTATATTTGATTACAAAAATAAGAAACATATTATCGACTAACAAATGAAAATATTAATATTAAACGAAAAAAGTTTTACGTTATTGTTTATTTATGATAGAGTTCGGGGACAATGTCGAATATTATAGGGTCT
This sequence comes from Amphimallon solstitiale, assembly GCA_963170755.1. Classification (NCBI taxonomy): domain Eukaryota; kingdom Metazoa; phylum Arthropoda; class Insecta; order Coleoptera; family Scarabaeidae; genus Amphimallon; species Amphimallon solstitiale. The sequence continues at coordinate 75,218,946 of OY720682.1, read as the reverse complement.
AAATACATCTAGGTATGAGTATAAAGTAGTTATACAAAATTTAAAAAAACATATATAAGGTATTGCTACTTTCATTACAACAAATAATCGTAAAGAATTAAACAGGGTAACTATTAACACGTTCGCTACCGGTACAGGTAAAATAATAACATTTTTAATTACCTACACTATAATCTTTCATTTCATGAAAAAATCACGGACTAGCAAGTATTAGCAATAAAAAAGTTAACCCTCATTAAAAATTCGATTATACATATCTGTTACAGGATTATAAGCAGCCGATGTTACCTGGAAATGAAAACAGCTTCCTAGAAAGTAATGATGCCATTTGAATCCTTACAGTAAGTACTTCCACCCTGTAATAATTACGTTTAAAACGCCCAAGATAGCTAGCTGAGGTAATAACAAACACAACTTAAGTTTCGGGTACTAAAATACACCCTATAGAAATATTAGGAGTATTAATTTTGCAGTTTTTGATAATTAATATCTCTGGTTCTGACAAAGATAAAACAGCAATTCTTGGTGAAAATTTGTATGATGACGCGTACAAACAAATACATAAGTTAGAGCATTATCAAAAATTTTAAACTTTTTTAATTACGATTACGTTTTTCTCGATTTTGAACACTGTGCGGCGGCTATTATAGTGGCCATTACGATCCTTTCTGGTGGACCGCGGCCAATTTAGTGCCATATAGTGGCCATATATTTGTGAGCATCTATTTCCAACAGAACAGTGTTTCAAATAAAACATTTATTATTATCATTATATTTATTCGTATATAATTTTGTATATGATGAGATTATCGAACATATTTATAAATTACACTATAAATAAAAATACTGAAATGATCCATTTTGACAATCGACGTTAATGCTGATTTAAAATCGAGTATCATCTGGCATTTTGATAAAATAAGCAATCTGTTCTTCTGTAACGTGGTACTCGTGTATCCAACGGCTACCTTTTCTTAAACTACCGTCGATACCGTCTCTCCAAACTCCGGCAGGTAAATATACTTCTCTCTGTCTCATGTTTGAGTATAATACGGGCGCTGCAATAAGATCATCTCCTATGGCAAATTGATCTGCGACAGTGTGACACGCAGAATCGTTCGGATCAAGCATCCATAACGGTCTCACCAATGGCATACCATATTCAAGAGCTACACCTACAAATTTTTTCAATGCCGGAGCTACCTGCAATATGAAAAGTATATAAATAATATTTTTATATAGATTTTAATTAATATATTATAAATGGTGGCTTGCGAGGATAAAACAAAAACAGACACACAATCAAAATACAAAGTATATAAAATACATGGATGCCAACTCACATCAAGCTGGTATTTACCACTACAAATATACCTAGTAGGGACATACATACTGTTACGACTTTGAACGCACCCTGTCGCAGTAGTTATCTGAACGCATCCTTGTAAAAACACATGATTTTTGACAGCCAACTATTAGCTTGGTCATGTGTGCAAATAATTGGCATTTGAGTTTGTTGTCGCTATGGAATGGTCCGATAAAGAAAATCGAATAGCTGTTATAGCCTTCTATAAATGCAATATGAAAAAAGGAGATATTTTTGAGACGACCATTCGGGGTAAGCCGAATATTTGTTCATCGGTGCACAAAGTTGTTTGAGGAGATTGGAGACATCAAAGACCGCTTGCGATCCGGACGGCCTCGGGTACGTAAGCCACATGTTATTAAAGCAGTTAAGGCTGAACGCCCGCTTCAAGCTGAGTTCGATTTGAAATAGGCGTACCACTGCTTTTCGTGCAAATGTAATAAAAGACAAATGTTTAAGGGTCCGCGTGCTCTGCCTTATGCTGAGGAAAAAGATAGAGAAAAGAACTTGTCACCTAATCTAATCTGCCTGTAATTTATGGCTGCGTTGTGGTCTCAGATAATCGCCGGTTGGCCCACATGTTTGGCAGTCGGGAAGCAACCCCCCCTAAATTAGACAATCTATATTTTCTCAAACACACAAAAAATAGTGAAGCTAAATATGTAAAATCACCTGCCGGATTCAAATTTTGAGTTGGGAAATAAAATCGAAATCCCAAAAAGGTCGAAACTTTTTAATACTTATCTCGTGATATCTCAGCAATGCAGAGAGCTAGGGATCTGTTTTTTTTTAAGGTTATACCCTAAAGTATTTGGATGATACTAGTGTTTTCGATTTTTCTTTATGGTGTGTAAATTTTATAAAAAAAAAAAAGTTTTAGTAGACCACCATTTTCAGCTATCGAGTAACTAATCTTATTTTTCAGAATTTACCCATATATATGTGAAACAAAATAAAGCCAACATTCCAAAATTATTTTTTGTGCAAGAAATAAATTTCTAGATCGTTTCAGAAGCAAATTATTGCGAGTCAAATATAATAATTATACTCCCTGCGCGCAAGCCGTGTGAGTCCTAGCATGCGCTTCTAGCAGGTATACCGTTAGGGACGGGAAGAGATATTGCTTTTACTTTCTGATACGTAGTATAAGGAAGTATTGTGACGCTGACACTGTATATGTACACTATATTGTAAAGAAAATATCAACAGTTTCGATAAAATAATGTCCGAGTAATGATTACTTTCTTAACATACACCGATCTCAGAAGTATTTTACAAACTGCGTAGAAACTGCCCGAAATGGTAGGCGGAGTTACCTCTCGACACCATGTGCGAGCGTACCACATACTCTATTTGATTTCAGTGAATTTCGCCCAAATTTCAAAATTTTGTTTTCCGTTTCGTGACCTTATTTTTAAAAATTAAGAAAAAATAAAATTTATGTATTGCTGTTGAGTGTTACATAATTTTTAATAAAGGCTTGTTTTTTGAAATTTCTTACATTTTAATTTTTATTTAGAGCCCTTTGGACCATTTCGAAAAAATTACGATTTATCCATTGAAAGGCATTTTTTTTCTTAAATTAGCGTGTAAATTCGGTAAGGTTTTCATGAAAAATACGATTAGGAAATGCGAAAAACGATTTCGAGGCCGGGCGTACAGCCTTAAGGTCAGAATTACGCGCAAGCCGCTACGGAAGCAAAAAGTTATGGCTAGTGAAATGAATATGACTCGAATTAGACTTAACTGTGAATGAAGAGGAAGAACTCATTTTGCTTTCCAATAATCGAGATTTAATTTTAAAACATTCAGAAGAATCAATTAATTCATTTTGGATTAACATTAGATGCGATTATCCAATGATAGCCAAGAAAGCTTTAAACATATTATTACAACTTTCCACATCTTATTTGTGTGAGTTCGGATTTTCAGCATTAACCAACATTAAAACTAAAAAAAAAGATCAAGATAAAGTTAAATGTAGAAGACGAAATGAGAGCAGCATTGTCATTTTTACGACCAAATATAAATGAAATAATCTAAAAACATCAAGCTCAAATTTCACATTAAAAGTATTCTTATTATTAACTTGTAATTTATCCCTTAATAAACGTACGTTATTTTTGTAGTACATATTATTTTATTTCGCACATTTAAAATTATTATTATAAACTATTTTACGCAGTTTGTTATAGGCAAGTAAATAATTTTTAAACTTATTTTTTTCTTTGTGTGCCGCCAAATTTTGAAATCGTTAAAAGTGTGCCGCAACAAAAAAAGGGTTCAGAATCACTGATCTAAACTATTACAGGGACATTGGCGTTGTTGATGCAAATAGTGTAGGTATTTCTCAACCTATAGAATATGATGAGAATGAAATAGAACAACTTTAGCGACATTGACGACGAAAATTAAAATTGTTTATACTAAAAGAGTTCTAATTTAATTTTAATTGTTACTTCTTTGTGTAAACTACCTAACAATAATTAAAATATTCGTTTTTGTTCTGATTAAAAAAAATATCGAATATTTTCCTAATGTAACAAGGTAATAAATAGGTCGTTAAAGCAATGTCTTTTTACTTTAGGTACATTAAGCAACTATAAATATGTTGTTATTTTCTTCCATTAAAAGTTTGTTTATTTTATAATGTTTACTGTTTACTTCCTGTTATGAACTACGTACGACAGTACGTTTACAATAATACATTTTTCTAAATATGTTTTAATGTAATAAGGGTGCAAGCCAAATTTTTTTTTAATAAATTATTTTTTTGGACACAAACGCCTTTCTTTTCAAATGTTTTTTCTTCAGAATTTTTCGAAGAACGGTTGAAAATGTTCAAATAGTAAGTTATAATTTTGTTATTTTATTTCTTAGTATTTCAGGATGTAGTTAAAACTTTAAAGTTGATTTTTCAAATACTCAATTTTGTGGCATGTAGCATTGTTGCTCTGAGGTCTTCAATTGATGCTTGGCCGGTGTGACTTAAGCCTGCATTAAGGCTAAAGGCGGTCATTTTCAATGATCTTTAATTTTTTATATATCATTTATGTCTGCTAATAAACTAATAAAATTTGATCGTAAATTAATTTGTACTTTTTATTTTATTGCGTAAAGTGTGTGTGTAACAGTATGTATGTCCATACTAGGTACATACTGTGCGAGTGTAAAGTAAGGAATAAAATTCGTCAAATTGTTATCCCTACTTTTTGGCAATATTCCTCGGACAGTTCATTTTTTCATTTTAAATCCCCTCCTGTTGTTATAAATTATACCTTTCTATCCTAACTTGTGGCGGCGCAAATGAGGGTAAATCAAAAAAAATTAAACTGCGATGGGAGTCATATATTACGTTTTCAGAAAGATCCACATCGAACATCTCGAGAATTAACTCTGGACGACGGAATAAGTCAGAGATCAGTGATAAAATATTCAAACATTGAAAAATGGCATGCATGTAGGCTTAATCCTTTCACGAATTAAGTTGAGATGATCCAGTTTATTGCTTAGAGTTCTGCGAAACAATGGTGGATCCAATCACTGTTTAGCGGCCAGAATATTGTTTTTGGATGAAGCAACATAGAGAAGTTAATGATCAAAATGTACGAAACTGGTCCCCAAAATTCTCCACTGAACGCGACATCAATCGCAGAATTCGCAAAAAGTCAACGTTTGGTCAGGAATAGTGGATGAACCCAAAACCATATTTTTTGGAGAGTAAACAAACAGGAGAAATGTATTTACATTCTTTGAGGAACGAGTTGGTTCCCGCATCCTCTCAATTATACCCAAATCTAGTAGATCCAAATTTGCCACATCACTCATTGTGATACCAGCAGAATACAGCTCCCCGCACTATGCTAGGCTAGCACGCAACCTTTTGGACGAAACTTGTAACCTCTGGAATGGGCCACCCCTTCGCCAGAAATTTTATTTAGAGCAAGTAGTAAGTATAATACTCCATTAAAAAGCTTATTTTATGGAGAATTCAGCTACGTAATTGCCGGTTGCGTTACTTTTGATTTTAGCGCCCTCTAGCGGAATCAAAACGTACGTATTCCTAAATGTGACACATCATTAATTTTAATAAACGACAAGCAGCAAAACCAAACACAAATGTTATCAGAAACACGACAAATATGAATCAATTAATGCAATATTAATTTGAGAGATGCCATAATTACATAGCCAAAAATGATAATATTCTAATAATACTCGAAACTAATAAACAATAAGTTTAAGATTAGCTTTAAGGCATTAATGTATTATAACTTTTTTTAGTATTTTATGGTCTCCTATCGCGTGGGTAACTTTCTACTCCCCCCCTCCTCCCCCTTTCTAGTGTAATAACAAAACTTCTAACTAATTATTCCTAAGAAATTAACATTAAGTCTCAAGAATCTCCCATTAGGATTATATTGCAAATTTCTTACCGTTTGTTGCCGTACTAAACTCATTGCTTTTGCCATCTCCAGAACACTTTCATCGCCATAATTACTTGGTAAATTTGTAAATCTAATAACAGGTAAAAAAGTGGCAAGTTGTAACCATCGAATATACAACTCTTTATCGGGTAATTTCACATTTAGACTAGAATTAAAGACAGCATTCCCAATTCCTTCTGCTGATTGGTAATCCCCACCGACTGCTCCTGGTATCAAGAAGGGATATCCAATCAATCCGTATGTTAAAACTGTCGGAATGACTTTCCTTAGACCACTCCATGAGGATTCAAACATTGGCAGAGAAACAAATGTAGGAGTTTTAGGTCTTTCTATTGCACTATTAACTCCAAAGATATTTACGCTATTTTGCAAACCATTGATAAAGTAGGTTTTGTATTGATCCGGATTTATTAAGGGTTTCTCACACTGATAGTAATGGGGCATGTTATAGGCAATACCCAAATCCAAGTAATATGCATCGAATTTATACGTTGATAACAGAGTCTTCAGTTTATCCAGTAGCCAAGGAACTGTATTGTTGTTTGTCATATCTAAAACGCCAGCACTTTGTAACGATTTGTATCTTGCCAATGCTGGTATTCTTCTGTCACTGAATCTTTCAGACACCAAGAGACGTCTTTTAACTACTTCAGCAAAGTTTTTGCTCTCGGTAGATATAAATGGTTGAATGCTGAATACAATTCTAAAACCTCTCCTGTGCATAATTTCTATGGTTTCTTGAAATGTTGGAAAACGTTCTTCGTCGACAGTGAAATCTCCAATATTTTTCTGCCAGAATTCGTTCAGAAGTACGTGGCCCTGTTTTAGGTAACCCAAAGCAATCACATCGTATGTGTAATTAGAAACGGCCTCTAAAAAAAAAATCAAAAATTATTTTTTGAATTTTATTACTATATATATATTATGCATATTGAATGTTACAAACGTTACAGAAGGTGATATTAAAGATAACCAAATTTGTGGTTATTATATAAAAGAGTGATTTTGAAGAGATGGTTAGAAAACCACCAAAAAGATGACAAAAGACTTGGAACTCGCTGTCGCAAAAAAAATAAGAATAATCAGTTACAGAACAGAACCTTCTAGAAGAATAATAAGAAAAAGATTGGAAAGCATATTATTATTATTATTATTTGTTGCACTTCCTAAGCTAATTAAAGGACTAGCAAAAATGGCACAAGTAAAACTTACAGTCCATCTATTACTCACAAGCCCTCAATTTCAGTCTACATCCGGAAAAATTCAGCACGCAAATCTTTCAGGTACTTTATGTTAATTACTCTTACGTAACCCCTAAATGAATATGATATACTCCTGATAGTCATAATACTTGACGTCTCTTACCTGACGCTTTCCTTCCGAACCTGGTCTAAAATATAGATAACTCTGTCGCCGCTTAACTCTAGTGGCGACGGTCGTGGATCTAACAAAATCTGTTTAGATGATAGGCTATATATAAAGCAAAGACGGACCCCTAACTGAAAACTTGATTGGCAAGCACTCAGGGTATTAGGAAGAGGGAGAAAACATCAGTAAGACATTTTATTCAACAAGGTTTATTCACCCCCAGATGATCTGTAGAAGAATATATTAGAAACCCAATTAAATTTTAGAAGGTTAATCAAGAGAAACGCTAAATTTAAGGCAAGTTGACTATTTCAATATGATTAATTAAAAATAAGATGTAAAACCTTAAATAAATTTTAAAACCTACGAAGGTTGCATCAAAAGAAAATGAAATGGTACGGAATTTTAATAATTAAGCTTGGTTAAATATACAAAAATAAGTAGTTAGTAGTAGGTACGGATTTCCTGAATTAGCGGCTTATATGAAAATTGAAATTACTTGCTTTCTTTTAAATTTATTTAATTAATGAAATCAAGGAAAAGAGTAAAGCCACCGCCGAAGACTAACTGTTAGTTTCGCACTCGCTCATCAGTTCGACTAATGTGTACACAAATTCAAAAAATACAAGATCAACAATCTGCTGAGGGTCGTCGAATTCAATGACGCCATTGAAAAGTCTACCAGGAATTCTGAAACTCCCACTTTTTGGACCGTACAAATTTCCAATAAGATTTAGGGTCACTCACGAGGGAATGCTGAATATTGTTAATATAGTTTTGATAGGCCGTGGCAATATCTTCCTTTAGAGAACTACGCAATCGCTAAAATTCGCGTTTGTAGAATTATTCCCGGTCTGCTTCCATCTTCGATGATAATAGAGCTTCAAATCTAACGATCTTCCCATAGATGGAGGAAAATGTTGCTTATTGTTGTGGCAGGTATAGGGAATGCAAGTGTTCATTATAGAGTAGACTACACAGTAGAACATATCAGTTGCCGCATTAACGTTACAAAAGGTATGAAGGAAGCTCCAATCAACAGAAAGTAATTCTGAGTAAAACTTGTGAAAATCTGCTTTTTTTAAGTTATAGCGTTTATTGTTATTTATTGGAAAGGTGATTGGAACAGTTATAGAATGCAACAATAAATCCACTGAGAGCGCAGGATGATGTAAATCAACTGGAACAAGTGGCACCGAATCATGTAATACATTCAACACATAAATCAGATTAGATAGAACCAAGTCAGAAATTCTATTATTAGCACTTAAGATAGCGTTGTACTGCGTCAAGCTAAGAGAATCAGTAAAAGTAGTGTATCGTTCTTCTGCATCATTTCGATACCCCAGTTCTATAGTGTAACAAAACAAAAAAATCATTTTTGTGTTAAGCACACCATACAAAAGCAAAAAGTGTATTTTATATAATTCAAAAGAGTAACAAGTGGAATTTTCAAGGTTTGTTTGTAGATGCCACTAGTTACACTATAAACTTGAGAGATTTAAAATAAAGTTTCACTTCAATACTGCAACAACTCAGTTGTTACATTATAGAAGTGGAGATTTAAGTGAAAAGTTTACAAGTCTGTTATGGTACTTGCACTATTGTGTTAACAATGAGTGGATTAAACAATAATAAACCACAGTCCAAAGAAGTAAGTGAGACGCGAACCCAATTTTTGATTAGATTAGGTACTAGCAACTATGGATTCAACAAAAATTCACATGTAAGTTTCTTTTGAATAACATAACCTATCTTCTTTTTAATAATGATCTTTACAAAATCAAACTATTGTTATAATAGCAATAATTTTAGGATATTGCGTCTATCTATCTCTTGCGAATCTAACGATTTAAAATCATGTGAAAGTAAGATTTCTCCGGGAAAAATTGTGAATGCGGTAAGGACTACCTAAACATTTTTGACTTAAGAAATAATTTTTGTTTAATTTAGGCAACAACATCAAAGCAGTCTTTCTTACAAAACCTTACTTGTATAATGACTCGAGTAATTCTTCTGCACATTTGGAATCCATTGAAGACAACAACACTGATAACAGTATTGTACACCTTCAGAGTGACTATGATAGTGATGACAGTGTTACGGATAAAAATTATAAACCGAGTTTGTCTAGCAGTGACGAATCTGGGAAAGATAATTCATGAAGTCATGAAAAAAATAAATCTAAACCATTGACAAGAAAAAGAGCCAGAAATAGTGAAAATTGGGATAAGAACGTTAGGAAAAGGAATAGAAGCTTGGGTAATGAATATGTAACTGTGATGGGAAAACAAGTTCAGAAGAAAGAAATGGGACCTCCTTGTAAGGAAAACCGCCGGCTACAATGTGCAAAAAAATTTACAAACGAAGAAAGAAAAAAAAATTTTGAAGCGTGTTGGAAGTTAGGTTCTATTGACTTGCAAAGAAATTTTATCAACGCGCGTTTGTCTGAAATTACTCCTTCGTATCGCAATAGTAAACCCAAGAGTAATCGTTCGAAGAATTGGAAATACACGTTGCAAATTGCTGACAAAACCATCCAAGTGTACAAATTATTTTTTAAAAGTACACTTGCTATTAATAACAGAACTATTTTCACCACAACAAAGAAAAAAGACAGTCATGGTTTTTTGACATCAGATAAAAGAGGAAAGCACGGACATCAGAAAAGACTAGAACCTGAAATTATTGATGGCATCAGACAGCACATAAATTCATTTGCAAGAATACCATCTCATTATTGTCGGGCCAGGACTAAGAAAGAATATTTAGACGGTAGTTTAAATTTGGCCACTATGTACCGATTGTACAAAGAAAATTGTATTACTAACGGCAAAGAATATGCAAAACTTTCAATCACATCCCAAAAAAAGACCAATGCTGTATGTGTGAGAATTTTAAAAACGCGAATGAAGAAAATAAAAATAAAGTCAAAGATAAATATGAAAACCATATTAAAGAGAAAGAACGGAGCAGAATCGAAAAGGCAAACGATGTTGAAAATACAAAAGAAAATGTGCAAGTTTGATGTTTTGATTTGCAGGCGGTTTTATCGACACCGTGTGGTGATGTAAAATCTTTTTATTATAAAAGACGATTGGCCACTTACAACTTTACCATATTTGATGTTAAACAAAAGCTAGGCTTTTGTTTCCTTTGGCACGAGGGTCTGGCAAAAAGAGGGGCCAATGAGATTGGAAGTTGTATCTTTAATTTTTTAGAGAGTGACGACTGGAAAAGTGAAAACGTAATTTTTTATTCTGACAACTGCGTCGGTCAGAATAAAAATAAATTAATATTTGCTCTTTATCTGTTTTGCGTTTTAAATATTCAGAAGTTAAAATCAATTACACACAAGTTTTTGATAGTTGGGCATACACAAAATGAAGGGGACAGTATGCATGCCACAATCGAGAAAGAAAAGAAAAGAGTTCTCAAAAGTGGACCAATATACGTCCCGGCACAATGGGCAACAGTTGTGAAAGGAGGTAAGAAGCGAGGAGCCCCATACAAAGTCAACGAAATATGCACCAAAGATATTTTTGACCTAAAGAGATTGTCTCAGCAGTTGGGTAATAATTATACCAAAAACCAAGACAACGAAAAGGTGATTTGGAATGATATCAAAATTGTAAAAGTTGAAAAAGTGAAACCTTTTGTTATAGCATATAAGACATCCTACGAACAAAAAACTTTCAAATTAATCGATGTTCGAGGTAATTTAAGAAAAAGGACATTGGAAGCAAACTTAGAATTAGAGCCTGCTTATAAAAGTCCTCCCTCGATATCCACTGCCAAGAAGAAGAATTTGCTGGAGCTGTGTAAGGAAAATGCCATTAAACCAGTATATTGGACGTTTTACGAAAACCTACGCACTGACCAAAACAATGACGCTTCAGGCAGAGAAAGTGATTCGTGCGATTCAGAATAAGAAAAATTAATGTTTTTTTTTCATGTATGTAAATTCTTTCTGAATAAATTTTTGTAATTTTGTTAGTTTGAGTTTTTATAACAAACTGAATAAAAATGATGATGAACGTAAATTATACTACAAAACGGAAGTTTGCACAAAGTTTTAAGTTCAGTAGTGTAACAACTCAATTTTTTTTGAAAATTTTGAAAAGTGTAAAACAATACTTTCTATTGATAAGTCAATCATAAATTAATAAGTAAGTATGCAAATTATTATCCGTAAATTCCTTAGCACAAAAATTTAATAAGAAAATCAAGAAAACGATATTCTTTAAATGCGATTATCTCAAAACTTCAATTTCTGACTTGTTACTCTATAGAACTGAGGTATCGATTTATATCTTATCTGATTCAGAAGGAGTCTATTAGCATTATTAAATTAAAATTGTATAAATACAAAAATTTACCTTCAAAGAAATCATATTTAGTCGCAGCTGTCATTTCCCACAATGGTTCGGTAAGTAATGTATGAATAATATTACTTTCTTCTGGTCTTAAGCCATCCCACAATTTCTTTTCCGCCATAAATGAATGCAACCTTGACATATTACTCGCAATACATATGCTGTAATTCAACTGAGGCAATGGGGTAATTCGATTGACAAAGGTAAAATCGTCATATTTAGCTTTCAAACAGAGCTCCTTTCTAGTATTATCGGTATTATTTCTTATCGACACATATAAAGGAGTAGAATTGTCTATAATTATGCCAGCGCCTTTCGAATTAATGAAGTATCTCTTTAGAACATTGCCCCATTGATTAGTTTCAATTTTGCCAGTTACGAATGGTGCAAAATCATGATTCGCCTTGCTAAGCAGTAGTGTAGACTCTGCCAGTTGACCGCCACCATACCAGAATTCTCCGGGTGTATTTTGACCGGGTGGTGTTATATCGAAGCAGTCCGTAGGTTCAATTCCTTCAGATAATGCCATCCATTGCAAATTGTAACACATAACTTCAGAATTCAATTCGTACACTTGCATGAATAATCTCGTCCTTTGCATCCATTCTAAGCAAATACTTCCATCATTCTTATCGTCTGACGGAAGACAAGGATGAACTTTATTATAACCAATCGTGGTACCTAATTTTCCTGATATAACAATCTGTCCTACGGTATTGAATATTTTAATTTCTCTTTTGGCTTTGCTAAATTTAATTTTTTCAAAATATGCTTTGTGTAGTATTTTTTGCTGATACAGTATATATGCTAAGCTTACTAAGCAAACTACTGTAAGAAATAGGAGGCCCACAAACACACGGATTTTGTATTCTTTCGGTTTCTTTTTTCTTAATGTAGTTGGCAGCATCTAAAATTACAATATAGAACACTTTAATAATAACGTAGAACAAACAGTTTAATACATATACAACAAAACAGAAATCTATAGAATAATTATTAATTAATTTAATCGTTTGCTTTAAACCATTTTTGCTCTGTGTCACAAAAACAGGTCTCTACCAAGTATTTTTTTTCGTCAAGCGTCGCAGGAAACTATAAACGGATGTGTAATTAATTGACAAAGATCTATAGCACTTTAAAATATATATCTACATTTCAAGTTTGCACTTGCAGGCGTGATCAGTGACAAATTTCTGATGTCTCCAGTTTGTGCCAAAAACATGAAAGTGCAGTTAGAATAAGTAATGTAATAAATAAAGTTATAATAAAAAGCAGTAACTACTGCTTGAATCTAGTGTAAAATAGTTCGCTCATTAGACTCTGGTCTATTTGGAATAAAATTTAGTCATTTAGCCGTTATAAATATGACTGAAAACTCCTATTATCATATGATAACACATGCCATATATATGACCTAATTAAGCTTTTTTGTCCAACATTTTTAAACCAAGAAGAAGCGCTGCGGCATGTATATGAAGATGAAGAGAAAAGCAACAAATCATCATCTATTTATAAATGTCCTCAGGAACCTCATATTGCTTCTGATGAAGAATCAGCTGAATCAGGCATTGGATGTTTGACCGATAACCTAACTGACCGGCAACTTTATGCAACGGCCGTAATTTGTTGGATAAGGGAAACACAAAGGAAAAGCAAGAAACACAAGTACATGTGCAAGAAAGACGCGAGAACAAACAAGAAAAACAGAAGGAAAAGCATTCACAAAATGCAGAACCTACTAGAAAAAAACAACTTACACAAAGTGAAAAAAATGTCGAAAAGAAAAACGAAAAAGAAAACAAGAAAAAGAAAACCGTTGATGATAGAATCTGGATAAACGGAGATTTAGAAAATCACGATATATTGGTAAAGCCTAATTATCAATCACATCCTGATTCAGATTTGTTCAAGTTATTTTTTGATGATGACATTTACCAGTATATTTTAGAAGAAGCTAGGAAATACGTCCTATATAAAAAATGGCCAGATCCATTCATTATGATAGAAGAGCTCGAATGTTTCTTTGGAATACTGATTCTTTCTGGATATCATGCTCTTCCAAGCAAAAAGAAACGTTATTGGGATCAAGAAAACGATATGGGACTCAATATGGTAAAAAATGCAATGCACCGAAACAGATTTGAACAAATTATGCCCTTTTTGCATTTGGTCGGTAATACTAAAATGGATCCTACACTATAATGAATTGCTAATAATAATAATAATAATAATAATAATATGCTTTATTGACCTACAAAATCAAATATTCCATTTACAGGACACAATAAAATTATACAAGGTTAGTTCATAATAAGTGAGCACAAAAATTAACAAAAGTAACAAATACTTCACCCAAACTAAATCAAAACAGAAGTAAGTTGATGCACAAAAATTATCAAAATGTGCAGCCATAACGTCCTTCAACTGATACATTGGGCAGTGATTAGTGTCCGAAACGCTGGGCAGCTCGTTAAAGTTACTCGACATAACATAAACTGGGAATCTAATCAGAGAATTTGCGTTGGGTACTTCTCATTGTTTCATTCGGTGATGTCCTACGGCATTGCGTTGTAGGGCCACAGTTCGTCGCGACATACATTCTTTGGTCTGCAGCGAAGGGCGGTGAGGGTATTAAATGAGTTACCATACCATGCTGACTGTCGTCAAGCATTTCTGAATTCAAAAATCTTGACATTTCCTAGTTTGTATATTGTTGAATGCTTATTGTATGTGAAAGCTAATATTTCGTCTTTTAATACTTGTGCCACTTTTCATGAATACAATAATAAAAACAACAATAATCTTAGTGCTGAATATACTTGATTGAATAGTATATAAGAGGCATATTGTCAAAGAGGTTTAAATTATACGATGCTCTTCCTCAAAATTTTAGAGATTTAATTTTAATAATTTTAAAAATGCCTTAAGGATCCTCTATAGTGGATCTGTGAATAATGGAAAAATAGCAGATTTTTGATGCAAGATATTTTTGTTGATTTTAAATTTGGAGGTAATCTTTCACCGTCAACTTATGAAGAATTTAGTAATCTACCCCGCTGAATAATCAAACTTGTAAAAAAATTAACTGATTAAAGAAAATTAATTAACATGTCAAAATCTTTAAAACAAATTTCCTCAAAAATCCTTCGGAGGAGATTTGTTTGCTTGGGTTCACGTTATAAATTGAATAAAAAGCTACCCCGCTCTTCACTTATTTTTCGTTCAACTATTCTTTACTTTCTTTTAAATGAATATAAAATAAATTAAAATTAGGCAACCCACATTACAATGAATGTTTATTTTGGCAAAAATCTTTCCCGCGGTTACAAATGTGTAAATATTTGGTCATAAATGAATTTTTATTCGCTTTAGGTATTGAGTATTATTTCAAATATTTATTATACATTTCCTATAGGTACTCGGATATCCATGGCTTATTAAATTATGTGCTATGCAACCAATATTACATTTCCGATTCACTAGCGAGAACCCTTAATGAAAACAAGCTTTATTGATGAGGATGAATATTACAAGGATTTCAAGTTTTGTGAGGATAGGTCATGACCGAATTGTGTGTCATAGTACTTGATAAGCTGGGTGTTACGTGTTTTTTGTTTGTGCTGTTTGTGATAATAGGTACTTCTTGTAAAACTGTAAATTTGATAATGCATTGTTCCTTAGGAACCCTGATGCAGTATAAATATAAATGTTGCAATATGTCGTGTTATACCTTATTTGAGGTAAGTGCGAACCGAATGTATGTGCACGCGTGAGAGTGACCGCTGTGTCTTTTTAACAGATTACTCAAGTAAAAATTAATAGTTAATTGTAGAAGTTACACTGTTTTGTTAAGCAAATCGTGAGGATTCCATTTGTTAAAATGCCGGTTTGAAAAAGTGAGTAATTCACCGATTAAATGAGTTAAACGTAGATATATATTGTCAACATGAAATGAATATACACCTGTCTTTTTCCTCATCGTTATAAAGAAATAACATACAGCAAAAATACACTCTTCTTGTTTTTGCTCACTGGGTCGCTGAACTGTTTATTCTTATTGATAAATATTATATTGGAGGAACTGCATTGCGATGAATACGAGACTTAAAGTACATAAAAATAAATTAACGTCTATAAAGGGTCTAATACAAGAACCAGAAAACAAAAAATCATTGAATAATAGTTAAATTAGTATTAAATTAATGTAACACAGTTGATCATGACTTAGATGATAAATGTGATCGCAATAGTATAATTACGGACTTACGTAATAAGTTGGCGGAATCGGATCATAATAATTTAAAACAGTCGGAAACAATCAATAGACAGGCTGATGAATTAAGACTGCTAAAATGTGATATTTCCATTGTAGTGCCACTGTTATTAATCTGAATGAGATCATCGAAAAACTCTCTCAAAATAAACTATGCGCCGAGACATTCACTCAAACAATAAGTGGAAGAAAACAAGATACATGCGTGCAAACAAAAGATCTAATGGCAAGCTCAAACCAGGACATTTTACCTAATAAATACAACTTGGAACAAAATGGGACTGGTACTAATGCAAATGTATCACAAACAGAGAGAAATGAAGTAACGCCTGGTCTAGCTAAACATAATGATTTAAATTTGTTGGCCGCTCATCCACCTCGGATTTCCAAGATTTTTGGTAACCCCGATGGGGGCACACATGATAAAAAATTGAATCGAGTGATAGGGAGGAGAAGAGTTCTTGTTATTGAAGACTCTTGTAGTCGTGGAAGTGCTGCGTATATGAAGAATCACTTAGATGGTTGCTATGAAGTTACATCTTTTGTAAAACCTAATGCAGTGCTAGGAAGTGTATTGCAGCATTCCCATCTTCTTGTGAAAGACTTTGGTAAGAGCGACTTCATTTTAGTTATCGCTGGAACGAACGATATTCTTCGGGATGTGGAATTTTCAAAATATTCTGTGTGTAATTTTATAAATAGTGTTAGCAATACAAATGTAATCTTAGTGTCAGTTCCTTATTTACATAGTAATTTTTATGATTGTAATAAACGTATTTATGACTATAATATGCATATGTATAACACATGTCGTAATTTTGGTAGTCTAAGTGTTAGTTTTTTGGACATTAATGCGGGACTGAGTGATTGTGATAAACATCCAACCGCGTTTAATTTGGTAAACAGGGGCAGACAAAAGTTGTTTAAACTTTTGTCACAATCAGTCACGTACTATAGCAGTATTAATTTTAATATATCTATCAATTGTTAGAATAATATTATCCTAGTTGACAACACCTCCTCGTTTTTTCGTTAATGCTCGTGACAAATCCCAGGGTATACGTGGCATGGGGTTGGATGCGTTTGGTGGTGGTGGGAATCATAGTAGATGCAGGGTTGTACACTAAAATATTAAATGTTTAAATAATAAAATTGAGAAAATGCAAGTTATATTGTCCTCGTATGGTGTAGATATACTATTATTGTCTGAACATTGGCAGTCTGATGATCAGATATCTGAAATTTCTTTAGCGGGATTTGTTCTGAGGGCATACTATTGCCGCCCAGCGAATAAACATGGTGGGGTAGCTATATACTGCAAAAAAATATAATTTGTAAGAGTCGTCAAGATATAGAAAGCTTGGCGGTTTGTGGTGTAATAGAGTGTTGTGCAGTTGAGCTAATAGTGAGAAACATAGTGTTTGTAGCTTTATACAGACCCCCGAATACAAATTTTGACATTTTCCTATATGAACTCTCATCAGTATTAAATATCTTAAATGCGGAAGGGAAAAAAATTATTATTGGAGGAGACTTCAATGTCGACTTCACAACCAAATCGACATCTTTAAACTTACTTAGGGATCTCCTTAATTCTGCAGGGTTATCGGAGACCTTGGATGTTCCTACGCGAGTCACTAAGACATCTTCTTCTTGTATTGACAATTTTATTACGAATCTGTCCGCAGCTGAATATGAGTCGTCCTGCCTTGACTTGAATATTTCTGACCATTTTTCCCAATCTTTGTGTTTTGACTTACATTGTGAAGCTGCTTCACATAGTAATAGCTTTATTTGGAGATATAGATTTTGTAGCGGTGGGATGATTTCATTTCTTAACCATTTAGAGGTCGAGACATGGTTGTCGGTTTTTGAATGTAGCTGCCCGGAACTTGCCTTTGAAAAATGTTTGAACATATTTGTATTTTATGTTAACAAGTGCTTTCCATTCGTTAAGGTTCCTACTGCTTCTGACAAGCATATCAATCACTGGGTTACGCCAGATATCGTGGATCTCAAGAATGAAATGTTATGTCTAAAAGATCTCGCCAAAAATTTTACATGTTTAAGAGAGT
Source organism: Amphimallon solstitiale (assembly GCA_963170755.1). Classification (NCBI taxonomy): domain Eukaryota; kingdom Metazoa; phylum Arthropoda; class Insecta; order Coleoptera; family Scarabaeidae; genus Amphimallon; species Amphimallon solstitiale. Next base: position 75,201,040 of record OY720682.1, on the reverse strand, counting down.
CTTTTTTGGATTGCGAAAAGAAGTATAATGATGTGTTACGGGTTAGAGAGCGTGATCTTAACAATAAGTTCTTTATGGCAGCCGATAATAAAACCAAGGCTGCGTGGCGTATTATTAACAATAAAAGAGGTAACAATGCGAAGCAGTCGACTTTTCCTGATCTACCTATTGATAGATTAGCTCTGGGTGAATTGTTTAATGATAATTTTGTGTCGTCATCTGAAAAACTCATATCTTTCAATTATAAAGATGATAGTGTCTCTTTCGAGGAGATTGATAGTTTTATGACACCAGATTCGCAATCATTTTATATGTTTCCTGTGAGCGAGGGAGATATTATTGAAGCTATTTATAAGCTAAGTTCTAGTCCGGCTTCTGGTGATGACTCCATACCATCACTTCTTTTGAAGAGGTCATTTCCTTTTATAACGGGTGTAATGGCATACCTAATAAATATTTCTTTTGAGAATGGTATATTTCCGTCAAAATTAAAACATGCTACGGTATACCCGATGTTCAAGAAGGGTGATCCTAATAATATGAACAATTATCGTCCCATAAGTATACTATCCGTTTTCTCCAAGGTGTATGAATTTGTTGTAAATAAACGACTAATGAATTATTTTCTTCATTTTAAACTCATGTCCGAAAATCGGTATGGTTTTTTCCCAGGTAAATCAACAGATATTGCTATGTTTAATTTCCTAAGCAGTATTTACACTTCGATCGACCACAATCTTCCATGTCTAAGTATGCTAATAGACTTGTCTAAAGCGTTTGATTCAGTTGATCACTTGATATTATTGCATAAGCTTGGTAGATATGGTGTAAATGGTGTCTGTTTGAAGTGGTTCGAGTCATATTTGTCGGGAAGGAGACAAAGAGTGAGTATCGACGGAAATTTCTCTGGTAGCACTGATGTACGTATGGGTGTTCCACAGGGCTCTGTCCTCGGGCCCACGTTATTTTTAATTTTTATCAATGACTTTCCTAACTGTCTAACTGGTATTGCTAAGGTGATGTTATATGCCGATGACATAAGTTTAGTTGTTTCATCGAACAATGTTGACGATGTTATTAGTGCTGCTGGTGTGGCCATGTCTAAAGTAAATAAGTGGGTTAAGTCTAATAGGATCGTCGTGAATATCGAAAAAACTCAGTGTATGCTTTTTAATAACAAAAGAAAATTTAACATCTCAAGGTTTGTCATGGCTGACTCTGAAATTGATTTCGTTAGCAGTTGTAGGTTGCTCGGTGTCATTGTCGATGAGGGTTTAAAGTGGTCGGAACACATAGACCAGTTAAGTTCTAAACTCGCCAAATCGTGCTACGCTCTCTTTCAGTTGGGCAAGTCTTGCAATTTGTCTACACTAAAAAGTTTTTACTACTCGGACTTCTATTCCAGGATGCGTTACGGAATAGTGCATTGGGGCATGAGTAGCGACGTTTCTCGCATTTTTATTTTACAAAAGAGGGCTGTCAGGACTATTTTTAATCTCCGACGGGGCGACTCGTGTAGGAATCTGTTCAGGGCCAACGGGATTTTTACATTTTATGATGTATATATTTTTGAGGTACTGTGTTATGTATACAGAAATCGCAGCAACTTTGATTTTAATCTATCGCATAGCTATGAGACCCGCCACTATGATCGTGTTTTGCCTTCTGTGCATAGAACGAATTCCTTTCAGAAAATCCTGGCTTTTGTGGGCTGTAAATTATTTAATGCTTTTCCAAATGAAATAAGAACATGTCCCGCATTACGACTTTTTAAAAAAAAATTGAGAGACTCTCTCCTTCATATTTGTTGTTATAGTGTTCAAGATTTTATAAATTATATTAAATAACTTTATATTGTATTGTATGTGACGTATTTCTTTTACTTTTTTTTTGTACTGTGCTACATACAATGTCTGAAGTACTAAGAAATAAAATGAATTATTAATTATTATTATTATTATTATAGCAATTTATTAAGAGAATGGAAGTACTTAGAATAGGAATTTGAATAATTTCTGTACAAAAAAAATCTTAAAATTGTATAGTTTGAAACGCTCATACGTATAAGAAAGTCGTGTGGTAGCTACACCTCATTTTTTTATGGGTTTTTGTTGTAGTTCGGGAATATCAGATATTCGTTTTTATTTATGTGTTTATATTATAAAACGGAAATGCTGACTTGGAAAATTATTTTTCAGATTCTCCACAATTTAAGGAAATATGTTTATTTTTTATCATTTCATGGAAATGACCTCAATTTTCCTAAATTGTAAAAAGGCAAATACGTATAGGAAAGAAACAGAAATCTTGTTTTATAAACTACTATTAAATATAATGTTTGTAAATCTGTAAATGTATATCTTTTCTTATTTGATTTAGACAAAAACTATAAATAGGTATTTTTAATTATTACTGCATTTCTGAAAAATGAATACAGGCTGATTCAATGCCGACGCTCATCAGAGGGATTTCACGTATTGAGATAGACGGTAGGTTTAAATTCGGCCAATTTGATAGATTGTCTGTTATGGACCTGGTGACAAAACGGCAGTGATAAAGGACAGACTACTTGTTAAGATGTTACAAAAAACTGCAATGAATTTTTGAGATACCGATTAAGTTATGATTTGGCAGTCAGTGGTGACCAATTTGAACATATGCTTTAGTGAATTATTTTTGCGTTTAAATAAAATGCTTTCGTGTTCCGTTCGTTTTTGTAATTCTTTCAATAAAGTTTAATTTTTCTCAATCTTTATTATAATTTTCATATTGACAAAGTATCATTCTGAACAGAATGAAACACGCTTATTTCAAAATTGAAAATAACATTCGTGGTACCATTTAAAAGAATGAAGTTGCTTGCCATGGCAACAAAACAATTGTAAACATAAACATGTAAAACAAACGTCAAAAGACGTATAATAATAAACCCAACAACTTTTGTCTAAAACATTTCTTCATAATTTTACAAAACAAAAAGCCAATATTTGATTTGTTAATTTTGTTACACCTTGTACAGTATGTCCCCGTATTTAGTTTATAAGAGGGAAAAATTCTTATTTTTGATTTTACAATAAAATTCTAAGTGAATTAAATTTTATGCTTCATTTAAAGTGATCAAAACTATAATTAGAATTTTAATTACACTTATGTATGTTCCAAAAATTTTGTTTTCATTTTTTTCATCGCATTTCATCTATTATTTTTTGTGGTGGAAGGCTTTGACTTCAAAACGTCAAACACTAATATATGTGTCAAAAATAAATTCAAACTGTAAATCTGTAACTTTTGGTGAAAATGTTAACGTCATCACAAAAAATATATTTAATACAATGTTTGGTATTGGGGAAAAGAGCTACCGTCGCGTTGCGGAAGAATTTAATGACAAATTTCTCGGAGTAACTCTTTCCCGTATGGGTATAAGGAAGATGGTGAAAAAAATTTTGGAAACTGGTTCTGTTCTGAATTTAAACAAGAAGAAAGTAGTACGTGTTGAAGATGAAGCTTCTACAGTTTTAATTTTGGATTCGGTGGAAGATAATCCTAAACCTTCATTACGGAGGCGGGCGCTTCAACTAAATATGAACAAATCCCATATTCAAAGAGTTTTGAAGGAACGTAAATTATACCCCTACAAACCTATTTTTATCATACGTTAGAACCGGGAGATAATGAAAAGCGTCTTTATTTTTGCATGTGGATGAGAGATAAAATAATGGAGAACCAAAATTTTCACAAAAGCATTGTATTTTCCAATGAAGCAACTTTTACTAGCAATGGTACGGTTTCGTCACAACATGTTCGTTATTGGAGTGATACTAATCCTCACTTTAGAATTGTATCAAAACGTCAATATTTTGGTAAGGTAAACGTGTGGTGTGCTGTATCTTACCATGGAATAATAGGACCATATTTTTTTGACGTTAATGTCAACACAATTATTTGGAAATGTTAAGCAACCTTTTTTTCAAATGGTTTAAGTGAACTCCCACTTGCTTTTCGGCAGAAGGTGTATTTTCAATATGATGGTTGTCCGGCCCACCGTTCGCGCATTGTTGCTGCTTGGCTCTATTAAAAATTCGAAAATTGTTGGATTAGTTTGAATCGTCTTGTTTTGTGGCCTTCAAGAAGCCCTGGCTTAACTATTTTAGATTTTTATTTGTGGGGATGGTTAAAGCAGCTAGTCCACATGGAAAGTTTGCATAACAATGTGGAAGTATTAAAAAATCGTATAAGAGATGCTGTTGCGTTCTTGACACTTGAAGAAATTCGCAACAGTTATAAGTAGGGCGCGGTTTAAACAACGACGTAGTTACAACAGAGCAAAGAAATAATGTAAACAACACACGCTTACTGAATAGCACTAATTCATATGGTGAACTGCAACATCTGTTTACGCCCGAGAAGCGCCCGAGAATGAGAGCAAAAACTGCCCATAAAATAAAGAATTTATGAGTAAAATCCTCTTTTCATCGGCGTAGATAGGAGCGCGAGGGGTTTTTAAAATTTATTATATTTACCTTATATTTCACAAGAGAAATAAAATGTTCATACTTACGTTAGTTTTGTTTTTTCATTGTTTTGACTGTTAATTACGTACTTCGTAATTTTTAATTATCTTAACGTAAGTGTGCACTGGATTTCGTTTAGTTTCAATAACATACGCGTACATTTTTAGTTATCATTTATTTAGATCTAGAACGTTGTTTATGTTACTTTTTCTGATATGAAAATGAATTGTCAGTGATTCCGAAATTTATTACAAAGTCTGTAAAATATCGTTACAGAATGCCAAAATATCGCATGTTCGTCACTTAGCTTTGCTAAAACATACACAGAAATAGTTATTATGCAGAGCATTTCGATAGTTTACAAAATTTCGTTACATGTTTAAATGACGATGCTCGAAGTATTTTTGAGTGCAAGGAACTAACACAAATCCCAAATTTAAAAAATCAGTTGTTATTCCTTCAGGAACACTTTGGAAATTTGCCTAAACTAATCATATATTTTGAAAATCAAAAATTAGAATTTTTTTTCTTGTAAACCCCAATCCGGAGACATACTGTATCATCAACACCAACAAATTTCTTTTCAAATAGAATAATAAATAATTATGACACATTCAGCTGTGAATATTTCATTTAAAAATAGAAAATTCTCTTCATACTAATGTAATAGTAAAATTCATACTGGGTAATAAAAATGAAATGCCGGTACATATTTACCTGTATTTTCTCTCTGAGTAAACTGGCAAGTGAATTAACGGATGTAACTGAGTTCGCAGGGGAATATGCCCCTGTATCAAATTCGCCCGGTTTAAGCATCCTTGTGACGGATTTTCTTCTAACATTACGTAAAGGAACTCTGAAATAATAATAATCGCAATATTAACAAATAAAACAAACATATGCACTGAAACATACTAATATATTTTATTTTCCATTCTTTCTTGGCTCGAAAAGAATCTACCACTGACTAGTCATTTGAAAGACTAAAATACAAGATTGATGTACCCCGTATAAGAGTGGGGTCATGACTTCAAACAAGTTAATTTCACCGCATCCTTATCCCATTTAAGCAACTGGTAATTACACTTCCGTCAATGTAGCCAATTGCATTTCTCTTGTCTTGTCTAATTTGATACATTTACTTGGTGTACATGATTCAATAGAGAATGTTCTAATTGAACTTGCAGTACAAGAACAAATAAAAATCGGCATAAATTTACTTTGATAAATGTAAATTATAAATAATAAATTATATTCAGTAATAAAACTTAACTGGGTAATTGTGATGTGGTATAATGAATACTACTCGAGTCTGTTCTATATACACAAAATATTTTCATAATATAGTAAGTTAGCTTTACGTTTTACAATACAAATAAATGGGATTAGTAAGTAGTTTATAAATTTAATATGTTTTCTTTCCAGTAAATTCAGATTTATCAATCATTGTAACATATAGCAACAATAACAGCTCAACTCTAGCAGTTTTGCTTAACGCAAATCATGTTCTTAAATTAAATTAAACCATTCCACAAACTGTATATAATTATCACGTAATTTAGTTCGTGAAAGCAATTATAAGAACATTGATATGTATAATTTCTAAACAATATTACCTACTTAAGCAGTTTATATTTATGTCTTCCTGATTAAATTAGCAATTTAATTCTTTTTAATAATTATAATCAAGAAAAATAACATACCCAATCTAATTAATGCGATGATTTTTTCAAACAACCGTATAGTATTTTTTCATTATTAGACTAAAATTACAAAATAAAGATATGAACCAAATCTCGGCGATAACTTTTCATTCTTATCTGGGATTAAAATGAAGGTATTTCGCATTGCCTAAATTGTAATTGTGTTCGGATAAACTAAATTGTCGTAAAATTAAAAAGAGTAAAATATTAAAATTTATTCTTCTCTGTGGAACAATAAAATAATATTTTTGTTTATTACAAATGACAAATAATTTTTAAACATATTTCCAGTTGTCTAATACGAGGGTAAGATGAAAAATTCTCGGCCTGACACAGAGATGGCGTACCAATCAGCGAAAATTTATGATTCCTGCCTGCGTGCACCTGTCATTAGTTCGTATGATGAGTTTCAAATTGTTCTATCAAGTAGTTTGTTTACACAAATTTTCGCAGTAGACATCTTCCGTGTTTTTCTTTGAAATAGATAAACTTGAATATCGTGCGGTCATCAAATTTTTCGTTTCGGATGGATTAACCCCTAAGGAAATTCATCCGAAGTTGACAAAAGTTTACGGGGAGTATGCTCCTTCAATGTCAACTGTTAAAAAGTGGGCAGCTGATTTTAAACGTGGTCGCACATTCCTGGAAGTTGACCCACGTAAAGGACGACCAAAAACAGCAACCACACCGGAAAACATCGAAAAGGTGCACGATATCGTGTTGGACTATAGACGTGTGAAGGTGAGTGAGATAGCTGAGGCCGTGGGGATATCGGAAGAAAGGTTGCGAAATATCTTGCATGAAGAATTAGGGATGCAAGAGCTCTGGGCAAGATTGGTGCCGCATTTGCTGAATACCGATCAAAAGCAAATACGCAAACGACTTTCGCAGCAATGTTTGGACCGATTCAATAGGAATCCGACCGATTTTGTGCGGCGGTTTATTACCATGGATGAGACATGAGTCCACCACTGATATGCAGGAATGGTTATGGCCAGTGTGTTTTGGGATACGAAAGAGATCCGGTTAATTGATTACCTTGAAAAAGGCAGAACAATTACATGCGAATAACCTTCTTCAAACCTTCTTGACCAGCTAGATGACAAAATTCGCGAGAAGAGACCGGGCTTGAAGAAGAAGAAAATCATGTTTCACCAGGACAACGCCCTGCTCACAAAAGTGCGTTGGCAATTGGACTACTGCGGGATGTGAGGTATTATTTGCTTGACCATCCTCCATATTCTCCTGATTTGGCACCCTCAGACTTACATCTGTTCCCAAACTTGAAAAAAAATGTTTCTGGGAAGCGCTTCACGTCCAATCAAGCAGTTGAGAGGGCCGTAAATTGGTATTTTAACAGCCTTCCAGACTCTTACTTCCGGGAAGGAATACTGGTGTTGGAGAAACGCTGGACCGGCTGTGTTGAAGTCAAGTGAGATTATGTAGAAAAATAAAATCCTTTTTTTAACTGAAAATCGCAGTCTTTCATTGTCAGGCCGAGAATTTTGGAAATTGATGTTGGCAGCTTTCGAACAATCATCTCAAACCAGGTGGAGTTAAGTAAAGTATCAACAAGGTAAGCACAACAACTTCTAACCAAGGCGCAGCAAAACAAACGACAGAGACGGTTTATGAACTGGAGAGTCCTGGAGCAAGCTTTCTACAATCTAGATCTCGTTCTCGGCGCAAGTGATTTTGGACACGTCCTCGGTAATTTTTCGACATCTTCAAAAAACTTCCTCACCATTGTGTCGTATACAGTATACAGAAATGTAAAATCAAATGCCTCATATTTTATAGACTCATAATAAATTGTAAAAAATTGAGTTTAAATTTGATTGCACCTCGTATTTTTCTATTCAAAAATAAATGTCTAAATTTGCTTGTTCCATTTGTCAACGTTATTCTATATCACCTTGAAATAAAATAAACTACTTCCAATATATAGATCGCCTGGTCTTAATAAAGACTAATACTGAGTAAGTAGCTAATGTTTAATTTTAAAATTAGTAAACTGTTGTTATGATGCGCTTGTGTTTGTAAAGCAAATTTCCACTGTACATGCAAAAAATAATCTATGCATATTAAGGAACAATAACATATATTTACGTTTGAAATTAATTTCTGAGATTTTATGATTTTGCGCTGTACCTAACTGACTTTGTATTTTCTTATACGTAGTATCAGGAATTATTGTGATGACGAAAATTTTCGACCTCCAGTTTTCTAGGCAGATACATAGGAGTATAAAAGTTTTTTAAGCTTGATTTTCAATATTTTTTGTATAAAAAAAAAAAAAATTTGACCGCAGCACTTCTATCGAAAAGCAATTTTTTGTAAATACCTCGCAAATTATGCATATTATATAAATTTATCAAGAATACAAAATTATTTACAGCTGGATTTGGAATAATTATTGTATAATAGAAATAACAAAATTCGGACTGGAAGTAACACTTTTACTCTTATCGAGTAGAACTTTTTGCAAATATCTCGCAAAGAATGCATCCGATAGAGAATAGAAGTACTTGGAATAGGATTTTAAATAATTTTGGTATAAAAAAATTCTTAAAATTCGGACGACCTGAATTAACACACTTACTAACAGGTTTATTTTTTAAGAAAATAAAAATATTTAAAACGCAATTTATAACCTTTGTATAATTTTAAACGCACATACGTATAAGAAAGTTGTGTGGTGATCACACATCTTTTTTATATGTTACACACACTACTACTTCATTTCAAGGTTTCGGCATACCTACTTTCTGAATTAATTTATGTATATTTTCCATTCAATCTGGTTATGTTAATAATAATTAACAATAATTATTTTTATTTCAGAAGATTGCATAAATAAAATTTAGTAAAAAACATTAGTAAATATATATTATTATACCATACATACTTAATTTATAACGGCAGATCTACCCTAATAAATTATACCGTAGTTTAGCCCAGAATAATAATAAAGTAAAAGTAGGCTTTTAAAATAGTGATATTACAAGCTCGTATTATGTTATATAGATGATAACAAGCCTTATACAGATCATTAGATAAATTATACATATGATAAGACATGTACATTTTTATCAACCGCTAAATCTAATAATTAACATAAAATTGTGGAGTTAATGAAATAGTCATTTTGTGTAAGACACAAAATATTATATCAGTAAACATTTGAAAAAGAACACAAATTATTTAATATAGATTGCAAATTTCAGTAAATATGTGTGTTCAGGGAGTTGCAGCGCCCCCAGCACTGAACACTGCTAAGTCCAGCGCTCAATCTAGCGGTCACCATCTTATTTAGCAAAATAAATTATACTCGTTGACTTACAGTTGACAGACATTCTTTTGAGAAACTGAAAATGAAACTAACGTATTTGGTTTCTAATTAGTCTGTACTAATACGAGGGCGGGTCAATATGCCCGTGACTTTTTGAATGAAGCACAGGTTTTTGGATAAAAAATCATTTTATTTTTCAACAGTCTCCTTTGAGCTCTATACACTTTGTACAACGTTCCTCCAATTTTTTTATCCCTTCCAAAAAATAAGATTGGTCGAGGTTATCAAAATAGGTATTTGTTTGTGAGAAGATTTAATCGTTGGAGTCAAATTTCTTTCCGCCGAGCCATTTCTACAGGTTTGGAAACAAGAGGGGCTTAATCCGGAGAATAGAGCGGATGGGGGAGCAATTCGCAGCCTAATTCATGGATTTTTGCCATGGAAACTGCACATGTGTGCACCCTTGCCTTGTGCTGGTGGAAATGAACTTTTTTCTTGGCCAAATGCGGTCGTTTTTTTCAAATCCTCATTAAATCGACTCAATAAGTTGGCATAATATTCGCCATTAATTGTTTTACCCTTTTGAAGGTAGTCAATGTGGATTATACCGCGTGCATCCCAAAAAACGGTCGCCATGTCTTTATTGGCTGACAAACCCACCTTGGCCTTCTTTGGCGCCGATTCGCCTCGAGAAACCCACTATTTTGACTGCTTTTTTGTCTCTGATGTGTTCTGGTGGATCCACGTTTTGTCCACGGTTACGAAACGGCGCAAAAACTCGTCCATATCAACATCTTGCGGTTAAACAACGGCAAATACTCCTGCGAAGTTGTCACACGATTACGTTTGTGGTCGATTTTGAGCAAACGTGGCACCCATCTTGCGGAAAGCTTTCTCATACCCAAGTGATCATTCAAAATGGAAATCACTGAGCCATGTGATATGCCTATGCGTATGTAGAGACCTCAACTGGGCGTCCAGAACGTTCGGCATCTTCCCGACTCCGTGCTTGTACGACCACAACGAAATTCAGTAAACCACTGTTTTACCATTGAAATTGATGGTGCATAGTTCCCATACTATTTATCTATTTGGTTTGAGTGATGGTTTTTTCCGCAAAAAATAATGCTTAATGAGCACACGAAATTCACATTTTTCCATTTTCTCCTAAAATCACGCGGTAGTCTGCTATCAATGGCTGTCAAACACAAACTAAATGACGCAGCTTGTTCAAATTTTGGCAAAAGTCAACTGACAGATGTGTGTTGACAGGAGCAGTGTTGCCCTTTCAGCTAAGAGGTGGAAATTTCAAAAAGTCACGGACATATTGACCCATCCTCGTAAATTTATAATAACATGTTTGAAAAATGAATGAATATCTTCTTGGTAGTAGTGGCAAATGATGAGCAAAAGTAATAATAATATGACAACTGGTTGTCATTTAGAATACATTGACAAATGTAGAATGTAAATCAAATATGTATGAATGAAAATGTAAACAATAAGTATAGGACAATCGGTATTACTTATGCAATTCCATCAAATGGTTTAGGTCTACCTTAAACTGTTCAATTAATGTAATTATATAAATAATAACGATGCAACTATGTAATTAAAAGAATTACGAGTAGAGCTGTTGGTATTGTGCTGCATTGACGAAACCAAACAAGGTAGAAACATGTATGTCTGAAGCTACAAACACATCTTAACACATACATAGTTGCGTTGTTTATTCTTTGTGTATTTTCTATCAAATGTACATGTCTAGGTAAACCTAAACCATTTGATGGGACTGCATTAGTAATACCGATTGTCTTATGCTTATTTGCTTACATTTTCATTTATACACGACTGATTTTACATTCTATATTGTCATAATACCAACAGCTCTACTCGTAATTCTTTTAATTACATAGTTGCATCGTTATTATTTATATAATTACATTAATTGAACAGTTTAAGGTAGACCTAAACCATTTGATAGCATTGCATAAGTAATATCGATTGTCCTATACTTATTGTTTACATTTTCATTCATACATATTTGTTTTACATTCTACATTTGTCAATGTATTCTAAATGACAACCAGTTGTCATATTGTTATTACTTTTGCCCATCATTTGCCACTACTACCAAGAAGATATTCATTCATTTTTTCAATACATTTGTATATTTGGCAAAGAATTTTAATATATTTATAATAATATGTATTTGATACCAAATATCAAATCATTATTTTATACGTGAGACCTAAGTGAAGATAAATTATTTACTATATAAATATACTATGTTTAAATATTTAACACTATATTTTATAGTGGATTTTTATATGGATTATTTGTAATTTTTGTTGAAGGTAATGAATCAATTATATTAGTAGTTTTTGGTGGAATACTTATTGGCTTTGTGAACAGTCTATTCATTTCAATTTTAATTGATGTAGTATCTGAATGGTACTTTATAATGAGTGGATAACCACAGACTATACAACTGATAAATGAATTTGACACACATTGATAACACTGTGTGTTTATTTTATTATTATAGTTGAAAAAGCAATACCCATCATATATTTAAGGTACTGTAATTTGACGTTAGCAGAAGTGTTTCTCATAGATCTTGTGTAAAAGTCTTAAGTTATGTTACCCAATTGACTATATAGCACCTATACTTATATATAGGTAAAGAGATTATTGCTTGTTATTGTATGAAAAAAATGAGTTGTGGCCACCACACGACTTTCTTATACGTATAAGCATTTGAAATTATACAAAATTGTTCTAAATTGTTTTAGTTTTATCTTCTTTGAAAAATAAGTAAAATTGTAGGAATTTTTTTATATAAAAAATAATCAAAATCCTATTATAAGTACTTCTAGTCTCTTAATAAATCTCTATGCTATCATGCTTTGCGAGATATGCTACTCGCTTAGAGTAAAAGTGTTACTTCCGGCTCGAATTTTGAAATTTCTTTTACACAAAAGGTATTGAAAATTAAGTTCTAAATACTACTATACTCGTAACGTACTTGTCAAAAAAGCATGACTTGCGAAGTATTAGCAAAAAGCTGATATTCGAGTAAAAGACCCACTTCCGGTAAGAATTTCAAAAAACTTTCATAATAAAATTTTTCTCAAATTTAATATTGAATACATATGAACTCCTTATAAATTTATTTAAACTTAGTAGTAGACTAAATATTGGCAAAATTAGATTTTTTCACTAAAGTAAATTACTACTTCCGGTCTACCGATTTTGCTGAAAATGCAATCAGATCTCAAGAAGGCGATTATACTAGTAAATATAAAATTTGGAATTCATAGCTATAGCGGTTTGACCGCTATCGTGGTCACACATACACAGACTGACACACACAGAGAGAGAGAGAGAGAGACATTTTTTAAAACCCATTCTTTCGGTATCAGGGGACTTCAAAACGTGAACATCTGCAGAAATCCGAGGTCGAAAATATTCATCATGACAGTACTTCCTTATACTACGTATAAGACAGTAAAATTAGCTCATGAGAACATTTGAAGGACGACAAGGTCCATAAGTAGATATTGCTGTGTATATAGCTTCTATATTTCAGTAGGGGCTATTGATAGTTTTGATTAAATTTAGTATTACGGTAATGTCACCCAGACTTGTGCATCTTATATTAGGTAAACACTTTATGTCTCCAGCAACAACAAGACCACAAAACATCGTGTAACACAAAATACAGTCAGTAGTACAGCCAAAGCTGTCGCCGGTTCCAAAACGAGATCCCAGATCGTATCCGACAATGGCCGAAAAAGTAGTTGCCAAACAAGTTGGCCATCTCCTCCGAATCTTCGACAGAACGGTTATCGTAATTCAGAATAATATCGCGGTTAACCCTAGTCTTCTCGTTAAAATCATTAACAATACTCTAAAGAGCCCTGGATCTATTGTGAGACCGATGAATTACATCTCTGTAGTACGCTTCTTTTTCGAGCTTGATCTTATTGTTTATATTTCATTTAATATCTTATAGTTATTTGTAAATTGAGTGTTATTCACCCTCTAGTGTAGCAAATTAAGATCTCTAAGGTTATATTATAGTTTGTCTTGTAATTCACTAGAAAAACTCAGTTTCTTTCTTTTATCTAAGATAAGATTCATTTCCATAAACAAACACATGTAGTATACAAAATTCCATGCAACATTTATCAGATTAACTAAATGGCCACAAATATGCTGAAAACACTACCGTTTTAAAAAAGCATATCAGCAATACAAAACATAATTTTAAATTTAATGAAACCAAAATTTTATGTAAAGAACAAAATAACAAAGCTAGAAATTTTCTAGAACTCATACAAATAAAGTAGCATGATAATGCAGTAAATGACAGAACCGAAATTCAAAATTTGGCAATAGTATCATTCGTTTAATTCAAAAAGTTATATTAGGTCTGCTGTATTTACATAATTGCTAGATTGTTTAGGATATACCAATGTACGTATCTGTACCATATAATTGACAAAAAAATATTTGTTAAATATATGTTAAAGTTTTGTTAATAGTTGTTAATATTTTAATGTTTTAATTAGTTTATGTTGATTATACTAATTACTGCAAATTAACATGAGCCCTTCAAAATTTTGCTGCTATGTTAAACTTGGTGCAGTGCAACAATGTCTGCAATTCTAATGGTAGAATGTTACATTACAAATATGCATTATTCTTTTGGGGTGCATCGACACATCTTAGTGATGTCTTTATATTACAAAAGCGCGCTATTCGAACAATGTGTGGGGTTCCTTACGGCACACATTGTAGACTTCTTTTTCAAGATCTTAAAATCTAAACTTTACCTTCCTTATATATATATATATATGAACTCATTGTATTCCTTGTAGATAACAGATCGATGTTTGTTCGGAACAGGGAGTTTTACAACTCAATGTGTACTCGGCGCTGCGACGACTATTCGGTCCCGCTTCATACTTCCGCACATTTTGATAAGAGTCCCCAGTATCGAGCAATTAAAGCATATAATTCTTTGCCGACTGATTTGAAGAATGGCTCGTTTGCGAACGGTCATCGATTTAGGGGTCAGTTAAGGGGGTTTTTGCTGGAGAGAGCTTACTACTCGTTTGAGGAGCATATAAAGTAATTGTTGGGTAGATGTATAAAGTGTGTATTGTACCCGATCTACCGGGTGTCCACACGAAAACTTTATATTGAATTATTTCTGGTGTTTTTGAAGACAAAAACTTGAAATTTTGGGTGGTTGTTCAGGATATAGGGGGACAATGAATAGTGTATTTCATGAAAAGCATTTGACTTTAATATATTGTAATAATAATTTATTGAGAAGTATTTAGGAAATAACAAGGATCCAGACTATGAGAACATTCTCAGCAAAATATTGGAGAATGTTCGTATGTTAGGCTGCAACATGAGTTTGAAGATACACTTTCTATTTGCACATCTATAGACCAATTTCCATAAAATCTTGGGGCAGTTAGTGAGAAGCTAGGAGAACGTTTCCACCAGGGTTTTAAAGAAATGAAAAGGCTTTACCAAAGTCGATGAAGTGTATCGATGATCGCAGACTTCTGTTGGACAATACAACGTGATAATCCGCATACAATTCATAGTAGAAACTCCACAAAACGGAGTTTTCTAACAAAAAAGCGAAGATTCCATAAAAAAATTAACCACTAACAATACGTAGTTCATTATATTTGAAGCACTACTGATAATTTTGTTAATTAAATAAATGTAAGTTATTATATTTTAATGTTTGTGTTTATTTTATTATGTGATTTGCAAAAATATCTTAGGTGATACACATAAATGGATAAAAAAAAATTGGATTCAACGCAACAAAATTAAATGAATCAACTTATCAAAAGTAAAACATAAAAAGTTTCATTTTGTAAACCTGTGTTATTAATAAATAATGTATAAATAAATCTCGTGACTAAAATCAATCCATCATACATGACATGGACATAAATATTGAAGTATTTGAAGACATAACAACTTACATGTCTTCGTCTATTACCATAATCTTATCCACATCTTCACCATTCTCTTTTTTGACTTCTTCCTTTTTTCCATTCATTTTCCGCTTCGGGAAGTACACAAATATAACTCAAAGGAAACTATTATGAAACGGTCGAGCACTAAACAACACTGGGAGTATTATAGAAAACAATTCTCCAATTACCTACTTATCAGAAGGCTTATCACACCTTTAGATGTATTGACAAGTATATTGCTATTAATTTATTAGGAGATCATCCGTTCGTTTGAAAATCTTGATCGTTTGTAATTCAAATGATCCAAAATAATGTATGGGTGGATTGATCCTTGAGGAAAAATGTAACGATAACACCGAAAGGACCGAACTACTTTGTCGCACGAGATCGCTTGCGGTACAATTTCTTTTCATTTAATACCTGTGCACTTTATGTACACAGAAATGTTTAAATATATGTACATACAATGTGTACTTATCCAGTGGATAATAATGTCTTTTTATAACGTTTCTAATGCAAACAAAATATCACCGATGCTATAAGTAATTGTAAATGAACAAGCGAGCCGCTATAGATCACATGAAAACAAATTCTCTGGCCACTGACGTAGGCGATCTTTTAAAAAAAATAAAATATATAGTCATATGTGTGTACATATAATAACACGTCACAAATGTGTTAATTGTATGTTGTAGAAAGAGAAAATTTTGTTTTTCAAGTCAAGTTTACCAAATCAATGGTAAATAATACATAAGTTTAATATAAGTCATTGAAATAATGAAGGAATCATTATTCATTTAAGCGAAGAACGAGAAACTTTACTCAACTTCTGACATAATATGAATAATAATTTTAATATGTTATTATTATTGTTTTTCCAGGTAAACTAGGTTATATAATGAAATGAAATAAAATAAACGTTTCGGTTATACAGATATTATCTTTGTCAATTAATCAACATGAACTACTTAAAACATTAAAATATTAACAACTGTCAACAAAACATCATCCTTGGAGAATTCATTCAGCATTCTAACCGGCTTAAAAGTAGATCTACTTCCGGAAATGACAACATTCCTTGTTTTTTGGTGAGGGACTGTACTACAATTTTTGCTGAACTTTTATGTGTGATTTTCAACTTGACTCTGCGCACATGCTTGGAAGATTGCGAGGATCTGTCCAGTTTTTAAAAAAGGTGACGCTAACAAACCCAACAACTATCGCCCTATTGCCATTATACCTATTTTCAAGAAGATCCACAATCACCAATTTATCCACTTTATCCCAAGAAATAGCAGAGACGCTGGACATGGGTGGACAATTGGACGTAATATACACGGATTTCTCCAACGCATTTGACAATATTGACCACTCAGTACTGCTCCGCAGACTGAGCTATTTGGGTTTCGATAACGCACTAGTCTGCTTTTTTAAATCATATTCATCAGGTGTACCACAAGGTTCGAATCTTGGTCCTGTTTTATTTATTCTGTTCATTAATGTTCTTATTAACTTATGCAGACGACATAAAAATTTATCATATAATAGTGACTTCTATGGATGTCGATATACTTCAGCAGAATTTGGATATAATTGTTACTTGGTGCAAAAACAATAAGTTATATCTCAATATAGACAAGTGCTGCTCTGTTACTTATACTAGGAAGGTAAATTTCATTCGTTCACAATCATATTGACAACATTATATATCTACTGCGTCATCCGTCAAAAACCTGGGTGTTCTTTTTGATTCAGCACTAAATTTTATATAACAAATATCAAGAAAGCATATATGTAATGTTCCTTATTACTAGGGATTACCAAATAACAGCAAATATATCCCCTACAAAAACCATATTGCAGGGTAATGTACCAGTAACTGCCGATCAAATCTACCCCTGACAGCTCCCTAGTTATCATCTTGTATTTTTTAGTAGTATTTTATATACAGGCTGTCCCAGAAATAAAAAGAGAGAGTAGCAGAAATCGGAAGCTTGATTGTGTAAAAACGTACCCTCAAAATATCAAGTCTTTATTCGTGCGCAGACGGCAGAAAAAAATAATAAAAAATTCAATTGGCCTTACGCCGACCCTGCACTAAATATCCACCTGCTTCACTTTCACAATCGGTGCTTTTCAGAACCACCATATTACTTGTGTTAAAAAAAAGGAGGAGGAATAGATACTTCATAATAAATATCAAACCATTAATTACTTTAATTTTAAACCTGCTAGAAAAATACGATTTATTGAATATTCTAATAATCAGCTGTTTCCAACTACGAACACATTAAAGAGCAACAACCTTCCTATTTTAAAAATAAAGACAACCTTTTATTGCCTGCAAGAAAGTAGATCACCCATCTGGGTCAATAACCGATTACATAGCTGCGTTATTGAGACACATCCCGCAAAAAATATGTTTTTACGATTTAACGTTTTTTTCCCGTTTTATGTAAATAAAAGCGTATTTTTCTCTATGAATGCGTCTTCGTTTCTATTTAGATATGAACATTCTTACATGAATTTTAAACATACATTCTGTGCCAGGTCCGTAATGTAATTTTTTTTATCTAAAAAACAACATAGAAAATTAAAATTTTAATTTCTTCGTTATTGTGGTATATTTGGGCCTATTTCCGTTCGGACGTTACATATCTGCTACTTTATGCGATTTTGGTCTAGAACTGGCTAGTGAATTACACCGAAGAATGTTAGAGTTGTACAAGGTCCGGCAACAGTATGAGTGGTTTTGAAAAGGTTGCTGTTGAAATACTGTTTATTTGACAAACATCAACGTCAAATAGTGATGAAATTGTATTTTATTATCGAAGGTTTTATGTTACAATAACGAATTAGCCTGTTAATCAACGGATTCCTGCTGTAAAATCATTTATCCTGACCCACAAACTTAACCGCCTCAATTTCTGCAGACAATTACTTGAAATATTGAACAATAATGCAGATATTCTTGATAAACTGATTATGTCTGACAAAGCTCACTTCCCTCTGTGTGGATACGTTAATAAGCAGAACTTTCGCTACTGAGCAGAACACAACCCAAGAAAAATTCATGATCACAAAGTAACGATGTGGTTTGGAGTGTGCAGCTTTGGTGTGATTGGGGCATACCTTTTTGAAGAAAACGGCCACACCATTACAGTCAATTCACATCGGTACGTTCAGATGTTGGAAACATTTGTGGCTGTCGACCAATATGAAGTATGGATTCAACAGGACGGCGCTTCAGCGCATACAGCTCAATACAGGTCCATTGCTGTTTTAGATCGTATGCTCCCCAATCGCATAATTTCCAGGTTTGGTGACATTGCAGGACCCACAAGATCACCGGACCTGATGGTCCCGGAGTATTTTCTATGAGGATTCTTCAAAAGAATTTGGGGACGCATAGAGTATATGCGTCCCCAAATTCTTTTGGCACTCAAAGAAGGAATTCGTGAGGAAATATATTTGATAAACAAAGATTAACTCAGACGCGTTATGGTCAATTTCATAGAAGAAGACTGTGGTCGTCTTAGGGATGTGACCTTTGCAAACTAAAAGTGTTATAAGAAATTTCACGAATTGTGTTTTTAGCAGTAATAATAATAAGTCCAAATATATTCTTTGTTTCTGAACAATGACCTATTAAAAACCGTTCAATCCATGTTGCCGGACCCTGTACAAAAGGACTTACTTTCTTATTGGAATAACATTTTTCAAAGCAACTTCCTCGTTAATATCCGAGCTGCAGTCAATGTCGCTATCACTAGGAAAATTATTTCTTGGATTATCATCATCGTCATCTTCATCATTGTCACTGGTCTGGAATAAGAAAAAACAACGTTGATTTTAATTATCAGCAACAAAAACTGAGTGTGATAAATATGTATTACATAATATTATACTTCATAAATATGAATTTTATACAAATATGTCATGTTTCAGGCTCTTAATTAGTCGTCAGTATTTATCTATGTTATGACAAAAAGTATATATTCTTGAATTTTCCAAGAGAACAAACTTTTTTTTATTGTAATACAACCCTATCAGAAGCTAGTAGAACCATCTAATGTAGTTTTGTGTTTATAAAGTGTTCAATGACTTTGTTACTCTACCTATTCGCCGGTAGAGGGAAGAACTGTTAACAAACAAGTGTTTAAATTTTTTTCTAAACATTCTGTCTAATTGGTGTGCATCGCCATCAATCGTTTTAATAAAATTTAACGAGTTCTAACCTACTTCAAGCATTTTGTTTGTCAAACAAATTGTTTTTTATAGATGTGTTATGTGTCCAAACTTATAGGAGATTCATTTTAAAATTGCAGTCCAGGGTATATTCAGTTAAACAATGAGAGTGACACTATAATTGTGTTGCCTAATCTAAAAATGTTTTTAAACATTTCTTACTTACTTTCTTTATACTTTATAGTCCTGGTATACCGTACCAGATAATCTTTTTTCATAATCGTTTTTATGATACATAGTTTGAAAGGAGTCCTAGGTAAATGGAGGTCACATAAAGTCAAATATATGGAAATACGCTACAATAACTTAAGGACAAATTGATTTAAAAATTTGTTCAATTTTACGTACAACTTGAATTTACAATCAGTCGAGGCGATAAAATATTATATAAATGTAAATGTACACTATGAACAAGCAATTAAAGCACAATGCAAACAAAATGAAATAATATATTTTATAAGTTACGTAAATATTTGCATTTTATGCTGTTATGATTAATATGATTATGTAAAACTTGACATCAATGTAACTAACACAGATTAACTAAAATTACAAATTCAATGACAGGCATCAACGATATGCCCAGGCAATTGTGTACTGGTAAATTACAAATACATGTAGATGCTTCTTAGATGCAGTATATAATGTCTAGTAACCTTGGACTGACGTATGGTGAAACATTATATTACCTATATATCGTGTACAGTATGTTTAAATTTCATAATAGGACACCTATAAAAAAAGCAATTTTATTCAATCAGTGCTAGTATGACAGAATTAGGGTTTGAAAAAATTACCAAGAAAACGCCATCTTTAGTTTATGACGTTTCGGTCTAAATTAAGATTTTCATCAGACCTTCATTTCATTAAGAAAGACATATTAATGAATCATTACTATAGACCGGACGTACCAGGTTGAAATTACGACGGAGCAAAGAAATAATGTAAACATCACGCAGTTACTGAATAGCACTATTCATATGGTGAACAACATCTGTTGTTGTTGCGAAAACGACAGCAAAAAAGTGGAATTTAGAACTATGTATATATAGATAGAGTCCGATCCGATCTTATTAGAGAGAGCAAACAGTATAAAATGAGAGAGATATCTATGGGGAGCGCTGTACACAGTCGGGTGTGAAAACATTAGTCAACTATTTGATCATTTGCCGTTTAGTCTTGGCTTCGTACTGTGCTCCGATACATTTACATCATTTATATATATTTTAAAATCTTTTATAAAATCAGCTTTTTTTTATTAATAATATACCACAAAAGAGTGGAGCAATATTTGTATCCATGTTAAGAAAATTAAAGATTATATTATTAAAGAACATACTATGGATGATTTCCACAAAGAATTTATTATTAATGTACATTGTGACAATGACACTGATTCTGTATTTGACTATTCGTCAGGTGAAAACGGTTATTAAAATTTTATAAAAGTCTAGTTTCTTAATTTATTTTAATTTTTATTTTTATTTTAAATTTATTTATCTAGTGTTGAGGTTTACTTTTTCATTTGTTTTTGCCATGTGGTTATTAATAATAAAACAAAAGAGTGGAGTAATAATTAGGGCGCGGACACGTACGGTTGATGACTCATCGCCCATGGGCGCACTATTGAAATGTTGTATTTTTAAAGAGGTTTTAATTTTATTTATATAATTGGATAACAAGTGGCTGGTGATCTATAAAATACAAAATACATTATTATTTGTTCATTTTCTCTTCTGTAAGACTTGTTCTCTTTGAATTAAATACATCCTTGTAGATAGAAAACGTCCTTTCTACATCGCAACTGTTTATAGGTGCGTACTGGAAATATTCTTTTATTTCAGCGTATTTAGCATACACAATTGCCTCAATGTTATTAAATCTGGGTTTCTATTAAAAACTGCGTCTAACTTTTGCCGAAGGCCACATCCGAAAACACTTGGAATACTTTTGAAATTATTAATAGCCCACGTTTAATGTGGTTAATCCATCTTTTAATTTGAAATTTCGATTTTCAAAATATGTGATTAGTTTAGGCAAATTTTCAAAGAGTTCCTGAAAGAATAACAACTGATTTTTTAAATTTGGGATTTGTGTTAGTTCCTTGCACTCAGAAATACTTCGAGCGTCGTCATTTAAACATGCAACGAAATTTTGTAAACTATGGAAATTCTCTGCATAAAAACTATTTCTGTGTATGTTTTAGCAAAGCTAAATAACGAACGTCCGATATTTTGCCATTCTGTAACGATATTTTACAGACTTTGTAATAAATTTCGGTATCAGTGACAATTCATTTTCATATCAGAAAAAGTAACATAAGAACGTTCTAGATCTAAATAAATAATAACTAAAAATGTACGCGTATGTTATTGAAACTAAGTGAAATCCAGTGCACACTTACGTCTACATAATTGGGAGAAGTCGATTCAATAAACCGGTATTAAACAGACTATTACAAAAATTACGAAGTACGTAATTAACAGTCAAAACAATGAAAAAACGAAACTAACGTAAGTATGAATGAACATTTTATTTCTCTTGCGAAATCTAAGGTAAATATAATAAATTTTAAAAACCCCTCACGCTCCTATCTACGCCGATAAAAAAAGGATTTTACTCATAAATTCCTTATTTTATCGAATATCTTGCAAAATATGCATTCTATAGAGATTTATTAAGAGAATGAAAGTACTTAGAATAGGATTTTGAATAATTTTTGTATAAAACAATTCTTAAAATTGTATAGTTTGAAACGCTCATACGTATGAGAAAGTCGTGTGGTGGCCACACCTCATTTTTTGCTCTCATTCTCGAGCACTTCTCGGACGTAAACAGATGTTGCAGTTCACCATATGAATTAGAGCTATTCAGTAAGCGTGTGTTGTTTACATTATTTCTTTGCTCCGTTGTAACTTCGTCGTAGTTTTAAACCAGTCATGTCCGCGCCCTAGTAATAATGTACATTGCGACAATATTACTGATTCTGTATTTGACTATTCGTCAGAAAAAACGATTATTGAAATTTTATAAGTCTGGTTTTTTAATTTAATTTAATCTTTTTTTTATTTTTTATTTACTTTTCTAGTGTTGAGGTTATCTTTTTCATTTGCTTTTGCCATGTATATAATAATAATAAAACTTCTAGATTGCAGATTTTATTCCATGGTGTTTGTATTCAAAAGTAGCGGGAAATATACGCGGTCGTTTTGGTGTCGATATTTTTAGCACGAATAGTACAGAGTTTAAACCACGCCTCGCGCATCTCAAGTCCCATGAGGTTTGGATCGGACTCTACGTAATTAACTTACTGCAAGGTTGCAGAATAATGGTATATATTTTCAAGTCGTCCGTCCTCCCGCGACCCACCTAAATTGATTCGGCGACCCACTAGTGGGTCGCAACCCATACTTTGGGAACCGCTGGGTTAGGTAATAATGGAAGATTCATCTGCTAGTTGGATGCCTGTATATACAAAGTGAATCATATCAGCAGGAATAAATTTTATCAACACATAGTAAAGATTATTTTAAGTAAAAATATCTCCGTCAATGTCTTAATCCTTTCAGGCTTAGCAGTAAAGCAAATTTTCTACATTTTCACATATTTATTTTAAACCTGCTTTGAGCTTCTTTCTGCGTACCATGATAGTAATACTGTACAGCAGTTACGGTGGTATCAGTTGCATGTATCTGAAAATAGTAGTTAGTAAATTTTGATGTAAATTTTCTGTGCTCATTATCGTGTACGCTGCTTAGAGGTTATCATGAATATTATTAATCAGTAATAATATTCATGAAACAGTATTCAAAGATGAGTCTATGATAAGGTTCAAAGACCGATCATCGGTGCGTCAAGTTATACCAAATAAACTCCGTAAAGTTGGGATAAAAAGAGTACGGGTAAGGGCGGATAAGCTTGACTATATTAATGAGTCTCAAATTTCAAGTGAACAATACAGTTGAAAAAGAAGTAAGACAAAGAATTGGTAAAAACCTAACACCTGTGTTTTGGTTACTTTTTTTGCAAAATGCAAACTTTATGCAACTGGAACAATCAGAAAATCCAGAACGAACATGCCAAAGAATTTCTTCGATTGGATGTCACCTCATGGAGGTATATAAAGTGCTAAATGGATGGAGTTGTGTAGTTGTAATTATTTTATTGTGTAATGTTAATAAAGTTTTAATACTATTAAAATTAATTGTTAGTATAGTAAATTCTACCACCATTGACCAATTAAATTGGTCAATGGTGGCCATGGATTTTAAAATTATTGTCGTAGCCGTGCATCGTACATTTAGGTATGTCATAATTTTTTGAATGTCAAAATCTGTCAAGTTATTGTGTTGAAGTTTTCTAATCCTGTACGGTTTTTGAATCATGGTTCTCGCCACAGAGCACGAAATTTACATTATAGAAGCCTATTTTCGAACGGGTGTGCTAGTTAATGGAACTTGGGAATACAGTCAACGTTTGTTTTTGGACAATTTTCGAGAGCGCTTCCCAGCCGTAACAGTATTACCGGACAATTTTTATGCATGCCTTACAAATTGTGTTGAAGTGTTTCGCGAAACTGGTTCTGTGACACATAGAAAAGGTGCTAGTAGACCAAGAGTTCGTACAGAAGAAGTTATTAATGACGTTCGTCAACGTATGGAAGAAGAGCCTACAAAACCTTTAAAACGTCTCTCTCAAGAAATTCGTCTTTCTTATGGAACATGCCAAATGATTGTAAAGAAGGACCTGAACATGCATCCATATAAGATGCAATAATATCAAGCTCTTCTGTCTGCAGACCACCCCAGACGCCTTGCGTACTGCCATTGGTTCGTTAATAATTTAATGAATGACGATCTGCTGAACTTAACTTTTTTTTTCTGACGAAGCTTGGTTCCACCTTTCGGGATACATCAATTCTAAGAATATGCGAATGTGAAGCACCGATAACCCGCATATTTTTATTGAAACGCCACTACATGCTCAGAAAATTGGTGTTTGGATGGCAGTTTCTCGCAGAAGAATAATTGGGCCAATTTTTTTCAATTTCACTGTCAACGCAGAAAGGTACAGAAATATTTTTTTGACTGAATTTGTGCAACAGTTAGACGATAATGAACTTCAATACGGTTCTTTCCAGCAAGACGATGCAACAGCACATACTACACGAGAAAATCTTGCTTTTCTCGGCAAGTTTTTTGATGACCGGCTGATAAGTTTGCATACGGAAGTTGAGTTTCCTCCGAGATCACCTTGTTTGACAATTATGGACTATTTTATTTTTCCTTATTTAAAAAATAAGATTTTCGCAAATCCGACACATAATTTGCAAGAACTGCAACAAAGAATTGTTCAGCAATGTGCAACCATAACGCCAGAAATACTGCAAAACGCTTTTCATACCATGAGAAGGCGCGTAAACTTGTGCATTGAACAAAAAAAAAACATTTTCCAGCAATTATTGTAATTTAGTTTTTCTGGTTAATAAAAACGTTATTTATTTCATAACTTATAGTTCATTATTATTTTACAGCTGAACTAAGTAGGTAACACATTTGTAGATTATTGATAATGTCAGTGTAGCTTGACAATTATTGAATTATTTCAAAAGGATGATTTAAACTAAGACAAGCGTTTTACATTCCATGACCAACATTGACCAATTTAATTTTTGATATCATAGTATAATACTATGAAAATTTAAAATATAAGTGTTTTTGATAATTAAGCATAAAATTTCAAAATATTGTCATCGTTATTAATATTTTGTTCACTCTTTGCTCATTTATTATTAATATGGATGACAATTTTTATGAGAAAAAGCTTAATATCTTCTTTCATTTTAATTAACGCTATCTAGCGTTGACGGCAAAACTTAAGGATAGAAAAACCAAAGCTCACTTTGTAAGAAAACTAAAGCTCTTTTAAAGAGACCAAACTTATTAAAATCACTTAGGTATGGTTAAACCGGAGTAATTTGAATAGTCCCCACCACTTTATTGTACTATTATAGATAGTAAAATATGTGTACGCCAATAAATATTAGGAAATGTGTAAGGAATAAAATGCAGATATTTTCTACACCTCTCATTTAGTCGAAACACCAAAAACTCTAATTTTAACATTCATCATTACTGTTACGCCCCCTAGCGGACATTTTACAAACTGGAAAATAATTTCCAGCATTTTCCCTGGGGCACTTTTTCTATGAAAAGTTTTACTCGATAGCAATATGACTACTAATTTCTTACGATATAGCCTATATATATTTTATTTACCTGTGGTGTCACGATATTATATGACTTGAGCGATGTTTTCTCATCTATTTCATACCAAGGTTATTTCTCCATTAATTAAAATCATTACCAGGGATGGGAGATTAAAATTTACAAATTTGAAAAACACTGACCACTAAATATTGATACTAAGTGTAACATATATTTCTGATAAACAAAACTCCTAATTTTTAAGTAGGTATATTTATTTAATTTTCCTATTATATGATCAAAAATATTTTAAATTATCCATACTTTCAATGTCACTTATTAACTTACGAATACACAATTACAAAGTAACACAATAATTAATTGTGGATAATTGCGTATTTAAAAAACAGAAATAAGTACAGAAAATACAGAACAAATTAAAAATTACTTTTTACACGCAAGAACTTACATATTACACACGTCGAAATATTCCTATCATGTATTATTTAAGGAAGCGACTGACTCCATAAAGTTGATAAACTAGTATAACAGAATAAAATTAACTCACCTTCCAGTAAATATCATCGTCTGAATTGTAATCATTTTGATAACGGTTTTTAGAACCTTGAGATGATGATACATTCATTGATGTCGCTTGTTTTCAACTGGATTAAATAATCTAAAGAGATAGTCAATTTGAATCGCGCAAATCAACAATTGACCATTTATGTTATAAACGTTCACGGGAAAATCTTAATGTGTTTTGATCATTTGTTTAAAAGTACACCTTAAAATACATCATAAAGTGAACCTTTCGTAAATATTTAATATTTACCAAAAGAATAAAATATATACGTATATAATATGATAAGGAAGATATGTGTGCAAAAGTGTGTGTTGTACCTTATTCCCAAGCTGCGTCAATAAGTCTAATTCTAAATCATCTAAGTTTGGAAGAGATATGCTATTTTTTCGTAACATATTTTGTGTGTACATCCTCTGTAATAATGGATTGGCTACGTTATCTAGTTCTTGCCTTAAATCTACCGAAAGATTATCTAATGCGTGATCCTCATTTTCGATATTTTGATCTTCAGCATAGGTGACCTTCAAACCGAGTGGCGTTTCAACAATTATTGTTGGGACGTTTTCGGGACGGAATTCGTAATGTTCTAGTCTGGATCTTTTGCTAAATACCTGCAAATGAAGTAAAAAAATTTCTTATTTCAATGAATATTTGTAAACAAAGATTTAGACTATCACTCAGAAGTTTAAACAAACCTATCGCCAGGCATAAATAGATTAGATATTATATATTGGCTACAATTTAAATAACTTGTACCACGTCACATACAATCAGTGGCGGAGCTAGTCCAAAATGAGACATGTATTAAAATTTGTTGGGCGGCCGTTTATACCCACCTGGTGCAAAGCCCAAAAAAGGGTAATGTTTTCTTACGAAATAAGCAAAAACACTCGCATTAGTAAAATAAATATATTTAAAAGAAGAGAAATTTATATATCTAAACAGCAATCATCTTCTGATAAATCATCAAAAAGGCGCTGCGTTATCTTCCGCCTTTTATTTTTGAATGTTACCCCCCACTCTTCCGCTAGATCTCTGGACTCGTTTAGCAAACTATAGATTGAATTTTGATTTCTTATTTCTATATGCCTATTATTAAGAAGATTACATAGTAAAATACTAGCTTCTCTGAGTAAGTATTTTCACGCTGTAAGGCTTTAGAAACAGGGTTAATGATTTCAAATGGTGAAGAAATAAAGGCTACACACGCTATAAAATCATAGCTCTTTGAAATTTTATTATATTTTTACATTCATCACGTTCGTATTTTTGGTTGAAATTAAATTTAGTTGGTATAGAGCTTTTATTTTTAATGAATAATTTTTTTCTTGTAACGAAAAAAGCGTCATTTTTCAAAGACCATCTAGTAGGACTTTTTATGGGTAATTTCATATTTTTTCCAAATTATCGAAAAATTGTGACACTTCGGGAATATGTTTCGCAGCATCATTTAATATTAAATTTAATACGTGTGTCACTTAATGGACATAATCGGCGTTTAGCGCATGCTCTTTCAAAAGGGCTTGTAATCCTCCATATATCTACACCCGACATGACATTTGCTCCATCTTAACCATGTCATCTACATTTATACAAATCAATTTAATATTCTTCTATGTCAGTTTTAAGACGCTTCTACACTACAGTTGGCTACTGATATAAATCCCAAAAAAGACTACAGATTTCTTTTCTTTAGATACATTTTCTGTTATCAATATATGTATATCCAAAAATTGTTCGCTTTTGGTTTATCTTGTGTTATGTGTCAAAAATAATCACCCGAAATGGAACTTTCTAAATAATCTAAAGAAAGAATCACATCAGTTGATGACAAAGAACTTATTATATGAATCTGTGTTTGTAGTAACGTATCTGCCGCTAAAAGGCAGTGTTTTGAGCAGACACGGCGGAATGAGGTTATTTGTTCTGTCGATTTCAACCGATCGACGGCATTGAACCAATACCGCATTTTATATACAAAATTCGAAACGCACGTACGTATAAGAAAGTCGTTTTAATAACAAATTCTTTGCCCATGCTTTAAAAATGGAATGAAATACTATAAAAAAACACGTTTGTAAATATTTTACAATATAATTATATGTGACATACACTTTATATTACTTATTTTTTTATTAAGAAATACTAGTCTTATTACTTCACAAACAATAAATACTACTTATAACTTACTGAAAATTGATTGTTTTCTTTCCACAAATCACATAAAAATCATTATAGGAATAGATTTTAATAAATATGTTTCCTATTAATTACAGCAACACATAATTTGATAATAAAAAATATTTAAAAGAAAGATAAAAATATAAATAAACATATTTCTTAGAAGTCAATTACTGGTATAAGAAGAAAAGTATAACTTTTGTAAGTGTATCCTAATAAATCCATTTTCTACTAATTATAACGCTTGTTTTGACAGTTTGAATCATAAATAATACTTCAAATATAAAGAACACATATTTCATAATTGTTAGTTACTCAAAAATGTATGTCATCTGTATTTGCCGATTTTAATAAATAAGCAGATTTACATGCACATTAATAAATAAAACTAGGTTATGATCATGACCGTTATAAATATACGATAACGGCGGAATTTTCATGTAGTATAGTAACATGTCACCAACCGGCGGAAATCGGCAAAGGAAATTCGGCCATTCTGCCGTATCTGTACAAAATACTGCTTTTGTCGGCGGTGCGTCACTGTAATCGTAAAGATTCCGCCGCAAAGCAGAAATATCAAACTATACAAAGTATACAATTATAGACACCATGTCAAGAAACAGTTGCAAGCAAGTAAAGGCAAAACTTCTGATGATAATAAAAAATATAATAAAGATGACAAACTATTCAAAATTCTTCCATATTCCAAATGATGAACAAATATCTTTTTTATTAAAAACCACAAAGGTGGGGATATAAAGCATCTGTGATGTGTTATTCAAATAAAACAGTAAGTATATATGTAATTAAAAATTTTACAGTAGAGCAGTTGGTCAATTATAGTGGTATGCATTACAAAGAATATTTGTATTGAATTTATACAGTTTATTACAGTTTATAACAGACATACCTAGAACTGCTCTGTTAATTTTCACTATCTCAAATTATTTCTTTGACTTAAAAGTTGTGTCATTTGAGTTCCATCTGTTACAATTTAAGGGGACGTTTAAAATAACGAAAATATAAATATATACATATAGTCTTTAAAAAATACTATTCACAATTTTCTGCAAATAAAAAATTTAATTCGACCTCTAAAATATTAAATTACTATGCCTGTGCTATTCACCAGCCATAAAAATTGTATAGTGTAAATATTTGTAGCAATACCATTAACTTTACTATGTTCACTTAGTTTTACTTTCTTATACTTCCTTGTGATGAAAATTTTCGACCTCGAGAATTTTGCAGATGTCCACGTTTTGAAGTCCCCTGATACCGAAAAACTGGTTTTTAAAAAATGTCTGTGTGTGAGTGTGTCTGTCTGTCTGTGACAACGATAGCGGCCAAACCGCTATAGGTATCAATTCCAAATTTTATATTTGGGAATATAATCTCCTTCTTGAGATTTGATTAGATTTTCAGTAAAATCAACAGACCGGAAGTAGTAGTTTACTTCAGTGAAAAAATCGAATTTTGCCAATTAATTATTCGTCAACTACTAAGTTTAAACAAATTTGTAAAGAATTCATATATACTCAAAATTAAATTTGAGACGAATTTTATTAAAAAAGTTTTTCGAAATTCCTACCGGAAGTAGGTCTTTTACTCTTATCGAAAATCAGTTTTTTGCGAATATTTCGCAAGTCATGCTTTTTAGACAGGTACGTTACGAGTATAAAAGTAATTAGAACTTAATTTTCAATACCTTTTGTATAAAAAAAATTTCAAAATTCGGACCGGAAGTAACACTTACTATTATCGAATAGCGATTTTTGCAAATATTTCGCAAATTATGCATTTTATATATATTTGTCAAGAGTACAAAAGCATTGAGTTGGATTTGGAATATTTTTTGTATATATGAAATTTCAAAATTCGGACCGGAAGTAACACTTTTACTCTTATGGAATAGCGGTTTTTGCAAATATTCCGTAAATTATACATTCTATATATATTTGTCAAGAGTACAAAAGTATTTAGAGTTGGATTTGAAATATTTTTTGTATAAATGAAATTTCAAAATTCGCACCGGAAGTAACACTTTTACTCTTATCGAATAGCGATTTTTGCAGATATTTCGTAAATTCTGCATTTTATATATATTTGTCGAGAGTATAAAAGTATTTAGAGTTAGATTTGGAATATTTTTTGTATAAATGAAAATTCAAAATTCGGACCGGAAGTAATACTTTTACTCTTAGCGAGTAGCATTTTTTGCAAATATCTCATAAAGGATGTATCCTGTAGAGATTTATTAAGAGACTGGAAGTGCTTAGAATAGGATTTTGAATAATTTTTCAAATTGTATGATTTGAAACGCTCATACGTATGAGAAAGTCGTGTGGTGGCCACACCTCATTTTTTCATTACTGTTAGGCAAGTAATTGTATTATCATTAATTAAAGTCCATAATATAGTGTCTAATCAATAAACATACATATCTGTATTCTTGTAAAACTGTTTAAACTAGGATAATTATCACTTCTACTTAATCTTGGGTTAAGTACCTTCCTAATTCAGTATAAGCTACTTTGATAGAGTAATGGCCCCAACTAAAACTAAGATTAGACGAGGTGCCGATTATGGAGAAGTTTAAATATTTTCACAGTTTAATTATAAAAAACTATTAGAAACTACATATACCTAGGTTATTAAATATTTACACACTTTACTACGGATGCATAGCATGGAAAAATAATAAGTATGTAATAATATATAAATAATAAGTAATAGACACAAACCTTTCTAAATATATTTAGTATGCTTTCAGTCATTTCGCACACTTCTCACGGTATATACTATACTTAAATAATAAATAAATATATAAAATTAAAAAAGAACACTTTAATATATCACAATTAATACTTAAATGATTGATAGGTAATGATGAATAAACTGCGTAACAACTATTATACGATGCAAATGTGGCTATTAAGGTCGATAGTTTCGTATATAGAATATTAATTACATCAGCGGCAAATATAAAAAATATAGTTGTTTACTAAGTCTTCTTAATTTTATATTACTATTTGATCAATATCTTATATAAACATGGAATTTAGAAACGTATGCGTCTACATCCTAACACAAGATAACACTATTTTTCTATCATTTAAAAGTAAGAGAGTTAACTTACGGGCTTATCAATAAGTATTTGGATAAATGATATGTACTGGTACGTGCCACAAAAGAAACACTAAGTAAAGACTTAAAATATACACATTTTTATTTTAAAAGATAAACAACTACGTACCTAATTAAATTAAATGCTTGTACTTATAACAACCTACATTCATTAATCTTTGCATAGTTTGAGTATAGTACACTTCAATGCAGATATATGCACATTCATAGTTTGTCCAATTTTCCTTTTTTTATTTTCGTTATCAAAACAAGCAAAAATGTTTTGCAGTACGTTTGAAGTGTTTTTAGCCTTTTTATTAAGTTTGGGTAATGGTGAAGAATGTTGGGGTCCAAAATGGGCCATAAGGTGTAGAGGTCAGTTTAATTCACTGGCCAACAAATTTCAACTTTTGATTTTGCCATCAAATAATTTATACGAATTTCAATAGAAAACATATAAACATTTATTTTAATAAAAGGTAGAACGTAAAGTTAGCTCGATTTTTTATTGTATTACAATGAAAAGGTTTTTTAGATTAGATCATAATTTAATGTATATTTCAAATTATTATAATTAGAAATGTAAAGTAATATTGCTCTGTCTCTTATAAACAACATCTACAGCATCTCTTCTTAACGTCCAACAGTAATCTGCTAACATAATAGGATTCCATTTCCCCTGACACCGTTTTTCCATTCCCATGATGTCTTGGTGGAAGCGCTCACCGTGTTCATCGCTAACGTCGCCCATATTTTCCGGAAAAAAATCCAAGTGAGAATGTAGAATGTGCACTTTAAGGGACATATTACAGCCAGCAGCGTGAAATGCTTGTATCATATCCATTACTAAAGTTTTATAGTTGTCAGCTTTTTTTGTTTCCCAAGAAATTCGTGAAAACTTGTACCATGGAGCGCCAAGCTGTTTTTTCCTTCGCTGTTAATTTGGTTTCAAAGATTTCATCATTTACTATTTCTCGTATCTGAGGTCCAACAAAAATACCTTCTTTCAGTTTTCCTTCTGTTATTTTTGGAAACTTTTCACGAAGGTATCTAAAACCGTCACCTTCGCGGTCCACTGCCTTTACAAAATTTTTCATGAGCCCAAGTTTCACGTGGAGAGGTGGTATTATGATCTTTTCTTTTTCTACTAGAGGCTGATGTTGTACATTGTCTTTTCCTGGTATAAACTGTTGTCGTAGTAGCCACTCTTGCTTATGGTAATGTTTTTCCCTGTCACGACTGTCCCAAAGACATAAGAAGCAACAGTATTTGGTGTAACCAGATTGCATACCCAAAATAATTGCAATTACTTTAAAATCTGCACAAATATTCCAGGAATAGTCTTTGTACTTTATCTTTTCTAATAAAATTTTCAGATTTTCGTAAGTTTCTTTCATAGAAACAGCATAACCTATCGGAATAGCAGGATAATGGTTTCCATTATGCAACAAAACTGCTTTTAGGCTGGTCTTTGATGAGTCTATGAATAATCTCCAAGAACTGGGATCATGATGTATTCCAAAAGCTTCAGAAAGTTTATAAATATTATTGCAGTAGACCAGATTACCGGCGATACTATAAAAATCAACAATATTTTCATGTCTGCTGCGAAAAATACTTATTCTTGTGTCCTTTGCTAAGAGATTCCATTGCTGTAGTCGCGACCCAAGAAGTTCTGCTTGTGATTTTGATAAATTCAAATCCCGCACCAAGTCATTTAATTCAAACTGAGTAATTAAATGTGGTTCGTTTGATGTAGATGAAATAAAATCAGGGTCACTTGATTTTTCATTACCTTCAAAGCTAGTGTCGCTATCGGTAGCTATTGTACTCTCCTCGCTTTCTTTGTGAATTGGCGGTCGTGGAACAGGATGCTGTTCATCATGGGGTCGAGGTTTCTGAGCTGACTCAGTTTCCACATAATTATATTTTCTTTTCTTACGGGTGTTAAGTCCTGCAGTTTTGTTAAGGCAAAAATAGCAATCTTCAAGATGATTCTTTTGTTCTTTCCATCGCATAGGAATGGCGAACGGTAAAGAATGTCGTTGTCCACATAACCAATCTCGCAAATATCTGCTGCATGTAGTACATATTACATGTGGAACCCACTGTTTGTCCTGATTTTTGACGGTCATATCGAAGTAAAGTTCATAGGCCCGGCAAATGTTCAGACTTAACTGTTCACTCTGGCCTAGTGGGGTAAATTTACCACATACGTAACAAAAGTTATTTGGATTACTTCTACACGAACGAGGCATGACTGTGTCTTTAAAGATGGAACTAAATTATCTCAATTTTTAATTTCGTTATTAAAAATTCTCATTCACGGCTTTATGCTGTGCTAGCGCTAGTGGTATTTCAGTCAAAGATGTATCTCTTATATAGTATGTATCTGCTTATCCCCTCCCTAAGTCCTATCAACCAACCAGATTAAAGCATAACACTGCAAACTTGAACATTCTTGAGGGAACGAGTCAAGTCACGTCTGCAACAAGTCTCGACCTGCATTTTCTCTGTAACCAGAGCTAAGCCAATATTGCCGCTTTTCGAATCATTTTTACTTTATATATGCTGTTAAATTTCATTAGTTACTAACTTAGGGTAAAAACCTTGTTGGCCAGTGTTACCTACGGAATAAGATCACCAAGATTTTCTCAGTTATAAATTTTCTAATTTTAAGTTAAATATTGTATCTCTTAGAAACGCAGGTGAAGTTTTGAATGATTTTGCATGAAGCTTGTGATTGGGAAGCTGAAATTGAATTACCTTGCATGGGGTAGCTCCACAGAATGTTAAGTGAATTATGAAACATAAAGACCTTTATTTTGCCAGTGCGGTTTTTTCCTATATTTGAAACCAAATGCTGCAGTGCTGTGAAGAGCAAGATTGCTGCAAATATATACATATCAGAAATGTAAAACATACAACAAACATTTTATATAAAGAATAAACTAATAATACAAGAAATATTTTAAAACTAATTAAAACAGAAAACCACAACAAAGCAGTAAATGACATAGTAGAAATTCAAAATTTCACAATAGTCACCACTTAATAATTTTACTGATTTAATAATATTTTTTAATAATTTATTCAATGGTTGAGTCGCTTTGGCAATCGATATGCCCCAATAATTTAAAATATCGTCACATTTATTGTCACACACCAAATAAAATCGCCAAAATCCTTTCAGCTAAATATTTCCTACTTTTAAGTCAAATATTGTAACTTTTTAAAACACAGGTGAAGTTTTGAATGATTTTGCATAAAGCTTATGATTGGGAAGCTGAAACTGAATTACCTTGCATGGGGTAGCTCTACAAGAGTTGAGTGAATTTTAAAACATAGAGACCTTTAATATTTTGCCAGTATGATGATTAGGGCGCGGACACGAAAGGTTGATGACTTATCACCCATGGGCGCACTATTGAAATGTTGTATTTTTAAAGAGGTTTTAATTTTATTTATATAATTGGATAACATGTGGCTGGTGATCTATAAAATACAAAATACATTATTATTTGTTCATTTTCTCTTTGTTCTCTTTGAATTAAGTACATCCATGTAGATAGAAAATGTCCTTTCTACATCACAACTTGTTATAGGTGCGTACTGGAAATATTTTTTTTATTTCGGCGTATTTAGCATACACAATTGCCGCAATGTTATTAAATCTGGATTTCTATTAAAAACTGCATCTAACTTTTGTTGAAGGCCACTTCCAAAGTCACTTGGAATTATTAATAGCCACATCTAATGTGGTTAATCCATTTTTTAATTTAAGATTCGATTTTCAAAATATGTGATTAGTTTAGGCAAATTTCCAAAGTGTTCCTGAAGGAATAACAACTGATTTTTAAAATTTGTGATTTGTGTTAGTTCCTTGCACTCAGAAAAACTTCGAGCATCGTCATTTAAACATGTAACGAAATTTTGTAAACTATCGAAATTATCTGCATAAAAACTATTTTTGTGTATGTTTTAGCAAAGCTAAATGACGAACGTGCGATATTTTAGCATTCTGTAACGATATTTTACAGACTTTGTAATAAATTTCGGAATCACTGACAATTCATTTTCATATCAGAAAAAGGAACATAAACAACGTTCTAGATCTAAATAAATGATAACTAAAAATGTACGCGTATGTTATTGAAACTAAATAACAGTAAGTATATACATATTTACATTGTTTCTCTTGCGAAATATAAGGTAAATATAATAAATTTTAATAGTCCCTCACAGTCCTATCTACGCCGATGTAGAAAGGATTTTACTCATAAATTCCTTATTTTATGGGCATTTTTTGTTGTTGTTTTCACGTCAAAACAGATATTGCAGTTCACCATTTGAATTAGTGCTATTCAGTAACTGGGTGTTGTTTACATTATTTTTTTGCTCCGTTGTAACTGCGTCGTAATTTAAACCGGTCATGTTCGCCCCAGTGGCGGCCCGTGATTTTGTGGGAAGGGAGGGCACCGGGGGGGTCTGAGTATTTCACATCAAAAATTACAGTACAGACAAAAAAATAAACTCAATATCAGTGGCGGCTGCTGCAGGGAAGGCAACGGGGCACTGCCCCCCCTGTGACAAATTTCCCCATGACAAATTTCTTTTAACAGATAAATTAATTATAAATACCTAATTTGTATGTAATTTTTCTGATTTGTTTGATAATAAATAATATGTTTTCGGAAGTAACAGTCCGCCTTTTCAGCGCGTTTAAAAATCGCAGTCTGACGTACGCTCCGGGGCATCTCGCGCGACTGCCCCGTGAGGCCCCGCCTGTATTGGAAATCGAGCGATGAAACTGGCGCGGGTAGCGCGCAGATATACGTCAGCGGTGGGGCACTCATCTATGGTGCCGCGTGGCTGTCCAGTATGTAATATACAGGGAGGACGCGCGGGTTGGAATAAATTCATTTAAAATTTTTGGTTTTCTTTTATGGAAAAACGCTCGGATAGGTCGATTTTTATTTTTAGCTGCGGTTTTTTTGATGGTAAATTGATGTACAAAGGCTGGTCCAAAATTTTTTTTTTTCAAATGGAAACATATGTTGTTTATTTAATTTGTTAATTCTAGATCGAATTCTATGTATGTTTCATGTACCATGTCCTATACCCAAACTCAACAGTTATCGAGAAATTTACAATTGAACATATCGATAACTGCATGTTCAATTGTAAATTTCTCGATAACTGTTGAGTTTGGGTATAGGACATGGTACATGAAACATACTTAGAATTCGATGCAGAATTAACAAATTAAATAAAAAACAACAAAAATAAGTTACGACCATCATTTTTTTTCAAATGGAAACATGTTTTTTATTTAATTAGTTAATTCTACATGGAATTCTAAGTATATATATTAAAATATTTAAAATGTTCGAACGAAACATGTCTCTCATTTTCAGCTTTTATGAAATTTTAATAACTATAATAGAAAAAATAGTATAAAATACACGTTTCATAACACATTTTGCACACTTGTTCTTATTCTTAACTTAAACGCGTGCGCAAAAATCGTGTTATGAAACTTGTAGTTTAATATACTATTTTTTGTTGTGTGCTTAATTAGGAATTCTCCACAAAGCGACCATGTCTTTACTTCTAACGGTAGTAGAGATTTGGGTGAGAAAGTAAAAAGACATAAAGTAAGTGAAAAACATTTTAGTAACATGATAGAATATTCAGTTTTGGGAAAGGTAAATACCTATAATGTGCCAGCTGAACACTGCATATAGATAAATTAAATATAATTCAGCACAATGAAAACGTCAGTAAAAACCGACATACTCTTGGAAAATTAATAGACTGCATTAAGTTTTGTGTCATGTTTGAAATCGCTTTAATGGGCCATGACGAAACACAGTGCGAATCCGGGGATCTTTCGTGGATTGGTTAATTTATTGGTAGGAATTGACAGCACCCACAAGTCTAATAATAGAGTTTTTATGGGTTTGTCAAAAACCATTCAAAATGAATTGCTGGACAGTATCTACGAAGTTTCTCGCACTTTGATTCTAGACGAAATTAACAAAGCCCATTATATCGCTATACAAGCAGACGAGACGACAGATTCGGCTACATTTTCCCAGTTAGCTTTTATAGTTCGATGCGAATTGGTAATTTTGTATAATAGACCTGATTTTGGAACTGCTTCATCTGCTCTAACATTACTGTAATGTTTCTATGAAAATAATTCAATAACTACATTTGCCGAATCTGTGAAGCTATTGAAAATAATTTGCACCATACCGATGACAACAGCTGAAAGTGAACGGTGTTTTTCTACTTTGAAGAGAATAAAAACATTTTCTAGAAATACCTTGCGGTAAAGCAGACTATGTGCCTTAGCAATGTGTTCCATTGAAAAACAATTACTGACATCAACACCAAACTTCAATGAATTAGTTATTAATCATTTTGCTGATCGTAAGGAACGGCGGATAGATTTCGTTTTCAAACAAGTTAATTAAATAGCATACTGAGTTTATTTTTTATCTGTACTTAATTTTTGATATTAAACACTCAGACGACTCAGACCCCGCGGTGCCCTCCCGTCCCAAAAAATCACGAGCCGCCACTGCTCAATATGTTATTTATTTAACTTGTTTGAAAATAAAATCCATCCGCCATATGTCAAATGTATTAGGAGTAGATACTAACTGTGAATATAGAATTCTATATTCACGATATAGTGTGGCTACTACTTTGAAGATGGCGCCACTTTTATTGTGTTTTACTCCTAATACATTTGATATACCTCCTCGCTTTTCTGCTACCCTGATACTACCGACGAAATTTCAAGTGAATGTGCAGTGAGTGTTTCGGTTTCAGTTACTTAAAATATTCTTTCTTGACAGAGTAAAAAAGTCTGTCTAGACATAATTTAAGACATTATCTGCCGCCCCGATTCCGTTTATAATTTAAAATTACCTTAAATGCAGAGAATAATTTTTTTAATTTAATTCTTTTAAATTTATCTGGGTAAGTCTACATTTGAAATTTCTTCCGTAGTATCAGGGAAGCAGAAAAGCGAGAAGGTATATCAAATGTATCAGGAGTAAAATAAAATATATTATCTGTTGGCTACTCTGCTTTCCTTGATAATAGGGACGAAATTTCATATGTGCAGTTTTGCTAATTGGTCATGCTTAATGACCATTATTATAATAATAAAGAGTTAATTATATATACGTTTTATCACTGCTTCATTTAATCCCAATACAATTATAAATTACTATGACATGACTATTTTCATAAATTACGCTTTCTTAAAAGAATGTGAAATTGAAAAATAATTATGCTCGACATTTAAAGTAATTTTAAATTATAAACTGAATCTCCAGTGGATAATACGACTTCGTTCTGTGTAGACAGACATTTTTTAATCTGTCAAGATAAAAATGCAAGCCGACGTCCTTTGTATTTGAAATTTCGTCCGTAGTACCAGGGCAGCAGAAAAGCGAGGAGGTTTATCAAATATATCAGGAGTAGAATTAAATATATTGACGCCATCTGCACAATAGTAGCTGGACTATATCCTAAATATAGCTATTATTGTGAATATAGAATTCTGTATTGTTTTACTCCTAATACATGTGACTATAAAATTCTATATTCACAATATAGTGTGGCTACTACTTTGAAGATGGTGCCACATTTATTTTGTTTTACTCCTAATACATTTGATATACCTCCTCGCTTTTCTACTACCCTGATACTACGGACGAAATTTCAAATGAATGTGCTGTTTCGGCTTCAGTTACTTGAAATATTCTTTCCTGACAGACTAAGAAAAGTCTGTCTAGACAAAATTTAGACATTATCTGCCTCCCCGATCCCGTTTATAATTAAAATTACCTTCATTGCAGAGAATATTTTTTTTTTAAATTCAATTCTTTTAAGAGAGTGTAATTTGCGAAAATACTCTCACTTAATACTTTAACAATATATGTATAATTGTAATAAAAATAAAAATATTTTAAAGTTACTATAACCACCTGGTATGATATCTCAGCATTTAACAGGTGATATTTCGTCCCTACTTTCAGGTAAGCTGAAAACGAGGTGGTATATCAAATGTATCAGGGGTAAAATGAAATATATTATCTCCTCGCTCTTTTTCTTGCTAAATAAAGTCTGTCTAAACCTAATTAAGGTAGGCATTATCAGCCGCGATTCCGTTCATAATTAAAAATTACCTTAAGTGCAGAGAATAATTATTTCTCAAATTTAAATTCTTTTACGAAACTGTAATTTACGAAATTTATCTCAGTAAGTGTACATTTGAAATTTCGTCCGTAGTATCAGGGCAGCAGAATAGCGAGGAGGTTTATCAAATATATCAGGAGTAGAATTAAATATATTGGCGCCATCTGCACAATAGTAGCTGGACTATATCCTAAATATAGCTACTATTGTGAACATAGAATTCTATATTGTTTTACTCCTAATACATGTGACTATAAAATTCTATATTCACAATATAGTGTGGCTACTACTTTGAAGATGGCGCCACATTTATTTTGTTTTACTCCTAAT
The DNA here is from genome assembly GCA_963170755.1 of Amphimallon solstitiale. Lineage (NCBI taxonomy): Eukaryota > Metazoa > Arthropoda > Insecta > Coleoptera > Scarabaeidae > Amphimallon > Amphimallon solstitiale. The sequence goes on along the minus strand of OY720682.1, from coordinate 75,160,620 downwards.
ACATTTGATATACCTCCTCGCTTTTCTACTATCCTGATACTACGGACGAAATTTCAAATGAATGTGCAGTGTTTCGGCTTCAGTTACTTGAAATAAATATTCTTTCTTGACAGACTAAGAAAAGTCTGTCTAGACAAAATTTAGATATTATCTGCCTCCCCGATTCCGTTTATAATTAAAATTACCTTAATTGCAGAGAATATTTTTTTTTAAATTCAATTCTTTTAAGAGAGTGTAATTTGCGAAAATACTCTCAGTTAATACTTTAACAATATATGTATAATTGTAATAAAAATAAAAATATTTTAAAGTTACTATAACCACCTGGTATGATATCTCAGCATTTAACAGGTGATATTTCGTCCCTACTTTCAGGTAAGCTGAAAACGAGGTGGTATATCACATGTATCAGGGGTAAAATAAAATATATTATCTCCTCGCTCTTTTTCTTGCTAAATAAAGTCTAAACCTAATTAAGGTAGGCATTATCAGCCGCGATTCCGTTCATAATTAAAAATTACCTTAAGTGCAGAGAATTATTTCTCAAATTTAAATTCTTTTACGAAATTATTTACGAAATTTATCTCGGTAATTAGTCTACATTTGAAATTTCGGCCGTAGTATCAGGGCAGCAGAAAGGCGAGGAGGTATATGAAATATATCAGGAGTAAAATTAAATATATTGCGCCATCTGCACAATAGTAGCTGGACTATATCCTAAATATAGCCACTATTGTGAATATAGAATTCTATATTGTTTTACTCCTAATGCATGTGAATATAGAATTCTATATTCACGATATAGTGTGGCTGCTACTTTCAAGATGTCGCCACATTTATTTTGTTTTACTCCTAATACATTTGATATACCTCCTCGCTTTTCTGCTACCCTGATACTACGGGCGAAATTTCAAATGAATGTGCAGTGCTTCGGCTTACGATCAGCAAAATGATTCATTGAAGGTGTTGATGTCAATAATTGTTTTGTAATGGAACACATTGCTAAGGCACATAGTCTGCTTTCCCGCATGGTATTTCTAGAAAATGTTTTTATGCTCTTCAAAGTAGAAAAACACCGTTCACTTGATTTTTTCTATTTTGCACGCCCCCAGAGATTCGCAGAATAGCAGAAGACAATTTACAAAATCTTTCGCCAACATAGTCTCCACATATTACCAAAAACAAACTTTTATAACAGTTGTAATATTCAACAGTGGAAGTAAATTTCAATAATAGCATCAGAAAACTTATCATCAACTCTGCTTAACAATTTATATTGTTAATTAGTAAATAAAATGTTAGCATGTGTGCTTTTTATTCTTTGTACAACTTCTATTGCACATGTTTGTTACATTAAAGGCTTACATTTTGACATTTAAATATAACTTGGTTCCATTTTAGCGTGCGATAAAGAAATACTTTTCCAACCAAAAGGGATGTCGTAAAGTGAACTTTGTAGCACCGAAATAGAAAAAAGCATTTTGCACATTACACCCACACAACCAGTCTGGTAAACTGTAAGAGCTTCTGTTGAATTTTCTCGTCACGGTTTTATTAGTTTTCAAATTGTGATCTAGTTTAATCAATAAATCTGGTCTAGGGAAACCTAGATTTTTTAATTCTGTCCTAATGTTACTAACGCAATTCATAGTTGCATTTGCACCGATAGAAATTACAACATACACTCACCGCTGTATATTACATACTGGACCCCAACCCGGACCCGGCACCATAGAGTAGTGCCCCGCCGCCTACATATATACGCGCGCTACCCGCGCCAGTTTCATCGCTCGATTTCTAATACAGACGGGGCAGTCGCGCGTGATGCCCCGGAGCCTACGTCAGACTGCGATTTTTAAACGCGCTGAAAAGACGGACTGTTACTTCCGAAAACATATTATTTGTCATCAAACAAATCAGAAAAATTACATACTAATTAGGTATTTATAATTAATTTATCTGTTAAAAGAAATTTGTCACGGGTTGGGGGGGGCAGTGCCCCGTTGCCCTCCCTGCAGCAGCCGCCACTGGTTCGCCCCTAGCTATTACATATGCGTTATATGGAATAGTTGGATGTAGTACACCAGCTACAACTTACCACACAGCGTCCTAATATATCGACAGTTTCGTCGGCACCAGGGGGGGAAATGTTAAATTAAGATTGCGTAGACATCGTTTTACTTCTGCCTGCAGTTGGTAGGGGGCGCATGTTAAATTCTGTTGATGTAATTTCAGGATCAGTCATGATACTTCAGGGCTTAGCTGCACAGAATTGCCTGTATTTGTATAGTAACTATGGTAACTATATAGCTTTTTAAATATTTTTGTTGACGTTTTTAAAATTACAAATATGTATTAACTTATTTCTTAAAATTGCAGTACGTAAGTATTTATTCTGCATAATTCGAGTAATTTATTTATTTATTAGCACTTTTTTCTAGACTTCCTAGTAATTATGCCGACAAGAAAATGTTATGTGTCAAATTGTGACCAAAATGTAAAAGTTTTTCACATCCAAAATCAATTCGTTTTCATGAGTGGTAGGACGCTACAGGAGATCCTAATTTATTCAATGTTATAAGAGAAGATCGACGATTTCCATTTAAGGAATAAATAAGTTCAAATGTAAGAATAATTTAGAATGCTTTCTCCTTAATATTTTGAAATAGAAATAAAATTTGCATATAAAAATAAAGCGTTACTAAAAACATATGTTTCTAATTTATTACTAAGTTATTATAGCAATATGTGTAGTATATTTTACTTTAAAATACATCCACTATTTTACTTCCGAACATTTAAAGTGAAGAATAAAAACTATTAAGGTAAATACAAAATGGAATAGAAATATATAATATTTAAATTTCCCGGTTCATCGGTTTGATCCATTTTAGTACTGCCTGCAGTTGGCAGGCGGCGCTAAACATTGTCTAAATTTTTTACTATTAAGTTATACTATCTTCTAGTATAGTGAATTGTGGTCGGCACCATCGGCACTTATCCATATGTACTGATTTGAAAGATGTCTTCTAATGCCTTCTACTGTTGTCGTGAAGCACTTAGAAACATAATATTTGCGTACTGTGGACTCATCAGGAACATTTCGACCAGTATAATTGTAAGAAATATTTTGAAAGTAGGATTGTCAAGTTTCTTTAATAGGATATTAGCCGCCATTAAACCTTCACAGAGTTATTCGTTAAAATTGAATAATGCTATTCAGAAATAATGTAAACAACACACAGTTGTTTACATTATTTCTTTGCTCCGTTGTAGTTTAAACCTGGAACGTCCGGCCCCTAGTGATGATTTTTTTTGCAGTTTTTTCCCATATGTATTATGAAACCAAATACAGCAGTGCTATGAAGGACAATATGTTTGTAGATACATAGGTACCATATCAGTAATGTTAAACATAACTTCAAATTGTATGCAAACTAATCTAAAATTTTATATAACGACAACAATAGTTATTTATGTAACAAGTCAGTAAAGTGATACTTTATCGAACGAGTCTGATTTACGAGCCAAGCGAGTGAAGCGAGCGCGGCGAGTAAAAGACGAGTTCGATAAAGGTACTTTACTGACGTGGTGCATACAAAATTTTATCGCCAACCGTGAAAATTGTTAATTTAACAAATAAAGATATAATAACTTATGACAGTTTATGACAGTGACAAACGATTTATTTTTAAAGTCATCAGTCATGGCTACGCTGACAGATATTAGCGGCAGGTAAAGTACTTTATTGTACAGTACGATAAAGTGTTTCTTTACCTCCGTAAAACGCTATGGTAACGCATCACTTTACTGACGGTTGGCGATAATAGTTATTTATGTAACAAGTCAGTAAAGTGATACTTTACCGAACGAGTCTGGTTTACGAGCCAAGCGAGTGAAGCGAGCGCGGCGAGTAACAGACGAGTTCGGTAAAGGTACTTTACTGACGTGGTGCATACAAAATTTTATCGCCAACCGTTAAAATTGTTAATTTAAGAAATAAAGATATAATAACTTTTGACAGTTTATGACAGTGACAAACGATTTATTTTTAAAAGTCATCAGTCATGCTACGCTGACAGATATTAGCGGCAGGTAAAGTACTTTATTGTACAGTACGATAAAGTGTTTCTTTACCTCCGCAAAACGCTATGGTAACGCATCACTTTACTGACGGTTGGCGATAAAAAATATTATAAAACTAATTTAAATAGAAAAACATAACAAAGCAGTAAATGACAGTAAATTCAAAATTTTCCAATCGCTACCACTTAATAATTTATGATAATTTAATAATAATTTGTGCTGGTTAAGTCGCTTTGGCGTCAATAATTTAAAATCGCGTGACATTTGATATGTTGCAAAATTTTATCTGTTAAGTAATATAACCTACAAAAACCATATCAGTACTGTCAGTACTATCATAATAGTTATTTCAGATACAAGTGTAAAAAGTCATTCTTTAGTGCACGAGCGACGTAGTTAAAAACACGAGCGTAGCGAGTGTTTTTAAAGTCGTGAGTGCACTAAAGAGACTTTTTACACGTGTATTTTACGTTTTATCTACGATCCATGGTACAAATATATAAGGTATGTTCTAGCCACACTAGCGCAGCTTCCTTATGACGTCAATTGGATGCAATTTCGTCATACCACTGATATTAAGAAAAGAAAGATTACTCTTGAATAACCACAGATGTAATAGTATATAGATAGCTATATAAAGAATAATAAAATAGACATAATATATAGCACAGTTGTTTACGAATGTGTAACTAAATTAAATTTCTTTACAAATTACCTGTTTAAAAACTCATAAAGCAAAATAATAAGATTGTATTATTGAAAAATCTCCCACTGGATATTATGTAGCACTTTGGTTTACGAAACCTGTTTTAGTCGTTTGATAATACAATTTGTAATTACTTTACTGACAAAGTAATTTATCACAAAATAAATTTATGACTTGAAATTGTGCATTTTATGTAGTATATTGCTTTAAATTACTGATACCAATGAATATTGCAAAAGTTGAAAGTATTATAGTAAGAAAACTATTGGTTTAATATTGGATTTTCGTTTATTAATTGTTAATTGACAGGTAATAAATAAAACAACAGATATGGTTACTTTTTTTTATTGGTAAATTTTATTGTTTTTTTTTGTAATTTTCTTTTTTGTTGATAATTATTTTTATTTATCTCTTTTATACGTATGTAAGTTCTTACTCTAATATATGATTCCACAACTTCTTGTGGCAAACTAGTCTTAATATTTTGTACCAAACGCTTTATTATGTTGGTATTTTTGTTAATCGATTTCTTATGGAATTCATTAAACATTTGTTCAGCGTCTTCTGCCATTTTCTTCATAATAGCATTCGGCTGACGTAGACACCGCCTGGAGACTAATCCAATCCAGTTGCTTTCTGGGGATTCAATCTGAGTATCATCATGTAACGAGTATTTGCTTCTGAACTTATGTGCTATATATCCCGCTATATAGTATAAGCCTTGCTTCGCAATATCCCCGGTAGCAGAGGTTGCGGAATGGATTCTTTCGAATTCCGTCAGCAAGTCCATAAATTCCTCATTTATGTCATCCTCAGACACCCTGACAACATTTTCTTCAAAATCTCCAGTTTCTTGCACAAAAGGTTCCAAAACTGTAGTTAAGTTAAGTGTTGCGTCTGTAGTTAGTAACTCTACTACAGACGTATCTTCCTGTGTGTTGACATTTTCTGAAAACACAACAGATGAATGCTTCCCAAGAATGTACCATCTCAATCGATATTTGAATTGTAATGCACTAGGGTGGTCATTGGTGGATCCCATAGCTCGCATATATGAAAAAAAATTTTCTATTATATCTTGATTCAGACGTCTAGTAATTATGTACTCAATATTAAAGTTTGACCTTAAATATTGATATAAGTTTTTTAGAGAGCTGTTATTTTGTAGTATCGCTTTTTGAAAAAACATTAAACTTTTTCTTGTACCGACTCTTATATTTTGTATTAATTTAGTCATTTTTTCTATTTTATCCAGTTGGTTTTCAATATCAACACCATATGCATTGGCAGCAATATCAAATTTGGTTTGAGTATTGAACAAATCAAACCAATCGTTAATGATATTAATTATGTCACTAATTTCAGTGCATGCAATATCTGGCATTAAATTATGTTCACCACACCACCTTATCGCTAGCGCCACTGTACGTGAGAGACATTGCACAGCATATTTTACTTTCTGCCTTTGGTTGCCAATTACATCGATGTGAACCTGTGTAAGCTTATGGGCAAGTTTCAAGTCACCTTCCTGTAGGTCAACCAATTTCTGAAAGGGCTCCTTCGTGATCTTTGTATTATTTATGGTGAACCCATGATCAAAAAGATTATTTCTAATCAATTTGATTAAATGTGGCACATCAGCAAATACAAAAATCTTTTTCCCTTCATCAGATGGATGAGTGAAGGATTCACTTTCATCGACAGCTACACCAACCTTCATATTTTTCCATAATTTTCTGTTTCCAGGTCCTAGATCCGAAACAACAGCTACAACAGTGTACTGTATTACTTCTAATTTACATATAATATTTCGGAGGACTTCTACCGACATACCACAGTCGTAATCATAGTATATTACTTGCTTCCATGCCGAAAACAAGCCACGTACCATAACGGTTTGCACTGTTTTGTGCGGTCCTACAGCCTGTTCCCTTTTGCGATCGAAACATATTTCATTAGAGACGTACATCTCGTCAAAAGAAAGTACACACAATCTGTCGCGCTCGGTATACTCATTTGCCTTATATTTCATAATTAGTAAAACCTCTTCCAGAATACCTGGTTTCAATTCCAAACTTGTCGCCCACTTCCTTAAGGTTGATAAGCCTGGCAGTGGATATTCTCTGGTAGTTCTTAAATATCTGTAGGCTTTAGGACTTACGCTTCGAAGCGAAATTGCCGAGGAAATATCTTCAGCAGTCCATTTTGCCTTCATTTTTGTCTTTGATTTTATTAGTCGTATTTGCCCCGGTGTAAAATATTTCTCTAAAATTCTATTGAGGTGACATATTTCTTCAGTGAGGTAGGCCACCTTTTCCTGTAAGGTCTGTATTTTCCCTTGCGATAGAAAATATTGTTCCTTCCAATGTGATAGTGTGTCTTCAGGGTTTTCGGTTGAAGTAGATGGTCTGCATTATAAAATCAAAATTAGAAATGCTCAATACATAAATCATTCGTTATACTATCTTTCACAAACTTGATTTGTTTCATTTTTAAAAAAATGCATATTAAAATATATATTACAGAATTACTGTTTTTAGCATATTCAAATTATTTATTATACACCATAATCTTAATCAATAAAGTCTACAACATTATTACTTACATAACAGCTTATGGCCAAGCATTTCAGTAAAAATGGAACATAGGTATATAGTAATATGTATCAAATAAGAAGTATATAGAATAATTAAATAAGTAAGACTGATTTGTGTACTGTTCGGGCATATGAAAATAGGTATTAATGTGAAGGTAATGATTAAAATCGATAATTTTCTTTCTGTAATTCCTTAATATCATATGTAACAATGATCATTCTCCCTTACAGATTATATTACAGACAATGAATGCTATACTTTTTTAAGTAAAATATCAAAATTTTTACTGACAAAAAGTTTTTATTCAATCAATGAATATTTGAATAATAATTTTATTGATATACAATTTTAATTTGTTTGTCTGTATATTTTGACTTTTCATGTAATGATTTTATTACATTGAATAAATATTATTATTATTATTATTATTATTATTATTATTATTATAAATTACATCATTAATGATATATATATATATATATTTACTTAAATGAAAAAGCTCCAGGTTTTGTAAATGCTACTTCACAATATTTTTCTGTTTCGCATGTTTGGTTTCTTCTTTCCTCGGGAACAATAGAACAACTAGAACAAATTATTAAAATTAGAATGCTTTGTTTATTAAACATGGTAAGGTAGTATTGCTAACCTTATTTATTTGTTAAAAGTATGAAACAGCAATTTCTTTAAGTATTTTTACATTGCACACCACTTCAACATTACAAGACTATTTAAAACATTTTGAGCTTTTAATTTGACAGCTTATTTGAATACAACTCTTTTCATAATAACTATGCTTTGACAACTCCACTAACGAGTTAAATTTTTCCTTACCTTGTTGAGGAATCTTCTTTTGGCATAGAGAATGTTACTTCTGTATCTTCTACAGTTGGAGGTAACAGGTCGATTTCTTCCGATGGATTGATGGAATAACTGTAATAATTCATTAAATAGGTAATACTTTTTACATTGGCATATAATACATAGGTTATTATTAGGTTCATTGCTTCATACAAACAAATTTATTTGTATTTTTTTAAATACAGTATAAGTAGTGATTATATGAAGGTACGTATTACAGATTAACATTCTTCCTCTGCAACATCCTACTCTGTATACTAAATAATTTAAAAGTAAGTACACTCATGCGTTATTTCATATCTGTTACCTTGATGTTGATGGTTGTAAAGTCGAGTAATTTACAGCAGCTTCACTATGTGTATGTATATACAATGTGGGAACAGCTGTTTTATGAAGTATTTGGTACGATTTTATATATTTCTCTCTCATCTGTCGATTATCTAAATACCACTTCTCATATGCGTCTCTTGCAAAATGAAGTGAACATATATAATCTGTAAATAATAACATCATTAAAAGGTACACAAATACGTCCAAATACAAAACCTACGATTTCTTGTGTTTTTTATCCTTCTACCACAGGCTTGTATCCACTGCTGAGATAAGTTTCGATCTTTAGGAAAACGAAAATATTTAATATTCCTTCCTCGAGTGTTTTCTGACCTGCTTTTGCAGCTCAAGACACAGCAGCTTACCATATTAGATGAGCTAAAGGTAGAGGCAAATGTATTGCTTTATAATACAATATTTAATAAACTCATTACCTTCTATGTTATAACCTCTTCTTAAGTTCTAAATAAATCAAATTAAAAGTCTTTGGCTTAATGAAAATATTCACAAATCTTAATAACTACACTAAACATATAAAATAATAATTATAATGACACAAAATACGATATAATCGGATATAACTCTTCGAAATCTAAATATAAAAAAAGCACAAACTCAAAACTACAAACATGTGATGGATGACGCAACACATATGACGAAATTGCATCCAGCGCAGAAATAGACGAATTTGAGTCAAAGTTGTAGCATACCTTATATATTTGTACCATGCTACGATCATGCCAATTTTGGTCAGAAATAGTCAATTTTTATGAATACTTGTAGTACCTATATCGATCTTTTAATAAATGTCACTTTGACGGGTATCGTATTATTCAAGTACTCCTATGCTCTTCTGAAATTATTAATTTAATCTGTTAAATATAAAGTATAAAATGATTGATAATGATCATAGTGATACAATTGTAGAGATCGCACGAACGGCTACAGCGAGTCTAATACCAGAAAAATCAAGAAAACAGTATGAATTGGTATATAAACGATTCAACGCCTGGTGTATTTCAATGAAAGTGGAGAATCTTACGGAAAAAGTGTTCCTTGCTTATTTTTCAAAAAGGGCTAAGGATATAAAGCCATCAAGTCTATGGTCGGAATATTCCATGGTGAAATCCCTCCTATTAGCCGAAAAAGACATCGATCTTAAGCAGTTTTCGAAGTTAACCGCTTATATGAAGCGCCAATCTGTAGGATATCGTCCCAAGAAATCCAAAGTATTCAGTAAAAATGATATATTCAAATTTATAAATGACGCACCTGATAATAGATTTTTAGTGATGAAGGTATTTTAATGCAACATTTTCTTTGAGTGGTCAGTGACTAAAATTAGACACTTTTTAATTTTAGGTTGTAGCACTTTTTGGTATTGCGGGTGCTTGTAGAAGAGATGAGTTTCATAAAATGAGCATAGATGATGTGGAAGATGTTGGTAATATGTTGATAATCAAAATTCCAACATCTAAAACCAATAAGCCTCGATGTTTTATTATTGGCACTGAAACGAGAGATATGAAAAATATGGTTGAAATATACAGAAAATACGTCAGCCTAAGATCACCAGCAACAGCACATAATCGACTGTTTGTCAGTTACAATAATGGAAAGTGTTCTGTTCAGCCTATAGGTATTAATACTTTTGGAAAAATACCAAGCCAAATAGCTAGTTATCTGAAGTTGCTTAATCCGCACGAGTATACTGGCCATAGTTTTAGACGGTCATCTACCACCATACTTGCAGATGCAGGAGCAGATGTTCTAGAATTAAAAAGACATGGTGGTTGGAAGTCATCAACGGTGGCAGAATCTTACGTGGAAGAATCCGTTCAACATAAGGTCGCGATATCAAATCAAATTTTGGGCAGAGGTCCAGCTGAGACGGTGGCAGCATCTTACGTGGAAGAATCCGTTCAACACGAGGTCGCGATATCAAATCAAATTTTGGGTAGAGGTGCAGCTGAAGAAGCAAACTCAAGCAATGCTACTACCGATATACTTCCTTCTACATCAAGAAGTCACGAGATTCCTCAAATTCTTATTAAAAATTGTACTAATTGTAAAGTAAATGTACATATTTACAGAAATGAATAAAATATCGTACTGATATTTTTCTTATTATTCTATTAGTTAAAATTGTGCAATAAAACCCGTGCAATAAAAACTTTTATTGCACGGGTTCAATAAATGCTAACTTTTTACCCTAAAAATCATGCAAAAAGCTATCACTTTTTACATGATCGTAGATAAATAATAATAGAGGTTACCACGATGCTGAAATTTATATGGCCACCTGTAGTCATGCTATAAAAGTGTGGTGAACAGTATTTTCCATATAAAGTAAAACAAGACGGTCAGAAAAGAATACAGGTAATAATTGAAACTGTCCAATATTGCGTATTTTACCAAATAAAATGTTGAAAAATAAAGTGTTCAAATTAAATTCTTTCTTCGCCGTAATCCGATGGAAACTTATGAAAGATTATATTGCAATTTTGCAATACTAGTGAATAGCACTGAATAAACCTTTCTATGAAGTCACATATTATTTTGACTAAATTTTAAATAATTTAAATTTAGTTTTTCTCAGTACTTGAAAATTCTAATTATAATTTTCTGCATAGCACTGATTTATTTAAAAGATGAAATTTTCAGTTGAGACTAACACTTTATTTATACCGTAGTCGTCAAATTTTAATTTCGGTTTGTATTTCTATCCCATGGAGAAGATGATCTTATAATATGCAGCGATGCCTGCTTGCTAACAGTGGTGGGAGAGCAACGCAGTGTCGGGGGACCCTCACGCCTTAGTCACATTTCATAGGAAACGTTTGTCGAGTGTACTGTCTTGGCAGCCTCGTTTATGTTTATCTTTAGAGTATTTCGTCGCGGACTTTTCCTCTTTCTACTTTCGTATCAGAAATTAAAATATGTCGACTACGGTATAGGTATTTACTTTGTATAAATCCATGGCAATTTACTCAAAAAATGGTAAATTACGCAAGAATAAGTCTTGGTAAAAAAAGAGCAGTAATTTACCGCGATAATTTACCAAATATATAAATTACGGTAATTCTACATCACTGCTTACATCTGCTCGCAAACTTGAAAAAAATTGTTTCTGGGAAGGAATACTGATGTTGGAGAAACTCTGGACAAAGTGTGTTGAAGTCAAGGCAGATTATGTAGAACAATAAATGATTTTTTAACTGAAAATCGCAATCTTTCATTGTCAGACCGAGAATTTTTCGCCTTACCCTCATATGCTTTAATTTAAATAACCCTTTTCTGCTCTTTATGTTAGATGTCGAAATACAGGCCTTTCCCGATTTATTGCGCATGTTAGTTTCAATCGCCAGATTATAATAATAATAATAACTCTCTGGTAATGCCAAAATGGGTGTTACTTTCAAGTATGTAACACAATGAAACAATATAATTCCGTTCAGACATGCATAACCGCATTATACCAGGATTATTAGTATACACAAAACAACTGGAATAATGTACAAGGTTCTTTATTTGAATCAGTATAAAATATTTAGGCATAAAACATAATAAATCTTTTATCTGCCATAAATAACAATAAAAAAATAACATCTTAAAGCTATACAACTCCGATGCGAGATCACCGAAAAATTAAAACAAAGACTTCGGTGAGCAAATATCAGAGCGTTGATATTTTATTCAGTACAGTACAGTTCTAGTTACGTCGCCCCAACACTTTTTTCACTAAACACGATATTGTACACTTGATCGAAGCTACTGACAAAATGCACCTCCAGTCCTTCTGTGATATATTGGGGAAGATCGTTGAAATCTTTTTTATTTTCTTCAGGTAAAACTATACATTTCACACCAGATCTTTTAGCCTATAAATAAAGTCAATGAACAACATTATGCCGATAAATCGAACAATTGCTAACTTACTGCAATAGTTTTTTCTTTAATACCACCAACAGGCAAAATTTTTCCCATCAATGAAACTTCACCAGTCATCGCCAAATCTTGTCTGATTGGTACATTTTTTGCTAAAGATAAAAGAGCTGTCACAATTGTACAGCCAGCACTGGGTCCATCTTTTGGAGTTGCTCCTTCAGGTACGTGAATATGAAGATGACTGTAACAAATATGGAAGTAATGATAAATTATTTTCTGTGGAACTAAATTGATCAAACAAAAGAGTTAAAACTCATTTACACTGATGAAAGATTATTTTTAATTATAATACTTTTATTACCTTTTAGTCAAAAACGTATTGTCCTTATCTAATTTATACATAAAGTTTCGTGCAACGGTTAAAGCAATCTTCGCAGACTCTTTCATGACCTCGCCTAAATGCCCTGTCAATTCCATACTACCGGATACTTCCTTCTCAGTGGCCGGTTTGCGGGTTGCTGTTTCAATAAACAACGTTGATCCACCCATTGCCGTCCAAGCCAATCCCATGACAACACCAGCTGGTGTAGTAGGGTACATCCGATCTTGCGTGAAAATAGGTTTGCCGACGAATTGTTGAAGATTTTGTGGAGAGACGTGTACAAAGTCCGTCTCTTCTTTAACTACTTTGTAAGCTACCTTTCTTATTACCTGTATATAAAAATATATAGGATAATTACGTGTTGTTTAAATGAAATACATCTACGGGAGAAATTATAATACGCTTCTAGTGTTTCAATTTAGTCCGGAAACCTATCGGTAAGTAAATTTGAAGTATTAAGAAAGCTGTAAAGAAATTCTTTGCAAGTTGTGTCATCATTACCCTCCAAAAGGGTTTACACTCCAGGATTGGACTTAAATGAATAATATAATTCGAAATTGGGCACAGTAACAGCAGTAATACAGTAACAAGCAACAAGATGTACACTATACAGGTGTCCCAGAAATAAAAAGACGGAGTAGCAGAAATCGGAAGCTAGATTGTGTAAACACGTACCCTCAAAATATCAAGTCTTTATTCGTGCGCAGACGGCAGAAAAACTAATAAAGAATTCAATTGGCCCTACGCCGACCCTGGACTAAATATCCACCTGCTTCACTTCCACAATCGGTACTTTTCAGGACCACCATATTACTTGTGTTAAAAAAAAGGAGGAGGAATAGATACTTCATAATAAATATCACACCATTAATTACTTTAATTTTACACCTGCTAGAAAAAAATAACATTCTTGATATTTACTACGATTTATTGAATATTCTTAAATAAATAATCAGCTGTTTCCGACTACAAACGCATTAAAGAGCAAAAACCTTCCTATTTTAAAAATAAAAACAATCTTATCTTGTTTGCAATAAAGTGCGTCGCCCATCTGGGTCAACAACCGACTACATAGCTGCGTTATCTAGACGCATAGGGCAAAAAATATGTTTTATATGAATGAGTACTATTTAACGTTTTTTTCCCGTTTTATACAAATAAAAGCGTATTTTTCCATAAATGCGTGTTCGTTTCTATTTCTATTTACAAATGAGCATTCTTACGTGTATTTATAAACATACATTATGTGCCAGGTCCGTAATGTAATTTTTTATATAAAGAACATAGAAAATTAAATTTTTAATTTCTTCGTTATTACGGTATATTTGGGCCTGCTTCTGTTCGGACCTTACATACCTGCTACTCCGCCTTTTTATTTCTGGGACAACCTGTATAGAGGCTGAGGCATTTATCTTGAGACGACTGAATATCTCGCCAGCAAGACGTTTTTGAAAAAAGTGTTTCAGACAAAAGTTAGTTGATTCAGAGGGGAAAATACAACGGCAATGCTTATTTTTCATTAGGTGGATGGGTTCAAGGTTATTCCAAGGTCAACTTCGTTCTATTAAATGGAAACCTATATTTTTCTCATCAGTTCCATAATCTACAGCAAAAGCAACTTTTGTTAGAAAAATTACTCTGTTGGACCTTTCTTTCTTGGGATATTCAACTTTGAAATTTGTTTACACTACATAGGAATCTCAAGATAAATGCTTCACCTGTAGACAGTCGAATTAATTGGCCCGCGAGATCACCAGATCTCACTTTTGTTGACTTTTTCCTATGGGGTTACCTTAAGGATAAGGTAGGTAAAAGTATACGCAACTAACAACTCGAGAAGACATGAAGGAGTGCATTCGAAATCCATGTAGCAATATTAAGAGAGATACTCTGTTGAGTGCGCATCAATCTTTCATAAAGCGAATTAATAAGTCATAATTTTCAGCACCTGCTATAAAGCCTTGCAGCCTTGTGTGAAGATCTGAATTAGGTTTGATATCGGTATTGACTTACGAATCCTATGTAGTGTAAACAAATTTCTAAGTTTAATATCTCTAGAAATAAAGGTCTAACAGAATAATTTTTCGAACAAAAGTTGTTTGTTTTCCTCCGTAGGTTACGAAGCTGATGAGCAAAATATAGGTTTAAAAAATGAATTTGACCTTGAAATAACCTACAACCCATCCACCTAATGAAAAATAAGCTTTGCCGTTGCATTTCCCTCTCTGAAACATTTTTTTCAAGAACATCTTGCTGCTGGTCGTCTCAAGATAGATGCCTCACCCTGTATGTACACAATATACGAATTTTTTCAACTCGGGATCGTCATCGCGACACCTTGCCTTCAATAACGATGTTTACAAGTTACGATATGTATATATAGAAGTAGTTGTAAATATCGCGGCTAATGTCGGGGAGGATATGGAATGGTAGGCTATTGCGTTTTTTAGTTAAATCATAAGCGATGTATGTGGAGGGCCGATCTATTATTTGCTTTTAATATTTATATGTGTTCTATTACGTAAATATGTCCCGCCCCACATCCATCGCGATATTGTTGAAAGGTGGATAAGAGATTTGCCTTTATTAGAATCCGACGGTATTCAATTCCGATGTAAAATCTGCAATGTATTACTGTCCGACAGTGAGGCCAAATTCCGAACAGGTGGACAAAACTGAAAAACTTATTTTGATTAAGTTAAAAGTTAGTACTCGGGAGTTTTTGGGTCGCTAATCATGAATTCGATGTAAAAATTTTCATAAACAAAATGGCGGGTCCAATATGGCGGAACGGTTCTTGGAAAATTGAATGAATGTGTGTGAAATTTGGTACTTTGTGTTTTGGGGTCGCTGATCATGAATCCGAAGTCTAAATTTCAAAAAACGAAATGGCAGATCCAATATATGGACATCTATTAAAATAAAATTCATTCCGACTGAAATTTGAATTACTTCTTCATCATTTATCTAAATTATGAGTCTAAATGAAAATTGAAAAATTTTATTAAAAACTACAAAACTGCAAAAGTGTAGCCGAATGTCAAAATCCCTATTAAAAATAAACGATAAGTCTGCCGAAACGACGCAACGAATACACACCAAGCAGGGAGTAAAGCTTATTAACAGAAACATCAGATTTTATACAAAAATGAACATCTGCAGGGCAACTATAAGACCAATAGTGATGTACGCGACAGAGACGATGGTACTCACAAAAAGAAATGAGGAAAAATTAAGAATATTTGAAAGGAAAGTAAAGAGAACAATGCATGGCCCAAAGCAAGAAGATGATGAAATGCAAAGACTAATGAACCACGAAATCGACCAACTAGTGAAACCGAAAGATATAGGGAGATATGCAAAAGCCCAAAGAATAAGACAACCTTATAGCTAAATCAAAAGAACAGACACAAAAGCAACAATACAGAGCATTGCACAGTGGACACTAATGGGTAAGGGAATATGAGGAAAACCAAGAATTAGATAGGAACAACAGGTGACAAAGGACCTCAACAAAATAGGAATAACGAACTGAAGAATGAAAACAAAGAACAGAAAAGAATTGAGACAAATAGTAGAAACGGCAGCATCACACAAAACCCTATAGAATATGCTAAGGGCGGCCTCTAGACCCGTAGGCGTGTACAGTCTCTATGTAACTATTAATTAAGTCTGCATACACTATATATTCACCTTTTCTATTTGCTTCTGTAAATTTCTGACACCAGACTCCCTACAATAACTCTTTATTAACACTTGTAATGTATCGTCGTCAATTTTAATATTATCTGTCTTTAATCCACTGTCTCTCATTGCCTGAGGTAATAAGTATTGTTTAGCTATAGCCATTTTTTCCTCCGCCACATATCCAGACATATCAATCATTTCCATGCGATCTCTAAGAGGTTCGGGAATGGTGTCAACAACATTTGCGGTACAAATGAAGAGTATTTTAGACAGATCTACGGCAACATCCAGGTAATGATCCAAAAAGTTGGCATTCTGTTCTGGATCCAGCAGTTCCAATAATGCCGAACTAGGATCACCAGTGTAACCCCTGAAATTCAAAAAGGTAAGAAAATTTTTAATTTAAAAGTTTTAGCGATCATACTTTCCAATTTTATCTACTTCATCTATTAAAACTAATGGATTTTCTGTCTTGGTTTTCTTCAGGCATTGAATTACTTTTCCAGGCATTGCACCGACATACGTTCGTCTGTGTCCTTTTATTTCCGCTACATCTGTCATTCCTCCTACAGAGAATCTAAAGTATTCTCTGTTTAACGCTCGTGCTATTGAACGTGCTAAAATAATAAGATAATCATTTATTGTCAATACATAAATGGTGTTCCTGGAAGATTTGAATTTTGCACTATTTGTGTGGTAAAGTATTGCCAACAAAAAGAAAAAAAAATTGGGTGTGCTTTAGACCACACGGCAGAAGTGAAAACTTCATCAAGGCGAGGTTAATAATTCGAAATACAACTTTTTTTTCGTTCTATATTCATTTACATTTACATTTTCCATTTTCTATTTCCGTTCTATATTACATTTAAAAAATATATATTTATTATTATTGTGTATACATTATTCTAGTACATTTCGCTCGGCCTGATAATAATAAATATTATAATTCTCATACGAGTACCCGCGCTGGTCTAATGGTAACGTACCGGCCTTATACCCGGGCGGCTCGGGATCGAATCTGCACGCGGACAAGAATTTTTCAGAAAATAAAA
This sequence comes from Amphimallon solstitiale, assembly GCA_963170755.1. Classification (NCBI taxonomy): domain Eukaryota; kingdom Metazoa; phylum Arthropoda; class Insecta; order Coleoptera; family Scarabaeidae; genus Amphimallon; species Amphimallon solstitiale. The sequence continues at coordinate 75,143,034 of OY720682.1, read as the reverse complement.
ATACAATATTTCGGGTATTTATCCTAAATTTCAATTTAATTGAAATTAAATACCGCTAGTTAGTATTATAATACAAAGCCGAGCGTTGAGCCGACTTTACCCGAACTAGCGTTTCATTTCGAGCTCAGTCTCGTTCAGTGCCCAACAATCAATGCATCAACACGCCCATAGAAGTTTTCACTTCAAAAAGACAGCGTGACAGCTGACTGTTCAGGGTTAAATGGTCAAGGTTTGACAGCTACAATTCACAATTTTCGTACAAAATATGGTCGGAATAGTGATTTAACTACACTAACTGTGAAAAGATTAATTAAAAAATGCAGTGAAACTGGATCAATTAGTGATCCAGACATTCATTCTGGCCGTCCTTGAACAAGCCGTTCAAGGCAAAACATCGAAGCAGTTCGTGAAAGTGAGAGTCCAGGAACATCAATTTGGCACCGTGGTCAAGAATTGAACATTTCGAGAAGCATTGTATTCTGACGAAAGATTTGTATCATCATGCTGCCAAGTTCAATTAACTCAAGCTCTAAAAGCTACTGACTATGCACAGTGAAGAGTTCGTTGTATGGATTATACGAGAATGTATTGATATCTAGTTAGCCTTGACCACAGTTAAACCAAAGTTGCCCACTAAAATTTGAAAAAAAAGGATGTCGACCGAAATTGTTAAAATTGAAAAATTGGAGTATCGAGCCATCATCAAGTACCTGTATTTGAAAGGGTTAAGAGGTAATCCGATTAACAAAGATATGCTTAACACCCTTGACGATAAATGTCCATCGCATGCGACCGTGAAAAATTGGATTACAAGCTTCAAAAGGAGTAAATTGCCCATTGAAGATGAACACCGATCGGGAAGGCCAATTTCTGTGTCTCTCCCTGAAAATGTTGATGCAGTTCATGACATGATTTTGTCAGACCGTCGAATTTGGCTAAAACGAATATCTGAGGCACTGAATATTTAATATGAACGCGTCCATCATATAGTCCACGTCGATTTGGACATGAGAAAAATTTCTGCAAAATGGATCCCTAAATGTCTGTTGACCACAAGGGTGCCAAGGTGGAAGCATCGCGTTCGATTTGTGCTCAGTTTGAAAAAGATGCAGACTTCTTATGCCGTATTGTTACTATTGATGAGACTTGGGTACACTTCTACGACCCAGGAACAAAGCAGCAATCGGTGGAATGGAGACACTCTGGTTCTCTCCAAAGCCTAAAAAGTTTTGTGTACAAAAATCTGCTGGAAAAGTTTTGGCTTCAGTTTTTTGGGATTGCCATGGAGTAATCATGATTGATTTTTTGGATAAGGATAGAACAATAACTGGGAATTACTATTCGACGTTACTGACCACTCTGCGACAAAATAAGGTGATTGTTATTTCCTACAAAGTGCCTCTGTAAATACGAAAATTCCCCGTAGTTAATGCCTATATATGTTGGCGTTTATTGTACAATAAACGCCAAATTAGATGGCGAGTGGTGGGTATGCGCCGTAGTCATTTTTAAGAACGCGTACGCCCACGTACTGAAGTAGTAGCCAGTAAAACCAAATACAAAGCTTCCCACTATTCCTAATGGTGCGCGGATTTACTCCCACCGCTCGCCATTTAATTTGGCGTTTACAGTACATATGTATTTCAATTGACGTTAATTTTGAAGAATTTGATGCCGTTATATTTAATGTTTTTAGATTGTCTACTATAGGCAATTCCAGGGATCAAGGCGAATATGACGCTATACCAGAGTTGCTGCTATAATCGATGACGTTATAAACAAGTTGTGCTGTATTTCATAACAAATCTGTGATAAAAAAATTATAGTCATTATGCAAATCAAATGCGTACCTATACTTGTTTTACCAACACCTGGTGGTCCATGAAAACAAAGAATTTTGCCTTGAGTTGTGCCCTTCAGCTGGCTCACTGCAATGAATTCTAAAATGCGTTTCTTGATATCGTCCATACCATAATGATCTTGATCTAATATTTCAGTGGCACGTTGTAAATTCAAATTTTCTTCACTTTGTACGCCCCAAGGAAGTGACGTCAGCCAATCCAGATAATTACGAGTAACACTAAAATGCTCGGCAGTTAGATGTGCATATTAAACGAAATATCTCGAAAATGGCACAAACTTGAATTCCGAACTGTGACTTTCAAGAAAATTTAATTTATTTAATTCTTCATCTATTACAACCGAAACAGCCTGCGGTAAAATTTTATCCTTAATCCTTTCGCGAAACTTTTCTCCAATAGCGTCTTTGTCTTCTTTTTCTAAGCCTAATTCTTTTTTAATAACCTAAAATAAAGACAAAAAAACCCATATTAAATCACATGGAAATAACACTCCCTTCTTCAAAAATATTAATTGTAAACTGTACTTGAAACTTTAGATATGCTATACAATAACCTTTGTTGACTCTTTCATGCAATTATAATTTATGTTTCGTTTTTCTTTATCATGCGTCGAAGAACAGTCATAAAGACCCGGTTTGAGCAGTTTCGGTTAAGGTGAGTTTGTGGTTAGGTTTTCAAATTCATCACGATTTCTAATTTTCCTTCAAGTTTTTTTTTAATATTTGAATTATTATCAATAAGTATGGTACTTGCAGTATTAATTTGTTACATTTCTTCCCTCATAATTAACACGAGTCCGCGATACCCTTTACAGGCTTGCAATTTGCTTTAATTTTTGTTATAGTAGATCGTTTTGGCAATTGCCATGCGTGCCAATGAATGAAAATGCAAGTAATATAACCTATTTAAATATGGATTAATAAGTACATAGCATATAACATTTAAAGCATGACTACACACACTGCCATTGTTACGTTTTAAAATTCATTTTGTTTCTAATATGTAGTTTTTGTTAATTTTCAAGATGTTTTGGCTGTTCTTTATCTTTGGTTAGCCCTGTATGTTGGATTGTTCCTTACGATGATTGAATTTCTAATTCAATGTTAAATTTTATTTATTTTTGCAAATTACGGTGCCACCTAGCCTAGTCTAGCTTCCTTTTTTTGTCGCTACGTTAAATCAAATCCTTTACAATTTTGAGCTGTTAATTTGAGCTATGTCAGTTTGGATATAAGCCTCTATTTATTTATTTTTTGACATAACAAGCGATGGTTTATTTTAAATTTAACTCGTATAACTTTACCTTTTCATTAACGTCTTAAATTTAATTAGCCATATATAACCTGACGTATGTCTGTCTTACAGTAAATTCTCCCGTTTACTTTTTTCCCGACTATACTGTCTTATTAATTAAGAAGGTGGCGTCTTATTTTAGTCCATCATCTGACAGAATTCGTTAGACCCACGACCGTCTCCACTGAGACAAGCGGCGACACCGTCTCCACTGAGACAAGCGGCGACAGAGTTGCTTGATTTTAAAACCGATATCGAAAGGGGGATTACAGGTAAAGGACAGGTCTTTTGATTGTGTGAGGTATAACCCTTTTATTTAAGGATTCCTATTTGTAATTAGTAACTTGCAATCAAGAAGTTGAATGCTGAAATTTCCCAAATAAATAGATAAAATAGATGTGTAGATAAAAAACACCTCACCCATTTCAACCACCAAAAAAGTAAAAACTACAGAATTCTTACATTACCTTCAATTGTTCCATCAAAATGTACTTTCTGTGATGTTGCTTAACTTTCTCTTCAACTTCACGTCCAATTTTTTGTTGTAATTTAGAAAGTTCATATTCCTTTTTAAGTAATGATAAGGACAACATAAGTCTTTTCGGTATCTAAAAGTAAATGATTTAACACTCATCATGTAATATAAAATTTTGCATTACATCCATTTCTTCTAAAACTTCTTGAAGTTCTTTGGCCTCAGCTGCTGTCAGAGCAGCTCCCAAATCACTCAAATATACTGGATTATCAACAACACGTTGGCCCTGATGCATCATTTGCTGCAAGCTATCCCGATATAAAGGATTCAAACTGATAATATCACGAATGGTTTTAATGACCTCTTGCGTTAACGCTTTTACTTCTTCCGTCTGCCTAAATTTATTGTGCACAACATTTTCTACTTCGACCATCATCAGGGATTCTTTTCTTTCCTTTGACTTAGTATCACCAGTTTCTGGTTTTGTTTTAACTTCCTTTTCAGATTCAGCTTGTTTAACGTCAGGCATCTTCTTCATCCTGTTATTGCGAAGTTTTCTACGACGTTTATCAGTTTCAGATTCCTCTACAAATACGTTCATTGTTGTATTAAAAAGCGGAAAGGTGAGTTTCATCTCTATGATGAAAAAATATCAATTGTCAATAAACAGAAAAAAATGTTCTTACCTTTCGGTGCCTCCTCCTCTATATCAAAAATCTGTCCTGTAATTTTAATTCGACGGTGAGCCATAACAACTAAACGCAGTCTATCACCAAGGTCTTGCATTTCATGAATCTGTGCGAAAACACCAATATTGTATACATCATCAATGTTATTTACAATTTCAGAATCATTTTCTTCATCCTTCTTCAAGAAAATACCACAGTACGGTTGATTCAATTTTACTTTACGCCTAATAAGTTCTATTAACTGTTTATTTGTTATCTAAAATTTAAAACAACAATTAATTTACATACATTTAATAGTTTATTATGAAAGCAATAAAGCAATGCTTATAGTATATGTAGGGGAAAGAGAGTATTGTTGCAACATTTGCCAATAAAAAAAAGCCTTAAAAACAGACAGCATTTTAATTACTATTATCAAGTTCTAATATTTCCAAAAAAAATTAATGTTTCTAGAGTTTATGACAATCATTAAATCATAATTGAAACCACATTTTATAGTACAAATGACCTTTTAATGAAACATTGTTGTCTATAGTTGGCAAATATCATGATGCTACTAAAGTGCCTGTTGATTCAATTTAATTTAAAGCGAATGCAGAGTCACATAAAATATAATTGATAATAATCACACAGGACAGTAAAATTATACAAAGAAGAATAAATATAACTATAATCAAATGATTTGAAGTGTTATATTTTTTGAACTTACTACGTAATATAAAACAATGAATACATCTAAAACAATTTAAATGTCCTTGTGTAATAAAAGTATGATACTAAATAAATGAGAAAATTTATTCAGGGAAAGAAAATTGAATTACCTCTAGTAACTTTAAAAATCTGGGAAACACTACATTGCGACTAATTGCAATTACAGGAACATGGGGCCATACTTCTGGAACAGCTACTGTAGCAGGGAGTTGAGTGTTATAGTTTTGTGGGTCCTCTGCTGATGGAGGTGCTGTAGATTCATCATCAGCACTTTTAGCACTGAAAAATCTGTATCCAATTGAACTCAAGCATTGTAAGTCCTTCTTCCATGCGGATCTGCTCCAAATCCTATTATTTACTTGATAATTTCGTAATACGAGATACTTCGAATGACAACTTCTTGATGAGGTTAGAAATCTATTTGAACTCAAACGTTCAAAATGCGACGATAAAGTACATACACGAGAAAGTAAACGTGAGTTGAACATTATTCTAGACGAAAATATATTTTTCACTGCTTATGTTTTTTGTTATGTGCAAATTACAGTCATACATTTGAAAAACTTGCTGACATTCTTGCTCCATTCACAGGTCGATATAATAAATTACTATATTCAGACAGTAAATCAATGTTGCCAATGCTAATATTTTTTGTAAGGAAAATAGAGCTATCGTTTTATTATCACATTTTACTCGCTTTTTATTTCCTTTCATTCTCTTTACTGATGTAAATATACCATAACAAATCTGTCAAAATCATATGCGCACACTGTTACGGCCATAGACAGTTACTATACACAGGTGTTTCTCAATATAACCTTGAAATGGGCGAGATAGTGGAATACCGATCAGTTTCAATCAGACTAGACCGACTCGTGTTTTGTCGACTCTCGGGCACCGTATAACCTACCGGTTTTGCCGAGAGCCGACGAAACACGAGTCGGTCTAGTCTGAATGAAACCGGACCGTATTCCCCTATCTCGCCCATGTATAATATAACCAACTAGTTATCGTTGCCAACTTAAAAACTTGGACCACGCAACCTTCACTTGAGAATGCTTTCATTCAGCAGACACAACAGTTGCGCAACTGTCCAGTAGACGACAGCTCACTCTGAACATGTTGAGGTACGGCCGCCATTTTTGTGAGCGGAAAAATTCTACGCTCACTTACTGAGCGTATTCTGTACGCATGCGCTATTGATGCATTCCAAGACCAACCTAATACATAATTTTGAAGAAAGTTGCTAGAAAAGTAAGATAAAACATATTAAAGGTATTGTGCAGCAATAAGTGTATTATAATGTTGGAGTTCACTCAGTATTTTATTCGGGGTTGGAAAAACCAGCCCTTCCACTAAAAACTACGTCAAACCTTAATGCAGAATAACAATTTATTATTATTGTTTATTCGGTTTAATCTCTATTATTTTAACATATGGCAGCAACGAAAAGTACCAGATGACAGACGATGACATAAAGGTGAGCAGTCCTGTCCAGCGAACACTCAACTGTTGTGAAGTGAACGGTTGGAGCGGGATCGGTTCCCGATCAGCCTGCTGAATGAAAGCAATGATCACATTGTATGACAAATTCTCAAGAACCGGACAAATTTCAGAATAAAATTAAATTAATTAATTAATATTTCAGGATATATTGCTTCCGGCAGTAAAATACTATGACATAAAAGCCAGTTGAAAATTGAATATTATAAATAAATTATTAATAGGGAATACGGTTGTTTCCTCAGACTAGACCGACTCGTGTTTTGTCGGCTCTCTGGGAAAAACACGAGTCTGTCTAGTCTGAGTGAAACTAAACCGTATTCCCCTATCTGGCCCATGTAATGTATATTAAATATTACTTTTCTATACCAAGTATTTAATATTTGGCTATTCTGTGAGGCACTTTGTTGACAAATTTATATTGTTTGAATGACAATTACAACAAACGTCATAAGATAATTATGACAAATATCAAAAGGTGTATGCATATTATTGACAGGCCTAAAATGGCTTTCGTAGGATCGTAGGTTATACTTCGGCAGGTAAAATTTTACACCATTTTAATTTAGACGCGCATGTCGGTTGAGCATTGAGAAAGAATAGGTAGGGAGACGACGTCACGTGATCAAAGCGGGTACAGGTCCGCCATATTGATACTTCACTTACGTCAAACAGGTAGTGTTGGCAAAAAGTGAACTGTTTGTTAAGTGTATCGTGTATTAGAGTTATATAATAAGTTAAACATTAAAAGACATTATGGTTTCTTGTTCTCTACGTAGCTGCAACAGCAGAGACGGCGTTGATAAGAAGAATTCGTCTGGAATAACATTTCATTGGTTAGTGTAGGCCTGACAGGTGTGGGATGACAGATTATAATTTAGAGTAGGTAGTATGGACTAGGTGAGGCAGCCATATTGGTCCCACACTTAGCCACGCCCAATGCTTCCGTTTTGAGAGTACAGCAAAGATGCTTTACAGCGTCTCCATAGTATTTTTCCTCAATGCGGTTGCGAAAGCGTCTCAACTATAGAATGCTGACTAAGCACTGTCAATCTGACGATTTTTGGAAGCAGATACTGCTGTGCATGTGAAAGACTTTTTCCAACTTCATCCTCAATTCTATGCGATTATGATGGTAATAGAAACCTCAACAGTCAACCTATAAGTGGCGCATTCGATTCCCGACATCATCTGAAAATTTTTATTTACAACAGTTTTTATGAACTACTACCGTGTTTCGGACAACACGTAAAGCTGTCAGTAGATGTTAGGCCATGTGGAAAGTGTTTACATGACTAACAAATGACTAAATCCAAGAAGGCATTACATTTATCTACTGCAAAATATTGGCTTATGGGGTAAAACAAAAATTCAACAACCAAAACTCTTACAAACATATAAAAAGGATTTTATTTACTTGATATTAGAGTTATTGAATACATACAATAAATTACATCAGGAATTTTTTTTAATAAAAATACACATGTAAGTAATCTGGTTACTATAATTTCCATTTTTTTTCTATTTGCTGATTTATCTGTAAACTTTCTTTTAATATACTTTAATGCGCACTTGTTTCTAGTTTACTGAACACCATGATGCTTATAAATTAATTGTAATGATTTAATTTAAACAGTTTATTCCGCACAGGAGCAGTGTTTTTTGATTCAGTAAATGCTTGAAGCACAACGTGTGAAGTTGTAATTATTTCCCATTCTACTAAAGCGCAATCGGGGGCAGGTCGTCTATACAATGTTGCCGGCATGAATACACCATATTTATCACAGATTTGTAGAATTAACAACAATCCTATAGAAAAAACTATCTATTAAATAACAAAGATAACATATAAAATTAGAAAAAGAAAAATAATAAATTAGTGTCAATACTAATATATTTAATTTATAGTTTTCCTACAGTATGTAACTATGAATTATATAAATGGATACTTCAATATAAAATAATGTATTTTATTTAAATTATCCAGATATACTCCATAGGCATTAATTCCAGCAAAATTACTCTTATGTTAAGCGAAATAACTTGGCAGTGTATAAAAAAAAAACGTCATATGTACTACAATTATATAAAATTTTAAATCATAATTCTAAAAAAATATTATTTTCAGATCATTCGGTATAATAAAGTATGTTTATAAACAGTAGAATAACTAAAATAATTAAAATACGTTTATTAAAAAATATAAGATATGTTTATAATAAGTTATTACACTTAAAATAAGATAATTATACATTTTTCAAATCAATTTCATTCAATTCCATATTTTTCAAACCTGCCCACAATTATTTTTCACAAAAAAACAAAAATAAAAGAAATAAATTATCTGATATTTATCAATAGAAAAAAATACTATAAAACATTTAATATTCATGCTATGTAAAAATTATTACAAAATTGCAACTAAAGTTATAAAGTTGATTGTATAAACATGTTCAAAGAAACATACTCTTTTCAGGAATCAGATGCTTATCCTCGAAATGTTTTATAATATATACATATATATTTATATATGTTTCTATGTATTTACATATACATATATCTGGTTATATATGTATATAATTAAACAAGTATTATATAATGTATTCACATTTCTACTAATAGGTATGAGCAAAACACTGCACAGTCACTTGTTTCCGGCACCACTCTTCAATTTAATTATTATTTAATATAGATAGTTTTTGTGTATTCATAATTTAATAAAAAAAAAAAATTAATATTCATCTACATCAAAGTCTTCACCATATTCTAGGTCCTCTAGTTGCATGCTCTGGAAATCCACTTTGTATCGTAGTAAACCTAAAATGAAAACATATGTAATGATTTTTTATAGATCATACAAATTTCATTCAAAATATTATTAATAAGCAATAGCAATATGAATCGGTTTTTAGAATTGCTTAATACTTGCAAAATCATTTTTAAAAGAGGCTGACAAGCAACACCTTTTGTATTTTTCCTGATTTATTATATTGGGATATATATAGTTCAATTAACGAAAGAAACGCGTCACCTCATAAGTAATAACTTCGGCCTAAATAACATTAAATTACAATAACATCTACTAATCTAAGTAATATTCTCGTTTTAGTGAATATACTGTGTTGCTAAAACTGCACGTGGTTGCAACATATAAAACGGACTCATTTTATTTTGTCAAATGTTGTAGTTGTTTACATTTTACAACCAGCTCATTTTCATACGTATTTACTATTTGTATTTCCCTGGTATTTATACGGCGATATTATATATAAAGATCAGTTGTCTTCGCAACTGAATCATGCCTAAACCGTTATGTAAACAATAGAAAGAAATAATTCTCTCCTTAATCGGGTATTTTGAAAAAAAAAAGCCGATAATAATGGGTCTTTGTTCCCGCTAACAGCACTTTGAGATCACAATGTTATGAGTTTTTATCACTAATATGTATAATGCGCAACAATTCTGTGACGTCATTATTGAGAGTGGTCAAGATTCATTATCCAAACAAACCACAGTCATTTATCTCCCGTGTAAATTATATGGTGTAACGGTAAGACAGCATTTGTAAGTATTTTAATAAAGAGTGCCGCCTACATAAATTGACTTTTTTAGTGATAGGTATGATATGTGAAATGTGTTCTAATGATTTACTATAGTTTAACACAGAAAATACTTGTATTTTCAGATTTATAGACAATACAATACGACATTGTGTTTACAACAAACTGTGGCTGTTTTTTCTGAAAGATTTTATTTATACCTACCTAGTAAGTAATTAAATCTTTTCACATTTAGATTCCTTTAAAAAACATGATATTATAATTATCAAAGAATTTTACTGAACTTATATATGAAAAAAGCCTATTAAAATAACTTTCTATGCTGGATACAATTTAAGTATTGTTTCTTTCCTTGAAGTATATTGTGTTGTATTATTGACATACTTAAACTTGCAAGTTCATAAAGAATTTCAACAGAATAATGCAGAAAAAACTGTTTATTGTAAACACAAAGATATCTTCTATAAATCTAAAAATATTTTATGTGCTAAACTATAATGAATCGTTAGAATACATTTCTAATATCATACCTAACACCAAAAAAAAGTCAACCTATGTAAACAACTTTTTTAAAAATTACTTTGAAATAGTCTCTTCTTTAACTACATATACTTTACAGGCGATAAAAAGAAGTACCCCGTTTGTTTGGATTATGAACCTTGACCTAGGATAATATTGACCCGCATATATAGATTTTGTGTATATTTTTTTGTATACAAAGTCTAATAATTTAAAACATGTTGGTAACCCGGGTAGCGTAGCAATTGTAAGGATACTTTGCTCCCGTAAATACGTTAATAACGTTGTTTTTAAAAAAATTGGCAACCTGGCCCCTTATGAGCTCAGTATTGATAGGAAAAGACAACTTGTGGCTGATCTTTTCCCGCCCGGGGTTGGCATCTGCAGGACTGTGGGGAAGCCCATAAACATTGAGCCTTTTAGTGAAACGGAGATCTTAGATGCGGCAACGTGTCTCAAAAGCGGTAAGGCCCCAGGACTAGATAAGATCCCGTCGGAGGCCATTAAGATAATAGCCGACTTCTTGCCAGATTTTTTAGCCAAAGCCATGAATGATTTGCTGCAGGTGCAGAAATTTCCTGATGAATGGAAAGTTGCTAAACTGGTCCTGCTCCTGAAGAGTGGAAAATCCCCGGAAGCGTCAAACTCCTATAGACCCCTGTGTTTACTCAATACATTGAGTAAATTGTTTGAAACATTAATAAAGAATAGACTACAAATTGAACTAGAGGAAAAAGGAGGACTTCACAGCCTACAATTTGGGTTCTGTAAAAAAAAATCAACCCTTGACGCGATCGAGACCGTTCTACGAACTGTTAATGATTACAATAGTAAGTGGTGTGTCTTGGTAACCATAGATGTTAAGAATGCATTTAACACTGCCTGTCATGAGCTTATAATTAGAGAGCTCAAAAACAGAAATATTTCGAGCTACCTAATTAATTTAATAGCGAATTACCTCACCAATAGAAAGATCTATATAGGAAAAGATGCTGTGATGGAGGTGAGTGCGGGAGTACCGCAGGGGTCGGTCCTGGGTCCGACATTGTGGAATGTTTTGTATGATGGGGTCCTAGGTCTAGATCTTACAGTGGATGCTACATGTGTTGGATTTGCTGATGACCTTGCATTGATCGTGGGAGCTGTGGATGAATTTACCCTGATGCAGAATACAAATTCATGCCTTGAGTTGATAAGTGCATGGATGAAAGACCAAAGATTAACACTTGCGCCAAATAAGACGGAGGTATTAATAATGAAGGGGAAAAGGAAGAGAAATAACATTACCTTTATCTTAGAAAGTGTAGTGCTGGTACCTTCAAAAACAATTAAATATCTTGGTATCACACTTGATGAAAGGGGATCTTTTGGACCTCATGTGAAAAATGCTGTCAGTAAAGCTGATGCAATGATTGCTGGATTAAACAGGCTTTTACCCAATATTAAAGGACCAAGCAGTGGTAAGAGAGCGGTTCTATGTGGGGCGGTCCATAACGTGGTGCTTTATGGCGCTCCAGTATGGATAAAGACAGTATGCATCCAAAAGTACAGACGTATCCTTGAGAGGTGTCAGCGTAATATGCTCCTCCGAGTGGCCTCGTCCTACAGGACAGTATCTCTGGTGGCGCTGCAAGTGATCACTGGAATTGTGCCAATCGATTTGATGGTCAAGGAAAGGGCATATATTTATGAGAATAGGCATGAGGACAGAAGACAAATTGTGTTAGATGCCAAGAATAATACCATAACGGAATGGCAGAGAAGGTGGGATATGGAGTCTGTGAAAGCGCAATGGACAAAATGCCTGATAGGGCATATAGAAGGCTGGCTTGCATGTAGGCACCGTCAGGTTGATTATTTTCTAACACAGGCCATGGCTCTTTTCGCGCTTTCGCAAAACGTATAAAAAAAGATGATTCTGATATATGTATGTACTGTGGAGACATCGATACAGTGGACCACACTCTTTTTGCATGCCCTAAGTGGCACAATATCAGGGAGAGCTCTCAAAGAACATTGGGGTATATGGTAACACCAGATACACTAGTACCAACTATGCTCGAGTCGTCGCAAAAATGGACAATGTTGCATAATATGATAAGGGAGTTAATGTCAAGGAAGGAAACTGATGAAATACAAAGACAAAATCGTGCTAATTAAAGAGTTGTGAAAGAAAGTTTCGGGTTATAGGGCTGCCGGCAGTATCTGATGATATATCAACAATAGTTCCAGATACTGTTTGAGGGCATTGAGGGGTTTTGGTGGGTGAGAGTCCCACATGCCAATCTGCGATCGAGCTAAGCACTTGGTGTGCATAATGCATTTCCCCTGACAAAAAAAAATAATTTAAAACATATTAATAGTATTTGTTAATATTTCAAAATGTCAACCTAACCCTAACCTCAGATTATTTTCAAAGTACAGCTTGTTCAAAGCAATGTAATTTGTCAACACTGTTACGATATCACAGTGACGTTGTTTATGACGTGACTCATCTGTTTCGTTAATTGAATTACATTACATTACAATGACAACGATCGCCTTGTTTCCACTAGAGTAGTTAACACAGAATTTTGCCACTTTGAGACGCTACTCTAATATTTCTCTTTCTTTCATTATTTTAGTTTACTTGTTAGTATAATGGGACAGTAGTTGATTTACGCCGCCGCCATTTGCATTTTCGCAGTTTAACTTTAACCTAATATGATTTCAAAATTACAGTTATTAATGCTATTTCACTATACTGGAAATGTTATAGTTACATATAAACATGATCATATTATAAAATTTTGGAAATTAACTATTTAGGCACGCCACTGGCGTGAGAACAAATGAAGGAATACGTTTCCAAGTTGCCGATTTAATAAAATGAAAATTTCTAAATGGCAAGGCGTAAGTCAATTACAGACACTCATTACAACTGAGTTTGTCAGCATTTATATCTTAAAAAACTGTTTTGGGTTTGTACTTTAATAAACCCAAATCGTTTTAGCACCATATCACACAAAAACAATGAATTAAAAACAGTATGCGCATATCGGTAGAATATTAAAAGTGGGTTAAATTTTCGAAACCTACTAATTCTCACACTTCTTAATGGGTGATACAAAACGAAGTCAGTTAAGAGTAAGTGTCAGGCATTTAAGAAGTAAAGAAATTATATATATGGAAGACTAGACTTGTATTCATCAGCATAATTTATAGTAGCTGCTCTGTTTTTAATCTATTTCCGCGTATTTGCGTTCACTTAAAAAACAAAATGTATATAATTGATTACAATTTCAAAATATCTAAAAGTGTTTCTCATATGTACTGTCCTTAGTCGTTAGATGCATGACACATAATTCTTAAGTTAGTTTTGTATCACCCATTAAGAATATTGGCAATACAGAGCGTCCCAAATTCTGTCTGCCAATTACTAATGTTAAACACTCTTCAAACGGCTTTCGAACTATGTTCAATCGCTGAAGAAGGCGACTTCGCCGAAATGTGCATATGGTTTCTAATTAATTGCTTTTATGTGCTTATCAATCAACATTCTTGTTTTTGGTTATTTTATACTTTAAAAATTAACAATTAAATCAAGTAGCCAGTTCTATAATATGACGATAAAAGATACTTTACTACTATGAGCAATATGCATTCATAAACGTCATTTTATACAGTAGTTTGTCGATTACTTGGATCTACATAAAATATATCGTCCATTTCAAAAGTATAGCACCTATTTTTAAGCAAGGTGAATTACGAAGAACTACGAAAAGTATCGTGTATATAAAAAGCATTTCCATGGTCAAATAATAATTTTCATATTGTTTTTCTGCTCTTAAGATGATAATTGAATAACAAAGAACCGAAAATCCACATTTTTATCACCAATCGCATACGTACGCGTGATTCATGACACACACACCCATTAATAGTAGTGCGACAGAGTAAAATCGCTTTCGGAAGACACCAGCGCAGAAATGATTTTCGAACACAGAAAGAAAAGAAACTAAACTTGGAGCCTGTGGCTTGATAGTAAACAAAAACACTAAAACACCATAAGCACACTAAAGCACAAAAAAGATTAAATACGTATTTTGACAAGTAAGTTATCATCTTCAGTAACACTAAATAAAAACTGCTTTGTCTACACACCGTAGCGTAACAGAGCAACACTGATTTCCAATTTACAAGGATCTCTGTAAATTGGAAATCTGTGTTGTTCAGTGCTACTGAAGATGACAAATTAGTTGTCGAAATACGTATTTAACCTTTTTTTGTGCTTTAGTGTGGTTAAGGTGTTTTAGTGTTTTTGTATTGAAAGAAAAGTCGGTCCCAAACGAGAGAAAAAGATAGACTTCTAGCAGGTACAGTCAGTCCTAAAACGCATGTGCCGTACTGATCGTGTGCTTTGGGTGTTATACGCAGTATTTATTATTATAAGTAATAATAATAATAATAATAATAATAGTGTTTAATTAGAGAAACAGTTTTCTTCAATACTCTTTAGAATATAAGTTTTTATCTATGTAAGTATTACAATATTTAGTATCTACCTGTTGTAAATTTATGTTTTTTATTATTATTACATATCGTATGTATAATATGAATAACGTTCATCAGACAATTAAATAAATTTATTATAACATTTCTTTTAAATATAAATGCATTAATTTGCCTATTTCTTTTATTCCTATATTTCAAACAATAATTGAACTACAAACAAACAACATGCTGTTTCTAGGGAATAATTTGGACACTATCGCGGAGGCAACTCGCATTTGAAGAGATTATTCGCGAAGGAAATGCAATGTTAAAAGGAGGAAATAGTACTTTATTGTCGGAAAAAATTAAAATATTAGAAAAGAATATTGCCAGGAATTGATTATAAGCTTCGATAGCGATTCAGAAAAGGATATAATTGATTTATCATCAGATGAAGATTAATTATACTGCAGCAAAATCATTTTGAAGAAATTGGCAAACAACTTTATGACGACTGTTACAAATCAATGTTAGGGTTATAACGAAAATAAAACTGTATCTATCTCATTTCTCTTTTTATAAGTCGATTTAAGAAATTAAACTAATATATAATAAACTGTTAAATGTGTTTATGAAATTAATTTCATAGTACATAAATGTAATAATCTGCTATTTCGGCAGCATACTATATATACAAAACAAAATATCATCTTAACGAACAGCTAATAAAATGTGTATCTCAAGAAATGGCATTCCATGCTATGCTCCTCTAGTTATAGCGCTAAAAATATGGATGTTATTTGGATAGCTTATCAATTGAGATTAATTAAGCCCTTAGTTTTGATAGCAAACGTGTTTCAATAAATAATTTACTTTATTATTTAACTTGGAATTTATCAGAATTTTTAATTAAATTCTGCACATATTTTAAACACAATACCAAAATGAAAGATTGAAGCTACATGCTACGATTTCACACTTCTTCAATGAGAATAAACACATACTATTTCTTATTTTAGATGAACTCTTTGTACACAGATTATAGTGACAATCACATGAACACAAAAAATCAAATTATGTAGAACAAAAAAGCTTATAAAATTGTTGCATATATGTTTGCTTATTTACTGTGTAATTGTTGTATAAGACTTTTAATGTAAGTTGCAATATAGTAAATTGGTAATATGAATCTAAGTCATTAAAATCAAAAGGTAATAATATTTGTTTATATACGAGACTATTAAAATTCAATTCACAAAATAAACATAAAGAAACCTATGACTTAATGCCGTACTGATATTTAACGATCTAAAATAAACAATTTTTATTGTTCACTACAATATTGTTTCGCCAAATTTTCGCTTCATCAGGTGATGACGGAGTAATGCTTACAAAATGATTGCAGCGTTATATATTTTACATAAGTGTGGGGATTCAAATTTAAAAATTTAGAAAGACAGTAGTGGGGAGTGATTTAAATCTGTTTGTTCGTTTAGTGTTATAAATTCTTTATTAAATTTATGGTTTAGTTCTATGCAATGGTTGGCAAATGTTGAATCCGTCTTTTTATCATTGTAGTTTTTTCGTCTTCCTTAATTCTCTGTAACACGAAAAAAGCTAGAATGATAAAGACGGATTCAAAAAGTGATTTAAGTTTATGATAAGACCATTGGCATTTTAGTTTAATTTCTGTTTCTTTTCTTCAAGTTCATAAAAGTCATCTTTGTTAATTTTAATAGACCTTAAATCAACTAAGCTCTAAGGAAGCATGTACCTTATATATTTATTTGTTTCAATAAATTTCCCTATCTTGTTTTATTTTTATTTGGAATTTTACTGGTGGTTCCTTAATTTTGTCCAGAAGTGTATTTGCATTTTGAATAAATTTATTTTCATTATAAAATCTGTTGTCTTTTTTTTAATCCGAAACGTAAGATACCTCTAATGCCGTAAGTGTTTAATTTATATTCAAAAAACGAGTCTCGTCATGTTACAGATCTGACAAATACAAAATTTAAATGTAGGCATGCCAACATAAAACTTAATCCTTTACAGTCCACCCGGTTCTAAAATAAAATTCCCCTGTGCATATAGGATGAGTCTTTAGTGGCGCACCAAACATATGCGCAAAGATAAGACAAGAAAACTAAAATTTATAATCCGATTTTCATTCGTTTCTAAATTATTGCAATTTAAAATTTTATAAAGAATTTCCCCTACCACGAATCTCTAATGCCTCTTCTCTTATTTAAGCATCAGTGTTGAAAAACATCTCTAGAACTTATGTATTCGTAACGTGTCTAAGCCGGTAAATTACATAATAGCTGTAGGAAGGTTAGATTAAAAGTCCTGTGCGTGGTGACATCGGCTTGTAGTGAGGATTCGAGAGACGATAGGCCAAAGAAGATATTAAGTGGGCCAGTAACAGGTAATTATGGAACTGTTTTAGTTCTTCTGATTATCACTATTGAAAGATATTAATGGTAGAAAGGAAATTCATATTCTGGTATATTACGAATATTCAAAGAACTTAAATAATCCTTTAATTAGACGTTTTTATGTGCCAAAAAAGGAATTCTGTTTTACTTTAGTCGCTTCTACGTCATCCTCCTTTGATTTAAAAATAAATATCTACTTTGACTTTTGACTGCGACAGTATCACCATTAATGATTTTGTATCAGCCCAGCTTTCATGTACAGTGCAGGTTTGGGCTAAATTGCAGCTACATCATGAGACAATATTTTTTTAAATTCATTGAGTGCGTTATTATTTAATAGCTTGCTTAAATTTGTTAAGAGACTAGCAATTCTGTGGCACAGGGAAAGATCGACAGCAGCTATAGTCTGATTATATTTAAAGACGATATTTTCAATGGAAGTTATTTTTGAAAAATCCTACCGCTGTTATAAACTTCATTCACTTTGTCTCCCGAATTATCCAATAGTTCCGCGTATTGTTATATCGATTGCACATGCTACCGATAAAATTCAAAGCATTTAATAGTTATTTTATTCATTTGATCAGTTTACAATGAATAAAAGCGATTGAGATTTTATTATAAATTAAATTCTCCATAACATCATTGCTGATTTCCTTAGTATTGAAGTTATAAGATGTTGGTTATAAATTTAGCAAGTTGATTGCATTTTTTTGCTTTGATTGTGGAAATGGAAGACCTATTGAACATTTCGTTTCAAATATTTACAAAAACACATTTCATTTTTAATATAACATTCTGTATATTTTTACATACCTAATCTAAAAGTAATATTGTGAACAAAAAATTAATAATACATTACTGCTACAAATTTATAAATATACAAATAAAATGGACTTAAGCTATCGCATAATGATAAATATCTAAGCAGTAAGAAACAAAATGCAAAAGGAAAAGTCCCTTACTTCAAAAATTAAAAAGATTGTAACGAAATGTGTTTACATTAAATAAAAGAATCAGATCTCTCGGCGCGATAAAAACGAAATTGTCACACGCAAAAAAAGGGGCAGACCGAGCAACGCATAAAAACGCTCTTATTTACACACCGCCATAAATCATTTCTCTCTCTGCTGGTAAATATCGTAAATGCAGTGAGTCATCTCACAGATGTGCGACGTAAGCAAGAAAAAGTCTAGATTTCCACTGGTATATTGCCGAATTTACTGGTACTGTTCGAGAACATTTCATGCATGTGTATATAAGGCGAGTGGGTCACCGGGATTCATTCATTGCGGATGAGTAATCGCGGAGTAGTTCGGGATAAAGAAGTGGTCTCGTGGGAACAGTGGAAATAAATAAATATAGTAGTGCCGTGTGATATAAATAGAACTGTTACATAAATACGGACAGAGATATTAGTAATGGAAATAAATAAATACCTGTGATAATTAAATTGTAGTAGTTTAAGTGTGTTACGTTAGTTTTTATATTTTATATTGTTATATAATTTTAAGTATATAAATATACAGACTGTTTCAAATAAATAATTGCACGAGTTGTTTATTGGAACCCGAATACGCAACAAGATATTTAAAAACTATATACGTATTTCGGCCACCAAGTTGTCGTCTCCACTAGAAACAGTCTCTCCACCCATTATTGGATAAACAGTAAGAAATTTTGAAGTACATTATAGAGCAAAAAGTGAGAGAGATAATTTAACAAGCCTTGTTAAACCATACTAACAGAAAATAACAAATTATGTTCATTTATGTAACGTATTATATATTCAAAAGGGCACATTATTTTGACAATTATCAGAAAGTACGAGTAATTCTTTTTTGTGTGTTTATAATTTTGCATTAGAAATATGTCTATGTTTTTTGTTCAGAATATGAAAAAATAGACAGGTCTCCATTAAAAACAAATTATTTTTACAAATTACTTAGAAATAAAACTTTCAAATGTTTTTCTATTTTCGCCATCTCAAAATAAAAAAAAATCACGAACTTGCAAATTTAACCAACAGCATAGCTTCAATAATTAACAAAAGTTAGCAATGGTGAACACTTAATTTCGTACAGTTTGTTTAGTACATATTTAACAACTTCTAAATTTACATTATTGCAATAATTGCACTAACTTGTAACTTAAAAATAAATGAAAATCCTAATAGTTTTCCGTGCCTCTTGACTCACCCTGTTTTATTTCTATATACATACACCAACAGTACAATAATAACTGAAAATTCTCTTTTCCAAGCAAATACCTATGATTATTTTTATTTATTTACATTTGATAATAAACTGTACATATTCTGTGTTTTTGAACTCATTATATATAAATAACGAAACAGAACAATTCAAATTATTAAAATAAATTTAAAATGAACCACTACCATTTATATTTATAAAATAACTTAAAGCAACTACTATCCTAATACCAAAATTACACGCATTCATGTTATATGTAAATATGAAACACTAATAATCATGCAACAATCAATATTAAAAAAAACAAAAAAAGAGAAACTCAGAATATTCAAAGGGAAAAATCACAACAACTACTGGAACAATCATTTATTATACCTGTCACTTTGGAGCCATCTCACGACAGGACCTTTTTAATAATCGTCAAGGTCAACGTCGTCCAATGGCTCATCAGCTTGCAGAGACTGAAAGTCCACTTTGTAGCGTAGAATGCCTGTTATCCAGGCAGTACACAAATAGTGTTAGTATGTATCAAAATAAATATTACATTGGTTGAGAGAAAACACATAAATCACATGCCTCTTAAATATAGTTCATCACAAAATATCGTTTTTCTCATTCCTGGTTCCCAGTTCGTAAAGACGACGATATTTAGTTATTGCAAGATTATCTCTAATTTAATCGCTATGAATTTTAGTTTAGCCAATTTTTTTATTTTATATAGCCTGACGCTTTTATAGTGTCGTAAGTATTCATACTTTAAATTATTATTATAATTATTATTCAGCATGTAAATTATTATTACATTTATACAGTAAGGCTAGTAGCACACTTGTCTCACAGTCGATAGAGAAGCGACGAAGACGTTAAAAGCGTGAACCTGTTTCTTAGGTAGGTGATGCGTGCGTAGTTGGCCGCGCGATCATCTGTTAAGACGAGATGTTCGTAAGAATGTATAAAGTTTTTATTCTCTCAAAAACCCAAACCGGGAATTCAAATTAAATTATTACTCAAAATATCAACATAGATAAACTGATTTAGGGACACTTTGTCCTAACATACCATATTTTGTCTGAAGCTATATCTATCCATTATTAAAATATACTGGTTGTCATAAATAAATGCACAGTAGCAGGCAAATTGCTCCCCTAATTAAATTTGAGTAATTAATCTTAATAACAGTATTTCTGTGGTTTTTCTTATTGCGAATGTTACATTTATTTTCTAATTTTACCTTCGTATGAAATGACAGTATGCCTAACATAGATTCAGTGTCGCATTTTTTTGTCACAAAAGTGCCTATAACAAAGAAATCGAGTCGCAGCTGGTGTGACGTCACCACCCACACGGCCTTTTAGCAGGCAAAACTGAATCGATTCAAGTATGCTTAAATAAACTGCCTGAAGGCGTAGGAAATAGGAGAGCATCGACGCATAAGAAGTTTTTAAATTAAATTGTTATGTTTGCATCTTTAAAATGTTCATTGCTTCTTAATGCGAATGAAATACATCCTTCCCTGGAATTTATATCAAAATATAGAGAGGTGAGGGGAGGGGTGTTCATTTATTCATAGCGCCCAGTATATCAAATTATAATGCGGATATTTTCTGTTGACGTCGCTATTATCCTACGTTAAGGTTCACAATCCAAACAAACCAAATACTTCTTTTCATCACGTGTAAAGTATATGGAGTTAAAGAAGAGACTACTTCAAAGTAATTTTTATAAAAGTTGTGTACATAGATCGACCTTTTTTGGTGTTAGGTATGATATTTGAAATATATTCTAACGATTCATTATAGTTTAACACATAAAATACCTGTATTTTTAGATTTATAGACAATATATCTTTGTGTTGACAACAAACAGTGACTGTTTTTTCTGAACGATTTTTTTGGTAGTAAGTAGTAAAGGTTGAATATTAAACTATTAACAGAATAAATTTTAGCGCATTTTCTAAACATGGTTATGTGTTGGGTACCTGGTTGTAAGCACTACAATAACAGGAAAATGTGCAGATTTTTTCATTTTGAAGAATCTAAATGTGAAAAGATTAGATTACTTACTAGGTAAGTATAAATAAAATCTTTCAGAAAAAGAGCCACAGCTTATAGTAAACACAATGTTGTATTGTCTATAAATTTAAAAATAGAAGTATTTTCTGTGTTAAACTATAGTAAACCATCAGAACACATTTCACACATATCTATCACTAAAAAAGTTTATTTAAGTAGAGAATACTTAGAAGTATTCTCTTAGTTTCACGCCATATAATTTACACGGAAGAAAAATGACTGCGGTTTGTTTGGATTATGAACCTTGACCACTCTCAATAATGCTGTCAAAAGAATTGTCGTGCATTAGATGGTGAGGTAGTAACTGATACTAGTAGAGAACAACGATCAACGAGAAGGGACAAAGAGATTAAAAGTGTGTCTGTTTCTTCACATCTCGTCTAGACAGACAACCAGACACACGACCTGTTTAGACGAGATGTTGTTCGTAAGAATAAACATTTTTTATTCGCTCAAATACACAAACAGAGTTAAAATGACAAACATGTGACAAAAAGGGTGAGAAGAAACTAACAATTCTTCCTCACATATGATCTTATTTATAATACATATATATACATATATGTATAAAAACAGATTTTACTTAGATAAGCTTATTATTGCAAATGAATATAATAGATGATATTGTTGGTATTAAAATGTAATTAACACTTTTAAGAGTTTCAGATAATCGACAGAAAAATACTACATGATTTAAAAGATATTACTGAGTATGTTTAATAAAGAAAGCAACTACTTCTTTCGAGTTTAAAAAATGATCACAATGCTTATGCTTCCCCCTCTATTCTTCGTATATATTGAGAAGTACATAAACGATAATTTTTTTTAAGTGTAGAAACATAATACATTTTATAACTCTAATTAAAATTTAAAATTATTACAAGAATTTGTTTTGTGTATTTTAACAATAATTTGCTCACGTGTTATAGGTGCAACATTACCGGCGGCCCTTTTTAGAATAAAATAAATACGTTTTCTGAGTGTACCGTACTGGTTTTTTATCACTCATATGCGACAAGGCAAGGTAGGACACGAAACATGAAAGGATCTGACAATACTGTCGCTTCTCGTTGGTCATTGTTGGTACTAGTAACTTTTAAACTGCAGATTACGTTAATTATACCCTAGGAAATCCTCTGGGCGTAAGATTGAAAACGGCTAAATGATATTCAGCTCTTTACAGCTGAAATTTCCAAATATTCTTTGCTAGTTTGTCAGCTTCATCAGGGCATTACTGTTAAATAATAATAAAGAGATGAATTAAAAATCGAATATATAAAAACTTGTAAACAATTACTTTGTTATATTACTTCTTATTAAATGTTTTTAAATATTATGCCTTAATGCAATTAAGAAATTATTGCCAAAAATTTGATCATTTCAACAACAAAAAAAGTGAATCACTTCTAATAAGGGTATTTAGTCTTTCGCCCGGACAATTTCCTAGTATGCAATTATTGTAATCTGACATTTAAAATTATTGAAACATTATTAAATATGATGAAACTAAATTATCTGTATAAAAACAATATAAAAGTCGATACATTTAATTCAGTCCTACACTATTCTAGTGTATCTCTTATCATATACATATCTTTTGCTAATAAGTAATGTTCATAATCACCATGTTGTTCTAATTTCTAAATGTTGATACTCTTAAATATCTACAGCACAGACAGTGTTATTCTAAATTAACGATTTGTGTGTTTTCTCCTTCCAGAGCTAATGTTTATGTTTTTAATGTTAGGAGTGTTTATACAAATATTAATTATCAAGCATGAAATTTAATAACAATTTATACTAACCGCCAATTCCACCGAAGCCTCGAACAAACTGCGATCCTTCTTGTGATTTATCTGTAATGATTTCCAGGGTAGCACCGAAATTTTTATAGTTGTTCGCAAGCCATTCCAGCAAAGGTTGACATTCGACCAATTCTAATTCAACTCCGCTCTGAAACAATTCGTGTATTTACCGCTAGAAAATGAAATAACCAGGTAATTTTCCATTTCATTTAGATGTAACCATACAAGGTGTTTGTTCACCTGTTTTTTGTGCAGATTTCATATAATCGTGTAGATTTCGTATAATGATGCATGCAATAAACATTTATGTCGTAACAATTGTCTGTCTATAAAGGAAAAAAACGTAGCCATAGTCAGAGGAAGAGCGCTAGGATAGAATTTGGTGTATCCTTGTGATGTTATAATTTTGATTGGGTGATACGATTCAAAAGATGACTCTAGTAATGGAGAAAAATAAAATTCTGTACAGTAAAGCATGCGATTTATTTCCTTTTAACCATTTTTAGCCACGCGGACGCATGTGTTAGTGAACAGTCAGACGGGGGCCGATTATGTTCCATATTCTACGAGGGAAGGTGAAAATATCCGCGGAATAGAGGGGATATAGAGGAGATTTTTGGTTTGTGCACCTGACACCAGACGGCGACTCAATCCAACTGTAAATGTCAGAGTGATTGGTTCAATGTCATTCAGTAAAGTTTGAGATATCGCCAGTTAAAGTAGTAAATGGCGAAGGTAACAAGCACTATGAACAAAATTACAGAAACAAATCGCAGAAATAATCGGCATATCATCTACCACAGCTTTGAACATCGGACAAACGGACTTGAGGTGTTCTTTTGCACGACAATGCACCTGTTCATAAGCGTCATGTTGTGATGGATGACCTACACAGGTGCAACTTTGCTACACCAAGCCATCCTTGTAGTCCAGATTTGGCAAAATTAAAAAAAAGAGTTTCTAGAGAAAAAATGTACTCATGATGAAGAAATGAAGTCCATCTTTTTTGCAAGCCTTGACAAAAAATTCTTTTTTGATGGTATATATAAATTATTTGAAAGATCTGAAAAATATATTAGGGTCAACGGAGAATACATCGAAAAGTAAATTTAAATTTGTGTTTCATTTCACGCCCGTTTATCGTCATTCCGCGAATATTTTGACCTCCCCTCATATATCATGTTTAATCTAACTCTTTGTATTAAAATTCGCAAGATGAAGGGTTGTTGTACCTCACAACCTCTGCTGTGGGTATCGCCATGGCACTATTTATAAAATCAGGTAATATTTATTATGTATTTTGTCGATGGTCGGGATACCAATACAAAACCACAAGTAAAAAATTGATTGGTAAGTTTAAACGGTATTGAAGAATTGTTTATTAATGTGGTTATAATATATACGAGGTGTGCCAATTAAATAACGAGAATTTTTGTGAAGGTCAATCATTAGAAAAAAAAAATAATTGGGAAGTTTAAGCAATATTGAAGAATTGTTTAATAATTTGGTTATAATAGATACGAAGTGTGCCAATTAAATAACCAGAATTTTTGTGAAGGAAACCTGGGCAAACGCTGTCGACTTCATTATGCCCGAGTACTAAAATTCCACAGTTTGTGCGCATGTCTGTAACGGTACAACGTTACAGGACGCGTTTTACATGCAGTAGACAGTTTCAAAGTTGACTGTATAGTGATTACACATCGTAATAATGAGCAATAATAAAATTGAGCTGAGTTGTTAGGAAATTCTTAGTAAAATCAAGGAAAAACCGTCTGAAATGTTAACTATATAACTCCGATCGTCGACTAACCATCCGGACTTTCGAGCGGGAAAAAGCTGTCAGTATCAAAATTTCCTATGATTCAAAAAAAAACACCACTAGATAGACTACCCGATAAATTTTTACAAGGTCAACTGTATCTCGCTATCGCTGCGCGATATAAGGCCGTCACATAACGAGATTTTTCTGATCCTGATACTCTCAAAATATTGATCCATAAGTGACGCCATCTATCCAAAATATTATAAACTACGTAGTAATCGCTGATTGGATTATATCAAACCTACTGTTATTGACATTTGACTGATTTGTTCTTACCAAAATAGTCTGCACTAAACGGTAAGTAATTCGCAAGATACCTACTTTCGAAAATGAGAATTGAATGTTCGAAATGTAGTACCGTGCGATCATTTAAATTCTAAATTAGAGCAGGCTGTGAAATTTAAATTAAGTTGGTATATAAGTACTAATTTACAATTTGAATTGTCAAAGTGACGTTTCAAAATGTTAATTAATCAATAATTGACATTCTGGACAACCTAATAAAAAAAATCCCGCCTGCTATAATTTACAATTTAAATGATCGCGTGGTATAAGGAAAATTCTTGGTAAATAGCTATAATTTTTTTGCATTTTTAGGTTAAATTTATGTCTTAACATTTGTCAGCTATTTACACCGAAGCTTTACTGTGGAGAATATACAGATTATACCGTAGTCGACAAATTTTAATTTCTGTTTATACTTCTATCCCATGCAGAAGATGACCTTATAATATGCAGCGATGCCTGCTTGCTAACAGTGGTGGGAGAAGCAACGCAGTGTCGGGGGATCCTCACATTTCATGGGAAACGTTTGCCTAGTGTACTTGGCGGCCTCGCTATCTTTTCTTTATTTCGTCGTGCTCTTTTCCTCTTTCTACTTTCGTATCAGAAATTAAAATTTGTCGAGTACGGTATATAAACGATATCACCAATTATTTGAACAAATGATATCACTGTTATATTATTTGAAGATATAGGTTATAAAATGACGCTTTGGATTAAAATGCAATTCGTAAAAGAAATACGTGAAATAAACTGATATTTGGTGATAATATCAGATATTTGCTGTAAAAGGAAGGCGGCTATATTATCATTCACACAAACTTGTCAATTTGTCAACACTGTGTCTCTAAGAAAATCAAGATCTGTGTTAAATGATCGGGATACCATTGCTTAAGATAATAAAGAAGAAATGGTTTGAAATATATTTTATAGATTTAAAATGTTAATAAATCAATTATATACTTACATCTTTATCGGTAAAATGTGATTTGTCCTTTTCTTGCTCTGGTGTTAAGTGCAAAACTGTTTCAGATCCCGCCGTGTGATTCTTCAAAACATATCGTTGAATATCAAGATTTTCCCAACAAATAAGAGTTTCAACAGAACCCAATTCTAGGCCTTTTAATGTGTCTTCTACGCCGAAACAATACTTCCCCGTATCTTGACTAATTTCATCAAAGTATCTACCAATTAGTTTTTTCTCTTGTATAAATTTTACATTCTGCAATGATTCAGCTGCTAATTCAATTGCTTGATTGAAACCGTTTTCGCCGCCATAGGAAACATCCACTAGTTTAATGACTTTAGCTTGTAACCTCTACAAAAAGAATACACATTGTTATTTTGATATTTAAATTGGCAACATATGGATAATTTGAAAATAATACTCACAGGATCAAACATATCTGATTGACTTAATTCAGTTTTGAAATCTGCGCTACCCGCTAGAATAAGACCAGCTATGTTTGGTTTATCATTTGTTATAAATAGCTGCGTGGCAACTTCTGCCACTTTTCTCACGTAGTTATGCCTCTTTTCCATTCTAAGACGAGCGAAACGCAATGCTGACTGACCACCTCTGCCGTGCTTCTTAGGTAAATCCACCGTAAATTTATGCAATACTTCTCTAGTGTTTCCCTGAAGTGTACCGAACAAGGCACCATTTCCGTCCATTACAATGAAACCGAATTTATTATCGTCAGCCAGTAGCGCCGTTAAGGCTTCGGTGTGGAACTTATTGTCGCATAAGTACAAAGAGGTATTGATCGGCTTAAATGGTTCAAAGTCAATATTAACTTTTTTCTCTTTTCCTTCGTCCGTTACAATGGTACCACAATATATAACTAAACCATTTGGAGGTACTAAAAAAAAATAAAACAAATTACATAATTATAATTATTTCTGTGTTAAAGATAACCATATATTTTACAAATTCAATAGATTCGGCCTTTACTTGATGTAAATCCATATTCCAATAGAAATAAAACACAAACAATTGTTTCAGATTTACACTGTATTCAACTTAAAAGCACAACAGCTGTTTCGCTACACTGTAACTTTCTCAGGTGATAACAAATTCTAAAAAATTCTTAAAAAATTCAATTCTTTAGAATTTGTTATCACCTGAAGAAGCTACAGTGTAGCGAAACAGCTGTTGTGTTTTTAAGTTGAATATAATGTAAATCTGAAACAATTGTCTGTGTTTTATTTCTATTGATATATTTTACAGGTGTATTCTTGATCACCATAAAAATATGGAAAGCTAAACTCTTACAATAATAAAATAGTGATTAAGGTTTTTTACACTTGTGAAAATAAATAATATTTTCATCAGTGACTGAGTAATTACTTGCATTTTAATGATAACGAGAATTAAAAATATATATAACATAATAATCATCTCCCATAAAAGGATGCATGTAATTTTTAGTTTCCTATAGAAGTATAATTAACTGTTGACAATAAAGAGTTGTTCATTTCTGATGAGGAGAAATGAGTTTTTGCGTTTTTTATTTCACAATTCTAAGAATTCTGAATCTCTCCACGCACTTTGTCTTTCTCTCCTTTCCTAACTGCATTTGTTTTTTTTTTTCGTTTTCTTCAATATTTGGGTATTTGCCGATATAAGTAATCAATGAATATGTTTCAGTTCAAGTTTTTGACTCTGTGCATTTTAATTAATATTACAACTGCAAAAGGTATGTTATAATCAATGATAATACTTGAGAGAATTGCTCCAAATAATTTGCTTCTAGTACGTCAGGGATAATGGTAATAATCATAGTGAACAGTAAGAATATGGCAAACAAATTTGTTTTTATAATTAATTGCTGTAATACTTTTCTGACCTTCTGCCTGTTGCATTTAAAATTACTTTACTTTTAATGCATTTAATGGAAAAGTGATATAGCACTATTAGTAAGGATACTGCTGTACAATTGTCTTTGCTAGTAAACAATATCTTTTGTCTGTAATAACACTAAATGGAACATATTTATTTAATACATTCTTGAATGTTTAAATGGACTTCAAATGTTCAAGTCTCTCTGAAAATCTTGCCTTTATTGTACTTATATTTAATTATTAACAGCGGACAAGTTTATATAAATATAAAATAATCATTATATTCGCGTTCTCAATAGTGCAGGATAAATTATTATCAAATTAATAGTTACATATTAGAATTATTGTCGGTAGTGCTAAAACCACAAGCCTTGTTTATTAATACTATAGTTATACAACCTACAGAAAACTGTCAACAAGATGGCGAAGGGATGTGGTCATACAATAGTGTACTCTGTATTCTGATGAAAGCCGATTTTATTCGGTATCTTTGTAGTAAAGTTTACTTTTACTACAGTATATTAGCGGGACAAATTAATGAATGGGCACATTCTACTGCCAAACCCTCTGGTGGCTACTGTCCCGAACTAACCTTCAGTTGTATATCTATAGTATACATAATCAAAGCGACAAATCTAATTGATTTAAAATTTTAAAAAAAATGAAGGATATGTAGTACGAAATTACGTGGTTGTCAAGAAAAATAACAGGGGGCGTTGTTCTCAATGTATGTATATTACTTGTTTTCTCTTTAAAATTCCAAATAGAACAGTATATTTTGAAGAGAATGATGAAAACCGGAAGTTGATACCTTTTTTCAACACGAAAATATAGTATTACGAAGACAATCCAGAAAAATAAAAAAAATTAATTATATATTTATTTATTTATTGTGAGTAATAATTTTATTTTAATTTTAAGAGGCTAGTGTGTATAGTTCGCTTTCACTTTAATTTTTACCATACTCTCCACAAATGTATTCATTTCAATCTTCTCACCGATTTTTTAATTCATTGCATATGTTACGTTAGATTCCCCTTTTAAGTGTTTTCAAATTCTCTACTATTTTTAAGTTTCATGTCTTATCTTTTCAAACATTGAAATAAAATAATAATAAGAATAATAATGCTATATCTTTATTACCCAACAGATATACATCTAATTATAAGAAAACAGCAAAAATAATTTCCATAACTCATGAACTAAGTATACAATAAAGAGAAAAAAAAACAATATGCGTCAGTTATAAACAAATCGTTTACTCATTAGTAACGAAAGGGTATAAAAATTGAAATCTAATTCATCCCCGCCTATAACATGAAAGTAAGTAAGAGAACTCTATTATTATACCTAAACATAAATAAGAAAATATATTAACCAAGGATATAAACGAAAGAAACAAATATATTTATATCCGAAAGTACAAAAAATAAAACAACAAGATGACCTTCAACTTAACATTTGTTCAAAGTGTTCACCATTATTTTCAATACACATCTTTACTTGTCGATAAGTAGAGAGCAGAGTTACTTCAATCTCGGAGGCAGCAATTGTTGTAATCGGCTTTTTGTGATAAACTATTGTAACGAAATGTGTTTACATTAAATAAAAGAATCAGATCTCTCGGCACGATAAAAACGAAATTGTCACACGCACAAAAAAGACCATAAATCTCGCTCGGCTGGTAAATATCGTAAATGCAGTTATGAGTCATCCACGCCGTACGACGTGCATAGAGAACTAGAACTTTCTCATACATGTGGAGAAAAAGCCGGACTGTTCTCGAAATCGTCACATACGTATATGAGGCGGCTGGATTCACCGATGGGGACAGTCATTACGGAAGTAATCGCGGGGTAATTGCGGGATTGAGTGCGAAGAAACGAATAGTGGTAGCCAAATAAATAGTTCTTTAAGTAGTGCCGTCTTATATAAATAAATACGGACAGAGATATTAGTTATGTAAATAAATACCTGTGATAATTAAATTGTAGTAGTTTAAGTGTGTTAAGTTAGTTTTATGTTTTTATATTGTTAAATAATTTTAAGTATATAAATATACAGACTGTTTTAAATAAATAATTGCACGAGTTGTTTATTGGAACCCGAAAACGTTACACTATGTATTTTATTCTGCCCCATAAATAAAAATCAAGAACACCTCGCAAGGCGAATAAAAATTCAATAATGACTTCTGTCGGGATAAATTAGGGAATATTGCCAGGAAGCAAGAACTGCATTTTCAAAGCATTGAAAATACATTCTGATCATATCATAAGCTTCAACGTTAGAATATGACATTTTACAAACTTAACTACAAGTGACACTAAAATTTTTACATTTCGAATTTCATGGCGCCCACCTTGGAAATCTCATAATAATGTAATTCAGTATGATGGAAATTTAAAAAAAGCAAACTATACACTGTTTAGTATTATTATATTTTAATGTTGGAAAGGACAAGAAATGATGTTTAAAAAATAATAACTTGAGAGTTAGAAAACATTTAAAAGGAGAATCTAACGTAACATATGCAATGAATTAAGAAATCGAAAAACCTTTGAAATGAATACATTTATGGAAGTCTGATGAAAATTCAAGTGAAATCGAACTATACACAGTCTAGCCACCCTCGTAAAATTAAAATAAAATTATTACACGCAATAATTAAATAAATTTATATTATTTGCGGGGGGGGGGGGGGGGATTGTTTTCGTATGACTATATCTTCGTCAAGAAAAAAGGTTTTCATCATTCTCGTCAGTTTTTTATGTGCTTAAATATAACGATATCAAAAATATACCGTTTCATTTCAAATTTTAAAGAAAAAACAAGTAATATACATAATTGAGAACAGTGCCTCGTGTTATTTTTTTGACAACAACGCAATTTCGTACTACATATCCTTCAATTCTTTGTAAGATTATCTATCTAATTAGCCCAGAAACATTAAAATTCGTTGAGGCAAACCGAAATTATACCTACTTTTGTACGCAGACATATAGTTCAATAGATCAAAAAGTTTCAAATGAAAATTGTATAAAAACGTCTGAAAATGTTGTTGGTACAAATTTTAATCTATCTTAATCTAGAATTTAATAAAAAATTATCGAATTTTTAATTGATCTTGAGAATTGCGACCCCTTGCGATCATTTTGGAAACATAAAAATATTTTGGTTGAAATTCCCGTGATCCACTTTATTATCAAGATTTTTCCGCTAGGTTGTACGATAAACGGTTGCCGAGATATGGCCGGCGGTCGAGCTTAAACAGACACACGGTATATTTAATTACTTTATATAATTTCATTTATATTATTATGTAAAGGCATAAACCACCAAGTATATATGAAACTGATGATGCAGCAGAAAGAATATGGGCACATGGTTCTTCGATTACCACCTTATGATTAGTATATTTAACCCAATAGAATATAACAAAATACTGAAACAATAACATTGGCAAATATGGTAGAAAAGTGTAGAAATGGATACAACTACGAAAAGGAGCATTAACGTAAGTAATTTAGTCTAAGAGCGTTAACTATTGTGAAAATAAAATTCAAAAATGGTGGGATAGAAAAGAGAGATTTTAAAGACCAGACATATTACCATTTATAATTAATGTAAGTGATTCTGATTTAGAAGACAGTGTAAAAGATGAATAAAACTAGCATTTCAGATTAATGCTGTTTTTTTAATCTTAAAACATATTAATGGTAATTGTTAATATTTTATCATCCTAACAAGATTACATATTTACAAAATACAGCTTGTTCGATATAACATAGCACTGTTATGACATCACAGGGACGTTTTATATGACGTACTTCGTCTGTTTAAAAGACCTATAGCCGAAAATTGAGAACATTAAAGAATAACGTTAGGAATCAAAATTCGTGGAAGGTTACACACAGAAAATATAGTAAGACATATCGCTATATGTGGCGTTCTCCGAGAAAAAGGGACCTAGTGTGCGAAAATAAAGTTTTGAGGAAAAAAAACAAAATGGACGTTTCGGTGATTTTTTCTCATTTTTTGTATTTCTCAACTTTAGTTTTTTACGTTTTTATAACATAAATAATTTTTTATCACAAATTTAACTCGCTTCATGTTATTCT
Source organism: Amphimallon solstitiale (assembly GCA_963170755.1). Lineage (NCBI taxonomy): Eukaryota > Metazoa > Arthropoda > Insecta > Coleoptera > Scarabaeidae > Amphimallon > Amphimallon solstitiale. The sequence continues at coordinate 75,110,349 of OY720682.1, read as the reverse complement.
ACACACTTTTAGGTACCAAAATCCACTCTTCAGTCAAAACCTATTATTTGACACACTAGGTCCCTTTTCTCGGAGAACGTCACATATGGAAAGCCAGATTATAAATCTGATGACTGTAACTGTCAACTGGCGCAATATATTCCACTAACTGGAACACCAGTTCATTGGCGCATTGGTCAAATCAGTTGGAAACCGGTTTTCATATTTAAAAAAAACTGTAAAAGATCATTATGACCCATATAAAAATACAAAACTGTTTCTAATCATCCCACTCTTCTGGCAAAATACGATGTAGTCTTGAACTTCTGTCCCAGCGAGGCTACATTATAAATAGTGTTCCAAAAAATAAAACGAATGGCAGATCCGTTATGTACTGGTTCTCATAAAACAATTTTGATTTACTTATAAAAAAATAAACCAACTTTTCATAAGGGTTCGGGTTTCTCTAAATCTAAATAAAGTATGTTTTAATTTATTTTAATTTTTGTTAAAACGTACAATTTTAGGAAAAATTAAATAAGTATACACATACAAAATCACTTCAAACAAATTTGTTTCTAGGTTTAAATAATATACTCGTTCCTTCAATGTATTTGGTCAACAACATTATTCATATAAAGTTCAAAATTTTCTGTTCCATATACATATCTAAATATATTGTGTATGTAGTCTGTCTAAATAACGTTCCATAAGAAAAATAAACAATTCTGAAATGGCACTTTTTTTTGAGGCAGCCTGTATATTTTAAAATATTTTTATTGCTTCCTTCACGTTATCCAACTGAAACTGAAGTGGGGGAATACATATATTCCGTTTTGTAATAAAACTACCTGGCGTCTATGATGATGACTCATCCTGTATAGAAGAGTAAAAAGATTCCATTGCAAAAACCCAAATTGTAACATTGAAATTTCGACAAACTGTATAGGAATCAAAACATTGTTAAGTAAACAGTTTCAATTTCCTAAGATAATTTTTAAGATGTCCAGTATTTTTTCGTGAAAATTATTAATTTACCCATTAACATGTTTTTAAAAAAATGGTCCTTTATATAATATATTTACTGCCTATACATTAATTTTAACAAATATGTAAGATTTTGTAGTTGCAATATTAATTTTACACTTGGTTAAACAAATATTGTGTTTATATTAAATATACGGAGACCAAGAAGATAGATCAACCACTTCAAACTTTGATATTTAAAACAGAATAGTACTAATTTTTACTATACCTATTATTTCTTTGAAATAATAATAATATAACAATAATGTAATTAGTCACAAATATATATTTTAAACATAAATGAACAAAAACAATTAAAATAGCACAAACCAAAAACACAGAAATGATCTTAAGATGAAAAGATTTTAATTATCTTAATTCCAAGTGAACTCACAGTAACATAGGTATGCATCAAGCTTCAAACTTTGTTAAATAAATAGTTAATCACAGAAATATCCATATAAATTTATATTTATGCAGGTAAGACTTCTACAATATTTGAAATCATACTTGCATATCGCCTATAAAACAAAATGAACCACAAACATACATTACAGACAGATATTATTCATTCTCTAGATAATTCCTACAGAAGTGAAATATGTAATAAAATATTTCAAGGGAACTTTGCTACCTTCTTTCTTTTTAAAGCATTATTAAGTGCTCTATACCTACATGGCAGTACCATGTTTTTTCAAATTGTTCATACCTATATGGTAAATAGTAACATTAAATTTAGATATACAGTAAATATTGCATAATATTATTCCAATTATAACTAGTTAATGAGAAATATGTATATGGATATTAATAATTTTATAATTCAATTACCCTCTACATCAACTTTAAATGTGATATGCAGCAATTTAACAAAAATAAATGAGGACTTCTAACATTCAGTAGGCATTTTAGTACTTTAATCATACCGATGGCAAATTTATCATAACCTAGATTGTTATATTAAATATGGTATATAATTTCTTGCTATTTGTCTTACCTTTAGTATAAAGTTTTAGTCGATGTTGTACAGATGTAATTGCACCTAGTACTGATAACCTATTAACTCTAGATTTTATATTCGATGCAGTTCCAAATTCATCTGCTAACATTTTACTAACTCGAGAAATCTGATCTTTTGGTGGTATTATCAATGATATCATACTCGTTCCATTCCTAAGACAAAGGTTATCAGTTATATTGCAGAAACACCAATTTAAGTATATTTTGTTAAAGAATGACACGAATACCCGTATGGAACACAAGGTTGGGCATGCTTTCTTTAAAATAATTATTTTTTAACTTACCCTCTAGCCAACTCCAGACTTTTTATCAGTTTCTTGATCTTCCATATTTCTACGTTACGATCAGCAGACGTTTCTTCGTTTGACATAACTAAAAACTATTTAAAACTACAATGGAAAAATTAGAAACGTGTTGGCCGCAGCAAAATGGCGGGGTACAGTCGTGGTTTGAGTTACTTTTGTTCCGTTTGGATCTAACCTACCACATAACTGGTTATAACTAGATTTTAAGGGCACGTGCAGTGTTATGCACATGTATTCACATACATATACTGTTAATTATTAAACAAATTTCATAGTCTTTTAAACACCTTTAATTATTCTTTAACTAATAAATAAACTTAAAAAATCTATGGGAAATCAAACATTTATCACTATTCACCCTTCAAAAATTTTAGTTGGCAGAATGTATCCAGATGTATGGAAAAGAACTTGCGCAAGCGTAGAACCTGTCAATACATGTGTTTTTGACGTTTATAAATACAATTTAAAAATTTCCATTAGGAGTGTTTTTTTTTCCAAATATACAATTTATATATATATACGACAAATGCCGTTCCAAAATATCGACTACAATAAGATTAAATACATTAGTTTACTAGCTGTAAGTTCTGGGTAAGTACGCAACGTTTCAATATATATTGACTAGACACATAGGTTTTCCTTTAATTTCAATGGTTTTATTAAATTGTATATGTAAAACAGAAGCTTAGATAACTTACCAGCAGATATAAATAATTTATTAATACTGCATGAATTAAATATTAAATTGTATTTATAGAATCTTTTGGGTTACCTTGCAAGTGCATAAAACAAGAGAAATACTAAATGGTGCCTTTGATTCATACATAATACATCTAATAGATCCACAAAATGAAAATAAAGAAGTTATTCCAATAGAATTTGATACAGTCAAATGGATAAAGATGCCTGAAGAAAATGAATCTTTTTTCAAGCGAACATGGAGAAATTTTAAATTTGGATATGCAAAAAGATTACTTTGTTTGACAAATGCGGAAAATAAGTATTTAAGATGGAAGGCTACCAAACATTTGGCTCATATAAAGGGTCTGCATTCTTGGCAATATTCATTTCTGGCCAATTCTAGTGACCCTTACACAGCTATAGGTTTGGCTAGAAGCAAGAATGTTGATTGTAGATTTTTTCCTCAACCCCCTGGATATGGTCAGCTTTGTAATCAAGATTATCTTATATATGTTATTAAGGACTTTCTGATGTTTTTGGAAAATACTTCGAAACATCTATGCATTACAAACTTTATTACAAATTCATTTGCAGATGTGCAGGTTTGTTATATTTATAATAGTTAAAATGTGTATGTATGTTCTTTTACTTCAGTGTAAATTAATTGTTAATAATGGGAGGTGGGTGGGATAGGAAGGTAACATGTTTTCATGTCATATTGCCAAATCATGTACATACAGAGCAAAAACAGTGCATCAGTGTTAGGAAATTTCATGACATGGAGAGTTTTCATGTTGCAGTCAACTAAAATTCAATACTTTTTATTTAAATTATTAAACAAGTGGGGAGTTTTCTAGTACTAACATGACAAGCCCAATACAAAAAGGTTTCAAAACAACAAGTGTTGGGAACAAACAAACTAAGTATAACAAGACTCGAATGTTACTTTACCATATAACTTGTATGATCGAACTTTTTTTTACATGCTTGCAGATTCGGTAGATGTTGTTACTACTCAAATCATTATTTGGAATCTCAATTGTCAAAAATTTTCAGTAGTTCTCTGTTATTACATTTGTTTATAATTCATTACACTCGTAATCATGAATATTGTCGAAATTTAAATTTAAATAAAACTTTACGTGTAATCAAATTAATTTGATGTTATTGTTTTGTACGTATACTAGCTATATTTTATCATTTTTCTTTTGTATAGGAACTGGGAAAAGTATTCGAGAATTATTATGATCATACAGATCACCTCGCCAAATGTATTAAATCTACAACAGATGTTTTACCTCTATGTTTGGAGGCTATTCTTCATCATTCCACAATAGAAAAATTTGCAAAAGACATTGTTCAACACAATGGTCTAGATTTGCTTATGGAGGTTTATAAAAATTTTAAACACAATTATGAAATTAATGTTGCTCTTTGTACAATAATGGCTAATATGTCAGTGTATCCTGAACTACTTGATGATATACACAAGTCAGGTATAGGCTAATTTTATTACTTTTTTATTTATAATATAAAAAATTTAGGATGGATTGGTATACTTTCCAATTGGGTCAAAAATAACGACCTGAGACTGTCGACAACTGCTGGTAGGGCTTTGGCTAATTTTGATAGGGATGACCAGTATAAAGCAAAATACGGAAGAGGTGTTTACAGTTTATACCCGATACTAAGAACAGATGAACAAGCTAAAGTTGATGTTATATTTATTCATGGATTACTGGGCGGTGTTTTCTACACTTGGAGACAAAGAAAAGATAAGGATTCACCATTAAGTATTATTGGTAAGTTTATTATGACAATTGAATCAGTTTTTTTTTTTTTTACAAAAAAGCCTTTGTCAAAAATTCGACTAAGTTGAGAACAACTCCACAAAGTGTCGGCAATCACATGACATAACAAGGCCCGTCACATAACTTTGATTTACATTGTGAATTTTATATATACAGCGTTAGTAAAAAGTCCCGGAACGGTCGAATAACTTTGTTATTTGAAAATTATGATTTCTGAAATTTGGCATGGGGGTTTAGTTAATATAAATGCATTTTATGCAATATAGTTAATATTTTTTTCACTTCTGGTTTAATCGGCAATACGTCCAACTTTTTTTTTTGTAAATGGAACGCCCAGATTTTTTTAACACTTTTGAATGCAAAATAAAAAACTACGTTCAGGAAGTATTAAGATGTTTATTTTTATTCACAAGAAAACAGTTAAAAAATTAAAAAAGTGTCCTAATACAGAAAAATCAAGGTACCTTTGAAAAAAGTTGTTGTTTAGTGTTTGCATTCTTTTTGCCGTCACATTTGACAATTTTAAAAGCGTTTTAACTTTTGCATCCCTATAAATTTACTTATTTTAGACATTGACACATTTGAAAATGGCAGTAAAACTTACTGAATCAGAACGAATTGAGATATTAATGATGCGTGGGTACGGTGATCGTCAACGTTCATTTGAAGAGCTTCGTATTTTGTTTAATACTGTTTATCCGGATTGTCACATTAGTAAAACTACGGTATGCCAAACAATTCAAAAGTTTGAAGTCTTTCGTCAGGTGAAGGATTTACCTAGAAGGGGACGTCCATTAACAGCAACAGATGAAGAAACTAGGTTGAATGTGTTACTTACAGTGGAAGAAAATCATCACGTGTCCACAACAGAATTAGGTCAAATTCATGAGATCTCTCAAAAATCTGCTCATAATATTCTTAAATCAGCAAGAATGAAAGCCTATAAAATGCATCCCGTCCATGAGTTAACTGAAGATGATCCAGATCGTAGACTACAATTTTGCGAAACAATGACGGAATTGATCGAGCAGCAGCCTAATGTTTTAGATCACATCATTTTTTCAGATGAGGCAACGTTTTATCTCAACGGCACTGTGAACAGACATAATTGTCGCTACTGGTCAATTGAAAATCCGCATTGGATTGAAGAAGTCCATACACAGCGTCCTCAAAAGGTGAATGTCTGGGCTGGTCTTGTTGAAAACATCATAGGACCATTTTTTATAAGAGGAAATTTAACTGGCAACGTCTACTTAAATTTATTGCGAAATGAGGTTGTTCCAGCACTTGCGGCCCTCTTTCCAAATGCAAACATAGGTGATCACCCTAATGCACATTTTTGGTTTCAACTAGATGGAGCTCCCCTCCATTTTGCCCATAATGTCCGCGATTATTTGAATGAAATTTTTCCGGGACGTTGGATCGGACGTAGACGAGCAATCGAATGGCCAGCACGTTCGCCAGATCTCTCGCCATTAGATTTTTTCCTTTGGGGTCACTTGAAATGTCAAGTGTACAAAAATCGTCCCCATAATCTTGAACAATTGGAAGAGAGAATAGTTCAAGAAGCCAATCGCATCACTCCAGAACAAATACAAAATTCAATAAGAAATTTTACTAACCGTTTACATTTTTGTCAAATAGTAAATGAAGAGCATTTTGAACAATTATTGTAATCGCAACCTGAATAGACAGGATCTTGATTTTTCTGTATTAGGACACTTTTTTAATTTTTTAACTGTTTTCTTGTGAATAAAAATAAACATCTTAATACTTCCTGAACGTAGTTTTTTATTTTGCATTCAAAAGTGTTAAAAAAATCTGGGCGTTCCATTTTAAAAAAAAAAAGTTGGACGTATTGCCGATTAAACCGGAAGTGATACAAAATATTAACTGTATTGCATAAAATGCATTTATATTAACTATACCCCCATACCAAATTTCAGAAATCATAATTTACAAATAACAAAGTTATTCGACCGTTCCGGGACTTTTTACTAACCCTGTATATATGTATATGGATCTGTCAACAATGGAAAAATAGCAGATTTTAGATGCAAGATATTTTTGTTGATTTTAAATTTGGAGAAAACCTTTCAACGTCAACTTATGAAGAATTTAGTAATCTACCCTGCTGAAGAATCAAATTTAGAAAAAATTATCTGATTAAAGAAAATTAATTAATATGTCAAAATATTAAAAATATTTTCTCAAAAATCCTTCGCAGGAGATTTGTTTGCTTGGGTTCACGTTATAAATTGAATAAAAAGCTACCCCGCTCTGCACTTATTTTTCGTTCAAATATTCTTTACTTTGTTTTAAATGAATATAAAATAAATTAAAATTGGCAACCCACATTACAATGAATTGTTATTCTAGTAAAAATCATTCCCGCGGTTACAAATGTGTAAATATTTGCTCATAAATGAATTTTTATTCGCTTAGATATTGAGTTATTATTTCAAATATTTATTATATATTCCCTATGTGTAATAAGTACTTGGACATCCTTGGCTTATTAACCCTAGACCACTAAACACCTGTGGAAGTTACACAAATGCTAAACACTCGTATATTTTACGAATTTTTTCTTTATTATTACAAATTACTCAAACATGACATTTTCTCACACAGTAGCAAACTAAAATACAAAACTAATTCTTATGAAACAGGTGAAACAAAAAAAGTTGGAAAAATAAATTTAAATTGCACAATTCAAACAACAATTAGCCCGATGCTGGCCGCAGATAGCCCTATTGCAGCGGCTGCAATAATTTGTGGTCATCCTACGAAGACGTGACGGACAAAAAGAGCAAATGGCACGTTTCTTCTCTACTTCGACTGGCCTTTCAGGCGTCATATCAATATTAAGGATATTGCATATATCTTGCCGAATTGGGCGGTGCAAAGTAGGAGTATTAATTCGTAGCTGCAACCAAGGTTTCAGTAACTCGTCTTTCAAATTAAGCATGAATGTCATTCTAGACACAGATTTTTTTCCTCGTTTATTCATATTCGAATTATATATAACGAAAAAATTAATTTATCATATCATAGAATACGCACATCGGCCATCTTCTTGTTTTACGACCACAATTCATATTAGAGCACATTTGATCGAATGTATCTACCCCACCTTTGGTTCCATTATAGAAGTGTATCATCTCTGGTTTTTTTGTTATCCTGTTTAGGCTTCTATCTGTGTGTACGGTTGATAGTAAAATCACTAGCTTTTTATTCTTTGTCTTTGATAAATATGATACCAGAGTTTTTTGTTTGTCAAAACAAAAAATCGATGTTCCTGGCTGTCTTTTTCGTGTTTCTAACATATCTGGTGGAATTTCAGCTTTATTTTTTCTCAGTGTTCCAACAAGAGTCAACTTGTAAGGAGGTTGTAGAAGCTCATCAGCGACACTTACTGAAGTGAACCAATTATCCATGGTAACACATCTGTTGCTACCATGAATGCTCCTTGTTAAATTCTTGATGTAATAAGTACTTAGGGGCAATCCATTTGTTTTAGTTCCTTTTCCAAGATATGGTTCTGCACCAATCATGTATTTTGAGGCTACATCACATAACATAACCAGCTTTATGCCATATTTGGCTGGTTTATTTGGTATAAACATGCGAAATCCGCATCTTCCTCTGAATGCCAAAAGTTGTTCATCCAAAGTTGTATAGCTGGATGGAGTATATGAGGATCTACAAGTGGCGATAAATTCCTCCCAGACGTCTCGTATTGGAGCAAATTTATCTTCTTTTTTTCGGTCATTTCTAGTTTGTTTATCATCAAAACGTAAACAATCTAACAGAAATAAAAATCTATCACCACTCATTGTAGCCCTATAAGTATTTCCCGATAGTTTTGGGTCAAACATCCTTTTAACATTTAGGTGGTTGTTTTTCATTGCTCCTGAAAAAATTAGTAGTCCAATAAGTGCCATTACTTCCTCTTTGCATGTGTTTGAAATGGTGAGCGTTTTTTCTTTATAAGAGGCCGATTTCAAAGAGATTTCTTCGTTTGTATGAATTACAATTTTCTCTAACATATTATCGCTAAAGTAATGTTGGAAACAGCTCCCTGGCGTCAGCATGTGGGAAGCAGGTCCTTTGCTCCCAGGAATAAAATGAACTATGTTCCGAGCAGGAACTCTGCTTTGTCGTTGTGGTTCTATTGTCGACCATCTATGACCATTTTTGCCTTTCCATGAGGGATTTTGGGGAACAATGATATGCCTCAAATTGTCAGCAATTGAAGACAAAGGAATGGTATCATCTGATTCATCGTCACTATTCAAAACAGATGTAGTACTACTTCCAGATTGATGTGTTGTTTGATTCATTGATTGATTGGAGTGACTTGTAGTTGCTTGATTTTCGTCTTCGGAAATTTCATCATCGGTTGAATCAACAACTTCTGCTTCTACAACATCTTCTTCATCTTCACTTCCGGATGTTTGAATTTCTGTGTCACTGATATCTTCTCCATCCATTATTTTGTTTGCTTCGGCTTCTAATTCGGCTTGTGTTAACCATTTTTTAGATAACCCCATAACTACTTCCTAAAAACTAATCCACAAATCTTACTTGATTCACATTGTAATAATTTAGATTTTACCTAATGGATCCAAATACTAAACATTCGTAACGAAAACGACGTGAAAAGTTACACAAACGATAAATACTCGTAAAATTGACGACGAACACTTAGTAACTCCACTAAAAATGAACTTACGCTACTTTCGTTAGGTATACGACTGGCTTTCAATAAAAGATGCAGCTACTGAAAGCATCACTGAATTCGCACAAGCGGAAGTACCCGAACTTGTCGAATCGCACAGAGGTCGTCGTAAATTTTACGACTGTTTAGTGTTCTAGGGTTAAATTATGTGCTATGCAACCAATATTACATTTCCGAACCACTGTATAGCACCCTTAAGTAACACCATCTAGTATCTAGTAATAGAATAATAAACCCAAAAGGGAACGATTCCTCAATTTTTATTGATATAAATTTTAAAATAACACTTTAAACATTAACTTTACAATAATTGATATTAATAATTTTAAAATAATGAAATAGAAAGAAATAAAATTAAAAGTGTTGCGGGAAAACTATTGGGGTTCCAATCAGGAAAAAATGATAAGGACCAGAATTGTAGGAAATTTATTTCCAAACAACTTTGGTCATCACTATTCTTCATGTGAAATTGAAAATAAACGAGTTATTCAATAAATAAATTTCACCCCCTATTTCGGTTCTAATCGAAAAGTATCGATTCTAGGGAAAAAAACATGATAAGGACCAAAATTGTATGAAATTTAATTCCAAACAACTTGTCATTACCATTTTTCGTTTGAAATTGAAAATAAATGAGTTATTCAATAAATAAAAAATCACCCTTAAATTGAAGATGGCGACTGAAGTAATGGGGTGCGCTTCCCGAAAACAAATGTAGACTGCCAGTGACCCCCCCTTTCTCCCCAACGATTCGCGAAGGAAAATCGCTACTTTCAATTTTTTCCGCGTTAAATCCTAATTCTATTGGACTAAGACGCCATTCTTCGGGACGGTGTCGGTGACCTAATGCCAACAAAAAAATACTATGATAGTTCTTTCTTACGATTACGACACACAGAAATACGTGTGCCTGGAGCTAACAGTTTCCATCTTCTGCTTTGGTTTTCGACAAATTCAAGTCTCGAATAAGATCATTTAATTCTAACTGATTATTATTATAATAATCAGTTAGAATTAAATGATCTTATACTAGGATCTAGAATTCAAAGATGGAAACTGTTAGCTCCAGGCACACGTATAGGTGTGATTCCTCCTCTTCAGAAGGCAAATAATCATCATCGCTGGTCGATAACTTGACACTTGCTTCTTCTGGTTCTGTAACAACATATTTTTCACTAGAAACATCCATGGCACCTCGCCTAACTAATATTATTCTTAGTTTTGTTGGAAAATCCAAAAGTTTTTGTTCATCAAAAGTAGCAATCAGTCGAATTTGTTCACGCCAAATCATAGGTCTTGCAAATGGAATAGCGCTTTTCTTAAGACCCGTTCCCAGTTATGCATTTTCATGGTGCGTTTTTTAATGTGGGGGCAAAATGCAGCATTTCTGTGTTCACACTATGCATTTCTAGGTAGTTGCATGCAACAAAAATGCATGCATTTTTACTGCATGGCTTTAGAAACTGTTCTATATGTGTGCAATAAACCGCATGCATTTCTAGTAAGAACTAGGGATTTATTGAATACCAATATATATTTTAGGTTTGGTATCATACACAATTGTATTTGAAATTTTGAAACGAGGTACCAGGCGACTTTTCGTAAAGATTCATCGGCAAATTTGCATTTTATGATTTTTATAATCCTTTTGTAGGAAGGCTTACGCGATTTTTTCACCATTTGTTAACCATACGTGATTCTGTATCTAGTATTAACTGTTAGAAATATCTATATTCAAGCAGTTTTCTGCCCCTACTATTAAATTTAGACGAAATTGAAAATGCAGTGTTCTGTATAATAGCCGCCTTTATATGCCCGTACATTATTCAGTTTATCACGCACTTAGTTAATTTTTGTATATTCGAGGGTGTCTTTCCTCGATGTTGGAAAATGGCATCGGTGGTACCTATACCAAAAAAGAAATCTGTTGAAACATTTTCTGACCTTAGACCGGTCAGTCTTTTGGCGGTGCTGTCGAAGGTCCTGGAGCGGGCAGTTGAGATGCAACTTCGTCACCACTTGGAAATTAATGATATTTTGCCCCAGTACCAGTCAGGTTTCAGACCTAATCACAGTTGAGATGCAACGGAGCAATAATATTTCAACAGGATGGAGCACCAGCCCATTCTGCTGCCATCGTCAGAGAGTTTTTAAACGAAACATTTCCTGATAGTTGGATTGGCCAATATGGATCATTCCATTGGCCCGCTCGAAGTCCTGACCTAACACCACTCGATTTTTTCTTATGGGGACATTTAGGAACACAAGTTTATGACCTCATAAGAGGACAACCAGAAACTGTGGAGGAACTAAAGGCAAGAATAACTGAAGTTTGTAATTCCATTACAGTGCGAACTTTAGAAAACACTCGAAGAAATTTTTAAGAGCGCTTGGGACATTGTCTAGCAGTCGAAGGAAACCACTTTGAACAATTCCTTTGATAATTACTGATAATGTTTATTAATTTGTTGAGTTATTTGAGCTTTATGGTTTCTGGGTTTTGTTGTTTTTTATAAATAAATGTTTACATGTTCTGTCTTCCAAGAGCTAATTTAGTCATAGCCTTGAGGAGTTTTCGCTATTTATTTTTTAAAACAAAGCCTGCTAGAAATGATAGTGGCAAGAAAACGCTTTCACAAAAATATTTTTTTCAAAACTTTTTCGACAGTTTTGAATATTGAATTGTAATCTATCCGATAGTTTAAAGAATCTTCCAGCTTTGTTCCAAAAATGGTTTAAATATTTTCATCAGAACAAAATTTAACACGGGGTTGAATGTTTACCATGCAATTTCCAATGGCAAAAGTTAAAAAAAACACACTGTATATGTGTGAGTTATATTATTATTATTAGTAAAGATACATGTATGGTGTGTGCTTTGTTTATCTGATGAGGGGGGCAATGGTAGAACAAGCATAGCTTGAATTGCCTCCCTTTTTCATCATCTTTCAACTTATTGTAAGTTTCTTTTTTTTTTGTTACCTTTTAGGTTGTAATTTTGATTTTGATGGAAATAAACACTATTATTATTATTATTATTATTATTATTATTATTATTATATGTCACTATTTGTGAAGTGATATTGTGATTGCCCAAAAATAAAATCTCTAGTTACTTTTTACTATGCTGCACATACAATTGCATAAATGTAAATGTACTTGCAGTTTTTGATGCACAGTAGTTGTGCTTTAAAAAATGTAGGTTTCATGGATCAACTTTGCTCCAGTTTAATTACAGTTTGACCAGCTCCTTAGAATAACAGCACAGCGTCGAGCAAGTACTGGGAAGCCCATGGCTTGCCTTTTTTGCTTAATGATTAAGTGAAAATATTTTTTTATTATTAAAGGTGTAATATTCCGCTTGGTAGTGAATTCCCCACATACATAACAAAAACTGTTTGGATTATTTATACACGTCAAGAACATTGTCACTACAACATTATGAAAAAAAAAAAACATGTTCAGCTATCACAAACCCACTCACATTGAATTGAAAAAGCCGTGCCTAGCTGTTTCTATATCAGATAGCCAGATATCTACCAATTCTAAATTTGATTGGTTCCAGAGGATGGGCGTGGTTCAAGTGCTCAGACGTAAACATGCAAGGACATGTTCAGACATGTCCACTCAGTGTTCGACAGAACAATATTTTCAGTAGTATCTTTGTTATATAGAAGTAACTTCAAAATGTTGTAAAATCTAATGAGTTTTTTCCAAAATTAATTAAAAAACTCATGACAAAAGACATAAACAACTCGAATGGGTATACCGGGTGTCTGTTTAAGCTCGGCCACCGGCCATATCTCGGCAACCGTTTATCGTACAACCTCGCGGAAAAAATCTTGATAGTAAAATGAATGACGGGAATTACAACAAAAATATTTTTAAGATTCCAAAATGATCGCAAGGGGGCGCAATTCTCAAGATGAATTAAAAATTCGATAATTTTTCATTAAATTCTAGATTAAGATAGCTTAAAAAATTTACTAGCAAAATTTTTAGACGTTTTTGTACAACTTTCATTTGAAACTTTTTGATCTAACTCCCATACGAAGGGGAGAGTGGAGGGGGGGTATGTCTGCGTACAAAAGTAGGTATAACTTTGGTTTGCCCCAATGGATTTTAATGTTTCTGGGCTCATTAGATAGAGAATTTTACAAAGAATTGAAGGATATGTAGCACGAAATAACGTGGTTGTCAAAGAAAATAACAGGGGGCGCTGTTCTCAATGTATGTATATTTATTGTTTTTTCTTTAAAATTTCAAATGGAACGGTATATTTTTAATATCGTAATATTGAAGCACATAAATAACTGAAGAGAATGATGAAAACCGGAAGTTGCTACCTTTTTTCTTGACGAAGATATAGTCATACGAAGACAATCCAAAAAAAATAAACAATTTTTAATATAAATTTATTTATTTATTGTGAGTAATAACTTTATTTTAATTTTAAGTGTCACTAGACAGTGTATAGTTCGCTTTCACTTGAATTTTCATCATAGTCTTCCATAAATGTATTCATTTCCATCTTCTCATCGATTTTTTATTTCTTGCATATGTTACATTAAACTCTCTTCTTAAATGTTTTCAAATTGTCTAGCTATTTTTAAATTTCATGTCTTGCCTTTTTGGACATTGAAATAAAATAATAATAATAATGATAATAATAGTGATAATAATATAATAATAATAATAATAATATATCTTTATCGGCCAACTGATATGGGTAGATCTAATTATAGGAAAACAGCAACAATAACTCTAGCTATTTTGCCTGTTTAGACATTGAAATAAAATAATAATAATAATGAGTATGATTAAATTTCAAGTGAAAACGTACTATACACTGCCTAGAGACCCTATTAAAATTAAAATAAAATTATTACTCCCAATAAATAAATAAATTTATATTTAAAGAGTTTTATTTTTCTGGATTGTCTTCGTATGACTATATCTTCGTCAACAAAAAAGGTAGGAACTTCCGGTTTCCAACATTCTCTTCAGTTTTTTATGTGCTTCAATATTACGATATTAAAAATATACCGTTCCATTTGAAATTTTAAAGAAAAAACAAGAAATATACATATATTGAGAACAGCGCCCCCTGTTATTTTCTTTAACAACCACGTAAATTCGTGCTACATAGCCTTCAATTCCTTGTAAAATTCTCTATCTAATGAGCCCAGAAACATTAAAATCCGTTGGGGCAAACCAAAGTTATACCTACTTTTGTACGCAGACATACCCCCCTCCACTCTCCCCTTCGTATGGGAGTTAGATCAAGAAGTTTCAAATGAAAGTTGTATAAAAACGTCTAAAAATTTTGCTAGTAAATTTTTTAGTCTATCATAATCTAGAATTTAATGAAAAATTATCGAATTTTTAATTCATCTTGAGAATTGCGCCCCCTTGCGATAATTTTGGAAACTTAAAAATATTTTTGTTGTAATTCCCGTCATCCATTTTACTATCAAGATTTTTTCCGCGAGGTTGTACGATAAACGGTTGCCAAGATATGGCCGGTGGCCGAGCTTAAACAGACATCCGGTATAAGAAAACCAAACTGTGTTGACCAGTATTATTGATGTACAGTTGGCGAAAGAATAATTTTG
This sequence comes from Amphimallon solstitiale, assembly GCA_963170755.1. NCBI lineage: Eukaryota > Metazoa > Arthropoda > Insecta > Coleoptera > Scarabaeidae > Amphimallon > Amphimallon solstitiale. The sequence goes on along the minus strand of OY720682.1, from coordinate 75,095,168 downwards.
TATTATTAATTTACATTTATTTTATTTTTAGAAACAATTACCAGTGATTCACCATCAAGAATGAAATATAGTAGCGATCCAGTCATACGGGAATACATAGAAACTCTTGAAGAGCAGAATAAAATGGAATGGGACAATTTAGGTACCGATTTTGAAATAATATCCTTCGATATCCCTACATATGCGAACTGTAGTTGCGATTGCGCATATGTGTGTACAGGGTAATTGTAATATCTTTATTACGTGTTTTAACTTCTAATTTTTTTTAAATAAATCAGCTATTATGTCATCAACAACAGTGGAAATATACAAGTAACCGAAGCAAGGATTATTCTTCTTCATCTTCGACGAATTCAAATTATGCTTAGTGAAATGTAATCATATCATAAGAAGGACAGCTATACGGGTTATTCTTGATAAAACAGAAGATATTAACTCAATTTTCTTGATATTTTAAAATAAATTGTGCCTATTCATAACAGAATTTTTAAATGAAATGACATAAATATTGATGGGAATTCTGTTGAATATTTTTTTCCATTTCGGACACAATTAACGAATGTAGAGAACTCGCCCTTATTATACATATACCGTATGTGTCAATTTTCATTAGGTATAGGGATTCAATGTTTACGTGCGATTTATACGTATACAAGTAATACGTGGCAACGTGGCAGTAGGGGTACTGCCCGTCACCAATCCCGGCAACAATCGACATCACAACGATTTTCTCCATCTTCCCACTTCTCTCCACCAGATTTTACATTCAATGTTTAGCTGCGAACACGTTGCGATTTAGTCTGCAATAAAAGCCGTCTTATTACTGGAACGGGAAACATCAAATGGCCGCCGCGATCTCCTGATCTAGTAGTTTATTATTATTTTCAGAATCCTTTTTTATTTACCTTATTTTTAATTTTTTAGAATTACGCTTTTGTTTGTGTCATGCAGCGTGAACGCAGCTTAATAATCAAATAAATATTATTTCTGAACGCATTACAAACACCCAAGCCGGTGGTTGAATAGTTACTGCTAACCACGCTAACTTGTATTTACGAGCATGCATCGGTCGTACTGGCATTGGAAAGCCAAGAAGGGGTACTATGTTTGCACGTACTCTATAGATTAATCGCCTATGGCTAATGAAAATGGACACATGCTGTATGTATATGATAATACATTTCAATTTTACTGACAATTTATAATAATATAGAAAGAAAAATGATAGCTATTTATTCATGTGCCGACGGCATTGAGAATATACATAAATAAGTGACTCATACAATAGTAACAATCGATAATAACAATAATACATATCTAAAAGGTATCACATTTCAATCAAAAATCCTCTTTTCATTCGAAAACTCTTCAAAATTTGTCGGCTTTCTGATGTTCGAACTTGATTACTCGTCGATGAAAGTGAATATTCTTTCTGGATAGTCTTTCGTATGCCACACATCTCTCGATTATTTATTATAAATACCTACCTTTGATATCATTATTTCATGCTGTCAGTTTGGAGCATTTATCAGTTGACAAAACACGTTATATTGCACGACTGCCGCTATTCCGACTGTCAATTCTGACGTTTCCCGGCAAGTGTCATCGCTAACTGAAATTAACCGATGGTTAACCTCCAACTGAATTTTCGTGACTTCCAACGTTAATCAAACGTCAGGTAAATCTCCCCATCCTTAAATTCTGACGTATCCTGTAACATTGAAGTCAACCTAACGTAGACTTGTTGATGTCATTGTCAGCTGTGTCGAACGACATCCATATTGAATGTATACTCCATTCAGTCTAAGAATAAAGCATTGGGAAAGATAGGGCTTAAAATAAACGTTTGTGATTGGTTGAAATCGAGTGTGCATTTACACCGGCAAAATAATCGCATTTAGCTCGTTCTGTCAAAAATTTGTTTACTGACAGTTTTGTTCAAAGATTTTGTCGATTTCCGTATTTTACATAGTTATTTGTTGTTAATATTCTTAAAAAATAGTTCTTCTTAGAACTCGCAAGTGAAATATTCATTTGTTAAGGTATTTTATCAATTTCGTTAACTTTCTTTTCGTAATCGCTAATATTCTATAGTATGGCGGAAGCAGTTTTACCAGGTCCTTCAAAAAATCGTAAAGGGAAACACATAAGATCTGGACAAAGGCAAATGGCTTATAATGTGTATATTAAGCATAAAGACAATATGTCTAAAACAGCTGCAGTCAATCAAACAGCAGAGGAAGTGGGTATTAATAGGAATACAATGTACTGCATTATTAAAGAAATGGAATTATATGGAGTTCCAATTTCTCCTCCAAGAAAAAGAAATTATCGTCATACTTACAATAAATTGGATGAAGCACAAAAAAGTACAATTTGACGACATGTGCATTCCTTTTTCTTGAGGAATGAGTTACCAACTTGTACAAAAATTTACGTAAATGTCAAAATATAATGATATCAGATATGTATATCCCTGCTATCCATCTGACAGTAAACATATGTTTTACTTGTTTTCAAAATACAAAGTTCATCGTGTGTAAACTGTGCTCATATTGTAGCGCCATCTACTCCATTCTTAGACTGAATGGAGTATAGGCATTTCGCGTAGACTTTAGACGCTATTCTGTCCTTCAGTTCTGACGTTTTCCGGCAAATATTATCGCAAATTGAAATTGACTGAGAACTACCCCAAATATTAAATACACAATTTTCTATATTAAATTCGGGCTTCGAGGTGCGTTGAGTCACAATAACGACTACCTGTGTGCTAAATTTGACGGCTGTGAGTGCGATAGATTCGTCTGGACATCGCATACAATACATTTTATAAGTATAGATTCACTACAACATACTTTAATTGCAATTTGATTGGATATTGGTTTCTGATAAAACATGCGCAATTGAAACTGTTATAAATCGATTAGACTGATCAGTGATTTTTGTGTTGGAACAAACCTTATGACTTTATGAAAAGAAGAGAACCAGAAATACATATGATTAAGTTCAATGCTTTATATGCAAGTGTGCTGTTCTCATGGCCTGGTACTGATGATATCAGCTCAACGGTCAACAACACTTCAGTTTATTTTGCATCCAACCTTCATGCGCAAGTGCAGCTTCAGGAATAATAATCGCATGCGTCAGTAAACGCTAATACGACTTCACTACAGGTTGAGACTTACTTAAGCCTGCATTGTATGCGCTAGCTGGGCCTGTCTGTGTTAGTTGCTTACTTGTTCCCAAACTGTAGCAGTGTAACAGGTTGCTACTACGAACTACTTAGCAATTTTAGGCTACAAGTTTGTGCGTGGATTGAATATTGATTGATTAGTATTTGGAAATCCCTGTGTTCGAATATGATTGCTCACATTGTCCGTTACCGAAGAGCAATCAATGCAGTCATGAAGATGCTCGAGTCCGATAAGAGAAATAGAAGAATGGACAGTCAGATTTCACATGTACATAACAAATTGAAAGGAAAGCCGTTTTCTTATGATTTGATTTTCCTAGAGCATCTGAGGACTGTAGACAGCTTTTAAAAGATAGTAGGAATGGTCCAAATAGAAGGGAGAGTGTAGAAATTATAGTTCTGTTGCACAAGTTTTGTAGTATCGTTTGTTTTTAATTAACTCAAGTCATGTTCTACTTAAACCTACATTTCTGTAAGCTGTGAACGATGCCACATATGGTCATTGTAACTTGCTGTCACTAGTTTGTTAATTATAAAACAATTGGCTTACATATTCTAACATTCTACATCCTCTAAAACTAATATTTTAAAGTTACTTAAATATTCATTTTACACGTCCAACTAAATTGATTGAGTAACTGAATAAAATTTACAGATATGATAAAATATGTCACAATGACAAGTCATTGACTCAGTGTTGGCCAAGAGACTGGTTAACAGAAGATTGTAAAAATTTAAGAATAATTGGAATAAATTATGATACTTCCTTATCTAAATGGGTCACGTCATGTACAGAAGAAGGTTCTAATTTGACACTAGATGAAAGAACTAATGAACTTATATGTAAGTTAGAAAAGGCCGGAGTAGGTAAAAGACCTATTGTTTGGGTGACACATTCAATGGGGGGATTGATTGTGAAGAATTTACTTTGTAAGGGTATGTAAAATATTAAAATATTTACTAAAGAAAAACACTTGACTTATTTTTTTCTTTTGGTTTTAAATTCATAATTGGATTTGTATTACAGCTGCTAAAAATGATAATTTTAATGAACAATTTTTACAAAAAACTAAAGGAATAGTCTTCTATAGTACACCTCACAATGGATCCAGAATAGCGTCTTTAAATTCTCCCGCTACATATGTTGTTTTACCTTCAGTAGAAGTACAAGAATTAAGAGAAGGTACTTATTATAATTTTACCTTAGAAGTCGACATAAATCTGTACAATTCCAATAATTACAGAATCACCCCACCTTAAGAAAATACACGAGCAATTTGTTGACTTAATGCAGACATTGCCAGTAGAAATTATAAGTTTTATAGAGACAAAATCAACTGTTGTTACTGCAATGAAATTCAACTTCCTTATGGTAGAGCGAGAATCGGGAAATCCTGGCATTGGGGAATATTATGAGATACCACAAGATCATTTGGGTATATGCAAGCCCATAAATAGGTATGTATTGGGTTTACGTAATTCTTAATGTTGTTCCTGTCTAATAAGTCGTCACGTGATAAATTCATGCTCGTGAATGAACGATACGTCTTATTGTGTGTGTGCAAAACCCACAGAGGGTATATAAAAGTAACCGCATTAAAATAAATTCTAACTTGAATGCTGCTCTTCGTCTGCTTTACAAGTTCACCTACCGTCTAATTAGCTGCCGGAGATGGCCTGTTAATTATCCTATCCACATCCACACCTGATTTTGCATTGTGTAGCATGAACGTTGGATCTCGTCTGTCTTCATTCTCCCGCTTGCAGTGCTTGTAGTATATTTAAGTTCAGTAAAATGCAGTACATATACAGGTAAACAACTTGAACTACGAAAGCCTATTATTAATGGGAGAGGGTAGTGGGTGTTAAAATTAAATATATCCATTTTAATTTTATGATAGGTAGCGGGCTCTTCAGTCAAGTCTGAGCATTATATTCCGTACGATAACGATATTCAAAAAGGTTGCCTATCCCACATCAGTAATACATTACGCATCTTAGGCACATCTTTTTCAATTAATGTTTTGGCGAATGTCAATAATTACGATACTAAGTGATTCAGTGCAGACAACACGGTCGGTGTATGGAAAACGGTAAAAGTTTTTAAAAGTCTTCTTGTTTCGGCAAATATTAAGCTAATATATGCATTACTTAAAATTATTTTCAACTATACATAGTGTTCGAGAATAGAGGTACATATTTAATAACATCTCAATACTACAGATGCAGTTAGAGTAATTTGTACCCAAGTATAGCATTTTTGAGATATTTTCAAATTTTTAAAATAACAGGGTAAAATATAAAGTTAAATTTAAACTATGAAATGACATAAAATTAAATTAATTCTTAATTTTATTGTATGTTAGAAACTCATTCAAATTGCAAGTTCGATTGTACATTGTACAGTTCTGTGCAATAAAGTGGCGTACACGTCTTATTGCTAATTTTGACATTATTTTACCAGTGCGACAATGGCTTATTTTTTCCTGTATTTAAAAGGCTAAATAATGCCTTCATTATTGACATTGGTTGTCAAAATTATTGGTTCTGCATATCTTTTATCTTGATGATTATTTTATTTAAAATAAATAGAATTTATTATATTATATAATTCTTTAATATTCAACCCGAAAAATAAAATACAAATAAAAATAAATATAAAAACAAAACAAGAAAACATAAATATTTAGTCATACTGCCATTTCCTTCAATGACTGGGGCATTGAATTAATTAATTGCCGCACGTAATTTTCATCCGCCGCTAATTCTTCCCACGCATTTTCTATACTTTCCCAAAGATGATTCACATTTAGAAAACGAATATTTTGGGTATAAATTTTCTTACTTAATAAACCTAATATATTCTCAATAGGGTTCAGATCTGGGTTGTTAGCAGGCTATAGCAAAGTTTCGATGTTATTATTACCAAGCCATGTTCTAAACAATATTAGCCGTGTGCACAGGACAATTGTCATGTTGATAAATAAAATTTTCGGGATATAATTGACGAACAGAAGGCACCATTACGTTTTCTAGAATATGAATAGAGTTTTCAGCATTTAATCGCCCGTCTATTTTGAAGCAAACTCCTAGCCCTTCATAGTTGCACCAATCCCATACATTTACGCTGAAACGTCCACTCTTTCGTACCGGATATACATATATATATATATATATATATATATATATATATATCAAAAAAAAAAAGGAAATTACGCGGATACATGAAATAACAAGAAAGAGAATAATAACGGGTAAATTCCGCTTAGTGCAACCGTAGACACGTGTTTCTGACTAATTGGTCGTCATCAGTACGGTGTACCAATTAGTCAGAAACACGTGTCTACGGTTGCACTAAGCGGAATTTACCCGTTATTATTCTCTTTCTTGTTATTTCATGTATCCGCGTAATTTCCTTTTTTTTTTTTTTGATTTATTTTCCCTGGGTCTCGGATGGCACGCAGGTTGACATTAGTCTTCCTCGTGGCGACGTTAGTTGTTGTCTTCAAATTTGAGGATCTTCTAGCTGAAGCTGCAAATGGGAGTCTGTCACCTGATGGTCTTCCGTGTATGCTTCTATCTCCAAGGATATCCCACCTTATTCCTTGGCTACACCGTACTGATGACGACCAATTAGTCAGAAACACGTGTCTACGGTTGCACTAAGCGGAATTTACCCGTTATTATTCTCTTTCTTTTTATATATATATATATTGTTCATTAAATCGTGCATTCGGCGGTTCGGTCGTATACGTGTGTATTCGACCATTGTGCATAGACTGAAACACTTTTTCATTAGAGAATATGACATTTTGCCAAAAAGGCAATTCTCTATAAACATAAATCAAAGAAAATAGTAATCGAGCTTGTTTGTGTTCCTCTGTTAATTGTAATTTTCTAGCCGGCATAGAAATTTTCAAGTCCGATTTGTGGATTCTTCGACAAACTGTGGATCGTGATCCAGGAAAGTTTACTGCAATTTTAGCATTTCTAACAGTATAAAAAGGGTTTTCACTTCACAAAAGCAGCGCATCTTCTACGCGCGTGGATAATCAGAGACGAACAGAACCATCTCTTCTATACAGTGCGTTCATGATAAAAGGAACAAATTCGTTTAAAATTCAAGTAATTACTTTGCAGAAAAACGCTCGGACAGGTCGATTAGTATTTTTAGTTGTGAATTTTTTGACATAAGAAAATTATATACAGGGTGTCTAAAGAAGAACATATGCAGCAATCATAGATTTTTTTAAATGGAACACCCTGTATATTATGCCATTTTTGAATTGTATGGTAAATTCTCAACACTTTTTGTGTAACATACCATATCCCCAAAATCAGCGGTTTTCGGAATAATGACGTTTGAAATGTGATAAATTAAAAAAAATACATGAAAATCGATTAATTTGAAGTAGAGTTTTTTGTTGAAGATAAAATTTGCAATACCAGGTTGTTTTTGTTGGCTTTTAAAAAAATGTTCAAGGTGTCCTTGTTCAATTTAAACATTTTATTTGATTACCTATGTGTATTTTAATTTCACAATTCAAAAATGGCATAATATACAGGTTGTTCCATTTAAAAAAAACCAATGATTGCTGCATATGTTCTTCATTAGACAGCCTATATATAATTTTCTTATGTCAAAAAATTCACAACTAAAAATACTAATCGACCTGTCCGAGCGTTTTTCTGCAAAATAATTACCTGAATTTTAAACGAATTTGTTCCTTTCATCATGAACGCACTGTATAATGTTCTTTCCTCCTCCCAGCGTTTCATATTTTTTTAGCACATTAGATTTATTTATGCCAAATTACTGTATTACTACTCTAATTTACCAGTTATCTTCGATTTTCGCTATAATATGAACCTTACTTATCAAATCTAAATATGCGGGCATATTGAATATCTGTATCTGTCAGTTAAGTAGGACAAATTGAATTGATGCTATATGACAAATTGAAAACAAGTCATATTTACACAATCGTATATTAAGTGTACGCCAGTTTATTGCACATAACTGTACATATACAGAGCATTCTATTTAAAATAAAAAAAAAAAGCTAACTATCTGATATCATTGTCAAATTTGAATGACCTTTTTAACAGTGGGCATAGTTTTATGATTAAAATTTTAGGTCATTTTTTAGTCTAACCGCTGAATGATAAATAGTTTGTGCCTTCAGGGTTACCTGATGATGCAGGCTTTAATTTTATATTTTAACCTGTAATTTTGGAAATTTTATAGTATCTCAAGAATGGTAGATTTTTGGTATAGAGTAGTATCTTACATAAAATTGCTGTAATTTGATATCTTCCTCTTTTCTGGAATACTCTGTATAGTTGAAAATAATTTTAAAATGTTCATATAACAGTCGCGGCTGGTGAGTTCGTTTAGGTGAAGCAATTACATAGACAAGACTGATTCGTTTATTATCGTTGATACACTCCCAGATGCCGAGCATATCCGGTAATAAACGAATCAGTCTTGTCTATGTAACTGCTTCACTAAAACGTACTCACCAGCCGCCACTGCCATATAATAATAATATATTGGTTACAATTGCCACAATAAAGATTTTTTTAAACTTTTTCCGTTTTACAACAACAGACCATATCGTCTGAGATAAAACAGCCTGTGTTAATATACAGTTTCTAATGAAACTTACTCTTTATTTAACATTTTCTTCCACTGAAATTACTTATCGTCAAAATTTGAAGACTAATAAAATAAAAAAATGTTTTTTCACGTCCTGCAGTATACAACTTCCAACAGTAAAGAAAGGAAAACAATATCATCTACTTCCACTTTATGAGTAATTTCTGGAAAAAAATCATTTCTAGACCTCTTGACTTACCAAAAAGTTTAGAACATTATTGTAAGACTGCGATTTGCGATGCAAGTCTAAAATTTGTCATATACTGGGGTGTCTCTAAAAGGTGCGGAAAAACGCTACCACACATTTCTGAGGGCAAAATATGACGATCTAACCCAACTTACCTCAGTCCAAAAGTGGATGCTTTCGGAGATACAGAGTGTCAAAAGTTCAATTTGGTTTTAGTTTTTTATAAATAATTTCTGTAATAATTGGTATATTGTCACAATATTTGGGTAGGGGGGGTTTCGTGGGGTAAAAAATTTAAATCTGCTCTCATTTTCATTGCAAAATGTAGAGGGCGCCACCTGCGGCATATTGTATCCATTTAAAACGTAATAACTTTTTTGAGACACACTGTATTTAACTTTTAAATAAAAATTCTGATTCTCCAATGTTTTTTACCTAGAAAAAGTATACCTGGTAGGAGTTGATTGGAGCAGCCGTTTATGAGTAATCTGGATATAAAAAATTCATTCCGTATATGGACACATATGCTTCTGTAATTTGGGTGTTATTCTTGTGGCAATTCAATGCAATGGTGCATCCACTTTTGGACTGGGTTAGATCGCCCTCAGAAATGTGTGGTAGCGTTTTTTCCGCACCTTTTAGAGACACCCTGTATAATACCAAAGTGGGATCGACAATCTTTATGAAAATCTCGTCATATTTCTTCTTCAAATCCGGATTGCAAATTCTAAGTTATATTACGGTAAGCAATTTGACGTTCTGCCTGCACAAAGTACTCATAGCATTTTGAAACACAAATAAGTATTTATATTTTTATTTCAAAGCATTATTGGTAATTTGTCTTTTTTTCTTTTCCAGGGAATCATTTTTATATCAAAAGGTATTGCATCTTGTAAAGAAAGTGGCAGCAGAATCTTAATATATATTTTATATATACACTATTTTCTACTTATTCTTGCATAAGTAAAATAAATTATTGGTCAGTATACTTGTTTTCTTTTTTAAACGTATAGTGAGATTGAGAAAGATTGTCCATAATACTCAAATAACATATGACAAATATTAAGAAATGAGCTAAATAAATACTTTGTTGACTTTTAGGATAGGCTTTTTTGCAATTACGTATTACTAGGAATCGGTAGTCAGGGGTACATTGCAGTACTGAACTTTAATGAATAATGTAATTCGAAATTGAACACTGTATTAGCGATATCATCATTTTACCTGTTGAAATAATTACTTATACTAAGAAAGCATCACATTTTTATTTATATTATAGAACATTGTTTACTATTCCATCCAGTGATATCATCACTTGTAATGAGTAATATCATTCAAAAATTAGCACAGTAATAGTGATCACTAATTTCGAATTATATTATTCTCTTTAGTCCGGTCCTGCAATGTACTCCTGAGTACTCCTGACTGCCGATCCCTATATATTACCTATTTGCTTTATTGAAACTTCAGTAGTAATATAGGTATCTTACTTATCGATAAATTTAGAACATTCTAAAAATGCGACATGGATACTCTTTTTCATTCTAACGGCATGTTAACAGTTTTTATTTTTTATTAGTGTTGCGCATAAAAATAATTAGCGTAAATTATTACCTTGAGCTCTGCAACATTCCGAGCATGATAGCATCAACTTGAAGTAAATTCTTGCTCTCATACTTAATAAAACCTTCCATTTCGAATAGTAGAATTAGTATAAATTTACTTCTTTTGTGAGTGATCAAATCGCCGAACAGATTCAGTGATCACGTTGAGTTCACGTGATCATACCAAATTCGTATACACACAGGCACATAAAATCATTCATGGATCAGTGTCTGTAAAATAGTTATCGCCGTAGTATTTGACATAAGAAATTGTGCATAGTATAGTCAAATGAACACAGAATAAATGCAGCCAAAACAGATTTAACGGGAACAGAAACTAAAAGTAAATAAACACCTGCTATCTGTGATACTATTATAGTTTACCTAATCGCCCATACCTTATTACAAAAAGAGAGAGACGAGAAATGAATTTCACCATGTATTTCTAGCAAATAATTATTTAAATAATCAGAAGACAATACTTTACATAGAACAATTATAACACGCTTTGGAGAATGTTGCATTTTATTACTACTCTGTGATTACTACAATCAAGGAGATAGAAAAATTGGCATATGCTTTTAGAATTAGTCGTATCAGTTCATATTTTGCAAATCTCATCCCTATAATCTCTGTTATTAACCCTACGAATTTCAGCAGCTAGCTTCTGAGTAGACATCTAAAGATAATCTACGTCTTGCGCATGCGTGTACGTCTTACGTGAACATGTTCGACGTAACCTCCAAATTGATACATGAAAACAAAAACATTGTTGCCAGAAAACAAATGTCACTATTTGACGGTTGGCATTCCTGAATATCGTCAATAAAATATTCGATCAACTTTTGCGTTTGCACAGTTCAATAAATTGATGAATAAAATAAGGATACATTCGGGAATTATTTCATCAATTTATTTGACCGCTTTAGAATGGTAACGCAACGTAATAACCGCTGCTTAACTAGTGGTAAAAACCAAAATCATAATCGGAAAGTCCTCATGTCTCAAGAATGGTAAACATAAAACAACTAAGAATGATCCAATCCTTATAGTTCCCACGTTAGCCAGTTTAACAACCTAACGGTGTATATGCTCCATTTGTTTATGTGCTTGCATGGGTGTTTATTATAATGGAATTTTGATGTGTTTGACTTGACTGTTTGTGATTTTAACACAGATTGTGTGTGCGTAAACTTTTTTCATTGCGTGGGATGAAGCTAAACTAAAATAAACAAGTTATTCGTGATTTTTTGACATAGATACTTACCTAATTATTAATGGTGATTCTTTTAATCGATTGTTCACCTTTCTAAAAAAATCACCAAGAGAGAAATTGTACCTACGGAAGTCTTCAAATCAATTTGTAAATTTAGAACTGCAATTAGTGTAAATTTTAACATACAATTAAAGACATTAAAACTAAAATTGAAAGCAATCGTCGCGCAATGTATGTGAGTAAAACTGTAAAACTAATTTATTAAAGTTGAATACTACACGTTCAGAATAATATTCATAAGAACGACTAAAAATACATACCATACCTACATTATTTTGCATCCCGTCAGGAAAAAAAAATTACAACAGTAAAAAATATGCAACCTTTAATGATAATTAATTATCAATTTTCCTTATTGTTTGCCTTCCTAGTAAAATCTGGATAGACAGATTTATTTTTATCTTTTGTTTGTTTGTCTGAATGCAAAATAATGTATTGTCAGTCGTTCTTGTGAATATTATTATGAACATACGAGGTGGTTCCCAAATTATCCAAAAATTTCATTGTAAAAAATCAGAAAACTATACTAACGTACTAATGTCTTCCGTCACCTCGGGCACGTATGCAACGATCCCAGCGTTGTTCCCATTTTTTAGAAGCACTCCTGGAAGTTCGCAGGGTGAACGGTGTTCAGGACCCGTTGCGATTCCACTTGGATGTCTCCAGCGGAGTCAAAACGTCGGCTTTTCATCTTTTGGAACAGGCAGAAGTCGCACGGGGCTAGGTCTGGCGAGTAGGGAGGGTGGGGGACTGTAGCCATGTTGGTTTTGACCAGGAATTCCCTCACAACGAGCGAGGTGTGCGCGGGTGCGTTGTCATGATGCACCAACCAATCTTTCTTTTTCCACAACGCTGGCCGTTTGCGCCAGACATTTTCTCTCAGTCACCTCAAAACCTCGCAGTAAAACCGCCCGTTGACAGTCTGATCAGGCAGAACAAAGTCTTTATGCGCAATCCTCGAATGTCGAAAAAAATTATCAGCAATGACTGCTTCGTTTCAGAACCATAACCATAGACCCAAGATGCATCACCTGTTATGACCCTGGATAAGAATTCTGGACACTCTCGAACTCTTTGTTGCAGCTCAGTGCACGTGTGAACCCTGAATTTTCGTTGGTCGATGCTGAAAAGGCGGAGGATAAACTTCACTGCAATTCGTCTCATATTCAGTTTATCGGCTAGAATTCCTTGACATGTACAGTTTTACAGCCCAAGTCTGTTGCAAACATCGTGAATTGTCTACCTTCTGCACTTTCGCGATCATTTCCGATGTTATGCATACTGACGGTCGACCAGAATGTTTGTCATCTTCCACAGATTCTTGGCCTTCCTTGAAGCGCTTGAACCACTCAAATGTTCTTACTTGACTCAGTGCACTCTCACCAAATGCCTCTGTCAGCATGCGGTGCGCTTCAGCTGCAGTTTTCTTTACCTTGAAACAGAATTTCATGCAAATCCGTTGCTCCTTTTCACGTTATCCATTTGACAATTCGCAGAAGTGCTGAAACACGTCTTGACACGCAGCACTACAACTAACAACTGCATGCGCCAAAGATGACGCAACTTTGTACCGCGGTAGCTAAGACTAAAGTCACTATATCTAACAAAGTACCGCAATTGGTAAGGACCATGAGTAAGAGAGAGAAAGATATATTTTGGAATCAAAATGGCCGTTTGACTGCTGTTATATTATTACTGTAAAAACACGAAATCACGAAATCGTTCGTTGGTCGCTTATTTATATGTAATGTGTTATAATTGGTGTTATACATAGTAAGAAACGTTTGTATTTGTTGTGACAATAACTGGCTGCTGTGTTGCACGATGCAAAAGCAGAAGCGAAAATGGATATCGTCTGTTCCGATTGCCAAATGGTATGTAATTATAAATGCAATGTATTTAATATACAGTATGTCCACGGATCGAGTTCCAAAGAGGAAAAACTTTTTTATTTTGCATTTTACAAGAAAAATGTATTCTTGATAAAAGTTTTTGCATGTCTCGAAACGGCCAAGTCAGTTTTAACCTTTTCAAAATTTCTTTTAGTTTAAGATAAAAATCGAAAAATTGGTCGTTTTATTTGAAAATTTTTTCATAAACTCAAAAACAAAAATGATATAACTAATAACTATTTTACTCAATCCATTCACCGCCCTTTTCAACGCACAATTCTAGCCGTCGGCGCAATTCTCTATAACTTCTTCGAATTTCTTCGAGAGTTAAAGACGTCACAGCGTCTCTAATCCTCTCCTTTAAATCTTCTACGTTCGGAGGAAGATTATTTGCATAAACTATTTGCTTCAAACGACCCCAAAGATAAAAATCAGCCATTGTTAAATCAGGGCTCCTTGGTGGCCATATCACGGGACCATTTCGACCTATCCAATTCTGTCCAAATTGCTGATTTAACCATTCAACAACAATCCTAGCATAATGAGCCGGACAACCATCTTGTTGGAAATAACACCTTGCGAGGTAATTAATCGGTAGATCGTCCAAACGTTCATCAACAAAATTTTGCAGCATATCCAAGTACGTATGCTGATTGACAGTATTATCAAAAAAATATGGTCCAATGATACCATGGTAAGAAATTGCACACCACACATTAACTTTTGCCGAATATTGTCGATTGTGAGGCATGCGAAAATTCGGATTGTAATCGCTCCAATATCTCACATGTTGAGATGCAACAGTACCATTAGTAGAAAACGTGGCCTCATCAGAAAAAATAATATTTCGGTAAAAGTATTGATTATCCATAATTTGAGCGCCCATCCACAGACAAAAATACAAACGTTTCGCAGGATCTCCGGGTTCTAATGCATGATTAAAAATGGGCTTGTAGGGATGGAACTTCCTTTGTTTCAAAATATTTTGAATGAGCGATTTACTAATTCCCAGATGGACTGATCTGCGCCGCAAAGAAAGTTTGGGATAGTTCCGTACTGAATCCATTACAAGAAGAGTGGCGGCGTCGTCATCATCGCGTGCTATATTTTTTTTCTTTACATCCAGTATGGAACCAGTGGATAGGAATTTTTTGACCAATGCTCGTGCACCTCTATTTGAGATGTAAATATCCGGAAACTTTTGAATAAATTCTTCGACAACTAGACGGATCGCTTTATTACCTTTGCCATAGCATTGAATTAGGTAAATTCGTTGGTCTTTTGACAACTATTATGGTTGATTTTTCTAACTGACAGTTAATTAGATAATTAAATATGGATAATTACCATGACAACGCAACTTAATTTCTGGGACTTTAAAAAATTTTCAAATAAAACGACCAATTTTTCGATTTTTATCTTAAACTAAAAGAAATTTTGAAAAGGTTAAAACTGATTTGGCCGTTTCGAGACATGCAAAAACTTTTATCAAGAATACATTTTTCTTGTAAAATGCAAAATAAAAAAGTTTTTCCTCTTTGGAACTCGATCCGTGGACATACTGTATATGTACATACTTTGTCTAATTGTTATTATATTATCTTATTTGTTTTGACAATAAGGCAAACGTAACACACAACGGAAAGAAGTATGGATGAAATGTATTGGACAAGGTGACTTAAGCCCAATGTCTATG
Source organism: Amphimallon solstitiale (assembly GCA_963170755.1). Taxonomy (NCBI): domain Eukaryota; kingdom Metazoa; phylum Arthropoda; class Insecta; order Coleoptera; family Scarabaeidae; genus Amphimallon; species Amphimallon solstitiale. The sequence continues at coordinate 75,079,661 of OY720682.1, read as the reverse complement.
ATCTGTGAGGTAAGTGCTCAGTGCTCAGTAACCTAATATATCGTTTAATTTCATTAGAAAACATTTAGATTCATTTTTCGGAAAAACAATTTGAACAAAAACGGATGGATAATCGAAAACTGTTACGTCCAGATGCAGTTCCAGATTTATTAACAGAAAATGAACGTTCATCTAATTCCATACATTACAACACCGATGAGACAATAATAAGGGAAGCAAGTTCATTTGGTTAAACTTCAGGCCGAAAAAGGAAACGTATAAATGAAGAACTTGCAGAAGATGTCCCTAGCAATATTACATTAGATGATTTATGTCAAGGTATGAATTTGAAATACTTTATTTACCTGTTGTAGTTATATTGCATATTGTAAAACTAATGTTTATCAGTCTGTTTATTAAGTTATTACATTATACATTGTGGATTGTTAGATGAGAAAGATCGGGCAGATGAAGATGAGGCGATGGTATTAGTTGATCCAGATCCAGAAATGATCGTACTGCTTTCTGATGGTGACATGCAAGAAACTCAAACACTGTTGATCGAAAAGTTGAGGAAGGCACTAAGGAAGAAAACAATGTAGTGTGTATAAGAGACAGTGTATCAACAACTTGTGATAAAAATAGTAGAAGCATTACTATGAGATCCGTTGTCAAAAAATAAATATAAGCTTGCCATAATACATATTTCGTTTTATTTACAAAAAATGCATGTATAGTTACTAAAACAAATTTAAACAGTAAATAATATTGAAAATCGTCATAATATCTGTCAATTCCATAGTCACTAAAACTGGACATTTAAAAATCGCGCTACTCACTACATTTCAGTTGGTATTGGAATCAATATGGCGTCCTAATTGCGGTACTTTGTTAGATATAGTGACTTTAGCTAAGACGTGTACCTCCAGACATCTAGCGGCGGAATCTCGACCTACTATTGGTTTGATCGGTACAATGAAATTCACGGATATTTTGGGTACCTCGAATAATCTTCAGATTTAATAAATTGCATTTAAAATTAGTTTTATACAGTATGATGGATATAAAAGCTTAAGTATTTCCCTTGCGAGTTTATCGCTACCGTGCCGCTTCAGCGTTCCGTGATTAAATACATAGCTAAATGAATTCAAGACTTGCACAAAAATCCTAATTTGAAAATGTAGAATTTGGGCTTTCCAGATTCCGATCACCATTAGGTCGTTGTGTGACGTCAACGCGTGGATTACAACTACTATGTAAAACATAGCTGACTCGTCCGCCATTTTGGAGATAATTTTAAGGCGGTACATATGTATGCTAATAGCAAATGTTGAATAGAACTTCGAATAATTGACTTTATTAAGCCGGTTCTGGACGTGAAATAATGTAGATATAATTTTTTACAATAGTCGAATATTTAAGGAATACCCAGAATATATAATAATAACTAAAAATAAGTACGTAATACGACTGACATTTATCTCCAAAATGGCCGACGAGTCAGCTGTCCTAAATATAGTAGCTATAGCGTGGATTCATGCGGCGAGTAAATATGCGTAATTGGACCATCCATGTTGTTATTTCTCACTGTAGATGCTATGGCAATAAATAAATACGAATAATTATTGAAAATCAAACACTTGGTTAAATTTCATTAAAAATTTAATAAATAAAAAACTACATATATATGAATACAATTACTTTAAAAAAAGATTACATTATACAAACTATTCAACTGTTGCACAATATATTATGAAAATGAATAGTTTTTCTAAACTCGCTCCCTCTAAGGGAATATCTTCATGCAAGTAAGGTAAAATTAAATATATGACAAATACGAAAGTAGAAATGGTAAAAATTAAATTAAAAAATGTTCTCTTTTCATTGAAAACAGAAAATACAGATCGTCATAAGTTTCCTATATATTAAAAAATAATTATTCGGTATCATAATTCACATCATTCATTCAGCGTTTCATTGATTTTATTCTTATATCAATAAACTTAGTACTTAGGCACTCAACAAATAATATCTATAAATATATTGTATATACAAGGTGTTCACACTTAAACCCGCACCATTGGTAACTCCGTTATTATTGGAGCTACGAATTCGTCCAAATTAGCAAACTAGTAGGATTTTTCCTGGCGGTTACGACGATAAAAACAAAAAAACAATTGAACGTCGCGTTTTTCAGATATTTGACAAAATGTAATTTTTTAAATGGAACACCCTATATATTTTTATGCAGTTGAATAAAAAATTTAGTTCTGAACAAAAATTTTTCAATACATTATCTCAAGAAAATTGAAAATAAAAAGTTATCACGTGATTTCTTTAAAGGGGCATATTCCCGAGATAATCAGAAAAGTACCCATTTTAAAATGGGACAGTATAATTTAAAATTCCACTCAGAAAAAAGGAAAAGAGAAAATGAAATTAGCCTACATTACAATAGTTGTTACAATTTTGATCAAATAGGCACCAATAAAAAAAAAATTTTCAATTACAATCCGTCAAATTAATCTGTCAGTGTTTTAAAATTCGCATTGTTATTTTGCTGTTTTCTTCTTGTTTTCTTCTAATAAAAATGGTTTTCACACATGAGGAAAAATGTGATATTATGGAAGCTTACATATTTCAGAGAAAAAACACTATTAGAGCTCGCGCACATTATAGTGCAATGTTTCCCGAGCGCGCGATTCCTCAAAGGAGATATTTCTTGGAATTATACAGACAATTTCGGCGAAACGAAGAGGTTTTCAAGAAGAATAGAACGAAGAAGCAATTTGTGGTTAGTGAGGAAGTAGAGATAAATGTACTGGGATATTTTGAGGCGTATCCTAACAATTCAATTAGAGAATTGACAAGAGAAATAGACCTTTCATTGGGAACGATTCATACAATTTTGAAAAAAATATAATTTTGAGCCATACAAATATCGGTCAGTACAAACTTTGCATCTTAATGATGATACAAGAAGAATGGAATTTTGTGAATGGTTCCTACATAAATGTGAAGAAGATCCAAATTTTCCTCGATGTGTTTTATGGTCGGATGAGAGTAACTTCTCTAATAAGGGAAGGGATAGGCCGCGGATATACTTCCAACAAGACAGTGCACCTGCTCATAATCACCATATCGTTAACGCATTACTGGAGAGACTGTTTGGACCCCGTTGGATTGGAACTCATGGACCAGTTTTGTGGCCCCCACGCTCACCAGATCTAACTCCGCTAGATTTTTTTTATGGGGCCGAGTGAAAAATGAAGTTTACAAACATCGTTACCAAAATGTGGAAGAACTTCAAAATAACATTACGGCCATTATTCGGAATATTGATGAAAGGACCCTTCTCAAAGCCACGCGCTGCACTCAGAAAAGAGCCCGCAAGTGTCTGGACCAAGAAGGTGGTACCTTCGAACAACTATTTTAGTTATGTATGTTGATTGATGGTGTTTATTATTCTTTTATTTGTTATTCTTAAGTTTCGTGGACGAAATCAAAATAAATTTCGTTAAAAACACAACGTTTCGTTTGAATTCATTTAGGAATATTATGAACAAACATTCTAGGACCTATACAAAATTTTTTTTCATCCGTTCAACAGGAGAATAGTATACAATAATCGGTACATATTATTTAATTACAAATTTCGTTAGGCATCCCTAAAAACAAATCCTAAATCGCTAAAAATGCACGGTATCTCATTTGAAAACTTACGTTTTAGTGATAAAGTAAGCAAATTTTAAGGATGTTTATGATATTATTTTATTTAATATCTGAAGATGACTTCAATTGGATAAACATGTGAAACATGCTACGTCTTTCATAATTTTTTTTAAACAAAATGCAATGTTTAAGAAATCACCTGATAACTCTTTTATTTTCAATTTTTTTAAGATAATGTATTTAAACATTTTTATTCAGAACTAAATTTTTTATTCAACCGCATAAAAATATATAGGGTGTTCCATTTAAAAAATTACATTTTGTCAAATATCTGAAAAACGCGACGTTCAATTGTTTTTTTGTTTTTATCGTCGTAACCGCCAAGAAAAATCCTACTAGTTTGCTAATTTGGACGAATTCGTAGCTCCAATAATAACGGAGTTACCAATGGTGCGGGTTTAAGTGTGAACACCCTGTATATATATATAATATATATATATTATATAGATTAATTAGGTGGCATAAAATAGGAAAACATGAACCTTTATTTCTTTTCCGATCATTTTTCAGTGTATTACAGAAGTGTATATGCAAAGTATACATTTCCATTATATGTAAATGTAGGTTCTAAATCTAATTGCTTTAAGACTAAAAACGATTAATACCAAGGTACATAAAAAAATATTCTCTAAAATATATTACTTACAGGCTATATCGGGTACAATTTTAAAAAATATGTCCCGACGACATAATGAAAAAAATTTTAATGGGCGCAAAAAAAAAAGAAATGAATGGAAAATACTGGGTTACTGAATGATAAATTGTCATCATATAAACACTTACATATGTAGTTTCACTTGACTTTTTACATTTTGTTTATCTTCATTTTAAAGCACTATATATAGGATTGCATTGTAGAATCAGTGCATCAGTTACCCGAAATAATCGGATACTGTGATATGTCCCTAACACTAAACTACAATTGCAGTTGAAATGTATCATTACGAAGTTTTTATTAATCGAGTGTTTTAAATCGTAATTGACAAATATATATACAATTTTATACACATATAATACAATTTCAAAAAATAAAGAAATATATATACGAAAATATCGGAATTTAAACAATAATTCTGTATCAAGGTAATTATATTTTTAGAGAGTTTAGAGGATAATATATATTTAAGAGTTTTCAAAACGTTTCCTTCTTTCTACTTGAAATTATATAAAAAAATATGGATTAAAAATCATATAACTTTCTTATCTGTAGAAATTGTTTTTTCCATTTTTTTACAATATGAATTTATTATTCAATTGTTTATAGCGCCACTTCCTTCCATGTATCGTTACTATACTATAGTTATTATATATTCAAGATAAGATGGCAAGTAAAAATAGTAAAACCTTCAACAACTTTACAGTTTCGTATTTGGCAAAACAGATTTAGTCTACAATTATACAGGATGTCCTATCCCGTAACTTTTTATCCGATTTCAATAAATAAAAAGAAGTATAAAAATGGTTTGACAAACTTTACAGGTGTCCCAGAAATAGAAAGACGGAGTAGTAGCAGAAATCGGAAGCTAGATTGTGTAAAAACGTACCCTCAAAATATCAAGTCTTTATTCGTGCGCAGACGGCCGAAAAAAAATAATAAAGAATTCAATTGGCCATACGCCGACCCTGGACGACTTTAACTTGTGTTAAAAAAAAAGAGGAGGAATAGATACTTCATAATAAATATCAAACCATTAATTACTTTAATTTTACACCTGCTAGAAAAAAATAATTACATTCTTGATATTTACTGTAATAAGGGCTAGAAAAACTACGATTTATTGAATAATCTAAAATAATAATAATCAGCTGTTTCCGACTACAAACACATTAAAGAGCAACAACCTTCCTATTTTAAAAATAAAAACAATCTTTTATTGTCTGCAATAAAGTAGGTCGCCCATCTGGGTCAACAACCGACTACATAGCTGCGTTATCTAGACGCATCGAGCAAAAAATATGTTTTATATGAATGAGTACGATTTAACGTTTTTTTCTCGTTTTATACATATAAAAGCGTATTTTTCTATTAATGCGTGTTCGTTTCTATTTACAAATGAGCATTCTTACGTGTATTTATAAACATACATTCTGTGCCAGGTCCGTAATGTAATTTTTTATCTAAAAAACAACATAGAAAATTAAATTTACATTTCTTCGTTATTGCGGTATATTTGGGCCTGTTTCTGTTCGGACTTTACATACCCTTTTATTTCTGGGACACCCTGTATAAACTGGCCCTAATTCCAATTTTTTTAACAGTGTTTTGAATACATAGCGATAGTCAACTTTTGTTTTTAAATGGACACCTGTGGTTTTTTTCCTTCAGTCTGTTAGATTTTTTTTCTCTGATCTAGTAATGTTAATTTAGTTATCGTTTGATTAATATTTAATTTAAAAAAAATTGAATTATCTGCAACCTTTATCCCCTTACTATGAAATTTTCTAGTGCGTCGTGAAAAAAAATCTCAACACAAATAATTATCACACCGATATGTTTCGAATGTAATCGAAATCAAGTGACTTTAATGGTGCTTTATGGTGACCGCCCTCCAAAGAGGAGAGTTTTAAACCCCTGTCAATTTAGACGACTCGAAGAAAATTTGAGACGCTATGGTGCTTTTAAAAACCCGAAGCGAGAACAGCGAAGATTTGGCGTAAATGTTGAAATGAATGTTCTCAGTGTGCAGGAGATTCCGCTTTTTTCACCTCGAGATTACCAGTAACATTGGCATGTCAAAACAAATAGTACAGGCAGTGTTGAAAAAGCATAAATATAAGCCAAACATTCCTGAAAAAGTGCAAGCACTATAGAAAAATGATAGAGGTCGGAGAAGAAAGATTTTTTAACTTTAGATCTTACACCACTCGATTTTTGGTTTTGGGGCTATCTCCAGGATCGTGTGTGCATAACACACCCTGAAAGCGAATTAATCTTAAGACAGGATCACTAACATTTGTCGAGAAATACCTCAAAATTTAATATGGAATGCGGCCTTTGAAGTGACTAGAAGATGTGTGTGGATAAATGTAAATACTTACGACACACTTCTGTTCAGTAGTAGATTTGTCGTTTGTTAATTGTTTTTAATTTGTTTTTATTTTTAGTATTATTATTATTTTAATTTTTTCCCTTAAATATCACTGATTTTTGTTTTGACTCGCATTTGTGTGGCAATTTTTTTTTTCACGGCGCCCTTGAAAATTTCGTAGTAAGCGGATAAAGGTTGCAGATAATTCGATTTTTATTTAATTAAATATCAACCAAATGATAACTAAATCAACACTACTAGATTCTGAAAAAAATACCAACCAGACTAAACTAAAAAAACTATAGCTGTCTATTAAAAAAAAAGTTGTCTATGGTAACGTATCAAGACAGCGTTGATAAATAATGGGATTAGGGTCAGTTTATAGAGTTTATCAAACCATTTTTATACTTTCCTTATTTATTGAAATCGGATAATAAATAAAGAAGTTACGGGATGGGTCGTTTTTTATCAAACAGCCTGTATACTATAGGGATTGTAATATGTCATGTTAATTTTAAAGCTGCACAAATAATTTATTTTATCTTAATTCGAATTGTCATCAAAGATAATACACACTTATTGACCTAATTCCCTGCGGAAACATTAGACTAGTTTATAATGAATAAAAAGTTTCAGTACTTATCGAATTGTGTTGGATGTTTCGTCCAAATACTGCGAATATGTTGGTTATTTAATTAACCAGTACAGAAATGTTTTGTTGGTCGGCATTGTTTACACATATGTGTTATAACTAGTTTAAAATTAGTTTTAAAATGTGTAGCAATTCCATAATAAAATTCTGGATAGATTAAGGGGTGTCTGTAATTGACATACGCCTTGCAATTTGAAATTTTTTTTTTTTATTAAATTCACATCTGGAAACGTTTTCCCGTTATTTGTTCTAAATAAACCTCATTAATTTCGAATTCATATTATGTTATGCCGTGTTTACATGGTCAAATAAATTCATAAAGTTTTTGACCTTGAATTTATTGGAGCTTGTGAACTCTAAAATTGTCAATTTTTTCTTGTCAAATAAATTCATGAATAAATTTTCGAATTAGAACCTGCTTTAATTTTTCGTCAATTTGCTAGGGAAATATGGTAACATTTTAGTTTAAGAGGAGCGTTTACCTATCGAAAAGTAAGGCATCGCCGTTTCGCGTTTTTTGAATTTATTTTGTAATTTTAGAATCTCAAATTTGGGTTAGTGATGCAAAAGGCATCAATTTATAATGTCAAGGTCAGTTTTTGTACTAATTTATTTTCTTAAAAAAGTTATGTGTCTTAAGGGGCCCACACACTGCGGTTTTGTTCGACGAACAAGTCTGTCGAACAAATCTGAAGTGTGTGGGTCGAAAACCGTCGTTGATGTTGGCGTACAAAGCTGCTGAAAATATCTGGTTCGGCCTGTTTATATAAGGGCCCACACACTGTGGTTTTGTTCGACGAACAAGTCTGTCGAAAAAAACCGCAGTGTGTGGGCCCCTTTAGAAATAAGGACAAAAATGCATGAATTTAATTAATATCTACTAATTAAGGCCGATACACAAAAGAAAAAAACAACCGCACCGCGCCAGCAGAACATTTGATGAACGACATAAAAAAAAATTCTGTAATTATTTTAGAAGATAAAAAACATTAAATAGTGAACATTGTCACACACATTTCACACGAGGTTTTTCCAAGCTATTGCGTCGTCTATCCCCACTTTACGGTATCTCTACCGGTTCTAGCGATGACGAAAAGCTATCGGAATCGGTCGGCTATTCCAGACTTAAGTCAGAGTGACAGTTTGTAATTAAAAAAAATGTCATATATAAGTATAATATTCGAGTGTTTAATAATATAAGTTATGGGCAAGTGAAAATTGGCTTATTATAAAACATCAACAACATCAACAGTTCCGTAAGTACTCATTCTTTATACATTATGTTTCCCATCTATAGTATTCCTTTATCTATGACAGAATTTGTGAATAAAACCGAAGCGCTGTGACAAAACCGAATATCGTCTATCTCCACCTACTCACACCCCCTTGTGTCTACCCGTTCCGCGAGTAATATAAGTTCCATAAGATTCTATTTGTTAGTAAACGCCCCTCCTAAAATATAATGACAACTTTCCCGTTGTGAACTTTCTGCCGCGTGAAATATCTTTTTATAATGGAAGATTCATAATAATAAATTCATGAATTTTATCATGAATATATTCGTCAATTTATTTGACCGTGTAAACACGGCATTAAAGTTGACAAGTATATGCCGATAATTTTCTAAGTCACTGTTAGAAAATCTTTTAAAATGCGGTTATGGAGTTCCATGGGCGTAGCCGGGGGAGGGAGGCACCCCCCCCCCCGCCAAAAGGCAAAAAAACCTATATGTTGTAAGATGAATGAATGACAGACCCGTAAATTTTGTTCATAACCAGCGGTTGTTATTGGTTTATTAAATTTCATTATAATGTAATAGAAAATATTAGATATAAGCATCATAAGCTCTTTATTTTTAAATATTTAATTCTATTTTGTAAGTAATGAATTTGAGCCAGAAGTGTTGATTTAATTCATATGGACGAAAATCAATGGCGAAAGCCAAAAGATCCGACGGACAGATAGTATATGCGACCATATATGTATATTCTTCGACCCCTAATACGTCAAGACCTTGCCCCCCTGCCGGAAAACCTGGCTACGCCCTTGTGGAGTTCTAATGTCAAATGGCAATTTGAATTCACGCAGGGATGGAAACGGCAAAACATTAAAATCGCTAAAATGTAAATGGCGTAGACGTAGATCAATAACAGACACGTCGTATAATCAACAATTAACGATGCTTTTATAATTCGGATTATCATAAATTATTATTGTTATTAATTAAAATTTTATGGGCAATAATATTAAATACATACTTTCTTCGAGGTATTTATTATTGTATATCTTCAGGCTTATCAATGTACAGAGAAAGTATACAATCCGTTTTAAAAAGCAGTGGTTTCCAATAAACAAAAAAAACCATTCTACCGATAAAACTTAAACAACTAAGACAGAAATATACGTCTTGAGACTATATCCGAAAAAAACCATCAATGATCAAACATTTAAGACGCTAAGCTACAATGCGAAGTACGTAGTCAGAAACTGTTGTCCTTTGATAATAAACCCGTAGCAAAAAAATATAATGCTACAAAATATCTTAATATTGAGGGAACTTATAATGATGACTGGATTTTCCCGAGCCTCGGAAATATTATTTATTAATATTAGTATTATTATTATTTAATCTAAATCGATGAATGAAATCTTGACCATTTAAATTAAATGGATCACTACCATGACTTCAGTTTATTGTCAATATGTTTTACTGTCGCATTTCTTCTAATCAATTGCATCTATACTGTGTATAGGTATCATCTTCAATATAAACGTTTTATAAATTACCAATGCATTATGTAAACTAGCAACCACTCACAGTGGAATAAAATTGATGTTAAAAATAATTCTAATTTAAAGTAAACATAAATAAAGTTTTCGTGAAATACTATTAGAAAACACTAATTTGAATTAAACCAAAAAAATTTAGTAAAATATTAAAAATGTATAAAATAAACCATGCAAACAAACATCTCCAGAAAATAGGCAATATATATGGAATAGATATCTAAAGGCTGTATTACACTTATCTTAACTCAACTCAAGTGATAGTTGCAGAAAGTACTAATTTAGGCTATAAATTGAATATTATACATAGAGTTATTAAAGATTACTTTTCTACAGCATGGATTTCATTTAATACTTGGCTCTTCTATTTGATAGGCAAGCGTTGACAAATTTATATCTTTCACTTATAAATAAGATCATATTTCATATTTGCTTAAATGAATTCAGGTGATGATGCAGAACTTTTAAAGTAAAAACAGTCTTTGGATGGATTGGAATGTAACATCAGAATAACGATTATTTGGGCAAAGTGTATTGCCATCATGTTAGTTTATTAAGTTATGAACTCGATGCAATCCTACTGGGTTTTATAATACTAGCCTTAAGAGATGTCAGTAGGTTTCGAATATTTGGTCGAAAATAAATATCTATTCTCAGTGAGATCAGTACCACTTCCGCTCCCGCTAATTGTTAGGGATATCAATAGCCTAAAAAGGGGTTAAACTAAGGAACTCGTGGACTGTAATCAGAGATATAGAGGAGGCGAAAATACTCTTGTACCAGAGCGGATTAAATTTATACACTATGGAACACCATTTTGACCCCATGTTTTGACATCGAAAGACAAAGTTTATGTTTGTCTAGGTTATGTACTTTTTGAGCATTCTCCCACTTCTTTACATCTCTGACTGCATGACTGATGTTTATTGAAAACCAAGATCCTTATATTAAAAATATTTTTATCACAAGTTTTGTTACTATAAATTAGGAAATATAAACAATTATATAAAAAAAAGTAGAAATAAGTTTAATTTCTTTCCTTATAGAAAGAAAATAATAATTTATTAATAATAATTTATTTTGTCCTTACTAATAAGTATATGCAGGAAACAATTAATTGATTAATAATAAAATCAAAATATTAGAGAAAGTCCATGTTCCAATCAGTTTTCAGACGTTAGCTGTATTACAGTTAATATAGTAATACATGGATTTTTTAAGATTTACTCTAACTAAATGACTAAATTATGCGGCTTTTCAAATAAAATATTTTAATTATAATTTATGTATGTTTGTATAGGTGTAAAGTAAACAACAGTATAACTTTACCCCTTCGCCAGTAGATGGACACACAAACACGATTAATTCAACTGCTTACAACAGATAAGGCCATCTGATTTAACTTCGTTCCGAAAAACAACTGACAACGTTTGATCCAAGTTCAGTAGAATGACAGTCTCTAAAAGTTAACCAGTCATTTGTGTAAAAAAAAAAAAGAAGCGTGGCATATAGTGGCAAATCAGATGATTTGTAACATAATCAAATAAAATAATATATTTTGTATACGGTCATTTGGAACTTGATGAGGTAAAATGGCACCAGAAGCTACGCCTATTTTTTTCCGAAAAATGCCTAGAAAAGAGGTAACCTTCATACAAGCAGTCATCCTAACAACCTTGTGCTTGATCGAACTTTATCGCCATCTATCTATGAAAAACACAATTAATTCTCTATTAAAACATAAAAACCAGAACATTTTAACATGAAAATTTGGTCATCAAACCTTTTTGGATGAAACCATCCTGCAAGACCGGTGTTCTAACCAATAAACAATTCGAGAGTTGGCAACCTACACGGCAGAAGTACGAACTAAACACATCAATTCAATACCACTACAAATTCCTGTCGACCGGAACAATTTCAGAACAATAAAAACAAATTAATTAATATTTGAGGATATACCGTAGTCGACATATTTTAATTTCTGATACGAAAGTAGAAAGAGGAAAAGAGCGCGACGAAATAAACTAAAGATAAACATAAGCGAGGCTGCCAAGACAGTACACTCGACAAACGTTTCCTATGAAATGTAAGGCGTGAGGGTCCCCCGACACTGCGTTGCTCTCCCACCACTGTTAGCAAGCAGGCATCGCTGCATATTATAAGGTCATCTTCTGCATGGGATAGAAGTATAAACCGAAATTAAAATTTGACGACTACGGTATAGCTTCCGCTATTAGAATACTATTACATGAAAGCCAGTTACAAACTGAATATTGGAAATAAAGTATTGAGTATTACTTTTCTATGCCAAAATTTTATATTGGCATTAATACTTGCCTATTCTGTGTAGTAGGTATTGTTGACAAATTTATATTGTGCGGACGACAAACATAACAAACGTCGGATGATTATTAAGACAAATGTCAAAAGGTGTATGAATATTATTATTTATGAAAATCTTGAAATAGCTTTTGTAGGTTATATTACTTGACAGGTAAAATTTTGCAACATCTCAAATTGGTACTATTTTGATTTTTTGGTGCATTTCGGTTGCTAAACCAATTCAACTATATTTGAATAAGGTTTTAGTAAAATAATCAAATACAGCAAAAATTAAAATAAATAAACACACGATTTCTATTTCAATAATTTAACTCTGATTTTGATAGATCAAACACCATAACTTAATTAATGATGTTAAGATTACTTCCTATGAATATAGTAGAGTAATTAATTTACAGTGGCACTTTATGGCTTCATGGGGTCCTAAACAGATTTCACTGGCAAATTTGAATTGCAGCCCCACGTATTGAATTCAGATAATTTTCTTTTGGGAGCTTTTTACGGATGCCGAAAGATGGTGCCAGGCTGAAATTCGTTATTGTTGTATATTTATCATATACAACAATTTTTGTCTTGTGCCTATAAATAAGGGCGTCATCAAATTTAGATATCTCATGTTTTTTTCTACGATAATGATTTTATGAGAAATTGGTAGGAGACCTCTCTATATTTGATATTCTGTCATTTAGTTATTATATGTCCATCATTGTGGGCACTAATTTTTTTTATTTAATAATTCCCTTAATACATGTCATAATTAATTTCATTCAAAACATCAAGAGAGCATAATTTTAATAACTATTGGTACGTCTTTTTTGAGTGAAAATCCTACAACAAATAAAACTATTTCTCGAGATAATTTATTTCATTTTTTTTTCTTGAGTTAGAAGATAATGCACGAAAAAATTCAATTCTTAGAAATACTATATAAAATTTACTAGTGCGTAGAGGTATAAAAGTATTTTCACATATCTTACAAAAAAAATTAAAAGTAAAATTATATTGCTACTTATATATAAAATTAAATATAATTATTTTCCTGAATTATTAAAAAAATTAAAAAGTGAATCCTCATTTTATATATGAATATATATCTATGTATATACAGAATTCATAGTGTTATATGTTGGAATATCGATTAATGTAACAATAATGATACATTTCATATGTATAAATATTGCATATGTATAATGTAAAATATACATTTCTCTTCTTTTTTTTTTTTAATTATTCGTAATATTATAGACATGTCATTTTGGTATTTCATATATCACTACGATTTTTTTAAAGTTATTTTCGATAAAATTACGCTTTTTCTTTTTAAACTAAATAATTACCTTAATAAACAAAAAAGTATTAAAAACAATCATTAAAAAAAACAGTACAAATTTTTTTACTTTGGTCTGTATAAAATACTAATTAGTGGAATTGATAGTGTTAATTCTAATGTTTTAATTTCGATAATTTTTTTTAAAAAAATTATTATCGTTTTGGACATGTTACGAATTATTTTGGCGACTGATCGCTTGTGCCAGATAATCTATCGGAATGATCTGAATTATTGTTCACTTTAGAATTTTCCAATTTTTCCTTTTTTATTATCGTTATGTCAGGGCAATTCGCCAAAACGGAATTACTCGAAGATGGCGTCGGCGTGTGGCAATTGATCGATGCTACCATTTTGAAGAGATTGCTGTTGGACGGCACATCCGGCAGAATAGAATCACCTTCGTCATCCGTGTCCGCTTCGTCGTACGTTTCACTTGGATTCGAATGCACACTACTTTGATTGGCTTCATTGTCCAACACTGACATTGAGATCAGGTAGTTTGACAGCGTCTGTGGTGTCACGTTTAACTGTTCTGCGGCACGAAATAACGTTATTTCTTTCCTTTTTAGCTTCAACAGAACGTCGGTTGGTCCCTGTTCCGTCCAAAAATCCCTTACCCTAAAATCACATGCACGATCTTCGAAAGACAAAATATCTGAATGCATGATGCGTTGGGGGGGAGAAAATGATGTGGTATTGAAAGGGGATTATTCACGGGTAAAATCGTGATATTTGAAAATTTTCTTTTCTATACACAAATTACAAAAATACACATGTGAAAAATTACTACAAATTATATTGAAATCAGATACAATTACACTAGGTACCTATATACTTTGTTTGATTATGATATGATAAAATATGTAAGTATTTTGTAGGTATTATAAAAGAAAACAAGAAGTGGTAGCAAATTAATTAAGACAAATAATTAAAATCAACCTCGACCTATTAAATTATTCAGTCTTCATGAATTTTTCAAACAGATTTAGATTAATCATTGTATATATAATAGCTTCGTCATATAGCTGCACTAGCTTTAAATTGTACACCAAACATTTAACACTACATGCAATTTTGAGTGTGTGTATTTGTAGTTTGGTGTAATACTACTATTTGTTCTGTTCGTTGCTCGTTTAACATTAGACAGGACCTCTACGCATATGTTTCTCAGGAACTAGTACTGGGCCGATTTACTTCAACTTTTTTATTTAAATGACCGTCGGGGCGAGTCTAGGATGTGGGTCAAATTAGGGTTCACGAAACCAAAGCGGGGTTTGGTAAAGTGCCAAAAACTGCAAAATTTGCATAAAATGAAGGTGGCCCTCTTGAGCAAATCGTCAATTTTTACGACTGAAGAAGAAGGTTGGAATTTTGCATAGTTATATTACAACATGACCTACAAATTACAGTTTTTTCGTTTTGAAAAATCTTCATTAGAAGCGATTTTATTATTATTCGAAACGTCAGCAGTGAAAAATCGCCTTTGATACAATAACGCATCGTCAATTTTTGAATTATTCTACGACTCAAGCGCCCTCAGTAAAATTTTTCCGTTTTTAAAAACCCTGTCTATAGTAGAATTACCGAACAGATGCAGTAGCAACATTGCATTTTAATATAATATATTATGTATTGACGCGCTGTTGCTACTGCATCTGTTCGGTAATTCTACTATAGATCAGATTTTATTTAATCTTTAAGGTTCAGAAAGTTAACAAAAATTCGAGTTTTTTTAAGCCTCATGCACTTTATGGCTGGTAGTTCAAATCCGACTCGCGTAATTTATTTTGTTTTTAATTTAAAAAAGTCGTGAATTTATCGGACATGCTGATATTGAATAACTCTTCAAAAATTTTACTGCTATAATAATATCAATCGTTATAATATACGTACGAAACCTTTCTTAATGATTTCTATCATAAAGAGACTAGATGTTTATGTATATTCTTATTAATATTAATACCACTAATTTGTTATTAATTATTTGAATATTTAATGTCTATAATAACTGCTGTTATATTAATTACTGCATTTAAATTATTCATTTCAATGGTGTGACATTATTTGTATTACATTGATGTCTTTGATGTAAGGCTTTAATTGCCACTGAAAAGCTATGTACTAGCTAATGGGGGAAATGCCCCGAAGGAGGCGGAACAAAAGTGAATATACTTATGCAAAAAGGCCCCGAGTATGAAAAAGAAATGTACAAGCACGAAAAGGTGTGTACAAAGTTATTTTCATCAGCACATCATGAAGTGGATTTAACTGCTGAATGCGGGTATTTTCTGTTGACGTCACTAGTATCCTAGCTCAAGGTTCACAATCCAAACAAACCGGATCGCGTGTAAAGTATATGGAGTTAGGTATGATATTTGAAATGTATTCTAAAGTTTCATTATAGTTTAACACATAAAATACTTGTATTTTTAGATTTATAGACATACATCTTTTTGTTTACAACAACCAGTAACTTTTTTCTTCATTATTCTGTTGAAAATCTTTATGAACTTGCAAGTTTAATTATATCAATAATATACTTCAAGGAAAGAAACAATATTTAAATACCGCGAGATCAAAAATTATATTGATAAAGGTTTGCCATGGAATGTAAAACGCCTCTCTTAAGTTATATCTTTCATACTGTCATTAATATTTGTCATTATATTTTCTTTCTGACATTTTGTAGTTTTTCAATTATGGTTTACACCACAGCACATAAAACTTACATGACTGAAGCGTATTTTAGAACAGGTGTGCTAGTTAATGGTATTTGGGAATACAGTAAGCGTTTATGTTTGAATAATATTAATGACAGTATGACACTTAATGATATAACTTAAGACAGACGTTTTACATTCCATGGCAAACCTTTATCTATATAATTTTTGTAGAATGTTATTTTAATAAAGGTTTTGCATATACAAGTTCAGTAAATTTCTTCGATAATTATAATTTTATCTTTTTTTGCAGAATCTAAATGTGAAAAGATTAAATTACTTATTAGGTAGGTATAAATAAAATCTTTCAGAAACAACAGCCATAGTTTCTTGTAAATACAATATTGTATTGTCTATAAATCTGAAAATACAAGTATTTTGTATGTTAAACTATAGTAAATCATTAGAACATATTCTACACACCATACCTGTGACTAAAAGTCAGTTTATGTAGCCACTCTTTATTAAAATACTCAGAAATACTCTCTTGCTTTCACATCATATAATTTACACGGGAGAAAAATGACTGTGCGGTTTGTTTGGATTATGAGCCTTGACCACTCTCAATAATGATGTCAGAGATTGTCGCGCATTGTGCTACAGTCTCATAACTTGGAAAAAATATTTTCACCAAACAATGTATATACCGCGGCTGACCAAGTTAAGGGGAAAATGTTGAAGTCGTGCTTTAGTTGTTTATCAATCAGCTATGGGAGGCCTGTAATGCAAAGTAAAGCTCTCCCAACATGTAACTACACTAAGAGCCGTTCTGTAAATTTTGTATGAATACTCGAGAGCAAGAGTATTGAAACGAAATGTAGAAAAGCAAAGTGAATCTCGCCCTACTTGACAATATGTATATTTCAAGGGACATCATCGCTGGCGAACTGTACGGACCCATATTCAAATGCAAAAAAGAACAACGATTCCGATTATCTATTGTAGACATGTAGCGCGGGGTATTATATATACAGCACGTGTAAAAACATATTGGAGGATAGGATATATGCATACTATGCATACCGGCAACAACGCCCAGGTCGTGCCGGTAGTAATGTACGATTATAGCACTTCAGTCGCATACAGTCAGCCGATGGATGTACATGTATTTATCTAAACATTACACGCTTCGTAAATACATATTTATCAAATAGGAATTCAAAATACTTCTGCGAGTTTTATTATACTGCGTATACTAAGCAGTAGGAAAATAAAAGCACAATTCTAATTAAACATTAATTCTTAGTAAATTATTCTATAAATTTACTATGAATGGAATTCTAATGATAATAAAAAAAATACTGTAAACAATACTAAAAAACTGCATATTTTATTTTTGATGTATCCCCACAAAAAGAAATCATTTGGCGATAGATCAGGAGATCGCGGAGGGCAAACGAATGATTCCTGTTCCACTAATGAGACGATCAGGAAAAGTATTCATTAAAAAATGCTTTACTCTGCCCGCATTATGTGCAGGACAACCGTCCTGTTGGAACCAAATAATATCCCGATCTATTCCGGTATTATCAATAGCGGGAAATATCTGATTTTGTAGCATATCGAGGTATTTGTCCGCATTTAACGTACCATCAATAAAAAATGGACCAAGCAAATGGTCACTTAAAATACCTACCCAGACATTCACTTTCTGGGGATATTGGGTGTGTTTAACAAAATATCTGTGCTAATTTTCCAGGGCCCAATATCGAACAACAGAAGGATTGTGCTTTCGTTTTAATGGAAATGACGATTCATCTGTGAATACAATATTTGCAATGAAATTCTCATTTTCATTCGCCTTTTCCATTACTGTTTCACAAAACTCCATTCTTCGAAAATTGTCCTCGAGAAATATTTCTTGCGATTTGGAATATTTAAAACATTTTAATTTATTACGCTTCCATATGTTCGCGACGGTTTTATTACTCACCCAATTCATCAGCAACATTTCTGGTAGATCGCATATCCTCTACTTCGAAAGTGTTACAAATCATTACATCCCGCTCTTCTACGCCCTCAGCTTTTTGTGGATTACATTTTGTGCAATTATTCAAACAAAGACATTTTTCAACGCTATTCAAAATATGCAATATGCTTTGCTCACAGGGTACGGGTCGGTCTGCAAATATTTACGGAAATAAATTTATGCAATCGTTTGCAGAATTACCACTATAGTACCATTTAATAATTTGCAGTTTTTCTGCTGACGTGTAGCGAGGCATTGTTGATGTATAATTTCGTGCAATCTTATATTTCGTGCCTCGCGTCATGAATACACAACTCGACTGAATATGTTTCTTTCGACAAATTAAACTCTTCTATTAACAGTTTTCGAACTGCGCAGTTCTAACTGCGCTGTTAGAACTGCGCTGTTACGAAAAATTATGGATGATTATAAAACTTTTCTGGAACGGTATTATAAAAAACCAAAACAAATACTTGGTAATTTAAAATTCAAATAATAATTTACATTCGAATTAGATTTTTATAAAAGAAATAATTTGAATCATTACATATTTTTTATTTACTTAGTAAATTTATAGAATAATTTAATATAATAATTTAATGTTTAATTAGAATTGTTCTCCTATTTTCCTACTGCGTTGTATACGCAATATAATAAAACTCGCAGAAGTATTTTGAATTCTTATTTGGTAAATATGTATTTACGAACCGTGTGATGCTTAGATAAATACATGTGCATCTATCGGCTGACTGTATGCGACTGAAATGCTATAATCGTACTTTACTACCGACACTACCTGGGCGTTCTTGCCGGTATGCATAGTATACATATACATCCTATCCCCAATATGTTTTTACACGTGCTGTATAACTTATATTTTCTACCACACAAGTGATTCTTGTAAAGGAATAACAAACATGTCTAGTTCATAAGAAATTATATTATCTGATATTTGGGGAAAAAAGAAGACTCTTTATTTTTTGCATTGCTATTAAAATAGACTTCGCCTCTCCTAAGTGATTTTTTTTATTTGATAAAACTTACTCTCTTTATTTGGTATGAGGCAAAACCTACAATATACAAAATGATTGGTATTTATCGATCCGTCAAAAAATTCTTATTAAGATAATAAATATTTTATATATTTAAAATATCTGAATATCACATTATTAAAATTGCCAATCTTTAAATCTACTATCACAAATAAAACTACTTTATAAGAATATATGTTCAATAAAAATCGGGGAATATCTTAGTGTTGTCATTAACGGTTGCTCACATCTACAAATTGGTAATTGGTACCTCAAACAAGGTAACGTAAGCTTTTGTTTCCTAAGACTTCATTGATGAAATAAAATTGTTACATAAAAAGTTTGTAAAAAGTGGTGATTCATATAATGTCTTAATTAATTGCTACCACAGTATGTCTACCACATCTTGATTAATAGAAAGCATACGCGGAAAATGAATAATTTTTCCGTTTTTTAAACTTCTTTCCATACCTGCTATTTGACTGATTGGAGGAATTAGGTATCCTGCAAACGAAAAAGCTATGACAAAAACCGGTCGTCCAAAAAAAATTATCTGGAAATTTGTATTTCCCTTGCATTTTGTATTGGATAAATATATGTGAGTGGTAGTTAATTTTACGAGGTTTTATATGCAAAGTAGTAATAGATAGATATGTGTTAATAATGTACCTAAACAAATATCGGATCAAACAATATATGCGTATCTAAAAGCAAGCCAAAATTGTGACAACATTTAAAAAATCAATTTAATTATCTATCTAAAGAAAAAATATTTAGCAAAACAAAATCTACTTTCTAAATCAACAGGAATCATAGCAAATTGTAGGGGCAATAGGAAGCAAATTATTAAGAAAAAACTACTGCAATTAAATTCAAAGGTGGTAGCTGCATGCAAAAATGTATAAACACCATTAAATAACTTTACTTAATAATTGTTTCGTTGTTATTTACAATTCTATACTAAATAGTACGTTTAATGCGATGTAATATAATGCAAAAAATGGATAATTCTCATTTTTTTGTATCATACCACTAATAAACATGTAACACAAGGGCATTGATCATACTATACGAAATTATCCAAGTACATAAAGAAATACAATAATTACGTAAGCCGCCAACAGATGTCGCATCAATCTTCAAATTAAGATAAATCAAAAATAATTAAGTCTAAAACTTTTTTTTAATGTAAAAATAATAATTACTAACTATATTCACCGTGGTCAGAAAAATGTGGACCAACATCAAGTAGAGCGGTTCTATGATTATTTCCACAAACCTAATTCAAAGAAGCCATACGGGTTTTCATTAGGCCACATGATAAATTTGAAAATATGCGGCAAAAATATGTTAATTTATGGAAAATTCCTGCGGTGGAATTGTGTAAAATTAGGTTAGCCTAATTAATCTATAAATAACGATACTGACAACGTTAACATGTTTTATATGTAACTAGCTGGCCCGGCAGACGTTGTTCTGCCCTTTCCGGTAGGTGGCGCGATGAGTTAATTTGATTTGGTTAAGTCCCTGTATTAGAAACTCTGGACAGAAGTCGTCGTTAGTGCGATTGCAAAATAGACATCATTTCTGTTTATAAATATAAAATTTATTAATAGCTCGACCACAGCGCCACCTATCATGTTCAGATTTTGTGATTTTATTTTTTGTCACTAAACCAACATATATTGTGAATAATGAGTCATGTTGGTCCATAAATATAGAATTTCTTAATAACTTGAGAATATCAAGAAGACTGGTTGAGCCATTAAAAAGTTATTGAATAACTTCACGACACCAACGATTATACAGCTTGTGTAATAAAACACTTGATATTACAAAGTAAACATTGCAATGTCGTATTCCGTGGCCGCACTAAGCGCGCGACGGAAAACGGATGATGGTAGAGGTAACCGTGATATTGCCAGTCGATGATTCTCCGCTAAACGTAGCGAGAGGAGGATTCAGTACGCGACGTTGCAATTCTAATGTATATACAAGTGCCCATTTTCTGTCTACCTCCCTATATGGGCAACTCTATTAATATTTAATATACAGAATCGGTTAGATTAGCGACGTTGCTCCTAAATTTGAGAAGTATCAGATGGCATTTTCAGATTTAACATTTATTGTCAACTTTTGAAGATACAACTAATATAAAAATGGTATCTGATAGCAATTTATACGCAGAATTTAATAATCTTACTTAAACATTCATGGCACACTTAATTATCAAGATATAACAAAAGCAAATTTTTTTTTAATGGCAATCATAGTTGGCCATGACCTAATAAAAATGCTTATTTTTTCTGATTTCCAAGATATAAGGTTTGTTATGGTAATCTTTTTAAAATTTTTGTTATAGTGAGTGTAATTCAATTACTATTACTATAATTGTTTAGTTTTAAATGACAGTTCGTATCAAGTTCACATTATCAGCGAGTTGACATTAAAATAATTTTTTGTACTCGCTTATCAAAACCTGTCATTTCACGATTCGATTTGCGTGCGTAAAAAGTCACTTTAAACACGAGTGCGTAAAAGTAAAGTTGGTACTACCCAGAACTTAATTAATTTAGTCACATTTTAAAATCATAAATCCCTAACCTTAATAATATGCTACCCAGTTCGTTGTTTTTCTATGAAAATAAAAGGAAATGAAATAGAAATTGTTATATTTGGAAGGTATGTAATTCAATGTCAGAACAGTAACAAATATTATATAAATTACCATTATTCATTCTTTTCAGAAATTGAAACGGAACAATTATTAAAAATTTTGATTGGGCAATTTTGACAACCAGAGATTGATACCCCAGGGATTAACTGGTTTGTTTGAATTGATCTTGATTGCGAAGGTAGAGTAACGTTGATTGTATTATTACATATATCTTGTATTTCAGATGTCGAACAAGTTGCAGGCGGAGTCGATATCTCTAACGGGGTCATTGTTTTAGCTAATTGAATTCTACTATGCAGAGAATTTTCGATATATCCTTCTGCAACCGTAGATGATTTCCATCCACCATGCCTTTTAATTGTAAGCAAGTCACCTCCTTGATTTGCCAACAATGTCGCTGAACTCCTTCGGAAACAGTGACCTGTGAAGTTACTTGCGCTATCAAGCTGAAGGTACTCAGCTATTCGCATTGGAATTTTGCCAATTGTATTAAGACCAACAGGTGAACAAACACACTTGCCATTGCGATATGTTAAAAAGAATCGATGCTGGTTGTCCGGTCTTAAATTTGCATATTGCCGAATTAATGTAATCCATTCGGGCTTAATGATAGCAAATGTACGGCTGTTACCTGTTTTAGTTTCTGGAATTGTTACGATAATTAAATTCGATTTAAATTCTATGTCTCGCAATGACATTTTGCAAAGTTCTTCACGTCGACACGCTCCAGAAATACCCAATATTAATACAGCCTATAAATACATATATATAGTGTTGTATGGAATTTAAATATACGGAAATGACTTTACCTTCATTAGTAGGAACAAAGAATTTGGTGCTTCAACAATAAATTTAGTAATTTGTTCTTCGGTTAATACTGCTGATTTTTTAGGCTGATGTTGCTTGGTTGTCTGTTTTAAATACGCTATGAGTTTTGCATATTTAGATATATCCGTATTATCATATATTATTAAGCATGATTTTAACATAGAATAAGTGGACCATAATGATTTATTTGATTGTAAATTTTGAAAATAAACTAACAAACAATTTTCGGAGTATTTTTGTATATTTTTAGATCTAGCCCAAGTTACGAATTTAGTATAAGTGTTTTTGTATACGTTTTTTGATTTTATGGGTAATAAATTATCCACTGCAATATTGGCAGCTTCGCGAATTTCAGGCGGTGTAATTGCATTTCATTATCAGAATTCATGTTGTTGGTGAGGTTTTTATTTTGTATGGAATTTTTTGAATTTGATAATTTTAAATTAAATGTCACTTCAAATAATCAATACTGCCAACTCAATTTTTTTTAATTAATATCAAGAGATTAGTAGTGTGTCATAAACGATAACGTATTTAACAATATGTATTATTATTATAGTTCTCGTACAAAAAATATTGTACAAACTTCGTGCGTGAAACATTTCGCGAATTCGTGTCCATAAAACGCTCGCCTTTCGGCTCGCGCTTTAAACTGGTCACTCATTCGCGAAATTTGATTTCACGCACTTGGTTCGTAAATAACTATTTCAAGTCTTACTTGATCATTATTTCTTCAAAAATTAACAATAATTGAATTACACTCGCTATGTAATAAAATTTTTAAAAAGATTACCACACCAAACCTTATATCTATGAAATTCGAAATAAATAAGAATTTCATGGCCAACTATGATTACTTTTTGTAAAAAACATAAGTTTACATTATCTTGATAATGTAGTGTGCCATATATTTTTAACTAAGATTATTAAATCCTATGTAAAAATTTCTACCAGATACCATTTTTATATTAGTTATATCTTTAACTGTTACGAAGATATGTATAATTGAAAATTTCGGCAATTTTCAAATTTTTTGAGGAATCTTCAAAAGATGACAATAAATGATAAATCTGAAAATGCCATCAAATACTCATAAGAATTTTGCTAATTTAACCAGGTATTGAATAATGAATTAATTAGTCCATAATTGTAATCCTGTAATTCATTTTCAATTAAGCAATTTTGTAAGTTGTATAAAAAATATACAGTAGAATCCCGATTATCCGAGCGAATGTGGACCGGAGCCTGCTCGGATAAGAAAAAACTCGGATAATCCGGAGAGAATTTGCAAAAGAAATACATAGTGGCATTTAGACAAATTTATTAATCAATTTAAGATGACAAATATGATGTTATTTTAGATTGTGTAGAATGATTACATCGTTTCTTAGCAGCGATATTTCGCCATCTTTTAATCAGCAAGACATCGACGGCCGTTGCCTCTTGTTGTTGTTCGACATATTGTAAAGCCGTTTATAACGCTGCGAGCCCCTCTCCGTGAGACACTAGGGCACTTTCATTGTCTTCACTGTCATATGGATCTGCGTTGCTTGCATTCGCTTCATCACTATGATTTGATTCTGAAATAATATTCTGGTCATCTAAACTTTCCTCTGGATCATCAGCAACGATCCATTCTTGCACTTCAGCTGGTGTCACATCCTCGCATTCTTTTAGTCTTGTCAACAATTCGTATAAATTTATTTCTTCTTCTTTATCTTCCTGCTCTTCAGATGCATCAGTGGCCACAATCTTAGACCAAGATTTCTTGAGGGTCGATCGCTTTACAGCATTCCAACTTTCAGCCAGCCAATAAACAACATCTCTTTCAAGACTTTAACTAAATCATCAGTTTCACTTTTCTCTAGAGCATGCTGTAGAAGAGAACGTTGTAGTTCCTCTTTACATTTTCAAGCACTCCTTGATCCATAGGCTGAATCAAGGTGGTGGCATTTCCTGGAAGAAATTTAACCGTAATATTTCCACTTTTCAAATGTGCTTCATTCGGATGAGATGGTGCGTTATCCATCACCAGCACTGCCTTAACAAATTCATCATAAAACCAATTCTTGAACAATTCTGTGTTCATCCAGGCACTTTTCTGACTTTGTAGTAAACGGGCAAAGCCTCTTCGACAATGTTTTTGAAAGCTCGTGGCTTGGCAGATTTTCCAATGCACATTAAACGAAGTTTGTCTCTGCCAGAGGCGTTACTGCAAGCCATTACAGTCAACCTCTCCTTGCTGCGCTTGTATCCAGAAGCTGAAGCCTCTTGTTTGGCAGCTAGAGTATTTGCTGGCATCATTTTAAAATGTAAACCAGTCTCATCGCAATTGTAGATTTGATCTTTAGTGTAACCTTCTTCTTCTAATAATTTATTAATGTCATCTCTAAATTTTTGAATGCAAGTGCTATCGGATGAAAGTTTCTCACCGCAAATTTGAAGTTCGCGAATTCCATGTCTTTTCTTCCAGCGATCTTGCCAACCGTCACTTGCTGTAAAGACATCTGTATTGGAGTTCGGGGTAAAATCATTAATTTGTTTACAAAACGATAATGATTTTTCCTTCAACATGGGACCGGATAAAGGAATTCCTTTGCCCCTTTGTTGAGTGAGCCAGAAGTACAAACTGTCGCCAACTTCTTCGTAGTCACTTGGTTTCATGGATTTTCGTTTAGAAGATCCCGAAGCTTGGAGACCATGCCATTGTTCAAGTTTGCTGCGGTTTCGTCTCCAATCTCCTACTGTAACTTTGCCTACACCGTATTCTTCCGCTATAACTTTGATGGATTCACCTTTATCTAACCGTTTTAACGCATCAATTTTGTCCTTTACTGTAACAACCACTAGTTTGCGTTTTTTCGGTAGTAACGACTGACATTTTCTCAAAAAAAAATTAATACATAAAACGAACGATATGTATGTGTAACAATCTCAAGAAACTATAAGAAAATGAAACTAGTAAACGAAAATAAGTATGTAAGTACACCCCTGCATTAAACGAGAATGGTCAAGTTGGGAGATTCCCGGAATTAAAATGAACACCTGCATAGTCAAAACCAATCACGACGCAACGACAAATAGTTTTTTTTTTGTTATTTAAAATGAATTTCTCGAATAACTCTGATGAAATGTAGACCAGCTCGGATAATACGGAACCCATGAAATAGTGTGGTCGCTCGGATAACGCGGAGGCTCGAATAATCCGGACTCGGATAATCGGGATTCTACTGTAGTAGAGTGGCCTGTGATGTCACAAGCTAACTATTTGTTGGCGCTTCGATTTTATTTAATGTAGATCGAATTGTCCACCATCGTGTTGATAAAACTACACTTACAAGTTTGAGTTAAAGGTCACAGTCATCTAGAAGTCGACCAGGTAAGATTTTTAATATTACCCTATCAATTCTGGAAATGTCACACCTGTTACAAAATAACAAAACTTGATTTGCAAATTGACTTCCACAACAAACATTTTGTACTAAAAAAAGGCTGTAAGTACTTTCTTGTCTAGGCACATTTTAGAGTAATACAAATTTGCTGTTTATGTGAACTTTCTGCTATTTATAAAGACGATGATCTGTTTAATTGCACATGGACAACTTTTTACATGATGTAAGTTTTATCCGACCCGTGAAATTCGACGGTTTTTTTTTTAACAAATGAGGGAAATTTAAAACTTGAATAGACCTTCCGAATACTTTTCAAATGAGAGGTCACTCGATCCCCTTCGCAATCTAAAATTTTAAGTTGATATAGCCTACAGCGCCATCTGTTATTATTTTAAATGAGACATGGTCATAAAGGTAGTATTTGTATAGTGGTTTTGTTTTATTTTTGTTTCAACGTTTTATTCCACTTCGTTTTAAAGATAGCGAGGGGGCGGGGGAGACAAACACGCACTGTACACTTATGAATCCTGACTGAATGCAGTAAATTAAAAAAAAGACTGACACAACTTTTCAAAATAGTGCTCAGTACCAGTTTAAAATCACCATTTTTGCACTACTTCATGCTGGGGGTGATAAGAGGTTTTGTTCTTGGTGTTGAATATATCTCCATACAAGAAAAATACTGCCGATGTTCGAAATGGATGTACGACATATGAGGACCCGTGCATAAGTTAATTGCTTCGAAATACACCAGAAAATTTAGTTATTATTCTCGAAAATGCTTTATAATATAGCAGAAAATTAGGAAAGATTCCAACGCAAACATGGCGAAAAAAAAAACAAATTATTGAATGGGTTTCTGAGAAAGACATAATAATAATAATAATAGGTAACATGTTATGTAGACTCATAAAGAGTAATTGTAGGAGTGTTACGTCTTGAGTCTTTCGGTTCACTAGGATGGTAATGTGACAAGCGTTACGCACCGACCGCCTATTATTACCGCCCAGTTTAACCTCCATGTACTCATTGTCAATAGCCTGAGTCGAGTTGGGGCCAGAAAAAGCGTCATAGATGTTAGTGGCGGGCGGTTCCGAGATCGAACCCAAGACCTGTGGATTTGTAGTCAAGCGTCCTAGTCGCTGAGCTACGACGGCCTATTGAGAAAAACATACCAGTTAATATTGACAATAGCAAGATTGATGAATTTGCAAAAAATAAAAAATATATGTTCTTTAACCGCCTTATCATTGAAAGCTATAAACCCAACCAAAATGATGTGTGCAGGAGTTAACCACTACATTAAAATGCACAAAAAACACATAGATATCGAACAGTTAAATGCAGAGGGATATCGCAATGTAGTAATAACTGATAGAACTACATTAGCTATGTAAATAAAAGATAACAAGGGCAATATGTGAATAGTAAGCAGATAACTTAGAGGTGATGATTCTTTATGTGATTAAAAAAAATTATTTGTATCTGTTTTTCATAAAATATCTTTTGTCTTATTTAAGTTGTTTTTATAAACAGAAGGAACATATTTTCAAAATAAAATTGTCTCAAAATTTATAATGAATTGTAAGAAAAATGGTAAATTAAGAAGTAAATATTCAATAACAAAAGAAATTGTATACCTGATCACTGATCAATCAATTGATTAGTAAGGTTAATACAAGGGCGAATAAAATATGAACCGGACTTTGGTTTTAGAACATTTATTGGTACAGTAAATAAAATTTTGAATACATCTTATTTCGGAAGTTTTTTAATTCCATCATCAAAGAATGAATGTAGTCGCGTCTGTAACCAATGGCGCATGAACGTTTCCACACCCTCGTTGTCGTCAAAGTGGTGACGTCCCACTTCTTCTTTAAGTGACTCAAACATGTGGTAGTCACACGGCGCACATAGGTTGATTATTGTCACACGGCGCACATAGGTTGATTATTAAGAATTAGCCGGCCAAAAGTGAAATTTAAAAAGTGATGTTAAAAATACCAAAAAAATACCAAAGCCAGAAATATGTACCAGTAACAATAATTTACTACTCATACTCGCAAATTTTTTATAGCGCGTGCCACGCAAATAATTGAAACTTGGTCGTCTGGTAACGTGCATGTCACAGTTATCAGTGCTGTCAGTGGAAACATTTAATTAAAAAGGATAAATTTTGTGTTTGAAACCAAATTTTTTGATGTGGTAGTGATGGATTCGAATATTTCAAGTAAGAATTAATAAATATTGATATGTTTGAACAAATATTAAACGTTATTTTGTACTATATGTAGAAGTTCAAAGAAAGGTCGTGTTGTAATAAAATTTTTACTTAATTTTCTCGTTTAATAGACATTTAGTTATATTATCGCCTCCTATCGCGTAATACTTGCTATTGTATTTACTTCATATATTAGCCTAATTAATGACATACAGTTTGAGTGAGGATAGCTGCGGATGGCCATATTAAAGGGTTTTTATTAATAATAAAATAAAAAGCAATTTTATTTAAAATGTAATAAAGTGCGACATTCTTTGTTCTAGGTACACCTGGTACCTCGGGCACAAAAACAGTGACTGTAAGATTTGCCCAATTTAGATGAAAAAATTAAATATCTGGAAGAGCACGTGTTGTCCCGTTATGGTGGCACATCAGACAATGTAGGCAGTTTAAAACAAAGATTTGCGTACTTTAAAACATCAATAAGAGAAAAGTGGTCTATAGCCCATAGAAAAGAAGCAATATTTCTGAATACCAATGAAGCTTGGTTAGAAGGAACATTTGCATTTTCAGCAGAGAAACAAACTCGGCCAGGTCGGCCTTCTAAAACATTTGCAGATTCTAGTGAGAGGACTAAAAGAAGAAAAACTGCGGACATACGTTCTTCGCTTAATGAAGAAGTAATCGTTCATGCAGCGCAAGCCACTTTACAAGCTCGAGGAAAAAGGAATGCTTCGAAAATATTAAAAGAAATCACAAATTTTCCAACTCGTTCTGGGATATACAGAAAAGCTTACAGAAAATCCGAACCAGAAAAAGTCAGTTCTCTTACACCGTTACAAGCCCTAGCAATGTTTGTTGAAGCCCATTTAACCAAAAGACAGTATGAAATCATCAGAAATACAAATAAATCATTTTATCTGTGCTACAACCTGTTATTAAAAGCAAAAAAAGAATGTTATTCGCCCAAAGATTGAATAAAGGTCACAAGTACCTGCGCAGAAAGCGATTTACAAAGCGTAGTTGATAATACTGTTACACGCTTATCAATGATGCTAGAAGCTATCCTTTGTTCTCTAACAGACAAATAAATTAATTCTTTGAAAATAATTTGTAAATGGGGTTGTGACGGATCCCAACAAACCAAATATAAACAAAAATTCGACGATGACGCTGCCTCAGACGCAAATATATTCCTGAGCTCTTTTGTACCACTTCGAATAATGTGTGGCAAAGAAGGAAAAAAAATAATTTGGCAAAACCCAACACTATCATCGCCTAGATATTGCAGACCAATACGATTTAGGTTTGTCAAAAAATCGACTGATGTAATAAAGGAGGAAATCAGTTACGTTGAAGATCTGCCAAGAAGTTGACACCTACTGAAGTATATTTGCATGCGCGCAAATTCATGTTTGAACATGTCTTTAAGATGACGATGATCGATGGCAAAGTGTGTAACGCTGCAACCGATGCAAAATCAACAAGTCAGTGTTTTATTTGCGGAGCTACATCTAAAGATTTTAACAATCTGACCCAAAAGTTCGATCCAAATTCTACGGCTATTGAATTTAGGTTATCTGTACTACATGCATGGATTCGATTATTTGAAAGTGTTTTGCATCTGGCGTACAAATTACCAGTAAAAAAGTATAGAGAGAAGAGAACTAACAAAGAAATAGAGTTAGAAGTGCTTACAAAAAAACATATTCAGGAAAGATTTCGAAAAGAAACTAAATTGTTAGTCGACATGCCAAAAACTAATTTTGGAAATACCAATGATGGGAATACGAGCAGGAGGTTCTTTGCAAACCCTCAATTAGCTGCCGACATAACAAAAGTTAATTTTGAATTAATATATAGATTGAAGGTTATACTGGAAACTATCTCAAGTGGTCATAAAATAAACGTCCAAGAATTTGATAAATATGCCTTGGCAACTGCGACGTTGTATGTCAATGCATGGCACCCAATGACCCCAACTATGCATAAAATACTAGTTCATGGTAATTGAGAATGCCTTATTACCGATAGGACAGTTTTGCGAAGAGGCCGCAGAAGCCAGAAATAAGCACTTTCGATTATACCGCCAAAACTACGCAAGAAAGTTTTCGAGAGAGGAATGTAATCTTGACATATACAATAGACTATTACTAAGTTCAGACCCACTAATAAGTGGCATGAGAAAAACAAAAAAAGTATCAAACCAGGATCATATTGCCCAGAAACAATCAATATGTTATTATCGGCTGACCCGAATACTGAATCCGATATTTCAGACACGGATCAGGATTTATCCATAAACTTATAAACTAATTATTTAAAATAATCTATTTGCACGTGAATTATTAATCTGTAGCGAGAATATTATTTTTTTATCTAAAATTTTTTATTAAAAATTAATTTTGTTTTTTTAAGATTACGTCTTTTTACTTTCTTATACGTAGTATAAGGAAGTACATTGTGATGATGAAAATTTTCGACCTCCAGATTTTTGCAGATGTCCACGTTTTGAGGTCCCCTGATACCAAAAAAGTGGTTTTTAAAAAATATCTCTCTCTCTCTCTCTCTCTCTCTCTCTCTCTCTCTCTGTGTGTGTGTGTGTGTGTGACCACGATAGCGGTCAAACCGCTGTAGATATCCCCTGATACCAAAGAAGTGGTTTTTAAAAATGTCTCTCTCTCTCTCTCTGTGTGTGTGTGTGTCTGTCTGTCTGTGTGTGACCACGATAGCGGTCAAACCGCTGTAGATATCAATTCCAAATTTTGTATTTGCGAATATAATCTCCCTCTTGAGAACTGATTAGATTTTGAGCAAAATCGGCAAACTGGAAGTAGTAGTTTACTTCAGTGAAAAAATCGAATTTTGCAAATATTTCGTCAATTACTAAGTTTAAACAAATTTATAAAGAATTCAAATGTACTCAAAATTAAATTTGAGAAAAATTGAATTAATAAAGTTTTTCGAAATTCCTACCGGAAGTAGGTCTTTTACTCTTATCGAAAATCAGTTTTTTGCGAATATCTCGCAAGTCATGCTTTCTAGGCAGGTACATTACGAGTATAAAAGTATTTAGAACGTACTTTAAATATCTTTTATTTAAAAAAAATTTCAAAATTCAGACCGGAACTACCACTTTTACTCTTATCGAATAGCGATTTTTTGCAAATATGTCGTAAGTTATGCATTCTACCGGAAGTAGGTCTTTTACTCTTATCGAAAATCAGTTTTTTGCGAATATCTCGCAAGTCATGGTTTCTAGGCAGGTACATTACGAGTATAAAAGTATTTAGAACGTATAAATATCTTTTATTTAAAAAAAATTCAAAATTCAGACCGGAACTACCACTTTTACTCTTATCGAATAGCGATTTTTTGCAAATATGTCGTAAGATGCATTCTATATATATTTATCAAGAGTACAAAAGTATTTAAAACTATATTTGCAATATTTTTTCTATATATGAAATTTCAAAATTCGGACCGGAAGTAGCACTTTTACTCTTAGCGAGGAGCACTTTTTTGATATCTTGCGAAGAATGCATTCTAGAGCGATTTATTAAGAGAATGAAAGTACTTAGAATAGGATTTTGAATAAGTTTGGTATTAAAAAAATTCTTAAAATTCTATAATTTGACACGCTCATACGTATAAGAAAGTCGTGTGGTGGCCACACCTCATTTTTTTTTATTTATTTTTACTTTTTGGCGGGAAAAATATACTAGCTTTATAAAGGACAATACTTTACCACGCCATATATGGTTTAAAGTCAAAATACGGTCTAAAATAATTTTGACCGCCTAAATCCTTTAAATCAACGTATGTGCGGCGACAGATATGTACTGTAGGGCGGATGTTCCAGTGTTTTCCAATAAATTTTGTCCAATTTTTCTTGGGTTAATGAAGTTTTGTGTGGCCGAGAATTGTCATGAAGCAGAATCGCACTTTCGAATAGGCATGTCCAGCCTTTTTCGTCGATAGGCCAGTTTCACTTCAACAAGCAGTTGGCAGTAATACGCGGCATTAGCTGTACGGCGTTCATGGAGAAAATCAACGACCAAATGCCTCTACAATCCCAAAAAATCATTGCGAGAACTTTCCCGGCAGAAAGACGGTGCTGCTTTTCAAGGTTTTCGCCACTCCATGCTTGCCTGCTTAGACTCCGGGGTGTAGTGATGCACTCACGTCTCATCAAAGGTGACAATGCGCCTCCAGAAATCATCCCCCTCTGTTCGATATCGTGCCAAAAGTCTTTGTCAAACGGAAAGACGGTTTGCTTTCTGATCTTCCGTCAAGAGGCGAGGAACCCACATTGCCGACTTTTCGGTAACCCAAATCTGAAATGATTGATTGAGCACTCCCATACGATAAATAATAAGGTTAAGACGGACATATACTACGTGATAATTTTGAAATGTCCTGAGTTGGCCATACTGATTTTAATATGGGAACACAGTGTAATTGGCAAGCCTTTTTTATTTATTTTTGTGGTTAGGTTTACTATTTAAATTTTTCCTGAGATTTTATGATTATATCTATATATATATATAAAGAAAAGAAATATTGCGGATTATATAATAATAAAGTATAGAATTTCATGGGGTAACTCCGCTCAAAATGCAACTGCGGACACGTGTTTCGAACTACTTGGTTCTCGTCAGCGCAGTGTAGCCAAGGAATAGGATGGGATAACCTTGGAGCTGAAAAACATCAATCAGAGACATACACAAGGGACAGCCTACCAATTGAGGCTTCAGCTAGAGTGTCCTCGATACTGAGAATGAATCTAACGTCGCCGCGAGGTAGACATTGTCCACCTGCAAGCCATCTGAACCCACAGGATAACAATAAAGAAAAGAAATATTGCGACGTTAGATTCATTCTCAGTATCGAGGACACTCTAGCTGAAGCCTCAATTGGTAGGCTGTCCCTTGTGTATGTCTCTGATTGATGTTTTTCAGCTCCAAGGTTATCCCATCCTATTCCTTGGCTACACTGCGCTGACGAGAACCAAGTAGTTCGAAACACGTGTCCGCAGTTGCATTTTGAGCGGAGTTACCCCATGAAATTCTATACTTTATTATTATATAATCCGCAATATTTCTTTTCTTTATTGTTATCCTGTGGGTTCAGATGGCTTGCAGGTGGACAATGTCTACCTCGCGGCGACGTTAGATTCATTCTCAGTATCGAGGACACTCTAGCTGAAGCCTCAATTGGTAGGCTGTCCCTTGTGTATGTCTCTGATTGATGTTTTTCAGCTCCAAGGTTATCCCATCCTATTCCTTGGCTACACTGCGCTGACGAGAACCAAGTAGTTCGAAACACGTGTCCGCAGTTGCATTTTGAGCGGAGTTACCCCATGAAATTCTATACTTTATTATATATATATATATATATATATATATATATAGAGAGAGAGAGAGAGAGAGATTATGCAGCCTGTTCTGGAACACTTTATTTTTTAGATGGCCAAAGAGAAAAAAAAGTCCAGTGGGGTTAAATCAGGAGAATTGGCTGGCCATGGATTTCTGAAGTACTTAATTCTTTCAAGTATGTACATCATCCGAAGTGTTGGTAGAACATGAACCATCACCAAATGTTACCAAGGATCCTCATCATTCCACACTTTCAATACATTTAAAAATTACAGTAATTTGTAAGGCTTCTGAATTTCCCTTTAATAACAACTTTCGGAAAGCTAATTATATAATTTTTTATAATGATATCCTGTCGATTGACTGGTCTGAATTAGTAAATGGTCTGTGTCTTGACATATTCTATAGAAAACTATAGGATGTTCTAAATATGTCTGTCCTATATATAAGTCATCTTCTCATAACAGTAGGCTAAGATCATATGAGTCTTTCGTGGGATTTTCCAACGAAGGTGAATTAATCAACGTATTGCGTCAATAATGCATAACGGCACTCTAAAAGTATGAAGACCGTGTCCGTATAGTTGAGGGGTTTTCCCGGGTTTACCGGAGCATCTCAAATTCCAGTGGTTCTGACATCACAAATCAGCTAAGAGTCACTGATTCTTTAACCATAACATCTTTCAAGGAGGAGGATATATTGTGGAGTGCCAATCGTCTGAAGTCAACCTCAACTGCTGGTGCCCAGTTCTAACGAAAGGTGATCGAAGCGGCCTGAGAAATGATCGGTCGATTGTAATTCTCTCCAATGTTTCCGAGATTTTTGAACGAATACTGTACAAGTTCATATGCAATCAGCTTTGTATTACTCAAGATATTAGAGCCGCTCTTGATTTCTCACTCAAATGAATGTCATATAAACAGATTTGGCGCTATTAGACATGATTTCTGCTGAGGAAACTTGATACTACTTTATACTACAGTGGCTTCAAGTCTGCTGAATTTGCTGCCACGTCAGGAGTTCCGCAGGGACCTATACTTTTTATACTATTTATTAACGACCTCTTGGAATCGCTTTCTTGTGATAGGCTGACTTGAAATTCTATGGTCGTACTGACACAATCTCCGATACTCTACGTCTGCTATATCTGCTATAAATTGAAATTAGAAAACATTCAGAGACGATTTTAAGTTTTTGACTTTAGAGCTCCTGTAAAAATACTGACCATACAGTATTATTGGTTGAGCATAATTTCGTTCTATTGGACACGAACCGTGAGATTGCTTTTTACATGGTTTACTGCATAATAGGATTGACTATCTGTTGAGATTGATTGATTTCAACGTGCCACAGTTTTCCGCCAGAAGTCAAATTACATTTTTTACTTCCGCATGCTGGGCAAATGTTATGATGAGAAGAGTCCAACGCAACAAATGTGCCGTATCTTTTTAGAATTCAAACTTAAATGATTTATTGTAATTTAGTGTATTCTACTGTTCTTGATTCGCACATCTATTGCAACTTAGTGTTCCCCGTGTTGGTTTTTTACTGTTGGGTTGGCAATAAAGTATTATACTTATTATTATTATACTGGACAAAGACACAGTGTGTACGAAACATGCATTTTTATTAATACATTTTCGAATATTCAAACACGTGTATTATTAGTAGTGTTTTTATGCATTTATTGAAATGGAATTCCCGTAACAGTAATTAGAAAATTAAAAATAAAGGGTATGATGCATAATATATTTGTTGGTTGTATAAATTACATGCTCTGATCAATGTCAGAATAGCGCATAATAAAATAATATATTAGAAAAGGTGGAGATAAATATATTTCCACCAGCACTATATGATAACTAAAAGCATATATCGAGGATTCTACCACTACTATAACTTATGTAAATTGCCCCCACCCACAAAGGACATTTATTTCCGAGATACTCTTGGTGGCGTCGTCCAAAATTATCATATTAAATGCAATTCTTGGACAATATACTTATATAATAATCAATACCCAATGATAACTCAGTTTTAACTCGCTACTAAACGTACTTATCAGATATTTTAATGTTTTTTAAAAATTAAAAAAAAACAGATAAAGCAACACTACTTTAAAGAATTAGGGATATATTTATTTGTGTTGTTAATGGTGTGTATATTCTTAAGCAATTGTTTATATGTCGCAGGCAAATGGCTTTTGCCTAGACAAATGCTATCTGCGCGGGCAATAATTGTTGCCTCTTTATTTAACTTAAACGTCAGCTGACTGGGCAAATACTATTCGCCAGAATCACTTTCAGGCTAACAGCATGATATTGTTTTGAGGTTATGTTCAGTGAGCTTTTAGTTATACTGCTCCACACTTTTCAACAAATCATTATTGCTTTTCTTGGGAAACAATAATACAATATAATATAACTAAATATAATTACCTAATTATATTTAGTTATAGTAATTAATAATGGTAGATAAGGAAGAATTTTATTTGAAGTTAAAAGAAAATATAGTACACACCAGTAAAAAAAAACTATGGATTTTATTAAGAAGTTGAGAAATTATTGATATTTTGAAAAGTAACCAAAGAAGAAACAATATTCTGGTGCCTTATTATCTGCTGAGAAATACTCTGCAGCAAAATATAATCTGGATATTTCTGGTTTAAATAAAATTATTTTAAAACGTAATGGTACGGATAATGATATCATTTGTGTTACAAGCACTGGAGATTTTTTTGAAAAAGCAATGAACAACATAAGGCAACAGAGCAAGGGGGTAGAGATAAAATGCTTCATAATCTTAGGGGAAAAAAGTTATATTCCAAGAGGCGCACAGTGGTCTGAAACGTCCAAAAAGTTGGTAAAACCTAAAAAAACATTCTTTTTTTCAAATAGTTTCTTGTGTGGTACTCGGTAAACGAGGTGCCGCGCGTCTATTTCTCAAATAGCAGATAGATGGCGCGCCTACGGGACGTGTAGTTGTGTGTGAAAGTCGCGGTTGTCAAAACTTGCTACGTGCAACGTTCAACAATAAACGAGAAAAACAACATTTGAAGTGTACACAAAAATTCGTGAATGTGCAAATATCTTCAACAAGAAGATGGAGGATGCGCCTGAAGATTGGTATAATGTTTTGACACTTTACTTTTTTTAATCAATTTTTTATAATTTGTTATTAAAAATTTTCCGAAATTGTCAAAAAAGTT
The DNA here is from genome assembly GCA_963170755.1 of Amphimallon solstitiale. Classification (NCBI taxonomy): domain Eukaryota; kingdom Metazoa; phylum Arthropoda; class Insecta; order Coleoptera; family Scarabaeidae; genus Amphimallon; species Amphimallon solstitiale. Next base: position 75,042,382 of record OY720682.1, on the reverse strand, counting down.
ATGTTTCCGCGAGACTCCGCGTTGTTCGCTGATTCATTTCCCAGATGAATGTCTAACTAACTAGAAAATTCAGGTGCGACTTTCTGCGATTCTCCTCGCAATTGATTTATTTGTATTTGGTTGCGCGGCCCTATACATGTGACGCATCACATGTGCCCTATACATGTGACGCATCACATGTATATGTCACATCATAATTACATATTTTTAATTAATCTTGAAGAGATTTAATATGCGCACGATCTGAACCAAATAGTAACTTAGAAGAAGTCACTTTGAATTATTTAAAGTGCAATTAACAAGAAAAAATCATAATTACTATCATTATTATCATTATTACTATTGTTATCATAATTGTTATTGTCTTTATCGTAAGTATAATTATAAAAAATATAATGAGAAACAACACAAAATTTATTAAGCCAAATTTTATATTATTTTATCGTATTTTTGAACATAAAACTGGCAATTTAAAACTCCCCATTTTGCAATTTACCATTTTTACCTCAAATCTACAATCAGAAAGTAGAAAAACTAAAGCATACTGATTTTCAGCCAAATCCCAGCCTTTTTCGAGTTTTGACCAGCTTTTCGGGCGTTTCAGACAACTGTGAGGCGGTTGAAATGTAAGTCGAAAGATTCTGGTTTAGTAGTAAAACCAATACTCTCAAAAGATTTTAATATTAGAAGACAAGTAGATCTGATAATTGGATTCTTAATAATCAAGACCATTCCACTAAATTCTTGTACTGGCGAACTTTCAAAACGAAAAGGGTTGTAGATATGGGTCTTGAATTAATAAAGATTTTCTTAGATCTTTTCCGGTTATCTTGCAAAGTGATAATGGAAACGATCATTGAGGAGCTTGTTTTGCTATGGCCAGAGTGTAAAGTTGTACATGGGCGACCCAGACACCTACAAAGCAAATGTTCATTAGAGTGATTAAATCAGGTTGTTGAACAGATGTTCAGGATCCGGATGGAAGAAAATCAATCCACCCACTGCTCTGTGCGTTGTTACTTTGTACAGTGACAGAAGATTACATCGTATTAACGCATTAATGGTAGATCTCCATATAAAAGTCTGCATGGATAGATACGAAAATAGGTTTTACGATTCACAAACTTGTCACCTGCTCTTGTATGCCTAACATAATGACCGAGGAAGATTTAGAAAGTGTAAATCAAAATAATGGACAGAATAATTAACTTAAACTCGCAAGCAGTGATGATACAGCAGGAGCAGTAAGTACGAAGTAATACGTGAAAAAGCAGCAATATAGACAAAGAAGCTTAAGTGACGTGACAATGTTGTTGAAAAAAATTCATAATGAAACTATAGAAGAAGAAATAGAAAAACAAATAGACGGAACAGAAATATTGTCTTCACATGTTTTAAACTGTTTTGTATACGGCAACGAAAGCAAAAGTCTGTTCAAAGTGTTAACAAACAAACAAACAGTGTATGCAATTTGTGGTTTCGCTCGTGAAGATGATAGTTGATGTATAAAATAAAATAATATTAAAACTAATCGGGATAATTCTTACGAGGGATAAGTTAAAGCAATGACGTATCCATTGTAATCCTTAAATTTGCCAAAGGATCCTTCGATAAAAAGAATTAAGAAGGTATTATAATTGACAAAAAAAAAGAGGTTCATCGAATTATAACAAAAAACGGTATCCCCAAAAATTGCTATTGTCTTCGATAAATTTTCGTTAAAACGATGTTCCCCAAGAAAATGTTATTTCTTTAAAAGAATTCTGCGCTGAACCGTTCTTGTTTTCCGGTTAAGGCTGGACGCCCGCTTCAAGCTAAGTTCGATTTGAAATGGGCGTACCACTGCTTTTCGTGCAAATGTAAATAAAAGACAAATGTTTAAGGGTCCGCGTGCTCTGTCTTATGCTGAGGAAAAAGATAGAGAAAAGAACTTGTCACCTAATCTAATCTGCCTGTAATTTATGGCTGCGTTATGGTCTCAGATAATCGCCGGTGGGCCCACATGTTTGCCAGTCGGGAAGCAACCGCCCCTAAATTATACAATCTATATTTTCTCAAACACACAAAAACAGTGAAGCTGGATATGTAAAATCACCTGCCGGATTCAAATTTTTAGTTGGAAAATAAAATCGAAATCGCAAAAAGGTCGAAAAATCGTTTTTTTGTGTAAATTTTAAAATTTTCATTTTCTTCAATTATTAATACTTATCTCGTGATATCTCAGCAATGCAGAGAGCTAGGGATCTGTTTTTTTTTTAAGGTTATACCCTAAAGTATTTGGATGATACTAGTGCTTTCGATTTTTCTTTATGGTGTGTAAATTTTATAAAAAAAAAAAAGTTTTAGTAGACCACCAATTTGTGTAAGCTATTTTTCAGCTATCGAGTACCTAATCTTATTTTTCAGAATGTACCCATATATATGGAAACAAAATAAAGCCAACATTCCAAAATTATTTTTTGTGCAAGAAATAAATTTCTAGATCGTTTCAAAAGCAAATTATTGCGAGTCAAATATAATAATTATACTCCCTGTGCGCAAGCCGTGTGAGTCCTAGCATGCGCTTCTAGCAGGTATACCGTTAAGGACGGGAAGAGATATTGCTTTTACTTTCTGATACGTAGTATAAGGAAGTATTGTGACGCTGAAAATTTTCGACCTATTGTAAAGAAAATATCAACGGTTTCGATAAAATAATGTCCGAGTAACGATTAATTTCTTAACATACACCGATCTCAGAAGTATTTTACAAACCGCGTAGAAACTGCCCGAAATGGTAGGCGGAGCTACCTCTCGACACCATGTGCGAGCGTACCACATACTCTATTTGATTTCAGTGAATTTCGCCCAAATTTCAAAATTTTGTTTTCCGTTTCGTGACCTTATTTTTAAAAATTAAGAAAAAATAAAATTTATGTATTGCTGTTGAGTGTTACATAATTTTAAATAAAGGCTTGTTTTTTGAAATTTCTTACATTTTAATTTTAATTTAGGGCCCTTTGGACAATTTCGAAGAAATTACGATTTATCCATTGAAAGGCATTTTTTTTCTTAAATTAGCGTGTAAATTCGGTAAGGTTTTCATGAAAAATACGATTAGGAAATGGGAAAAACGATTTCGAGGCCGGGCGTATAGCCTTAAGGTTTTTTTTTAAAATGTTACTGTGGGTCATCAAAGAAGCAGTGCGGTACGAAGCGATGTGCTTGTTTCAAAGGTAAACATTTGTGTAACAGCAGATGTCGTTTGTGTTTTTATGTTTATGTTTCATAAAGGTTATTGATTTAGTTTCGTTTTTTATTTTAACGATTATTTTTATTTAACATAATAAATCTTTTTAATGCAGCCTTATTCATTTGAGCAATAATCGTTTAGGCAAATACTATCCGCCTAGTTAAATAATATTTGCCTAGGCAAAAATCATTTGCTTAAAATAATCATTTCCCAGCGACATATACACATACACACAGCATGCCCATTATTTTCTTTGCTGTTGTCTCTGTAAAGTTTATGTTAAAAATAAGTGTTATACATATTTTGTTGTGAAATTACAAAAAAATATGATTACACAAATAATAGATTTCCCTAGTACTTTTAAGCTGATTGTTAATTCTCTATATTTATATTTATTGTATTAGCCACTTCTGTTCACTTATTATGTAAGAATTATGGAATTGTAACTTTAACTTATTAATGGTCAATGTATCAGCAATGCAAATATTTGTCTTTCTTTAAAAACCATTAAAATGCTACAATGATGCAGAGGAATTCGTAAAATTTGAAATGTATGACTTGGCTATATTTTCAGACACTTTGATATTGTATGTCTATAATGATTTCACTTTTATTTTTTAAATTAACATCCAATGTAGCAGTAATACAAGTAAATAATAACAGCATGATATTGCAAATAATAACATGTTTAGATTGAAAACCAAGTAAACTTTTTAAAATTTCCATGCTCAAATCAAAACAGGCAAAAATATATATGTATATATACAGTATCGCCCATAAGTTGTTGATTTAAAACGTCTATTTGCTAGTATGAGGATTCATATGCTGTATTTGCCGCCTGGCTTTTCTACTCTAAAATCACCGGATTTCGTTTCTTTTAATTATACGAGCAACCCAATACATACTCGAAAATCTTGTATTGCTGTGGATACATCTGTATTTGATCTATTTGTTCCGTGTAGAGCGTATGTTTTTACTCTTGTTTGCGCGGCAAACTTGTTTTCCTCTTAGCTTCCATCAATAATACAATATAATACTGTGCACAATTGTTTTTATAAGGCAAAAAATCGCGTACTTGTTCCTTTCCAATTAATTATAAAATGTAAAATAATTTCTAGTTAAAATGGTAAATATTATTCGTCTTACCAAACTTTTCCATTCTTTTGTTAATTCATGTACCAATAATGTACAAACCCCGTTGAATTCAACTCTTATGAAGTCGGTTTAAAAGAAAAGGATGTAAGTATATACAGTCTGTCCCCATTTCGATGCTCACCAAGAGATAGAGCAACGGTAAAATGGGGAATGTTTTGCAGAATTCAATGCTCGCAACAAATCTCATTTTACATTCATTCGGACTTTTTATAATTTTGAGATATTTTGAAAAAACCAATATTTGCCGATTTCAATTTTCCTTAATAATTGGATAACGCATAATGCGATCGCTTTTAAACTCTAACATTAATCAAACACTTTTTAAAGACACATTTTTTGGTGTTAACAGTAACACACAATTTTCATCTGTTTTCAAGTTCTTAGCACTATCATTTGTTTTTCTCATGTCGGACATATTGGATTTTTAATTAGTTAGATAATCCTTAAAAATAGCTTTTCAATAATGTACAACATGTCTGATAAATCTTTATTTATACGAGAAATATGAACATTTAACTAAAATTTCACTCTACTACGAAATTAGTTGGCTATGAAATTAAATGTTAGTGTAAAACAGAGGATAAATAAGCTCCGACATTGAGCCATTATTGACATGTAAAAGTGCAGTGCAATTGGTGAGGGATTTAGAACTTTGTGTAGTAATAACTGATAAGTAAGCAATGTGATTAATAAGAATTGATAATGGCACATACATTTTCAAATAAAGTAGAGGTTGATATGTTGGAAGTTTATTTCAAAATAAATAGAAACTCTGAAAATCTACGCTCAGCATTTTCAGGAAAGACCACAACCCTGCCAGACAATTTTTAACAGAATAATCAGAAATTCAGTGAACTATGGAAGCTTAGAACAAAAAACCATGAAGCCTGGCATTACTTTTTCAAATAAAGTAGAGGTTGATATGTTGGAAGTTTATTTAAAAGTAAATAGAAACTCTGAAAATCTACGCTTTGCATTTTCAGGAAAGACCACAACCCCGCCAGACAATTTTTAACAGAATAATCAGAAATTTAGTGAACTATGGAAGCTTAGAACAAAAAACCATGAAGCCTGGCATTACTTTTTCAAATAAAGTAGAGGTTGATATGTTGGAAGTTTATTTCAAAGTAAGTAAAGTAAGTAGAAACCCTGAAAATCTACGCTCAGCATTTTCAGGAAAGACCACAACCCTGCCAGACAATTTTTAACAGAATAATCAGAAATTTAGTGAACTATGGAAGCTTAGAACAAAAAACCATGAAGCCTGGCATTACTTTTTCAAATAAAGTAGAGGTTGATATGTTGGAAGTTTATTTCAAAGTAAATAGAAACTCTGAAAATCTACGCTCAGCATTTTCAGGAGAGACCACAACACCACCAGACAATTTTTAACAGAATAATCAGAAATTTAGTGAACTATGGAAGCTTAGAACAAAAAACCATTACTTTTTCAATGGCTTTACTATTCTTCTTATGGGCGGTACTGTATTATCTTATGCAATTATATTTTTATTTTCTTTGCAAAAATTAATTTTCCGCAAGCGAAATATTTACTACTATTGACAAATTCATTTCTCGGCAGATACTAAGAACATGCTATTATCAAAATTGATTGCCACTGCCAATTTTGCGATATGTCCACTCGATGTACGAGGTAGGCGCCATCAATTCTCGGCCTGACAGGCTTATACAGGTTCAAACATGTTCAAACTCCGTCACGTCATGCATGCACATACGCGAGGTGTACACTATAAATATGACGGTTCGAGGCCTAGTAATTCTTAGTAAACAGCCAACCAACGTGACTAGTGCATGAAAATGTCCGAACTAACGAAAACTGAGTACCGCGCAGTCATTAAATTTTTAACAAAAGAAGGGCATACACCTTATCACATTAAACAACGTTTAGACGGCGTTTACGGTGATACATCTCTTTCGTATTCAACTGTAAAAAGTTGGCAAAATGTTTCCGTTTGGGACAAGAATCCCTGGAAGATGCTGACCGGTCGGGTCGACCAATTGAAGTGATAACACCTCAACAAATTTCAATTATTGAACATTTAGTGCTAGAAGATCATCGTTCGAAAGTGAAGGGATTAGCAGTGATAACAAACATTTCCGCAACAAGTGTTCGCCGAATTCTCCATGACCATCTGGGTATGAATAAAATTATTGCTACGGTGACTTCTTTCTGTTCTCCAACGTGAACGTCGAGTCGAATGTGCGCAGTCGCTTTTAAGCATGTGTGGAGACGACCCTAAACCGATTTTAGAGTCCATTATCACAAGAGATGAAACAATGGTTCTGTTTTACGATCATCTATCGAAAGGGAGTCCATGGAATGGGGGCGACCTGATGAACCTCGTCCCAGAAAGACGAAAGTCGTTCAATCAACGAAAAATGTGATAGCCACAATATTCTGGGATTGTGAGGGCATTTTGCTAATTGACTTTAAAGAGCGCAATACAATTGTGAACGGCACATATTATGCGTCTTTATTGCATAAATTAAGGGACAGTATTCGTTCAAAAGGTCGTGGAAAATTGACAAAAGGTGTACTGCCTCCATTTCACAAGTTGCCATCTGCGAATGCGGATTTCAAGAATTGAAACATCCACCGTATAGTCCGAATATGGCTCCTTGTGATTTTTTTTTTCTAATTTAAAAAAAGACTTTAGGGGACGTAGTTTTAAGGACGACAGTGAATTGCAAGCAGTTGCTATAGAACATTTTGACGGAAAAACTTCAGATTATTTTTACAAGGGTATCGAATTATTAATTAATCGTTGTACTGTATAAAGTTAGGGGAGATTACGTTGAAAAATAAAAATTCTTATATTGATCCAAGTTTCTTTTTTGTATATCAGGCCGAGAATTTATGGCGCCTACCTCGTAGATATGGAGATTAATACCAGAGAATAACGATCAACAAGAAGCGACAGTATAGTCGGATCCTTTGTCGTTTCGTGTCCTGCTTACGCCTCATCGAATTTAGCTAGTAGACAACCAAAGGGACCGCGTGGCATTGGTGGCAATGACGACTAAACGACCACGCCCGCACGGCCCACCGAAGAAACAAACTCGTTGATCGTTATTATCTGTTAGCACTGCAAACTTGTCATTGACTTTCTGTTCGACTATTATTTAAAAGAACTTATTTAGACGACTAAACACATATCTGTAAAATATTTAAATGTAATATAACAGGGTCATTCAACGATCTGAGAATGTAAATTTGCTCTTTAATGAAATAAAAAATTCGCGCGCAATATGTAGTTGATAGGGATGCTATTGCTTCACAATTTAAAAATATTACAATAGTTATTTATGATTGAAGTCAAAAAGTGACATTTCCAGATGTATTTTTAATTGCCTATAAGTCAAGAGTTCCATGTGTCAAGTGTTAGTTACAACCAAGTCTTGTTTTAATATATACAGGTTGGTCGCAAAGGTGTGTGAAGAAATCTTAAATAAAAAAATCTTATTTAACTTAAAAGGAAAACGCAATATTTTTTTACAGAATCATATCAAGCCCTTCGCCAGCTACTTTTTTTTTGTTAAATATGTCCTGCACCCATATTCGATATTTTAGAAGATATTTAAACTTATTTTAAAATCTTATTCATGACGCATTTAAAATCACGTTAGTCATGGAAAAACATAGTCGCTATTAAAAAATATAAAACGATCGTCGTGTTACATATTTGATTTCTGTTAATATTACTTATTACTATTGTCTTTGTTGTTGCTCCTACGTTCTTTGTTGTTCTAAAGAAAATATTTATTTTAACCGATACAAATCTTTTTTTGCTCAACCATATTAAGTACACTTGAAAGTAGTTCATGTTTTGTTGAATTTCATTTACACTTCTTTGTAATAAGCAAGATAATACTTAATCAACTTTTAAAATCACATTCAGTATAAAGTAATGAAAAAGTTGTAAATATATATAAAATTACGTGGATGATATATTTAAAGTGTATTTAAAGAAATAAAGTAATAAATTACTAGATTTAACAAAATCATATTAAATATTCAAAGATATGGGCGTCAAAACTTTAAAATTACTCTTACTTTCTTTAAACACGAATCCTATCAATGAAACCGTTAAATTTTGGAAACAAACACAAATAATAAATTTACATTAATTTTAATAATCTTTCAAATAAAAAACAAATGAAGATTGTGGTGATCAAAAAAATTCTTTTCAACGCAGCGCCATCTATATCTTCACATAATAAAACACAATTGTGAGAGCAAACTAGAGTCGATCACATTCTTTAGTAACTACTTTTTACAAAATTCAAATATCTTTATCCGTTTCCGAGATATTTGACCTGGGAGTTTTAAGTGGTACACCTTGTATATTAGAACAAGTTCTGCGCATACGTATCACTTGACACACCTTGTGTGTGTGTACGCTATGTAAAATTAATTCATGTTTTGTCATGGCACTCTTGAATTATACGCAATCAAAAATATATTATTTGTAAATGTCATTTTTTGGCTTTAATCATAAATATCTCGAAAACTATTAACTTTAGCCGTTAATTATCTTAATAAAAAAATATTTTTACTTTAAAGCCAAATCCAAATTTAAAAAAATATATCTTTTTTGTGATACTGATTTATGAATCACTCTGTTATGTGTAAATATTTTTAAATAGCTTTAAAATTTGCCAATTTTAAATGGGAACCTGACGTTTATATCAAAATGTGCGACAAGATATATTTCAATTTGAAATGACAACAAATTTAATGATTTTCCAACAAGAATTAGCAACTCCGCGAAAAGCGGTTTAAAGTATGGCATCAATTTCTATCATATGTCATAATTTCTTCAATTTAGAATAATTGCAAATAACAAAATTAAAAAATTATTATGGTTTTATACATCTCGAAATATAAATAAAAGCAAAGTCTACACACGAAGCAGAGCATGCGTCGACAAAAATTCAAAATTACCTGTATGGATGTTTCAGACAACCGTAAGCGTCTCGATATCTGCCGTAAAGAGTACCATATGAAACACCTAACAGTTCTGCAGCTATTTTCATTTCCAAATTTTTGTTTTTAATGGCGTCCATAACCCGTTTCGTAAAAGGCTCCTCCCAGAATTGCTGTCTTCGGCCGGTGTTTAGGTAGTCGTTCATTTTAATGACGTCAGGCCATTCTTTTTCTAAGGCTGCTGTAAGGGAAGATGCATTGTTGTTTGTCGTGGTAGTTGTTGTTGTCGTGGTAGTTGATGTCGTTTTGCTCATGGAATTTAAAATTTTGATTGATGTTTCATTTCTCCCGTCCCCTGTTGCTATTGGATCTGCAGCCTCCTCCATTTCAACATCGTCATCATGCGTCTGCAAAAGGAAAAAAAGCATTAATTAATTAATTAGTAAATATTTCTTATCAAATGCCAGACTTGTTTAGCAGAAAACTAACTTTGTTTCTAATTGGTTTGCTCTGACGTATATATTAGAGGTAGGGGGCTAGCAAACTACGGCTCGCGGGATTTTATTGTTTTTTACATGAAAAATAAACCAAATTACGTGCAATTATGGAACTGCCGATAGTTGAGTTGAAAAGTTGTAAATACATGTGGCGCTATTGTTGTATTCTCTCGTTTTGATTTATCAAAAACGACATCCAACTACATTACAAGGCAACAATGCCAATCTGTGTGTTTAATGACAAACACAGAAAGATACAAATGCGAAATGTGTAATTAGAAGTGAAAATGTAAACATTTAAGCGCAGAACAGTCGCTATTTTCAATGCAGTTTCATCAGAAGATCTTGATTTATCATAGACAGCATTTAATTACAAAACAGAAATAATATCGATGCGAATTGGATAATTAAAAAGTAAATGTAAAAATGAGGTGTGGCCACCACACGACTTTCTTATACATATGAAAGTGTTACTTCCGGTCCGAATTTTGAAATTTCATTTATATAAAAAATATTCCAAATCTAACTTTAAATGTACTCTTCATAAATACATATATATAGAATGCATAATTTACGACATATTTGCAAAAAAAAAACGATTTTCGATAAGAGTAAAAATAAAAAACCTACTTCCACTGAAGTAAACTACTACTTCCGGTCGGCAGAATTTGCTGAAAATCTAATCAGTTCTCAAGAGGGAGATTATACACGTAAATACAAAATTTGGAATTGATATCTCCAGTGGTTTGGCCGCTATCGTGGTCACAGACAGACAGAAACACACACAGACATTTTTTAAAAACCACTTTTTCGGTATCAAGGGACCTTAAAACGTGAACATCTGCAAAAATTTCGAGGTCGAAAATTTTCATCATCACAATACTTCCTTATACTACGTATAAGAAAGTAAGAATTAGGAATACAGCAGCCGCATACCGACAATGAAGATTAATTCTTGGTTATGCCATATTGAACAAAACAAATAAGTTAGAAACACATATGTCTACCTAACACCTGCTTACATTTTCATGTTTTAATTCACACATTCTTTATCATATTTTTTTTCTGTGCCACCCACATGCCTCATTGACACATAAGTCAGTATTATATACGAGGGAAACTATTTATATTTCGGGAATTGGCAACACTAATGTCAATAACTAAAATCTGACAACACCATAATAAAGTTCGACATTTTTAAGCATAAAAGTACTCACAACGTTTTGATGTACAAGTGCATTTGTTTTGTTTACAGTGAGTTCAGAAAATCAATTTGACAAAATAATGGAAATTTCAAGAGAAGGTTTTCGTTGGATTATTTTTCACAACTTTCGACGTGGATTATCTCAACAAGAATGTGTCGATGAACTCAGTTCTTTGTATGGCGATAAAGCACCATTAAAACCCACAGTATATCGCTGGTATAGTGAATTCAATCGTGGTCGTAGTCCCGTCGCCGACGAATTCCGTGAAGGTCGTCCAAAATCGGTTGTTGTGCCACAAAACATCAATGCAGTGCGTGAACTGATAATGCAAGATCGTCATGTGACATATTGTGAGATAGAGGCATCCTTGCACATTAGTTCCACTTTCAATACATTCGATTTTGCATGGACACTTAGTTGTAAAAAAAATTTGTGCTCGTTGGATATCCCATAATTTATCAGTCGTTCAAAAAAAGGCACGCGTCAAGTGGTGTAAGAAAATGATGAAAAAGTTCAACCGTGGTGCTTCAAAAGACGTATATAAAATCGTGACACGTGACGAATCATGGATATATGCTTATGAGCCGGAAACAAGACAGCAATCGACCGTGTGGGAATTCCAAGACGAGCTAAATCCAACAAAAGTTGTTCGCGGAAGAAGCGCAGCGAAGCAAATGGTCGCCTGTTTCTTCGGCCGAATGGGTCATGTGGCCACTGTTCCGCTTGAGCAACGTAGAACTGTCAATTCCGAGTGGTACACGACCATTTGTTTGCCGGAAGTCTTCGGAGAAATTCGTAAAACTAACCCCCGAAGACGAATCATTCTACATCATGACATTGCGAGCTCTCACACATCTCGTCAAGCCAGTGAATTTTTGAGCAGTCAAAACATCGAATTGATGACTCATCCTCCGTACAGTCCTGACTTAGCACCCAATGACTTCTTCTTGTTCCCGAATATCAAAGGTAAACTGCGTGGTCAACGATTTACGAGCGCCGAAGAAGCAGTTGAAGCGTTCATAAACCATGTTTTAAAGGTGTCTCAAGAGGAATGGAAAAACTGCTATGACAAATGGTTTGAACGAATGCAAAAGTGTATTGATCATCAAGGGGAATATTTCGAAAAACAATAAAGCCATTTTCATTTAAAAATGATTGTTATTATTTGCTATTCCCGAAATATAAATAGTAGCCCTCGTATGTGGTGAGATTGGATGCTGTCTATGATAAATCTGGATCCTCCGATTAATCTACATGAATGCTGTGCGGCTGCTATGCTTCTTAGTTTTACGTTTATTTTTTAATTACACAATTCGTGTCGATATTATTTGTGTAGTGAAATTAAATGATGATAAATCAAGATATTTTGAAAAGCGACTGTTCTATGCTCAAATGTTTACATTTTAAATTTTAATTGCACATTTCATTCAACACATAGGTCGCCGGCACTGTTGCCTTCTAATGCTGTTGGATGTCCCTTTTGAGAAATCAAAGATTTTCCAGAGATTCTATTTAATTGATTTGCTTTCCTAATTGTAATTTTTGTTGTTAATTGCCACCGACTCAATATAGCCGCTACGTCAAGATGGCAGATTATTTTTAATTACATTTTTTGTGTATTTCGGATGAATAAATGATAATTACAAGAAGAAAAATATATATTGCAGTACTGTATTAATTGTATATAGCCGCACTAAAATTATGTTATTTACTTTAATCAATCAGTAAAAAACCGCATCTTTGTCAAGATTGTGAGAGACACAAATACATCAGATATTTACAAAAATTAAAATCAGATAATTGCGAACCGACTTTAGATAAACCAACCGGTTGATTTAACAAATTTAAATTTGGCGGTGGATATTCGTCCGACAATCGGATGGTTATTGAATTGTGATTATTCGTCCGAAAATCAAAACAACCGAACATAACCTAGAAAACAGAAAGTTTGTTATAAACTTGCAAAAGCATGTAGATAATATGGCTAGAATAATAGGTGGAGAAAAATTTGAAACTTTAGCTGATTTGTACAATCATAAAAAAAGTAGAAGAGAATGAATTTTAACTTTGTAAAAAAGAGATGCGAAGAAATTAACTACAGTTGCAAAGATTTGTCCCCAGAAGTGTATGAAAATTGTGTTCACTTTTGCAGATGACGGTCAAAGTTTAATATTGAGTAGTGTTGCTGACACTCACAATCATGAGGTTGGCAAAGAAACATTTAAGCTATTGACGAGAAAGCGACACTTGGATCAAGATTAAAAAGAAGAAGTACTCAAATTAAAAAGTTTAATGTGTAATAAAACACTGCTCAAGGAATACATACAACAAAGAACTGGAAAGAGTGTGTTACTTCGTGACCTCACAATGTCAAGGCGACAATATCATCCAATAGTATATTTTATATACTAATGTCAATAGATGGAAACAATACAGGAGTACTTGTAGCCACTTTTTTTCTTCAATCTGAAGACTCTGAATCAATTGGATATACATATGTTGAAGATATTTGAGCAACATAACGGATCGTGGGTTAAAACTAGAACAATATTAACGGATAAATATTTCAGTGACAGAAGAACGTTAGATGATGAATTTCCAAATGCATTTCGTACTAATATAACGAGTCAAGCGATGGGTATAAAGAATGATGAAAGGCGAGTCGTGCTTACTTTACTACAGAAAATGGCGTACTCAAAGACCGAGGATGATTATGAAAAATATTAATATAGAATATTGAATAAATAATCTTAATTTTTCGAAAGTTTCCAAATACTTTAATGATAATTGGCATAGTTGCAAAGAACAGTGGGTGGAACGCTTTTAAAAAAATGTACTTATGGAGTTGCAACCACAAATCATCTTCAATCATTTAACCAAAAAATTAAATTATTGGTTCTCCACATAAAAAATATTTCAAGATTGTCACCCGTTAATCGGAATTTTACAAAAATAAGTTATTTAAATTTTATGATAAATTTAAAAAGGAATGACTTAACGAAATCCGTTTAAAAACTAATGTAAGGGATCAGCTAGAAAAGATGAAACAGCCTGTATAATAATAAATAATTTTAAAATATAAACAAAATAATTCTTTGCTACTTTTATTTGAAATATTTTTTAATAGTTACAATAATGATAAAACCACGAAACAGTCAGATATATTTCGCATAATTCAATTGCTAGAAAAATGTATTCTACATGCTTTTTCTTGAATTTTGAAATTAAAATGATGTGTTTTTCACACTGCCATGAATAAATATCTGTATTAAGGATGTGCTAATAAGTGTAACTAACCTTTAAATTGTTAACACTTATTTCATTAGTGAAATGAATCGTAGTGTCTTATCATTTTTATCAAATAAATAACAATAGTCATTTCTAGGAATAAATATTGCAGAAATGAGCTGGATGTTCAATAGGAAGCAAGGTGTTGTTTCTGCTTTTTTAATATGAATGGGACTTTCCGCTTTAATTCGTAGAACACGGGATTTTTTTATCACGTACCACAAAATGACGAATTGTACTTTTTTCTTAATTCAATGTTATTTAGAAAAATTAGAATCAATATTTTTAACACAATCTTGCGATTGCTTTCTTTTTAATTCACGTTATTCACTATACATTTACAATAGAATTTATTATTCTGAGAGAATTACCATAGCTGGTAGATTGTCAAATGTAATAAATACAAACAGTGAAGTAATTTTAGTAAATTGGTGTGGGGGTACCATATTTTTTTTCGCACATGGACGGTCCAAATTGAATCTCCTGAAATATATTTTTCTGATCTGATAACGCTATTAACGCATCGAAAATAATGCGTTTATAACTTATAAACATGTGTGCGTTTATAGATCATCTATAGTCCATCTCAACCCTATTATGCAGTACAGGTTTAATAGGGATATTGCATCTTTTATTATCTTTAGTAGTCTCTTAATAACGACATCTTTATATCCGGTTCCCTTGTTGCAAGTTCTATTATGCAAAGTATATGATGGATATATGAGTAATCGTTGCTGTCAATTGTCAGTTTTTGCCGTAGTGTGTAAACTTTTATATTGTCTTTAATTTATCTATATATAATTTCTGTTAAATCGTTCTTTTTAGCAAGCATATTATCTTTTTAAGCATTTAAAAGTAAGTATGCATACCTAGATCTATAATTCTGATTAACGTGATAACCTATATACATATACTTTTTACAGATTGCTACATGATATGAGTTTTGAATTTTAAAAAGTGCGACGATAGAGTATTCTTATTGAAAGAGATGTCATCATTAGGTGGAGACATAAATACTTACGAGACATCAGAAAATTCAGAGACGAAGGTATAGTTTATCATTTAATTTGTTATACTTTTATGTTCATTACGCAATTTATTATTTGCTTGTGTTTGATTGTGATTGTTTTATTTTTAGGTAGAACTATAATATATACTGATGAATCATGAGTGAATGCAGGACACTCGGTAAATAAAAAGTGGACTGACGTTACTGTTCAAAGCAGTCCACAAGCTTTTACGTAAGGACTCAGCACTGGTTTAAAATCACCAAATGGTCTTGGGCCTCGATTTCCATTAATTCATGCTGGAGGCGAGCAAGGTTTTGTTATTGGTGCTGAATGTACATTTCTTTGTAAGAAAAATACTGCTGATGTTCATAGCGAAATGGATGCAGATATATATGGAGATTGGTTCAAGAATAAATTGCTTCCAAATATACTAGAGAACTCGGTTGTTGGTCTCGATAATGCCTCATATCACACGAGAAAATTAGAAAAGTTTCCAGCAGTAGCACGGAGAAGACCAAATTATTGAATGGCTCACTGAGAAGAATATTCCACTTGATAATGATATGTTAAAAAGAGATTTACTGGCTTGTGGTCAGAGGTTAGGTCACAGTATGAGAGAAACAAAATTGATGAATTTGCAAAGAATAAAGGGCATTATGTTCTTCGGCTTTCACCTTATCATTGTGAATTAAACCCAATTGAAATGGTGTGGGCACAAGTTAAGCTCTACGTTGAAATGCACAATACGACATTCAAACAAAGAGATATTGAACAATTAATTATGAAGGGTTATCAGAATGTAACAGTGAACAACTGGCGGAATTACATTGGCCACCTTGCCAACTTGCAAGACGATGTTGAAGAGTTTATAATTAACGTCACACATTCATCATCAGATCAAGATTCTTTAAGTGAAAAATAAAACAATATGTGTACCTACTCCTTTGTATGGTCATGGTTAGTTTTTTCATAAATGTTATCATGTATTATTAACTTGTTCTTATAAATGGGAAAATATGTTTTTGCAAAATGAATTTCGTCGCCTAAACTGCAAAACCTCGTATATGCATTTTTTCATGAAATTGAGATATTTGGTATACTAGTGGTTTACTTTGTTATGCATATGTGTGCAAACTCTTGGAAACGTACAGAAATCAGAAATTTAATAATATCAATGTGTAGTACCTCGTATATAAATTGTCAGCTGGGAGCGCATGCGTAACCTTGTATACGTGATAGTTTACAATAACGAAGATAGGCTGTCTTATCCTGCGACATCATTTTGTTAATTGAAAAGGAATTATTAACAAGTAAGTAGTAAAAATTTATTAATTAGGTAAAAGTAATACTGTTTTATTCGATAAAACATTGTTTGCCGCTGTGAAGCTTAGTTTAAATCCATAAAATGTCTGCAAATGTCATGTATTCGTATACATGTTTTTGCACAAAGTTATTCTTACTTTTAATTTATACCATACCGTCGTATACGCGGTTTTGTATTTACCCCGAACAAAACCAAAATTCACGCATTTATTTTAGGTATTTTGTTTCAGTATGAGTGTTTCCCGAGGTAAAGCCCTCGTCCAAATGGTTTTGAACCAGAATGTGAACAAAAATAGAGTTCTTGCAAGTCCCACTAATTTAAGCATCGAGCAATGTTCTAATGGTAAAAACAAAGAAAATAGCAGTATTGTATTTGAAAGTGAAGAGTGTATCCCCAAAATTAGTTGGGATTTAACAGAGCTAACACCTGTTCAAAACATTGTTATCGAAGAGTCCAACTTTGCCGGTTCAGCTTCGTCAGAAACAATAAAAATCGCTAACACGACCTTCCAAGATTTTTCCAATAATGAGCCAAATGAGAATATTATCCTTAATGTTGAAGCTGACAACTTGTCGACTAGCAGCGATGATGGCAGTAATTTTGAACCTGGAAGCGGTAAGTTGGAATATAGCGAGAGAGAAAGTAGCGACAACAACGACATTGGGGAGGATTTAGCTGAAGATCAGAATGAAAGAATCAACACTGACGACATAGGTGGTAACGAGAATGCTCCGAGTAATACAGAACTATCGGAAGACCAAGATAGCGGAGATGTAGTACCATTCAGAAAGCGCAAAATGTCTAGAGAACAGAGGTTCCAAAACAAGCGGCTTCGAATGTTAGGACAGGGTTATAAGGCCTTGAAAAAAGATCCTTCTGGAAATTATAAACATACCGATATCGCCGCTCGTAAAATGAGTTCAACCTGCTCGTCGAAGGTTTGCAAATACTCAAAAGTATTTTTCTGTTCATCCTTTAATGAAAATGACCGAAAACTTTTGTTTGACAGTTTCTGGAAAACTTTAACATGGGATATGAAGCGCACATACATAAGTTCTTTAGTGGATAACCGTCCAAGTAAACGTATGAAAGAAAATTCAAGACGGAAAGGTACATTAATCTACTACTTGAAGAAAGGCACTCAGAAGCTTAGAGTTTGTAAAAAGATGTTTCTTTCTACATTAAACGTTAACGAATGGTCTGTTAGAGAGTACAGTAAGAAATTACATGGCATTATTGAGGCAGAACAGAATGTTCTTCATCCTGGAAGGAATCGCCGCTCTAATGATCGAAGAAGAGCTACAATGCAGGCATTTCTAGAAGAGCTCCCTAAAATGCCCTCTCACTATTGCCGTTCTTCTACGTCTAAACTGTACCTTGAACCTACATTTCAAAGTAAAGCTGAACTATACCGAGAGTATCAAAGCTACTGCGCTACAAAAAATGAAAATTCATGTTCGCAACAATTGTTTAATGAGGAAATTAATAAACAGAAAATAGGAATTTTTCGACCTCGGAAAGATCAGTGCGATGTATGCATTTCACACAAGCTTGGTAATATTGATGAAGATACATACCAGAAACATCAAACAAGTAAAATTGCAGCTCGGAATTCCAAAGAAGACGATAAAAAACGATGTCAAGCAGATCCAAAGAAAATTTCTGTAATAACCGTTGATGTTCAAGCGGTCAAATTGGCTCCAATGTTGAAGGCGAGTGCAATTTATTATAAGACTAAACTTTGTGTCCACAATTACACAATTTGTAATTTAGCTAATTCGGAAGTAATTTGTCATTTATGGGATGAAAGCCAAGGTGGATTAGAAGCTAATATGTTTGCAACAATGTTATCGAATTATCTCCTAAATCATTTGCTAAATGAACCCGACACCAAGGAATTAATCATCTACAGTGATGGTTGTGGGTACCAGAACAAAAACGTTACTGTTGCCAATGCCTTACTAAAATTTGCAATAGATAATAATGTAAATGTGTACCAAAAATATTTTGAGAAAGGGCACTCCCAGATGGAAGTGGACTCCGTCCACAGTGCCATTGAGAGAAGACTTAAAAACCGCGATATATATTTGCCAACTGACTACATTGCGGTTTGCAAAGAAGCAAGAAGCAAACATCCGTACAATGTTAAATACATGAAATTCACCGATTTTCTTGATTACTCAAAGGTTAATTATTATACCAGCATACGGCCAGGTAGGAAACCTGGAGATCCGCAGGTGACCCATGTGCACTGTTTCATGTATTCACCTGAAGGGATCATAAAATATAAATTAAACTATACGGATGAATGGCAAGACCTTCCAAAAAGATCAAATCTTAGACAATATGATGTCACAAAACTGTATACAAGTGTGCAACGCATTAAAAAAGACAAATTTAATCATTTACAGCAGTTAAAGCAAGTATTAGATCAACAATTTTGGGAGTACTATGACAATTTACCGCACTTGTAATGGAGATCAGAACCACGTAAGCCGCTAATTAGGATGCAATTTACGTTGAAAACCTCGTATGTGATTTATTATAGTCAAAAATAGAATTTTGTTTATTTTTTGGTTTTGTTAGTTTTCAGAATGTACTTTTATTTAAATAAAACCAAAAGTTTACGAAAAAAATATCCATTCAACTTTATTATACAGTTTTATGTTCCCCCTGTAAAATTTTCGAAATTGCAGATACGAGGTTTTGCAGTTTAGACGACGATTTGTGAGGAATTTGTGTCTTTAAATGTGTATAACGCAATGTAGGTTAACATATTAATATTCAATAAGACTATATAAGTCATGTAACATACTAAAAAATAAAAGTACATGTTGTGTGTGGTTATTGTTATTCTTTTCATAAATATGTATTATTTAAGTTGTTTTTATAAATAGAAAAGTTTTTTATGAAAAATAAACTTGTGATTAACTTTGTCTTGGTCTGAATTTATAGTGGATAGTTGATTAAGATGTCAATATTCAGTAACGAAGAAAATTGTATACCTTAAGTGTTTCTTTGAAATATTAATTCATTTACTCTGGCTTACTATATTCAGTTAGATTTTAAATAATTTTTTACAGAACAATCCCAAAGGATTATATTATTACAAATATTTTAACTAATCCATCTTCCCATATATTCTCTCCTTTTAGTGTTTCAAATTACTATTAATTTTTTGTATGCAGTATGCATCAATTGAATGACAAACAGTCGTATAGGTTATGTTTTGATTACAAAAAATGTCAGATATTGAACCGGAGCTGTAACGACATTCTACAATGAGACGATTTGGCAACCATGAAATCAATTCCCATAAGACCTGTACTGCATAATAAGGTTGAGACGGAGTATAGTTCAATTTAGTTTTTCAAGGGTGGATACTTTTAATTTGTAATTCGAGACATGAATATTGCGTAACCATGTCGAGACTGTAATACCACAGTATATAGCTATGTAATAGAAACAGTAGTTTCTCTAGCGGGAAATAATTGTCCACCGGCAAACCGAGGCGTGCGTGACTGCGCAGTAGTCAGCCATCAGCTGTTGAGTTGGCGGGATTATTTGATGCGACAGCTCGGCATGCGGTTTGTGAATGGCCGTTAATGTTAGTTATGCTGGGTGTACACCAATTATACAAAATGTTTGACAAACAATTTATTATGAACACTAATTTTACAAATTAATGGGTAGTTGTACACAAATTAAACAAGGCGTATGTAAAACTAAATTATACATTCTTTTGGCATTTATAATTAACGTCAAATAAATTTATTAACACATTATTAATTTAGAATTTGTGTTTAAAATGTGTGAAAAATTTTTGTTTGACTATTGTGCATTTCCTTGAAACATTTCCATATAATTTAATGGATGTTGACGTACTTCTAACATTTTTGACAAACAATTTGTTTTTTATAATTAGTGTGCACGCAGCATAACGTTTTATCAATAATTGTAGTGTTTCGTTTCGCGAATACTTGGAACAAAAATGCCCCATTATTGTTGTGCACCTCAGTGCAAGAATAGTTCGAACAATTCTAAATTAAGCTTTTTCAGGTTTTCGAAAGAACCGATGCGGTAAGATCCCCACGTGCATTAAAATGTCCTCAACTGTTAAAATGTGCATATTGTTTATTGTAGTTGTGAATAATTACTCAAACTTCATGACAAATCCACCATCACCAACGCAAAATTTAATTTTCGAAGATTGATTACCGACAATGGGAAAATATAACTCAACAAAATGCCTTCACTTATTTTGTAAGTTATTTGGGACACACATGTTTTGAAAAGCGTAGTTTTCCAACAATTAGGCGGCAGTCCCACTGATAAAGCGATGTCCACCGACGGTCATCGACTAAAATTAGGTTATGAGTAAGGCGGCAGTCCCACTGATAAAGCGATGTCCACCGACGGTCATCGATTAAAATTAGGTTATGAGTAAAGTATCCGCAGCAGTCCGACTGCATCGATTAACGGCGATCGTTCAACAACAACCGGCATGCATCGGTTTATAATTTTCGACAGGTTCTAATTTTAGTTGATGATCGACGACTGGGCACATGCGCAGAAAGGCTGTTGATTGTGTTTTGGTTTATTTTTTTAAAATATAAACAGAAATATGAAACAATGGTTCTACTTTTGAAATTAAGATACATACGATAACATTGAATATTAATTCTATAATAATTGTAGAATTTTTCTGTATCATTTAAAAGTTGAGGGATTAAACGGTGAAATTCTAAATCCTCTCTATTTGCAAATATTTGACGTACCCACACTTTTCTATGCTTTTTACAGTTTTTCTTATACCAGTGGTAAGCTGTTATGCTTTCAGTATCAGAAGAAGAAGAATTAGTTGACATTTGTAATTAAAGAAGTAGGAAAAAGATCCTAGTTATGACGTCTGAGGTTATGTTTGTGTTTATAGTTTATGTCCTGCCAGTTTTTTTGAATGAAATTTTTGCGCGCGAAACTTAAATTTTGTTTGAATACTTTTCCCAGTGAGACCGTACCACAAAATTTTAGTCGATGTATGTCGATGTCAGTTACTGGCGCTCAATGGTTGTGTATGCAGTGGGACTGCCGCCTAAAGTATCCGCAGCAGTCCGACTGCATCGATTAACGGCGATCGTTCAACAACAACCGGCATGCATCGGTTCATAATTTTCGACAGGTTCTAATTTTAGTTGATGATCGACGATTGGACACATGCGCAGAAAGGCTGTTTTAACAGTTAACCCAAGCGTCGCCTGGTGATTGTGTTTTGGTTTGTTTTTATTAAAATATAAACGGAAATATGAAACAATGGTTCTACTTTTGAAATTAAGTTACGATAACATTGAATATTCATTCTATAATAATTGTAGAATTTTTCTGTATCATTTAAAAGTTGAGGGATTAAACGGTGAAATTCTCCTAACTGCTCTCTATTTGCAAATATTTGACGTACCCACACTTCTATGCTTTCAGTATCAGAAGAAGAAGAATTAGATGACATTTTTAATTAAAGAAGTAGGACAAAGATTCTAGTTATGACGTCTGAGGTTATGTTTGTGTTTATAGTTTATGTCCTGCCAGTTTTGTTGAATGAAATTTTTGCGCGCGAAACTTAAATTTTGTTTGAATACTTTTTCCAGTGAGACCGTACCACAAAATTTTAGTCGATGAATGTCGATGTTAGTTACTGGCGCTCAATGGTTGTGTATGCAGTGGGACTGCCGCCTTATACGTTTAAAACACAAAAATGAATGAATTCAAATTTTACACTTATTTTAAGGTATGTCCTAACTTTGTGAAACAGCTTTATATATATAAATACCGCATTAGGGAAAAGCCTTCTGTGAATTTTTGTCTTCATTTTCCTTCGAACCAAATGTTAGCTTTAAATTAAAACAGAAGTTGGAGGAAATATCATATAAACATCCCTGCGCAAATTTTCCTACTGAATTTTTGATAAAGCTATTTATTCGTGTAAGAATTTTTTATACTTTGAAATTTTGCAATAGAAATTTCAAAGTTAGTGGCAATTCAAATAAAATAACAATTTTACAACACCATTGATGAATTGTGTCAAGAAATTTAAGTAATCTTTAGGTTAAAGTAGACTTTTTTTTTACGTTGTACGTATAATGTATTACATTTTAAATGCGTGTGTAATATGTACTTAATAAAAAGCAGTGTTTTATCCTCTTTTTTTGTATTATTGATATAGCTTTTTCATAATTTTAAAAATAGATTAACATAATTATCTCATAAACGATTTGGTTCTGCGCCACTGGTTTATTCCTGAATAGAAAAATTGACTACGCCTCTGGTTGTGCGTGCGTGAATGCGCAGTACCATTTTGGGACACAAACATCAAAGGTGTCGACGGCGAGAGAAACTACTGTGTCTATACAGCTCTATACTGTGGTAATACAATATCGATGAATGTTTCTCTTAAAAACGCCATTATTGGTAAAGGTGCATTCATCGGTCCAAATAATTTTTCTGTAGAAATTTCGATTGTTTGTAAAATGCTTAAATAAAAGTTACAAAATCTTTCTCTGACCTCTAAGATTTTCCTCTGGTGCTTGCACTTTTTAAGGAATGCATGATTTAAATTTATGTTTATTCAACCTTACGTGTACTGTTTGATTTGACATGCCAATGTTTCTGGCAATGTCTCAAGTTGAATGAAATACGCGGATTTTCCTGCACACAGAAGATCATTCATTTCAATAGCAGCTTATTTGATTTTAATCAAGGAACTGAAAGAATCACACAATCAGCTGACACTGAAAATAAAAATAAGATGCATCTGCCATTTTCAGCACACGTCGAACGATTATTTTCATTCGCTACTATGATTCATGCAGCCAAAGGACATACCCTCTCAGACACAAATTTTAAAAAGTAAGTCATAATGAAAAGCAACAAAATATACAGTTAAATGATTATTTTAAATCTTCCAACCAACAATACCAAATGTTTTAGTGCTTTATATTGAATGTAACAATAAAAGGTCCTTATTTCACTACTTTCCGAAGGTGAAAATAAGTTTATTGAAGGTATATGTTAACTTTACGGCGCTTTTTTCTAAAACTAGCCACTGAAATGGAATTGAAGTAAAATTTCAATTCCAAGTAATTTTTTTTTGGTCTTCTTCAATAAGAATAATAATTATTTTAGAGCTCAGCAGTAAAATATTTTAAAAAATTGAAAAAAAGTGTAAAATGGGGTTGAAATATTAATATGTAAAACAAGCCTTTAAAAAGAGAACTGCATACAAAAATACACTACAAAATGTGTGAAATGAAAGCACTGAACACTTACGCGAACATTTCCTGTTCTGGTTTAATAATTATTTTAATTGTAATTAGAAAAATAATTGTCAATTACTTTTTATTTGTAATTGTAAATGATTCCTTTAAGAAAAGTATTTTGTAATTGTAATTAATAACTATTTGAAAGTAATTGCCCAGCTCTGGCAAATTGACAATAAACGACTGCAACTGTCAGCTGACCTAACTGCAAATGGCCGTCAAACGTCACTTTTCAAGTAACTGTGTAGTTATACATATAGGGTTTCGAAAACCGCGATATTCTATTTGTCATAAGAAACGAGATTCGCGCCAATGACATTTGAACAGACTGTATATATTTCGTACGTTTTCCTCACAAATTATTAATATACAACTTGATCAAGGAGTAGCTATCGATTTGATTCCTACGTGTGTACTGTAATGTGTATGTGTGTATGTGTTGTATTTGGTATAAATATAAATAAATGAATATGTTTACACACATTTTTATAATATTTCAAAAGCCAACATTTAAAAAAGGACCGGTATATTGTATATCTCCCCGAGAATTGTGACGGTGATCAACATTAAAATCCTGAAGGTCAATATGTTTATTCACAGAAAACAATTTTTTTAATGAATAAAAGTGTTTTTGCAGAAAAACAACCGCTTTTTCGAAACTAGTTTCGATTTATTTTATACTATGTTATCACAAACAATGCTATTTTGTTTTTAACAAAAGAACAGCAAGAAACTATACTGTAATAAAATCTGTAATATAAAACAATATTTTTCAATTAAATCCATTTGATAGTTCAATAATTCTAAGATAATAATTAATAAAATATTTCCCGTTGCTAATATTTTAAAAAATCTAAATATATAGGATATTGATTAAATATTACATAAATAATGTACGCCACTGATTATTATTTCGAGACTAGTGCAGTGGTGTAAATTATAAATTAAGGACACCTCATCCAAGAAACAATTTTGAATGATCTAATTTAGAAGCAATTTCTTACAACAAAGGCGATACTTATTTTTAGACCCTTCTTTTTTTTGAGGTCGTTCCAAATTTGTTCTGTTTCACGAAAAATGAAATCGTTTTGATATTAACCCTTTGGTGGGCTGTTCGTAAGTATACGATTTGAAAGAATAGACTAACATAAAGTTAAGTAAGTAATCAAAGGAACTTAGGAAAAGAAAGAAAAAATGTCCGCTTAGCAGCATAAAATATACGTACATACAGGGGTATGCCAATAACAAAAATACAATTAAGGCTATACGCCCGGCCTCGAAATCGTTTTTCCCATTTCCTAATCGTATTTTTCATGAAAACCTTACCGAATTTACACGCTAATTTAAGAAAAAAATGCCTTTCAATGGATAAATCGTAATTTCTTCGAAATTGTCCAAAGGGCCCTAAATAGAAATAAAAATGTAAGAAATTTCAAAAAACAAGCCTTTATTTAACATTATGTAACACTCAACAGCAATACATAAATTTTATTTTTTCTTAATTTTTAAAAATAAGGTCACGAAACGGAAAACAAAATTTTGAAATTTGGGCGAAATTCACTGAAATCAAATAGAGTATGTGGTACGCTCGCACATTGTGTCGAGAGGTAGCTCCGCCTACCATTTCGGGCAGTTTCTACGCAGCTTGTAAAATACTTCTGAGATCAGTGTATGTTAAGAAAGTAATCGTTACTCGGACATTATTTTATCGAAACCGTTGATATTTTCTTTACAATATAGTGTACATATACAGTGTCAGCGTCACAATACTTCCTTATACTACGTATCAGAAAGTAAAAGCAATATCTCTTCCCGTCCCTAACGCTATACCTGCTAGAAGCGCATGCTAGGACTCACACGGCTTGCGGGCAGAGAGTATAATTATTATATTTGACTCGCAATAATTTGCTTCTGAAACGATCTAGAAATTTATTTCTTGCACAAAAAATAATTTTGGAATGTTGGCTTTATTTTGTTTCACATATATATGGGTAAATTCTGAAAAATAAGATTAGTTACTCGATAGCTGAAAAACATCTTACACAAATTGGTGGTCTACTAAAACTTTTTTTTTTATAAAATTTACACACCATAAAGAAAAATCGAAAACACTAGTATCATCCAAATACTTTAGGGTATAACCTTAAAAAAAAACAGATCCCTAGCTCTCTGCATTGCTGAGATATCACGAGATAAGTATTAATAATTGAAGAAAATGAAAATTTTAAAATTTACACACAAAAAACGATTTTTCGACCTTTTTGCGATTTCGATTTTATTTTCCAACTCAAAATTTGAATCCGGCAGGTGATTTTACATATCCAGCTTCACTTTTTTTGTGTGTTTGAGAAAATATAGATTGTATAATTTAGGGGCGGTTGCTTCCCGATTGCCAAACATGTGGGCCAACCGGCGATTATCTGAGACCATAACGCAGCCATAAATTACAGGCAGATTAGATTAGGTGACAAGTTCTTTTCTCTATCTTTTTCCTCAGCATAAGACAGAGCACGCGGACCCTTAAACATTTGTCTTTTATTTACATTTGCACGAAAAGCAGTGGTACGCCTCTTTCAAATCGAACTCAGCTTGAAGCGGGCGTCCAGCCTTAATTATGCATGGGCGAGATAGGGGAAATACGGTTCAGTTTCAGTCCGACTAGACCGACTCGTGTTTTGTCGGCTCTCGGGGAAATCGGTAGGTAATACGGTGCCCGAGAGCCGACAAAACACGAGTCGGTCTAGTCTGTGTGAAACGGAACCGTATTCCCCTATCTCGCCCGTGTATACAATTAATACAGAGCGAGTTAACAGTTTAGAAAAATACGAAAATATAAAACAGCATCATAGAATAAAACCATTTCAAAAAAGTAAATAGTCATCAAAGAAAGTGCAGACTATATTTATTATAAATGATTTTGATAACGTAGCCTTTGTGCAAGGGAATTGACGTTAATGATGGGAAATTTCAAAATAAACCGCCTGTTCATCACTTTTTCAAGTAACTACCTAAAATTTCTATTTAGTGCTCATTCGGCAATATAATTGCCAATTTTCAAATTTTTCAAAATCTCCAACCTCCCATCAAAGTTAAATCTTAGTCTATGCTGAAAAGCCTTATCCAAATATGCCAAATTTTTTAACGAATTTCTTTGTTTAATTTCAAACAAGTCCAAGATACAGATTCACTAATCCAAAATGTCTCAAGAAACAATCACTTTAACCTTACGTATAGAAAACTCTACTGGCTATTGGGATGTTTATACCCAAGTCTTCAAGCTAGCGTGAGTGTATGGCATATAACTTACGGTTGTGCCAAACCGTGTAATGTTAAAACTTTACAAAGATTCCAGAACAAAGCCTTGCGCAACATGGTCGATGTACCTTGGGATGTTAGAAATAGTGACATACGTAGAGATCTAGGAATCAGGGATTCAGCCAGCGAAGTAAGAAGATCTGTCGCCAAACACGAGGCAAAATTACATGAACATACTGATATCGAAGCAATCAGTCTCCTCGATGTTCAAAACCTAAACAGAAGTTTAATTAGGGTTAAGCCACACGATCTAGTTTAGTTTAGTGTGCAGTGTAGCAATGCTCAGTGAATAGCAGAGTGTATTTGTTTCTACAAAATAGAATTACCTAAAACACGTCTTTGGGTGAATTTTAGATTATAAATTTGTTTAGGTTAAGATATGTCAGAGTCAAATTGATGGTTGGTCTTATACCAGATTTAATATTGTATATTAACTTGAAAAAAAAATCTTTAAACATCTCGCCTGCAAAATTTGAGTTAAGTGACAATAGTTAGTATATGCTCTTAGTATATATCTATACAAATTAAATTAAAGATGAGTTATATAAAATAAGACAAATAAAAGTTAATTAAAAGTCTATACATTAATTATTTATAGCTTTAAGACGGGCGTTTACCAACAAATAGAAACTTATACAACTTATATTACTCGTGGGACGGGTAGACGCAAGGGGGTGTGAGTAAGTGGAGCTACACGATATTCGGTTTCCATCACAGCGCTTCGGTTTTATTCATAGATTAAGGAATACTATAGATGGGAAACATAATGTATAAAGAATGAGTGCTTACGGAACAATTTTCGCTTGCCCATAACTGTTATATTATTATACACTCGAATATTATAGGTATATATGACATTTAAATGCCAGTGACTGTTTGTAATTAAACTGTCACTCGCATTTAAGTCTGCAATAGTCGACCGATTCCGATAGATTTTCGTCTTCCCTAGGACCGGTAGAGATACCGTAAAGTGGGGATAGACGACGCGAAAAACTTCGTGTGAAATGTGTGTAACAATGTTTACTGTTTAATGTTTTTATCTTCAAAAATAATTACATACATTTTTTTATATCGTACATCAAATGTGCAGCTGGCGCGTAGAGGTCGTTTTTTTTCTTTTGTGTACCAGCTTTAGTTAGTAGACATTAATCAAATTCATGCATTTTTGTGGTTATTTCTAAATCACATAACTTTCTTAAGAAAATAAATTAGTACAAAAACTGACTTGACATTATAAATGTATGCCTTTTGCATCACTAACCCAAATTTGAGATTCTAAAATTACAAAATAAGTTTAAAAAAACGCGAAACGGCGATGCCTTAGTTTTCGATAGGTAAACGCCCCTCTTAATAGAAATAAATTTAATATACTGGAGTTAGGCTGTAAATAAATTGCCTTCATTTAAAAAAAAATAAGAAAATTCACCAAACAAAACAAATATATTACCTAGGATTACTAATACAAGAAAATTTGAAATGGGACGCACATGTACAAAATCTAATAAAAAGGAACTCAAAAGCAATAGATAAAATATATAAAATTAAAAATATAATAGCAGAAAGCATGGATATTAGGAATATACCACTCCATGGTCGCGTCGCATATGAATTATCTCATTAATATATGGGGTCAAAACAACATCAAAAAATAAAAACAAATTACAGCGACAACAAAACAAGAGTCATAAAACTAGTATATCGACTAAATAAAAGAACTCCAACAGAGCCCAACTATATAAACTCACCGGAATACCAAATATTGAAAAATTATAAGAATAAAAAATATGTTACTGATAACATAAAATAGACCAAGGGACTAATTACAACAAAAATAAAGCTACAAACTAACAATGAAATATATGCCTACCGAACCAGAAGAAACACACACGTAAGAGCAAGAAAGTGCACAATAGAAAGATGCGTACAAATCCCAATAGCAGATACGATAAAGGAATACAACAAATTAAAAACGAAAATAAAAAACATGAACCTGCACAACTTTCACAAGAAAATCAAGAGAATGATGCTGGAAATATAAATGAAATTGACAAGAAACTTGAGAGACATCCAGAAAAAAACCACATAGGAACCCTCAATACCGCCCATGCAGGAACCTGGAACCAGGGTTTTACAATGAGGCTCAGGACCGAAAGAGACATTGCTATATGTATATATGTATCTACATATACATATATATGTACATCTACACATACCGTAGTCGTCAAATTTTAATTTTGGTTTATACTTCTATCCCATGCAGAAGATGACCTTATAATATGCAGCGATGCCTGCTTGCTAACAGTGGTGGGAGAGCAACGCAGTGTCGGGGGACCCTCACGCCTTACATTTCATAGGAAACGTTTGTCGAGTGTACTGTCTTGGCAGCCTCGCTTATGTTTATCTTTAGTTTATTTCGTCGCGCTCTTTTCCTCTTTCTACTTTCGTATCAGAAATTAAAATATGTCGACTACCGTATATTAATATGTGTAGATGTATATCCTCTTCAGGCCCACGGGCAATTTCGCCATGTGATTTTTGTTTTGACTGCAGTACGTTGTCTCATTAGATGTTAATAACATAAAATAGTGTCCAGATTTTTTTGTTTTGTTTTGGTTTTTTGAAAAAAACATGTATCATAAGCGATACATTGGGCCTTGCCCTATACAAAAATTTGGGAGACATTGAAATTTCTTTATTCATGGAACTTAGAGAAACAATTTCTTTGCATATTACAACATAGAAAAACATTACAGGAAGAACATTTTACAAAAGTTAAGCTCTTACAACCTTGGTATCGGCATCTTGATCTTGTTCTCTGTTCTTCATTCATAAATTTTGGCAGATGCTTAGCTTTTTCCATGCGTACTCTCTTGTCTGGGATCGGCAAAACACTTCTTCTTTTAGAATTACCCTGTTCGGAATGGTCTTCATTACTTTCGTCCGATTCTTCCTCAACTTCGTTCTGTTTATCGGAGTACAAAAGTGCTTTTGCAAGGGAGAATTTGAAGTCAAGGTAGTCCATAATTTCTCGTTTGGAAAGACCTGCAGCCCGAGCGTCTTCTCTGTAACGAAGCCAGGAAGCTGCAGATGCAAAATCCAAGAAATGAAAGATGCAACGTACTGTCCATTTCTTGGTCCTGCTGTTCATTGGATATTTTGCTATTACGCGATCGAGTAAATCACCCCGCCCATATTTTCATTGTAGTTTCTAACCACAGCTGGCCGATTGATTTCAATGTATTTTTTATTTTGAACAGACCATCGGCTACATTGTCCCAGCGGTTCAGCACCAAATTCAGCTGAAGCAAAATGTATGGGTCTAGAATCAAACCACTTCACCATAGCGATCTTGTTATCTTCTGTAACAAGCATGTCGTAAGACCCTCTTCCCGATTTCTTCAATTCTTTTTCGGTTTTTAACGCTATGGTAGTTTTCGGAATTCTATTTTTCATTAGCGTGCCTGTTACATAGATTGTGCGTGGCAAAAGTGCGTCCATCAAAGGTAGCGAAGTGAAATACCTATCTACAAACACTGAGACACTTTTTGGTACAGTGTCAGTAAGCTTTAGAACCACTCGTCCACCTACGTCTAATTTATCAGGTGTTGGAATCAAGGAAGAGTCTGTGGTTCGACCTGTGCCTTCATACATGTGAAAATCAAGAGGAATACCTGTAGTTGTCGTCATTACAAAGTTTTTGAGGCCTACAGGATGAGGCTTACCGCGAACAAATTGCCTCATTCTAACCTTTCCGTGGAAAGCTATCATTTGTTCATCAACTGACACTTGTTGTGTTCGTTCGGTTTGCAGGCAAGCGTTTTGAATTCTGTCCAACATTGGTCTAATTTTCCAAAAACGGTCAATTTCGCGGGCTTCCTTCGAGACTGCATTGTCATCGACAATTTTTAATTTTGTTCGTAGTGTAAAGAATCTATTCCTTGACATGTTATCTGCAACAATTGGTACTCGAGTATCTAATTGCCAAAACATTCGGATCCTTGGTAAATTGTAAATTCCAATCAGCATGCTGCATGCAAAAAATTTTCTCATTTCACTTCCTGAAGTATCGATCGATTTTCCAGTCAATTTAACTGAATTCATGTTGGTGAATGTGGCCATGGAATCGAAGAAATCGAAATTGAGATACTCCTTGAAGTAATCAATAGGCTTTGGAAGAATTTCCAGTGGTATTCGCACCGGTGGTTCATACTTTTCTGTTATCGGCTGAAAACTGGTTCTTTTCCATTTTCTCTTTCTTCCTTTTTGCAAAAAATTTACCAAAGGTATCTCATCATCTGAAGATGTGTCAGCTTCAGATGAACTTCCATCTTCAACTGGGTTTTGATTGGTACCATCGGCAATGCTTTGACTGTCTTCGCCTAAATCATCATTTTCACTTGCGCTGTCGTCCAATAGGTGTTCGTCAACATCAGACTCGTCAAGGTTCAAGTTGTCAGCAATCTCTTGCAGTTGAGCTGCAGAAAGTGGACCTGTAGGTTTCAAATAGCAATTAATAATTTGTATGGTCCAAGTCCCAATGTATCACCAATGATACATGCATTTCAAACGAAAACAAAAACTTAACTATGGGATGATGTTTGCCATGTGACGTATTATAGCCAAGAATAAACATAAGTTTGACAATCCCAGTAGCTAAAGTTGATATTTATTAGGTACTTACCAGTGTTCCTAAACTTCTTTGGGGCAGCCGCCATGTCGTAGAATATGTCATTTAGAAGAAATAATGCCAACAAGCACTCACAAGTTTGTAAGTAATAAAATGCCGTACGCGCATAGCTTGACGCACATCGTATCTGATACGGGCGGGCCGATCGCGATATTACTTAACGTGAGGCAGAAAAAAATAAAATCCCGAAGTATCATATATGATACTCTGGGTCCGAAGAGGATATATAGAGCAAACGCGTTACATTCAATTGTACGTTATACTAGATCCATAACGTCTCGTCTCGTCTTGTTTATGTTGCCGGATCTATTTTTATTTCTGTCAGTGACATTTGATATAACCAAACAAAAAAATTATTCACAATACAATAACTATAACGTAATATTATTAGTAATTGAAATGCTCTAAGACTTCAGTCTTTCTCAAGTTATTTATTATATTGATTTAGATTGTAGAAAAACCATAAATGTTTCATAACGTATCCATAATAAAATTTAAAATAACCAATACTTAGGCTATTCTCATTAAATTTTAACAGATGATTATAGAAAAGTTTGTAAAAAGTTTAACAGATGATTATAGAAGAGTTTGTAAAAAGTATCAACTGTTTACAGAAACCTTTCGGCATTAAATTCAAAGGACACAAATAGATAATAAACAGGATGTACAGTCATAAGAAGAACTATTTGATAATATCACTACAAACAATATCGTTTCGCCAAACTTTGGCTTCATCAGGTGATGAGTTACTCAGTTACTCCTCACCTAATGAAGCCAAAGTTTGGCGAAACGATATTGTAGTGATATTATTAAATAATTTTTGAAACCAAGTTTACGTATTTTATTTATTCAGTTAAATATGAAGTTTCAACATGTATCAGCCTCATCAATTAACCATAAGAACAACTGTTTTTTATACAATTTATATCAAAGCAAAAATAAACACGCAAATTTGACAGGCAAAATATAAATAGCACACGCCTTTTTGATAGATATGATTTATCTGACAACACCGAATTGAACTATAATTCTATTAAAAATATGTAAGAGAGAAATTTAATATTGTATCGGAAATTATGTGTTTATTTGCCATGAATGCGTATATTACGCTCAATGTATACATAGTCTATCTAAACTAATGAAATAAAGCTCTCAAATATAATTTAACAAAGTAACTTTTTACTTTCTTATACGTAGTATAAGTATTGTGATGGCGAAAATTTTCGACCTCGAGATTTTTGCAGATGTCCACGTTGTGATACCAAAAATGTGGTTTTTAAAAAATCTCTCTCTCTCTCTCTCTCTCTCTCTCTCTCTCTCTCTCTCTCTCTCTCTCTCTCTGTGTGTGTGTGTGTGTGACCACGATAACGGTCAAACCGCAAATTTTGTATTTGTGAGTATAATCTCCCTCTTGAGATCTGATTAGATTTTCAGTAAAATCGGCAGACTGGAAGTAGAAGTTTACTTCAGTGAAAAAATCGAATTTTGCCAATACTTTGTCAACTACTAAGTTTAGACAAGTTTATAAAGAATCCATATGTACTCACAATTAAATTTGAGAAAAATTTTATTAGGAAAGTTTTTTGTAATTCCTACTGGAAGTGGGTCTTTTACTCTTATCGAAGATCAGTTTTTTGCAAATATTTCGCAAGTCATGCTTTTTAGACGGGTACATGACGAGTATAAAAATATTTAAAACAATCTTCAATATCTTTTGTATTAAAAAAAATGAGGTGTGGCCACCACACGACTTTCTTATACGTATGAAAGTGTTACTTCCGGTCCGAATTTTGAAATTTCATTTATACAAAAAATATTCCAAATCTAACTCTAAATACTTTTGTACTCTTCATAAATATATATAGAATGCATAATTTACGACATATTTGCAAAAAATCGTTATTCGGTAAGAGTAAAAGTGACACTTCCGGTCCGAATTTTGAAATTTTTTTTTATACAAAAGATATTAGAAATTAAGTTCTAAATACTTATAAAGTAAACTACTACTTCCGGTCTGCCGATTTTACTCAAAATCTAATCAGTTCTCAACAGGGAGATTATATTCGTAAATACAAAATTTGGAATTGATATCTGTAGCGGTTTGACCGTATCGTGGTCACACTGACATTTTTTAAAAACCACTTTTTTGGTATCAGGGGACCTCAAAACGTGGACATCTGCAAAAATATCGAGGTCGAAAATTTTCATCATCACAATACTTCCTTATACTACGTATAAGAAAATAAAAATTCAAAATTCGGACCGGAAGTAACACTTTTACTCTTATCGAATAGCGATTTTTACAAATATCTCGTAAATTATGCATTCTATATATATTTATCAAGAGCACGAATATATTTAGAGCTACATTTGAAATACTTTTTGTATAAAAGAAATTTCAAAATTCGGACTGGAAGTAACACTTTTACTCTTAGCGGTAGCACTTTCTTTCGAATATTTCGCCAAATATGCATTCTATAGAGATTTATTAAAAGAATAGAAGTAGTATAGTAGGGTTTTGTTTATTTTTTCAGAAGATAAATATATTTAAATCTTAATTTAGAACAACTTTTGTTTAATTTGATACGCACACATATAAGAAAGTGGTGTGGTGGCCACACCTCATTTTTTAGTTTCTCTAATACAGTAACGTTATGACAACATGCAAACGTCATCAATGACGTGCAATTGAATATAAGGCGTCTCCTCTATATATATTAGTACATGTTTTTCTAGAATACATGTTTACTTATTTAAAAAAAAAGAACTGTGGACTGTAATGAAAAAATATTTTAAATTTTATTCTTTACAATGTTCCAGAGTTTCTTGATCGTAACAGAAAATATTGGTTAATTTAACATTTAATTTTTAACATTTTTAGTTGTTTAGGTAAGCTTACAAAAAAAAAAAAACAAATCAATAAGCACAATAAAAAGATGTTGCATTTATTAACTATTGTTATAGTGGCAGCTTTGGGATGCAAACGGTGGACGATGAATGGTATTTATCGTAAACCTGTGGAAATGGAAAAATTTCGTGAGAATTTAGCTGACAAGCTTTACCGCAACATGGAGACAGAATTGTACATCAATTTGAAAATAAAAATTGTATTTTTTAACGGCTAAATCCATTTTTAACAGAAGATATGATATTAGGCACCGGATTAACGCAAGCCCAAACAAAACAATTTGAAAATTAACGGCACGTAAAGGCTTTTAGGTAATCTTATACTTTTATTACTCCTTACCTTATAGTAATACCCTGGTAAAAAAAAAACATGCATCCGTAAAGGATGACCGTTATGCAGCAACTGCTAGATATTTATTATGAATAAAGAATTAAGTGGATTTTGAACTGCTTTTTATATATATATATGCTTTTTAATAACTAAACCCTTTCAAACTAATCATGTTGTACATAAAAGTACGGATTTTATTTAATAACACAAAAAAGTAGAATAAACCAAAGTAAAAATGTAAGAAACTAGGTTATCGCTTGGTTATAAACATAAAATGACGTTTTGTCAAACTTATTTTCCAATGTTAAACTTGCCTACGCAAGAACCAATGAAATACTTCAAAAATATACGCCATTTTGGCGCGATATTTGAATCACTCCTTTTATTCTGAGACAAGGTATAGAAAAAAGCACTTTCAGTAGATATCTATATTTTGATTTTCGTTTTAACTGTCTCTTCAATGAAATGTACTATTTCAATATTTTTACATTACATATACGACTTTTTGATCAATAAATAAAACAAAAACCTTTGCCAGAATAAAGCACAGAAAGCTAGATACGTATTTCGACAACTAAGTTGCACTGATTATGTGCAGACAACGTGGCTTTTATTAATCAGTGTTACTGATGATGACAACATAGTTGTCAAAATACGTATCTAGCTTTATGTGCTTTATTGTGGTGAAGGTGTATTATTAGTGTTTTTGTTTAGTATCAAGCCACATACTCCAGTTAAGTGTCTTCAATAAATTATAGTTAATGTGACGTATTCCAACCTGTTCAGCTTATCTAATGACCTATTAATTAATAGAATTAAAATAATAGTAATAAGAAACATGTTTTTTTCTTTTTTTAATAATAAATTAGTCTATATGAGACGCCACTGAAGAAAAATAATACAATTAGACAGCAATTGTTACAAATCTCGTAAACATTTTCTGTGGCGGTATATCAAACCCACCTCAGTCATTAAAAACCACACTGTATACATACAGCGTGTCCCAGGATTAATGTTACAAGATGTGTACGGAACTAAAAATCTTTGAATCTCAATTTAATCTTTTGTAAGTAAGCCCTGCTTGGTTTGAAACTTATTTTTAGTATAGTTTCGAGTTTGTGAAATCACGTTGGCCTTGACAGTCGAGCAAGATCTATTTCCGTTTCAGGTAAAGTACCTTTCTCGTTCACAATATCCTAAAATATTACTAAGAAAAGTTGTCCAAAATGACAAACTATGGTCCTATACAAACTGTCAGGAAGATCTGCCTACCTTGATTAAATCGTTATTTTTTAGATTCAACAAAATAAAATTATATTTATTCACAAATTAAGTGTACAAAATTTAATAATACAATCAATCTTATATTATTACTAGGGAGCGGAATCGAGCGAGCCATGACTCATCGCTCATGGGCGCACTATTGAAATGTTGTATTTTTAAAGAGGTTTTAATTTTATTTATATACTTGAATAACAACTCATAAAATACAAAATACATTATTATTTGTTGATTTTGTTGTTCAAGTCGAGTAAAGGAGTATTAATATTCACCAGCAATACTTTCTCAAGGTTCTCTTCTGTAAGATTTGTTCTTTTTGAATGAAGTACATCCTTGTAGATAGAAAACGTCCTTTCTACATCGCAACTGGTTATAGGTGCGTACTGGAAATATTCTTTTATTTCAGCGTATTTAGCAGTTTGATTTTGTGTCATTGTCCCCATACACAATTGCCACAATGTTATTAAATCTGGATTTCTATTAAAAACTGCGTCTAACTTTTGCCGAAGGCCACATCCGAAGTCACTTGGAATACTTTTGAAATTATTAATAGCCGCATCTAATGTGGTTAATCCATCTTTTAGTTTGAGATTTCGATTTTCAAAATATGTGATTAGTTTAGGCAAATTTCCAAAGTGTTCCTGAAGGAATAACAGCTGATTTTTTAAATTTGGGATTTGTGTTAGTTCCTTGCACTCAGAAATACTTCGAGCATCGTCATTTAAACATGTAACGAAATTTTGTAAACTATCGAAATTCTCTTCGCTTCCAGCCATGTTCCCCATCTAATTATTACTGGCGCGGGTGGCAGTGACAAAGATGGAAGTTTTTCCCTGTAAAAGGCCACTCTCGATGATATATATATATATCGGGTTACAACGTTTTACGTCTTCCGATTCCTAATCGCCATTCCCCTCTGTTCATCCACCTGCCCTCCTCCAGATCCGTCTCTCGAATTTCCTTATCCACTCCGTCTCTCCAGCTTCTGCGCGGTCTTCCTCGTTTTCGGTTTCCTTGGGGGTTCCAGTTTAGTACTTTCTTTGGGATTCTGTGTTCTGGCATTCTTTGGACGTGCCCATACCATGTTAGCTGTTTAGTTATAATGTCATCAATAATGTCGTGTTGTATTCCCATTTCTTGTCTGATGGTTTCATTTGGGACTCTATCTCTTCTGGACTTTCCTGCCGCTCTTCTCCAGAAGTCCATTTCTGTGGCTTTTATCTTTCTTTTTGTTGTTTCTTTTATCGGCCACACCTCCGAGCTATATGTTATTATGCTTTTCACGATGGAGTTGTAAATCCTTTTTTTATTTTCTTTTGTAATGGTCTTGTCCCATAGAATACTGTTCAGCATGGAAGTAGCTCTTCTTCCCTGTACGTTTCTGTCCGATATTGCCTCATCTAGTGTCCCATCCTTAGCTATTTTCATTCCGAGGTATTTGTATATATTGCAATGTTTGATGATCTGTCCCGTTGCTAGATGTAGGTCTTCTTGCTGTCCTCCTATGCACATATACTCCGTTTTTGTAATGTTGACGTCCAGGCCCCATTTTCCGTATTCCTCGATGAGCTTTCGGCTCATATATTCCATGTCATCTATATCTTGTGCAATAACTACTTGGTCATCCGCGAAAGAGAGGGTATATACTGTCGTGTCGGCATCCACCGGCATTCCCATACTATTGCACTCTCGATGATGCTTTTCTGAAAACTTTTTTAAAAGCCGATACAAGTCTATCAACTTCCGGATAGTTGTCTCTGATATATTCACAGATTCTGTGGAGAGCATGTGCTACACAAGTAATATGCAGCATATAAGGATATGTTTCCTTTAATAGTCTGTCTGTTTTTAACATATATGCGGCACTGTCACTAACAAATAAAAGTATTTTTTCCCTGTACCTGTCGTCCGAATGAAGCATTTTGTGCAAATTCTCGTCAATGGTTTTAGCAACTGTTTCCGCATCAACTGTATTTATAACTTTAGATGCTATTACATATGCGTTATATGGAATAGTTGGATGTAGTACACCAGCTACAATATTTACCACACAGCGTCCTAATATATCGACAGTTTCGTCGGCACTTATCCATAGGTACTGATTTGAAAGATGCCTTCTAATGCATTTTACTGTTTTCGTGAAGCACTTAGAAACATAACATTTGCGTAAGGTGGATTCATCAGGAACATGTCGATCAGTATATTTTTGGAGAAATGTTTTGAAAGTGGGATTGTCAAGTTTCTTTAATGGGATATTAGCCGCCATTAAAGCTTCACAGAGTTCTTCGTTAAAATTGTCAGCTTTCAACGGGTCCAATTTCTATGTATGTTTTAGCGATGCTAAGTGACGTTGTACGTTCGATTTTTTGGCATTCTGTAACGATATTTTACAGACTTTGCAATAAATATCGGAATCACTGACAATGGACATACAATCAGTATGACCCTCAATCCAACTCGCCATTGTTTCACGATGTATTTCTCGACGTTCTTCCATATCATATCTGAAAAAGTAACATAAACAATGTTCTAGATCTAAATAAACGATAACTAAAAATTTTAATCTTAATCTTAACAAAATCCAATTAACACTTACGTCGATATAAATGGAAGAAGTAGATTCAATGAACCGGCAGGAACTATTACAAAAATTACGAAGTACGTTTTTAACAGTTAAAACAATGAAACAAGGAAACTAACGTAAAGTATAAATGAAAATTTTATTTCTCTTGGAAATATAACGTAAATATAATAAATTTTAAACACTCCTGACGCCGTTATCTACGCCCGTGTATAAAGAATTTTACCTCATAAATTCCTTATTTTATTGCCCTTTTTTCTCTGATTCTCGGTCTCTTGTCGAGCGTAAACAGATGTTGCAGTTCGCCCTATGAATTAGTGTTATTCAGATATAATGTAAACAACACGCAGTTCTTTACATTATTTCTTTTCAAGGTTGTGGCTCCGTGGTAGTTTAGCTCGCTCGATTCCGCTCCCTAATTATTACATTTTGTACACTTAATTTGTGAATAAATATAATTTTAGTTTGGTGAATCTAAAAAATTACGATCTAATCAAAGTAGGTAGATTTTTCTGAAATTTTGTATAGGGCCATAGTTTGTCATTCTGAACAAATTTTCTTAGTAATATTTTAGCATACTGCGAACGAGAAAGGTACTTTACCTGAAACGGAAGTAGATCTTGCTCAACTGTCAAGGCCTACGTGATATAACAAACTCGAAACTATACTAAAAAATGAGGTGTGGCCACCACACGACTTGCTTATACGTATGAGCGTTTCAAACTACACAATTTTAAGAATTTTTTTATACAAAACTTATTCAAAATCCTATTCTAAGTACTTTCATTCTCTTAATAAATCGCTATAGAATGCATACTTTGCAAGATACTATCAAAAAAGTGCTACTCGTTATGAGTAAAAGTGCTTCGGTTCGAATTTTGAAATTTCATTTATACAAAAAATATTGCAAATCCAGTTCTAAATACTTTCGTACTCTTGATAAATATATATAGAATTCCAACTTACGACATATTTGCAAAAAATCGCGATTCGATAAGAGTAAGAGTGGTACTTCCGGTCTGAATTTTGAAATTTTTTTCATACAAAAGATATTGAAAATTATGTTTTAAATACTTTTATACTTGTGACGACTTGTCTAAAAAGCATGACTTGCGAGATGTTCGCAAAAAACTGATTTTCGATAAGAGTAAAAGATCTACTTCCGGTTGGAATTTCGAAAAACTTTTTTAAGACAATTTGTCTCAAACTTAATTTGAAGTACATATGAATTCTTTATAAATTTGTTTAAACTTAGTAGTTGACGAAATATTGGCAAAATTCGTTTTTTTCACTGTTGTAAACTGCTACTTCCGGTCTACCGATTTTACTGAAAAACTAATCAGATCTCAAGAGGGAGATTATACACGTAAATACAAAATTTGGAGTTGATAGCAATAGCGGTTTGACCGCTATCGTGGTCACAGACAGACAGACATAGACACACACACAGACATTTTTTTAAAAACCACTTTTTCGGTATCAGGGGACTTCAAAACGTGGTCATCTGCAAAAATCTCGAGGTCGAAAATTTTCATCATCACAATACTTCCTTATACTACGTATAAGAAAGTAAAATAAGTTTCAAACCAAACAGGGCTTACTTACAAAAGATCAAATTGAGATTTAAATATTTTTAGTTCCGCACACCTCTTGTAACATCAATCCTGGGACACGCTGTATATTGCCACGAAATACTTAGGTACATAAAATTAATAAATTTTGCAATAATATCTTTTATCTAAGGAAGTTTAACTAACAATATGAACATTCTGGATACAATGTGTAATGATAACGGCAATAACGGAAAAACTGATTTTGTGGAATTCGATATTTATTTCCTGATAAAAATCATTTACAATACTTCTCATGAACATATAAACTATTGGACATGAAAATCAAATTTTCATCGGCCATTGGCAACTTATAAACATATTTCAAATTCTTTTTAAAAATTACATTATGGAAATCAATTTGTTTTTAATGTATATAACATAGAAAGGAATTTTATAAATATGTATGAATGTTAAGTACTAAATAAACAATTGAGTCTTGTAGATGATTAGGAAAAATACCAGTGTTGCATGTTTAGCACATTTATATTAAATGCTTCTTTTCTTATACTAACGGCTTCAATATTATGAGGAAGAGATAGATATATTTATGAGAGTTGTTTACTGGTTACCCAGAATATTTTTAACACAAGCTGTAAAATAAATTTATGTGTGATACTTATCCGGCGTCAATAAAATATTTTGTTGTAAAATTCGAAGAAACATCCTTGTAAGTTACTTAAATATATTCAGATGAAATGGTATCTCATTCATTGAAATTATGATACAAATTTTAATTCCTCAATTAGTGTTTGTAAAAAAATGTTAAACCACAGATTTAATTGCTGTTCTTTTTTAAGAACTATATGATATGAATTGGGTGTTTGCATAAGATATTTGCCTTCATTAATATAAAACAATACAATGTATGTAAAAGACTAGGCCAGGTTACTTTTTGAGGTATGTTAACGAACCGGTATCTGTAAGGGGCCTCACGCAACGACGATACTAATGACTTAAAAATGTTTTGTTCAAGCAATAATACAGCTTCCAATTAATCGCGCCTTAATCAAGTATGGGAAATATATAATGCCCAGATTTCGAAAATATTAAATTATTATATTACTGTCATTTGCAACAAAATAACAAATGTAAAAATAAACAAATAAAATTTAATCAACATTTATTTTTCAATGTAATCTCACACAACCTGAATACATTTATTACATCTTGGAATTAATTTTTGAATGCACTTTTTTCCATAACGGAAAAAATGAGATGTGACCACCACACGACTTTCTTATACGTATGAGCCTTTCAAACTATAGAGTTTTAAAAAAATTTTATATAAAAATTATTTAAAATCCTATTATAAGTACTTCTATTCTCTTAATAAATCTCTATAGAATGCATACCATGCGAGATATTCGAGAGAAAGTGCTACTCGCTAAGAGTAAAAGTATTACTACTTCCGGTCCGAATTTTGAAATTTCATTTATACAAAAATATTTCAAAACCAACTCTAAATACTTTTGTACTGTTGACAAATATTTATAGAATACATAATTTACGACATATTGGCTAAAAATCGTTATTCGATAAGAGTAAATGTGATGCATCCGGTCCGAATTTTGAAATTTTTTTTTATACAAAAGATATTGAAAATTAAGTTGTAAATACTTTTATATTCGTAGCGTACCTGTCTAAAAAGCATGACTTGCGAAATATTTGCAAAAAACTGATTTTTGATAAGAGTAAAAGACCTACTTCCGGTATCAATTTGGAAAAAGTTTCATAATAAAATTCTACCCAAATTCAATTTTGAGTACATATGAATTTTTTTATAAATTTGTTTAAACTTAGTAGATGACAAAAAAAGTAGTTGACAAAAAGAGAGAGAGAAAGAGAGAGAGATCTTGTAAATAATAATCCTACAACACCTACACGCAAAGTGACGGAATTCAATTTGACACGACTATATGGACACCGTTACGTCAAAATACGTTTAAACCTACGAGTAAAGAATAGAACATGAGAGATAATAACGTGGTGGGGGAATAGGTATTTTTTAGACGGAAGTTACCACTTTAACCCTAGAATGCATAAAGTGAGTCTTTCGGACTCGGTGCGCGTTTTGACTGCCTGTATTTTGCAAACGGCTCTGTGTACCATGTTTTCCGTTGAGGAATGCCTCTATCACCCCTTTATAAGTACTTTAACAATATTTTCAAACAGGGGGGTCACAAGTGGTTACACATACACCTTTTTTTGTGTTACTACTGCACATAAACATCAAGTGAGTCTCAGAGACTCGGTCGTTGCTACATAGACCCTAGTTGAATAAATCCCGTCAAACAACATAAATACAGTTCCACATATTCATAAATAGTTTATATTGAAAACTACTTCCCTACTCCCCCCACAGCCGCTGTTCCAGTAAAAGTGGACCGATCCTACTTGAAGCTGC
This sequence comes from Amphimallon solstitiale, assembly GCA_963170755.1. Classification (NCBI taxonomy): domain Eukaryota; kingdom Metazoa; phylum Arthropoda; class Insecta; order Coleoptera; family Scarabaeidae; genus Amphimallon; species Amphimallon solstitiale. Next base: position 74,999,294 of record OY720682.1, on the reverse strand, counting down.
AACTTCCCCCCTTCCGCGTGTCGTGGTGCAGTAGTGATTAGTCAGTTGTAGCGGTAACTTCTTTTGTCCTTCATTTATGCTCTTTTATTCGTGATATAGTTGTATAGATATTATGAATAGCTTCTGAATAGAAGGTAAGATTCTATTTTTCATATTTAGAAAATAATATCGCAACATTGCATTTCCTTTTTAGTAAAAAGTTAGATATTCATATGGCTTCCGGTAGCAGTAAAAGATCAGTGAGGTATGGCTGATTTTGAAAGCACGGTCCTGCAATGGGCAAATGAATCTGATTCAAATGTGTCTAGCTCCGACTGCGATTCAGAAGAGGAAGCCGAGGAATGTGTTCATCGAAACAGGAACGAGAAAATTGAAAATATGGAGGAAGACATTTTATCAGCCAGTGAAGATGAAGCTCTAGAATCAGATGATCAAGATTTAGAAGAAATCATTGAAAATCAGAATTCTCAGGGTATGAAAGGAAAGAATGGGTACGAGTGGAAAATCTATTCTCCAGCTCAGACAAAAATTTGATGTCACAACTTCATTCGTTTTATTCCTGGTACAAAGCAACGCAACAGGATGATATCATTTATTGATGCTTGGAATGTTTTTCTTATCCGAGAAATCCTAGAAGAAGTTGTTGCTTGTACTAACAAGGAAGCAAAGCGACAATATTCTGACAAAGGTAAAGAGTGGAAAAATGTGGAAGTTGATGAGATGAACGCATTTCTGGGATTGTTGCTGTTAGCAGGAGTCGAAAAACAATGGGATAGTCCGATGAGGGAATTGTTTTTGAATAAATGTTCAAATCCGATGTGCAGAGCTACAATGACAGTAAATCGCTTTGAGAACATAAGACGGATTATTAGATTTGATGATAAAAAAACGCGTGCCGCTCGTTTGGAAACAGAAAAACTTGCACCAATAAGATATATTTGGGACTTATTTATCAAACAATGTAAAACTGTTATGATACCAAACGCGAACGTGACTATTGATGAACAATTACTGGGATTTCGTGGACGTTGTAGTTTTATACAATATATGCCCAGTAAGCCATGTAAATACGGCATAAAGTTTTTCTGGTTTTGTGAAAGTGAAACTGGGTACGCTATTGATGGTATTATATATTTTGGAAAGCAACCTGGAGCAGAAGTCCAACGACGTCTTGGAGAAACTATAGTGACTACTCTTATAACTAGTATAAAGAATAGTTTTCGAAATTTAACCTGCGATAACTACTTTACCACTATAGATTTGTTTGAAAATCTGCTAAAAGTCGGTATCACCGCAGTAGGAACACTTCGTGAAGATAAAAAGGAGATTCCCATAGAGTTCAAAGCTTCGAAAGATCGTCAGGTATCCTCTTCGTTGTTTGGATTCAGTGAAAACTTAACCCTTGTTAGTTATGTGCCCAAAAAAAATAAATCAGTTATATTGCTTAGTATAATGCACCATGACAGCGCTGTGAATGAAGATAGTATAAAGAAAAAACCCGAAATCATCGAATTTTACAATAAAACCAAAGGGGGTGTAGATCATATGGATCAAATGGTTACCAAACACGGCGGTGGCCATTTGCCGTATTTTCAAACATGTTAGATATCGGTGCAGTAAATATTTTTTCTTTATTTAACTGAGCAGCCAGATTTTGAAGCACGAAAAAAACATCATCGTAGGATTTTTATAACAAGCCTTTCCGAAGCTCTGATATTACCCTATATGCCATTGAAAATTCTTATTATTTGAAACAATTATAATAATGTAAACTAGGGGTATTTCATTATTTTAGAATATCCATAAGGATATCAAATGGAATTTTGTATTTTCATATTTTGAGTTATTAAATTGTATTTAATGCTACAGAACTGTTTTTCTAAACCAAAACTACTAACTACTAATGAATAATAAACAAACGCACCAAGAAAAGGCAGCTAAATCCTATTTTCTTGTACTTAATGTATGTGAGTCTCAAAGACTCACTATATGTAAAAGAGTAAAAAATTTAGGTCATTCATTCTAGGGTTAAGAGACGTCAGTTATATCCTGTTATGTCAAAAATGACGTTTTAGTGTTCCTATAATGGTGAATTGTGTGGCTTGTGGTCGTTCAAAAACGGCAAGAACATAGAATATCACTTTTTCTCTTCATCGGTAAGTTATTTCATTGGCATTCAACATAGGCAATAATAATTTTAAAAAAGCTATTTTAAATAACTTGTCATAAATCTGACATGTCTGATTATGTGTTCAGTGGCGTAACATACATATCCAAGTCATTTAATATTTGTTATATTTTTGACGCAGATTTCCTTTAAACCCGTTTATAATATATTAAAAAGATGAAAAGAATTGAAAACATAATACACTCACGATATTTCTTTAATTATTTCTGGACTCAAAGCCTATTTTAAATGATTATCGAGAACACAGGAAGTGTACATATACCCTATACAATATATTTATGCACGCCTATGCATTACGGCAGCCATATTGAGTTACCACTTTGGACAAATATTATTTTTAAGGAGACTCTCTCCTGTTCTATTCTTTACTCGTAGGTTTAAACTATATAAAATTCATACTGGTCACTGTTTACAACTTCCTGATAATTTACATCATCTGCAATAATACTGCGACTCATTAGTGGAAAGTTTAGAAGACTAGAAAGACTTTTTAAACAAGATCGTAAGTTTCGATTTCGTAAATTAAAATACATATTTCAGCAACTAAAGAATAATATCAAGAACTTCCATCAGTATGTTATAGTTGAGGAAAGAATCGTTATATTATTAAAATATAGCGTTTATAAGAAATAAAAAAGTTGATAATAGCCAAAAAAACTAAACCGGTTTATAAAAATTTCGCCATTAGACAAAATGTGTTTATAGCTTTTATTTGCGAATCCAAATAAAACTGTTAAAGTTAAAAAAGAAATAAATAAACATTTCTTTATATTAAATTAAAAAAACTCGACATTTATCACAGATACATTTTCCTACAAGCACAAAATTTAACTCCGATAATAACAGAGATCTGTAGTTAAGCGATGAAAATAAATCAACCTGTATACTATAATTTTATAATAGCGGCTATTTTATTAATTAATGAAGTTTTTGATGACAGATGTGTATCAAATATAGCTACACTATACGTATCACTTTGAATTTAAATCACTGGAGCTGAATATTTTATTTGAGACATTCCCGATTAAAATATTCCATCTGCAAATATAACACTGTATGAATGAATTGAAATATTAATATTTCGATTAAAAAATATTTAATGCTCTAATTTAAAAATTACAGGTTGATATTATGTATCAAAAAATGAGATAAGGTAGCACAGAACTGATTATTTTATAACATGTTCCCTTTGATAACGCAAAACTTTTAATATATCGTTTTTGGAAATGATAACAAAACGAAGTTCCTCTCCCAGTGTATTTTTACTATGTTTACAGTTTGAATTTTACATGACTTATTTAAGAATTTGTTGATACTGAGCGTACCGTGCCATCAAATACTTTCCTCGTTAGAGACGGACATGACTTTTTTTAATGGTTGGTGACAGTGTACGTAATCAGACCCAAACGTATAATTTGGATAGTTTGGTTATGTGATGTACAAGGTAGGCGCCATAAATTCTCGGCCTGATATACAAAAAAGAAACTTGGAACATTATATGAATTTTTATTTTTCAATGTAATCTCCCCTAATTAATGAATAATTCTTTACCCTTGTAAAAATAATCTGAAGTTTTTCCATCAAAATGTTCTATAATAGATACTTGCAACTCACTGTCGTCCTTAAAACTACATCACCTAAGGTCTTTTTTTAAATTAGAAAACCAATCACAAGGAGCCATATCCGAACTATAGGGTAAATGTTCCAATTCTTGAAAGCCGCATTCGCGGATGGCAGCTTGTGAAATGGCGGCAGTATGGACGAGAGCATTGTCGTGCAATAATCCCACACCTTTTGTCAATTTTCCACGACGTTTTGCACGAATTGTCCCTTAATTTATGCAATAAAGACGCATAATATGTGCCGTTCACACTTGTATTGCGCTCTTTAAAATCAATTAGCAAAATGCCCTCACAATCCCAGAATATTGTGGCCATCACCTTTTTCCTTGATTGAACGACTTTCCTCTTTCTGGGACGAGGTTCATCAGGTTGCCGCCATTCCATGGACGCCCTTTTCGATAGAGGATCGTAATACAGAAAGAACCATTCTTTCATCCCCTGTGACAATGGACTCCAAAATCGGTTTTGGGTCGTCTCCACACATGTTTAAAAACGACTGCGAACATTCGACTCGACGTTCACGCTGGAGAGCAGAAAGAAGTAGCGGTACCCATCTAGTACTAATTTTATTCATACCCAAATGGTCATGGATAAATCCGGCGAACACTTGTTTCGGTAATGTTTGTTATCACTGCTAATTTCTTCACTTTCAAACCGCGATCTTCTTGTTCAATAATTGAAATTTGTTGAAACGTTATGACTTCTATTGGTCGACCCGACCGATCAGCATCTTCCAGGGATTCTTGTCCCAAACGGAACATTTTGCCCACGGCTCTTAGCGAAGTACGCGTATAATCGTTATAAAAAATTCTTTTTGCCGATGAAAAATTTTTTACTATCCAGGAAAAATTCAATAAGCAGAATGACAGGATTTATGAATGTTCATCTAAAGAAGCCACTGAAGTTGTCTCACAGGTTGAAACAGGTCTCCACCCAGCGTCAGTTATGGTTTGGTGGGGTGTTTCCTACGATGGTGTTACCAATTTGCATTTCTGTGAAAAAGGCATCAAAACATCTGCCAAAGTGTATCAGGAAACTGTCCTGGAAACCGTTGTGAAGCCACTAAACCCACCTCTCTTCCAAAATCAGCCGTGCACGTTCCAGCAAGATTCTGCACCAGCTCATAAGGCCAAAGCTACCCAGACTTGGCTCCAAAACAATTTACAGGATTTTATAAGCACCGAAGATTGGCCGTTGGGTAGCCCGGACATGAACCCTTTAGATTAGAAATTATGAGCCGTTTTGGAGGACATGGTATACCACAAAGATCTTAATAAATATATTTCCTATTAATTACAGCGACATTTAATTTGATAATAAAAAAAATAATTAATAAAAATATAAATAAACATATTTCGTAGAAGTCAATTACTGGTATAATAAGAAAACGTGCAATTTATTTAATTACAACACTTATTTTGACAGTCTGAAACATAAATATTACTTGAAATATAAAGAACACATATGTCCTAGATGTTAATTACTCACAAAATAATTTGAAATAGAATATTTTGTGAGTGTTTATTTGCGTATTTTAATATTACTGCATTACCTGCCACTTATTACAAACCTTATTTTAACTGAATTATAAATATAACAATAATAATTCAATTAAATTAAAACACATCAGTATTTGCCGATTTTATAAATAACGAGATTCACAAACCACATTAATAAATAAAACTAAGTTATGATAATGACCGTTAAGATAACGGCGGAATTTTCATGTAGTAGAGTAACATGCCGCCGACCGGCGGAAATCGACAAAACAAATACGCGCATTCCGCCGTGTCTGCACAAAATACTGTCTTTGTCGGCTGACACGTTACTACAATCATAATAATAATAATAATAATAATAGACTATATATTTGTAAGACCTCTGTTACATAAAATTGTCAATATTCTCAAACTTGTAATGCATTACAATTGTCGGAATCGTAAAGATTCCGCGGATTGGCGAAACTCTCAGTTTATAGAGGCAAGATCGCCGGCGAATATTTAGGCACAGCGTTAAAAATAAGCTTAAAATATTCTCTAAAGTTAAAATCGATTTCTTCGAAAAAAATAATTTCAGAAAGTTATGGAATTTCTTCATTACCTACTAATTTACATACTCTATACACTAATAGCACTGCAAAACAGAAAACGTACATATTTCCTTGAAAACATTTTACGTAGGCACAACAATTTTACAAGTTTCGAACGGAAATAAATATTCATTTATACATAATTCTATGCAATTTTAAAATGCCAGAACAGATACAAAATTAAACATGCAAATTAAAAAAAAATATTTATAATATATTAATTACTTCAGTTCTAGGCATAGATACATATATGAAATGAGAATAAAAGTTGAGTCATAACTGACCTTGCAATTTTCTTTCTTTCTGAATAATAAAAATTGCTTAATATTATTTATCTTGTTAACCTTGAATTTTGCAAATAATAGACTTTAAAAATAGCCAACTTTGAATAGAAAAATCTAAATTTCGGTAGGCTATGACTTTTAGATTTAGAAAACATTAATACCCAGTCCTTTTTCATAACATTTTATAAACTATGTAACTTTAACATAAATAAAATGTTTGATCAATACAAAATTGGACATCAGCCTTGAAAGAATATGAATTATACAAGAAAATTAAAGTGATTAATATTATTTTGATAGATATTTTTAAGACAAATAGAATTTAGTATATTAATCTGAAATATCACAGCTAAATTTAATTAAGCGAAATCGTTAACAGAAAGTAATTGAATTTGTAGACGTTTATACAAGGTGTTCCTACTTTTGGGACGTTCATTTCAAATCTATCAAGAATGTTTACAAATATTCGATATTCCAAAAAAAGTAAAAACTGTTAATACTTAGTCTACCAGTAAGGGCGACGGAATATAAAGTGAGTCAGTGTGTCAGACGTTTTTTGTCAGTTTTAGTATTTCTATTTTATCTACGAATTGTTTGTCTATACGGTTAGGATGTCTAGAGATTTATCCCTAATCTAGGGATTTTGAAGGTCTGGAAACTAAAGGATTTTGTTTACAAAATATTTTTAAATCTTGGGATTTCTGTTCAATAAAACAATATCTTTTGAAATTTTGTATTATAAATCTGTTATCCAGTTGAGGCATCTAAAGAAATTTAAAAAAAAATAAAGATTTTGTCACCCCCTGGGGTTTTAGCTAAAAAACAGGATCATTCTATTGCTGCTCTAGCGATTGAATTCCCAAGTTTATTGAAAGAAAGATAATTAAATGTGATTGACATGGAGTGGCGGTTATTAAGAAATGTTGACTCACATGATCTGGTAGGCCTGAATTTAGGTAAGTTCTGAAATAAAATCGGTCGATGACATTCCCATGTCTCCTAAATTGTGTGAATTCGTTCATAATATTTTTTTTCTTTCGTCGAAAGTCAGTTTATTAAGGAATGAATAAATCAATCTATGAATCTATGATTAACGATCAAACACGTATTAGGTTATGTCAGTAGCTGGTGAACCGTTTAAACTCACATAGAATAGGTTACAATTAATTATAGCTCGGTTAATATCTGATGGCACTCAGGATGCGCGAGGTGTGGCTAAAATATTTATCATGTGCGTTAAAAACATCGGTATCGAAAGCAATACACTACGATAGACAAAGTGCAACTAAATTAAATACCGACTAATGTTTTCAAGTCGGTCTTTACTTCTTCATATGTAGCGAAATCTATGTCTATCTCTCACGTTTCATGCTGCGTTCTTCTTTTTTTTCTTAAAATTGTCATCCACGCAAGTGCCATCAGGTCTTAACCGAGCTATACCACTTGTTATTAATACTATTAGCAGATGAATATTTTCGTTTTTGAATTGTACGTGTCCAAATTTTATTCAAATATTGTTTCTTCATCAGCTCTTTTTTTGGTAATCCTCGAATATATCCTGAAAAATTATGCCTGACAACTGCAGGGTGCCCAGCAGCGATTTCTAGGGTGAAATGGGAAGGCGATCCAGGGATCTGGCAACCCTGTGAGCATGTGACAGCGCATGAAATTAATGATGGGTTTATACGTGAATGATTTAGTGGCGCCCGTAGCAACTGGTACGCAAGTTCCCAAATAATTGCAAGTGTAAACCTTTACTGGCGCGCCAGTACATCCAAGCGTGCATTTATGTCAAAAGTTATTTGCCTTCTAACTGTTCCTTGCACCAATGAAGACTGGCGAGTATTAAAAAATATTATATCAGCATAAATTTGCAGACGTTTCGCTAATTTTCAGCAACATGTTATTTGTGTATGTTGTTCGTCTTTAAAATTAATAATAATGAACAAAAGTTGGAGCCCTGCAACAACTATCAGATTTCTCGAGATTTATGAAAAATACACTTGTTTATGGAATGTGCCTCCGAGCAATCGATTTCCTAACCCACATGCGGCCTCTCCTTCTGTCTCTTCTTTTTCTTCGCAAATAGTCAATCATTTTCTCAACCACAATTTTCAATTACTCTTTTTCTCTTATCAGATAACATTATTCACAAAAAGAGAAGCCACGAGGTATTTTTACATTGTCTGGTTAATGTAATGGTATTTTCCATGATTTTCTTCTTGAATATGTATTATATTTAAATTTATATTGAATAAAAAAAATGTAAAACACAACAATCTTCTGTTTGAATTGCAATGTGGTTAGGTAAAGAATGATAATGTTGTAAACATTGCATTATATTAACGAACTGGGAACAACTGTCTTGTATTATATATTCAACTAAGGATTTATGAACATGGGAAATGGTTAGATGTACCACCAGTGGCGTAATTATACCCCCGCCCAAAATTTGTAGTTACGCCACTGTGTACCACGTATATATATTACACAAATTGTAGCAGCAAAAGGAATGTAATAGTTAGAGAAGTAAACATATAACTTTGTGTTAAGATATTTTATTTATTTATTTACTCTAATTTTATCAATATAATTCATTTATCATGATAATTATAGTGATAATTTCATTTTCGATTATTCTAAATTCGAGGAAGATGCTATTATAATCTAATAATATATGAAAGGACTGCCCATAGAAGAAGATACTCTGACCAATTGGTATTATAAATATTTTAATGATACTACATATCTAAATGAAAATGTTATACAGTGCCCGCGGAAAAGTCTGCACCATATGGAAAAAAAATTTACTCTTTTAATTTTTAAAATTATTTTTTTGTAGTTTGTTTTTGCATAATTAGAAACCAAAAACTAACCTAAAATATTTAACATATCGCATTTGCTTCAATGCGTAAATGTCATTTAAAAATTGCCAACGTCCAAACGTGCCAGTATTTGTCAAAATATAAGAAGATGCCATAAGAAAAAGTTGTTTGTACTTTCGCGGACATCCTAAATCCAAAGTTTCGTACAAAAATTTTAATTTTAATTTTTTTTTCATAATTTTGTAAAAAAACGCCTGTATATTTTTAAGTGTATTTTTCTCTCGAATTCTGATAAAAACCTATGTTACCATGTAATAAACAAAAAAAAAAACAATTTGTATTTCAGAATAAGGTATATTTTTTTTAAATAAATGATTTCGTTAAGAAAAGTGGAGGACATTCTTGGACTATTTTCATATTTTCGTATGTACCATTAAAAATAAATTAAAAAACATAATGGTCAAAAAAGCTAGAAAATAACCTTTTAAAAATGAGAAAAAAAAGTAATTTTATTTCAACTAACAAAGTTAATTTCAAAAAAAACACAAATCTAATTCTTAAAATTAAATAAATTCACAAGTAAGCGTAGTCAACAATTCCAATTTTGCAAAAATACCGTTACTATACAGTTAAACTAAATGAATAAAAAAATGTTAACAATACTACATTTCTGTATGTCTCCCTTCTCTTGCAATACATTTGATGATCCTTCTAGAGAACTCTCTTGTAATGTTTACAAAATATGTGGCCGGAATTTCTAGGCAAACGTCACGTATTGTGTTTTCTAGATGTTCAATGTTTCGAAATGGTCGTTTGCGGTACACTTTCTCTTTTAGATACCCCCACAAGGAAAAATCTAACGGAGTTAGGTCAGGGGATCTCGCTGGCCATGGATACGCTGAATATCTGCCAATCCATTTGTCCCCAAATAATTGATTTAAATAACTCCTCACCGCCAGTGTACTATGTATAGATGCGCCGTCTTGCTGAAACCATAGGACAGATCTTTCTTCCAATACCATATCATCAATTAAATCGGTTATTTCGGTCATGAGAAAGTTCAAGTACCTTTGCGAATTTAAATTTTCGTGGAAAAAATAGGGTCCAATCAATCTACCATAAAAAATACCACACCAAACATTTGTTTTAAAAGAATATTGGTCCCTGCATTCGATGATAAAGTTAGGGTTTTCATCAGCCCACCATCTGCAGTTCTGCGAACTCACCGTTCCATTGGAAGAGAACGTTGCTTCGTCCGAGAACATGATTTCTTTGGGGAAACGACGGTTTTCTTCGAGCTCTCCTTGAAACCACATACAAAAATCAAATCTTGCGTTAAAATCTCGTTCTTTTAGTAGATGGACATATTTTGGCTTAAATGGACGGTACTTATGTTTCTTTAAAATTTTTCTCACTGTAGTCTCTTTTGCCCTAGTTCTGTTGGAAATAGCAGCAATTGATGTAGTTTTATGCTCTACTACATCTAATAGTACATGTTCTTCATGCTGCTGAACTTGCCAGTTTACATGTGGCTTCTTAAAATCATTTAGAACTGAACCGGATGACTTGAACTTATCTACAATACGACCAACAGTAGAGTGCGAAACGAATTTGTTAGGGTGTCTTTGATTAAAAATATTTGCCGTATCCCTGTTGGTTCTATTTTCTCCGTGAATTAAAATGATTTTTATTTTTTCTTCCATGGATAACATTTTAAAACAAATCTATTAGAGAAATACACAAAACTGACATTTATTTAGTTGTTTATGTCTAGAATTTGCAATTATTTTCTAGGCCTACTTGTGAATTTATCGAAGTTTAAGAATAAGCTTGTTATTTCCTGCTTTAGAGATACTAAAGGAAATTTTGCTTAAAACAAACAACGTAACATGTTCTAATCTTACAACTAGTGTTATTTTCTAGGTTTTTTGACCATTATGTTTGAAAAATAAACGTTTTTAATATACGAAAATATGAAAATAGTCCAAGAATGTCCTCCACTTTTCTTAACGAAATCTTTTATTTAAAAAAAATATACCTTATTCTGAAATACAAATTGTTTTTTTTTTGTTTATTACATGGTAACATAGGTTTTTATCAGAATTCGAGAGAAAAATACACTTAAAAAATATACAGGCGTTTTTTTACAAAATTATGAAAAAAAATTAAAATTAAAATTTTTGTAGGAAACTTTGGATTTAGGATGTCCGCGAAAGTACAAACAACTTTTTCTTATGGCATCTTCTTATATTTTGACAAATAATGGCACGTTTGGACGTTGGTAATTTTTAAATGACATTTACGCATTGAAGCAAATGCGATATGTTAAATATTTTAGGTTAGTTTTTGGTTTCTAATTATGCAAAAACAAACTACAAAAAAATAATTTTAAAAATTAAAAGAGTAATTTTTTTTTCCATATGGTGCAGACTTTTCCGCGGGCACTGTATATACCAAAATTGCTCATATTTTTGATTGCTATGAAATAGCAATTAAGTCTGTGTTCCCAGATTGAAAGAATTCCGATTTTAGTGGGTGCGTCGTGTATTTCTCCGATTTTTGAACAACGAAAGAGATCAAATATTCATTTTAATAAGCCGTAAGGCATTCTGATTAATGCATACACCGTGCGTTTGATTTGACACTAGGCATCTGTCATTCAAATCAACGTGAATTCTCAGAACCGATAAATCTCGTATGGCAAAACTCCGCCTGCTAGCCGGAACTGTGCCAACTTACACTTACACAAATTTTTGCAACAATTACTCTTGCAGTATTTATTTTACTTTACAAACCACAGGTTTAATTGTGAAAACATTTTTTCGACTCTTCCAAGGACGTAGTTTGGAATATTTTTTTTAATTATGACAGTATCGTTAATTTCCGGATGTTTTTCTAATTTTTTTTTCTACATATATTTTCGGAAAAAGGATCACGCTATCATATTTCTTTTACTTTTTTAGACTTTCCGTACTTTATTTTAAAAAATAAAGTCCGGATTTGGAAGTAATTGATTGAGGTAGTGGGCACTCTCCCTTAACAATAGTTTGGAGAGTAATAAATCTTATTTTTTAAGCCACTAGAAAACGTGCCGAATTTATATATCATTTAATAAATGTTATTACCATATAACTAAGCACACTGAACGGTGTGAAACTCGTCAATATTGCAATATTCTAACCATCTCCGCACTCCAACAGGCTTCAATTTATAAATTAAAAAACTGAGGGGTGGGCTTCACACGACTTTCGAATTGTATACAAAAAAAAATTCTAAATTAAGTTTTAAATGCTGTTATCTTCTTCCAAATGCAGCTCTAAATACTTTTGTGTTCTTAATAAATCTGCCCCCCCCCCGATTTCGAACATACGATACGATATTCGAATTCGAAAGGCGAGCGTAGTAGAGATGGACAAGACAAAACACGAGTCTGTCTAAGTCACATTGAAAAGTTCTCGTATTCACCTAACATGCCCATCTCTACTATGCTCGCGTTTCGAATTCGAATTTCGTATCGTATGTTCGGAATCCGGGGGCTATATAGAATGCAAAATTTCCTTATGCACAGAGAAAACTGTCTGATAAAATCTAGATTATAGAAAAAATATAATACCGGTTATAATAAGTGTTATTAATATTTATTAATCCAGTTAATTGCCTCTATAATACATATATAATACAATGTCTTTAACATTTACTAAACAATAAAGTTTTGGCCTGTATAAAAATTTATGTGCTTTCAAATTTCAAATATATTGAAAAAGACAATAATCCGTACAATGAAAAGGAATAGCTACAGAAAAACCTCAAAAACTGCTTTAAACACTAACCGTCCCACAAACAGTAACGGTTCGGACGCAGCTCTTTTTTTGTTGTTGAAAGTTTGGATATAACAATCGTAATGTGATGTGGTGGTGCACCTGTAGTTTCCTAAATTGTTTTATTTTGTGGATGACCACTCAGTATTCGTTTATTTTGTATACACCGTGTTTCATGTAACTAGCACATTAGAAGTTTTTGTACTTACAACGCGAATTTTTTCCAGAAGTTTTGCCTTCTCATATAATTGACCGCAATCTTTCAAGTTAAAATATTTTTAAACTCGTGCAACTTCCGGTTGCACCGGAAGTAGGCGCCATCTTTGTTATTTTAAATGTGACACCCTGTATTTTATTCGAGATTTGAATTGCTTATTTAAATAGAAGAACAGAGATACCGGGTTGGATTATGTCAAAGTCAACCGTTTCGGAGTTATTCAACTGTTTTCCATTTTTAGGGCACTTGAACATAAATTTTAAAAGTTCTTTATCTGAGACATGAAAAAAGATAAACAATTGAAATTTGTTCCTGAGATAGTCAAAGTATTGTCCTATTCGAATATCACCAGGTTTTGCAATAATATTACACAGGGTGTTCTCTAATTAATTTACAATTATACACATTTCAAATGCAAGAAACTCAATTTTTTCAAATGAAACGCCCTGTATATTTTCGCCTTTTCTGAAGCAGAAAAAAATTGTCTTTCGATCCACTATTACATTCCCTATACCTATCTCTAGAGGCTTTTGAGTTATTGGGGAGATCAGCCTGAAGGCCCGATATTTTGCCATTTATCACACACAATTTCAAGAATGCCTTGGAAGTAACAAAATGTTTAGTTGTCAAAATTTCGTTCGCTGTCAGTGTTATTAATTTGATGCTTGGATATTTTTTGTACTTTACTGAATGATTTGATTAGTGCATAATGGAAGGCTATAATAATAATTATCCAAATGAAAGTATCCTTAATTTATTTTACATACACGGAGAATGTAATCGCATAATAAGTAGAACTTGCCGTGTATTCAATCAGAGATACCCTAATTTGCCTCCGATGAATCGATTCAAATTTGCAAAAATTGAAACACATTTTTTGAGACATTGGAATATGAACACAAAAAGAAATTGTACTAAGCCAGTAACAGGTGAAGAAAACAACGAAATTAGTATTCTGGGATATTTCACAGCTCATCCCCATGCTTCGATACGTAAAGCAAAGGTGGATTTAGATATTAGTATGACGTCAATTCAACGCTTGCTAGCAAAGAACAAATGGCACCCATATGCACAAAGGAAAGTCCACGAACTGAGAAATGGAGACGCTCAGAGAAGAATTGATTTTTGTGAGTGGCTAACTATAAGTAAACAGGAAGATCCGGACATGTTACGAAAGATTTTATGGTCGGATGAATCCAAGTTTACCAGGCAAGGCGTTGTAAATAATCCATTTTCAATATCAATTTAGTTTTAATGTATTCGCCATAATAGGGTGGGGAAGGGTATTTTATCATATTTATGATGAAAGGCTAACGTCCGAAAGATATTTGCGAATCATTAGGGAAGTGGTGGCAAACATAGTCAATGACATGCCACACCAAAACTATTATTGGTTTCAACTGGATGGAGCTCCAGCTCACTCTACTCATGCTGTATATCAAGAGTTGACCCAGCTATTTGAGGATAGGTGGATTGGTCCAAATGGACCATGTCTTTGGCCTGCTAGATCTCCGGATTTAACTCCAGTTGGCTTTTTTTATGGAGTTACATAAAAAAAGAGGTCTATGCAACACCAGTTAACTCCAGGCAAGAACTAGAGGATAGGGTGCGAAGAGCATTTGACCAAATTGAAGTTCAAATGATTGAACGTGCAACGACTGACCAGCTCCAAACAAGGTTAAATAAATGCATTGAAGTAGGCGGTGGACATGTTAGCACTTGCTGTGATTTGGTTTTAGATTTGTTTTTGTTTTCTTTGTTTGACTTATACCTTGAGATCAAAAATGTTTTCGCAATTAATAAATTTTTGGTTTTGAACTAGAAGACTTTTTTTCCATGCCCATAACATGCTTACAAATGACTATTAATCCACTCCTCCTATACTTAATCTATTATTTTTTCAGTTTTATTTGGCAAAATATCGGGCCTTCAGGCTGATCTCCCCAATAACTCAAAAACCTCTAGAGATAGGTATAGGGAATGTAATAGTGGATCGAAAGACAATTTTTTTCTGCTTCAGAAAAGGCGAAAATATACAGGGTGTTTCATTTGAAAAAATTGAGTTTCTTGCATTTGAAATGTGTATAATTGTAAATTAATTAGAGAACACCCTGTGTAATATTATTGCAAAACCTGGTGATATTCGAATAGGACAATACTTTGACTATCTCAGGAACAAATTTCAATTGTTTATCTTTTTTCATGTCTCAGATAAAGAACTTTTAAAATTTACGTTCAAGTGCCCTAAAAATGGTAAACAGTTGAATAACTCCGAAACGGTTGACTTTGACATAATCCAACCCGGTATCTCTGTTCTTCTATTTAAATAAGCAATTCAAATCTCGAATAAAATACAGGGTGTCACATTTAAAATAACAAAGATGGCGCCTACTTCCGGTGCAACCGGAAGTTGCACGAGTTTAAAAATATTTTAACTTGAAAGATTGCGGTCAATTATGTGAGAAGGCAAAACTTCTGGAAAAAATTCGCGTTGTAAGCACAAAAACTTCTAATGTGCTAGTTACATGAAACACGGTGTATACATACACATCAATCTGCAGATGACAACGGGGTAATTAAAGAAAATCGGGTATTTTTTTAATATTACCCGACAACTATACAAGCTGTGCTAATTATCTTATTTCCTGCTACTTTGATTGAAAAATATTTCAAGCAAAAAAGAGGACTATTAATGAATAGTTATTATACGTTATAATAATTTGTATTAACAGATTCATATTAAATTTGTGTAATACTGTGTATTAATTTTTTTTTTTGCTGTCACTATACGTAATACAAAATTTAATACCTACTATTATATTTCTAATAGCCTGTATTATACAGTTTTCTCTATGTGTATAACTTTTTTAGAAAACCTTTCTAAAATTCACTTTTTAGTACTTTTGTATTCTTTTTCTTTAAAAATTTTTTGTTGAAGTAAACTACTACTTCCGGTTTACCGATTTCACTGAAAATCTAATCAGATCTCAAGAGGAAGATTATACTCGTAAATATAATTATTGGTATTGATAGCTTTAGCCGTTTGGACAATAACGTTGTCACACAGACACACAGAGACATGTTTGCAAAAAGTACTTTTTCGGTATCAGAGGACTTCAAAACGTGAACATCTGCAAAAATTTTGAGTTCTACATTTTCGTCATCACAATACTTCCGTATCCTACGGTTTTACGATTGAGAACAGCCTGTATATTTCAAAAGGTGAATAAACTTTTGTCAATATTTATTGGTTCTTATTCATATCTATTCCAAAACAAAATATGTATGTATATAGAATATTCAATACATTTTGGTAAACAGAAATATATTTGGGAATAACATTTTTATCTTTATAACGGGGCGATTTCAAAAATGAGAATTTAGTCCAAGTTCATATGTATTAAACACAGAGAACAAAGCTATTATATCATTTCTCATTCTACTAAAAATAGATTTCAATTTTCGTTATAATTTAGTGACAACACTATGAAGAAGTATACTTGTGTTTAAAGTTTATGTTTAGGTGTCTATAACCTGTGGTCTAGATGTAAATTATTGCTTTTATTACTTTCACTAATTAATATCAATTAAATATACTTTAAATTCTAACAAGCAGTAATAAACACAATCATTTATAATAATATACTCAAATAAGCAAAATAGGTGATTATAGAATAAACTACATAACATAAATATAGTTATTTGTCTGTATAACTGAGCCGAATTTGTCATGATTTGAGTCCTGTATATAATTGAACTGAATTTGGTATGAATTGACTTATCTGTATGTTTTTAAATACAAAAATATGTCAATTTTATCACATATCACCGAAACTGTCCACTTAATTAAACGACGGAATTAATAGTGCAGTTTCGGATGCCGTGCATTGTCCAACTACTAAGCCTATATGGAAATGAAACATCCTTACAATATAAACGTTAGGTATGAATAGAGTGCGGACATGACCGGTTTAAACTACGACGAAGTTACAACGGAGCAAAGAAATAATGTAAACAACACACGCTTACTGAATAGCACTAATTCATTTGGTGAACTGCAACATGTGTTTACGCCCGAGAAGTGCCCGAGAATGAGAGCAGAAAATGCCCATAAAATAAGGAATTTATGAGTAAAATCCTTTTTTCATCGGCGTAGATAGGAGTGTGAGGGGTTTTTAAAATTTATTATATTTACCTTATATTTTGCAAGAGAAATAAAATTTTCATTCATACTTACGCTAGTTTCGTTTTTTCATTGTTTTGACTGTTAATTACGTACTTCGTAATTTTTGTAATAGTCTGTTTAATACCGGTTTATTGAATCGACTTCTCCCAATTATCTAGACGTAAGTGTGCACTGGATTTCGTTCAGTTTCAATAACATACGCGTACATGTTTACTTATCATTTATTTAGATCTAGAACGTTGTTTTTCTGATGTGAACATGAATTGTCAGTGATTTCGAAATTTACTACAAAGTTTGCAAAATATCGTTATAGAATGCCAAAATATCGCACGTTCGTCACTTAGCTTTGCTAATTTCGACAGTTTACAAAATTTCGTTACATGTTTAAATGACGATGCTCGAAGTATTTCTGAGTACAAGGAACTGACACAAATTCCAAATTTAAAAAATCAGTTGTTACTCCTTCAGGAACACTTTGGAAATTTGCCTAAATTAATCACATATTTTGTCTCAAATTAAAAAATGGATTAACCACATTAGATGTGGCTATTAATAATTTCAAAAGTGTTCCAAGTGACTTCGGATGTGGCCTTCGGCAAAAGTTAGACGCAGTTTTTAATAGAAATCCAGATTTAATAACATTGCGGTAATTGTGTATGCTAAATACGCTGAAATAAAAGAATATTTCCAGTATGCACCTATAACCAGTTGCGATGTAGAAAGGACGTTTTCTATCTACAAGGATGTACTTAATTCAAAGAGAACAAGTCTTACAGAAGAGAAGATGAACAAGTAATAAGGTATTTTGTATTTTATAGATCACCAGCCACTTGTTATCCAATTATATAAATAAAATTAAAACCTCTTGAAAAATACAACATTTCAATAGTGCGCCTATGGGCGATGAGTCATCAACCGCTCCTGTCCGCCCTCTAATTATAACTGACGATAGGAACGACATATTTGGTTGATTCCTTTTTGTTTTGTTCGTCAAGTTCCCAGGATGGAAAGAACTCAATTGGATGTTTTCAATTGAAAATAAAATCTCTATATACAGGGTGACTGGTACTGCAACCTACATATTGAAGGACATGCTAGGACAGGTCATTTACAATAGATTTAATCGAATTTGCCTTATAAAGCAGTCAATAGTTTTGGAGATATTGATATTTCTGTATTTTATTGAAAATCCACTACTTACTCTCTTACTCATATTTCAAATTAAAGAAAACAATAAATATTCATTTCATTAACACATTATGTCAAATACTTCAAAGAAATAAAAAAGAGACGCTAAAACTTCCATTATTTGAGAAGAAAATAATCTAATTGACTTCGAAGCTAATGGTGGTTATTTATACCTGATTCAAAAGATAATACAACAAATAAGTATTAATATCCATTCGTATGCTTAATGTATTACGAAAATTTTTAAATACCTGGGTACATACAGATTATTTAAAAAAATCGCAAGTGGAACTTTTTGCATCTCTTATCTTTATTTCTTTGAAGTATTTAACATAATTTTTGAAACATAATATATGTTAATGTATCCTTTAGCCAGGAAAACAGAAAAATTAAAATAAAGATGTATTTATCACAAATATACATATATCCATTTATACGTAAACGTATATAAATATATGTACGTGTAGAGATACATAGCATACACTTAGGTGTCATTATCAACAGCGAACGCACAGACACCGGTGTTTCGGCCTTTGAGACCTCTTGAGTGTACGTGGTGCTGCTGGCAATGATCCACAACTAAAACCGTGTCTTATGTCCGTTGAATCGCAGAAGTGCCTATGAGAATATCTCAGCGACATCTGCCATCCAAGCGCGACACCGAATACGACAGTTTCATCTTGCACACTGTGCTAAAGACAAAACCTGTACGCTAAATGTGTATCTCTGCATATAAGGCCAATAGGTGGCACCGCCATATCACAAATAAATAGGATATAAAATACTTGAATGTGTAACGTACATTAACGGATAATACTTATCACAAATATACATATATCCATTTATACGTAAACTTATATGAATATATGTACGTGTAGAGATACACAGCATACACTTAGGTGTCATTACCAACAGCGAACGCACAGACACCGGTGTTTCGGCCTTTAAGGCCTCTTCAGTGTACGTGGTGCTGCTGGCAATGATCCACAACTAAAACCGTGTCTTGTGTAATGACACCTAAGTATATGCTGTGTATCTCTACACGTACATATATTCATATACGTTTACGTATAAATGCATATATGTATATTTGTGATAAGTATTATCCGTTAATGTACGTTACACATTCAAGTATTTCATATCCTATTTATTTATTAAAGATGTATTGTTTTCTTCGATTTGAAATAGGAAAAAGAGTAAGTAGTTAATTTTGAAGAAAACACAAAAAACTCAATATCTTGAAAACTATTGACTTTTGTATAAGGCAAATTTGGCTAAATCTATTGTATTTGACCTGTACTACCATGTCCTTTAATATGTTGGTTCAGTTACCAGTCACCCTATATATACAGGTGTCATCTCCGCGGGTAAGGCCGATTATGCCTTTATGAGTAAAGATTTTTCGAAGCGGTTTTATTCTTGTGATAGCTGCTCATTAGGAGCACATTTTCAAAATATTTTGTATTATACAGAGTGTTCCATAAATTGGTGGCTGACCAAAGTTATAGTTTTTTAAATGGAACACCCTATATATTATTGTCAAAATTTTAGTCAAAAAGTAATAAGATAGTATAGGCCTAAAATCTAAAGTTTTTGACTTATTCCCATTTTTCTGAAAAATTCAATGTTTTTATAAAATTATATTTCTTGAAAACCACGTTTTAGATGGACATAATTTTTTGCAGTATTGTTTACAATAAGAGGTCCTAATAGAAGCATGTTTTATTTTTTTACAGTTACTAATGGCATGTGCAGAAAACTGGATTAAAATTACATGACACGTTTTTGTATAAAAGTATTTTCTTTTTAATGGAACACCCTATATATCATTTCATATTTGAATTGATTATTAAATTTCATGTCAGAAACATGTAAGACGTTAATACTTTAAAAGTGACTATTACTGAGCTACCGTCGTTTTTTTGATATAATTTTTTTAGTTTTTGTATAATTTTTTTTTAAATGGAACAGCCTGTATATCAGTTCATTTTTGAATTTCTTATTAAATTTCACATCAAAAACATGTAAGACGTTAATACTTAAAAGTGACTGTTACTGAGCTATTGTCGCTTTTTGATATAATTTTGTCAGTACTATACTATAGAGATAAGAGCCGAAAAGTAACAAAAATAAAATGGCAGCCGAGTAAAACAAGAGAAAAAGTTAGTCCAAGAAGTACATGGAAGGACACAGTTGAGAAAGATTTAAGATGCTTGGGACTAAACATATGGAAACAGGAAACTGGAAATAGGTAAACATGAAGGAAAATAGCTGAAAAAAGTAAGAAAATATTTTTTATTTATACTGAGTGTTCAACAACGACGATTCAACACAAACTTATGTTTTTTTAAATGGAATGCTATGTATTATTTTACATTTTATGATAGTCCTTGAAGGACTACTTAAACAGTATTTGTTGATTTTCAACTGTTTCTGAGATATGACGTTTTTTCGTTAAAAAATGTACAACATTTAAAAAGTTGCTATAATATAACGATTGATGATGAAATACCTATTATGGGCTCAATTAGTAAAGATATCTTTTCAGTACGTGAAATTAATGTTTATTTCGACATATCTACGCATGTTCTTTAGAATTACATACCATTCGCTAAAGTTAAACATTCTTAAAAAAGTTAAATGGAACACTCTATATATTTATATGTCATCGGAAAGTACTTAAAATCTACTAATTAAAAATATCTACTTTCTAGTGCCTGTGGGCAATATTGCAAAAGTTATAGGATATTATATCTGAATAAACCTGATTACGATTTAAAAATATGAGTTGCCTTGATTTAATTACACATAGCATAACTAAAATTAAAAGAACAGAGTTACTTCTAATATCTTCTTTTTACAAATAAGTGATTTTTATTAAAATTTTATAATTCATGATAAGAAAGTTTGGAAGTTCATGAATTAACAATAGTTCAAATATCGCAGTCGCCCTGTGTCAAAAAATTGTTTATCGTCATACTTAGACTAAACTTTAAATACTTTAAAATTAAGAAAGTCATACTTAGATTTATAACTTCACTTGAAAAGTAAACCTTCAATACAAGTATTTAAATGTACGTTATTGAAAACTTCTATAACTTTCATAATATCCTAAAGAACATATAAGTTACTATTTTCAAGTATTACAGTAATTATAAGTTATCATATAACAAATTAAAAAATCTTCTTTGAGGTTCTCTTAATAAAGTTTTTGCTAATATCAAGGATTCTAGAAAGTTTGCGCATACTTGTATTTTCTTGAACGCATTTGCGTTTTCTACGGCAGTAGTAACCCGGCTCCCTTTTCATACGGAATACTGTCAGTTTCTTCAAATTTTTAACAATTTTTGAAAAGCACTCATCGATGGCAGTCCCATATTTGGATATTTTTGGTTGTATATCTTTGTGCCAGCAAACAATCATTTCCCCCCTCCCAAAACATAGACCATATCTATTAATTCCAATTTTAAATATTTCATTCGCACTTAACATAAATTCATGTATTTACTTCCCTTTAAACTGAAGCTATAAATTTAAGTTTAACGTTTATACAATTTCTGGTACACAGCGTCTGCGATATTTTTTGTATTATTGCTAATTCATGAACTTCCAAACTTTTCAGGAGTTTTAAAATGTTAATAAAAATTACTTATTTGTAAAAGGAAAATAGAAGTGTCTTTTCGATTAATTTTAGTTATAAGTCATACTGCAAGTCATGGCAACTCATATTTTTAAGTCGTAATCTGGTTTATTCAGATATAATATCCTATAACCATTGCAATATCGCCTACAGGTGGAAGAAAGTAGATACTTTTAATTGGCAATTAGTACTTTTCAATGACATATAAATATACAGAGTGTTGCACTTTATTTTTCTTAGAATTTTCAACATTAGCGAATGGTGTGTAATTCTAAAGAATATGCGTAGATATGTCGAAATAAACATTAATTTCATGTACTGAAAAGATATCTCTACTAATTGAGCCCATAATAGGTATTTCATCATCAATCGTTATTTCATAGCCACTTTTCAAATGTTGTACAATTTTTAACGAAAAATCGCCATATCTCAGAAACAGTTGAAAATCGACAAATACAAGTTGATGTCAGTTTAATCAGCCCTTCAAGGGCTATCATAAAATGTAAAAAAAATGCATAATATTCCATTTAAAAAACGTAATTTTGTGTTGATTCGCCGTTGTCGAACACTCTGTATAAATAAAAATATGTTTAAATTGTAGAGCTTATGATTATCTACAATGTTTGTATTAAGAATTATTCGCTATCTACATTAGATACCAATAATAATGGACTTTACCACTACGATGGGATACCCGGTATATAAAGTAAAAAAAAATTAACCTGGTTGTAAACACTTAAACTAACATTGTTTAAAAAGTGTAAATATGTATCATCAAATATATTAGATGATTTTGACTTTCTTACTGTATATGTTATTATATTAATAATTACGAAATTTTAGGAATCAGACGAAGCCGTCCCCGTAGACTGAATTTTCCAAAAATTTCACCATGCGATATTCTGCACTACCACGTGCAAAGTAAGCTTCTGATTCATAAACACCAATGGTACCGACAGGAAGTAAAACTACTGTTTATATTTATATGGTGCCATGTTACAGCTATTTCAATATAATTCAAAGCAATCAAAGGTTTTTCTCACAGAGCAAAGGTGATTATTAAATTGGTATAGAATCCGTTGCATTAATGGAAATTGTGTGCTCAATATCACTGCAGGCAAAATTTTTATAATAAAAATCTGTTATTAATTAATAAAGTAGAAAATTTGTATTTTTGGAATATAACTGTCATTTCAAAATATTTCACAGAACGCGAGACAAAGAGCGAGTAATTTACATCATACGTATATATATCTTGTGCATTATTATGCGTGAGTGTTACTAATCACAATAAAATTTCAACTTGAAAACTCTAATTTTAAATTCAAAACGTACATACAAAAGGCGCAAAATAAAAAAGAATCGACTGCCTTACATCAGTGATTGCACGCCACCAAAACGTAAAATAGAACCGAGCAGCAGCGAGCCTACTGAAGAACAAGTGGCAGTTTATAAACCTTAATATATTATTACTATAAACAAATTATAAATAGATCATTATTTTAATACAATATGTTATAGTAAATTGGGAAAATAAACAATATTATAATTACTATGGAATTATGGCCCTGAAAATTTAGGCAAAATTTAACAAACATAATCAAATTTAATTCATGCTGCTTTAAATTTTAGAGTGCTGAATTACCAAAGAAATAATTTCCATTACACACAATTACTCACATACACATTTTAACATTTTTGTATGAAATATGGTTAAAAAAACTACATATTTTTTGAATATAATAGTTGGATTGTGAATTTTTTAATTTAATGCCGCTTTGATACACTATACACATCGATTCCATAGTTATGCGAATGTACAATGCTGTATTCCCATCCCTACTGTGCATACGTAAAACGAAAGTGAACAATCTGTATAATAATAATCTAAATAATAATAATTTTTACTAATGTTTATCTTTGTTTAAGTTAGTTAAGGTATTTTAATGCTCACAGTGAAAATTAGCAAAATGGTTTCTGATTTTTATTTTTATTTCCATAAAGGAAAACTTTTAAATAAAAATCATTAATTAAAACTATTACATAAATTGTTTTAGAAATTTGACTTGTAAAGATAATTACAGTTTCTTTAATTACCCATTTTAAGAAATAGATTTGATAGATCTTAAGTTAAATTATCATTTGGCTTTGATTAAAAAACATAATATTTAAAATCCTATAAATTTAAAAGATAATGATACTTATGACAATACACATATTTGAAAAATACAGATAAAATAGATTAAAAAAAAATACATGTATTTATCATTATTATCAATGAAATTGAAAAAAAATTTTTTTTCAAATAATATGAAGGACAGGTGATACCATTTTTTTCATAATGATATATAATCATTTCATAATAATGTATATTAAAAATTAAAAAAAGAAGACTTACTACTTCGGCTTTTACTTTTACTGCAGGCTCATGTGATTCATGTGCTTCATCAACATCATTTGTCGCATTGTCTTCTTCCCATATTGATAAATCTTGATCACTATTTGACAATGCATCATTTGAATAATTATCCTCGGCATTACCAGTAACGCTTACAATTTTTGGGGTAAAAGGAGATTGTGTAGTTTGAGAAGGTTGGTCGTACTCATCAATAGGAGGTCTTCCTCTTTTGCGTTTATTTGATTGATCTGTTGACCTAGGACTATCCATAACAGTTGAAACTTGTGGTAAAACAGATGAATGTACACCATTTGTACTAGCTTCATTGCTACATTCTTCATCTCTCCAAGAAACTTCTGCTAATCCTTTAATACGTAATTCTTCAGCAGTCTTTAGTAATGTAGCCAAATGACACTAAAACAATAACATAACCGTACTATGACAAAATGTAAATATGGGATGTTTTAAGAAAATAAAAAAGAATTTTGATTAGTTATTTTACTTTGTTTATTTATTAACAATCATATATACACACTATTAATTTAATAAATTAATTATAGGTACTTACATGGTCCACATTTATTTCACCCTTATACATAAATTCTACCAAACATTTGATATCTACATATTTCACATCTTTCATTATAAGAATGGGATCCTTTTCTTCATATTGCGAAAGAATTGTATCAAAGTAAGTGCTGCAGGCAGACAAAACTATTTTATGTGCCTTAATAGTCTTCCCTTCACAAGCTAACAGTACATCGCAATATGCCTCCCTTTCCAATAATTGTGAAAACATTGTTTGTAAATTGGAATGATGGTACCTCCATCGTAAACAATACTGCTGAGGCAACATTTTGAATGGTTTTTGTTTGGTTAGTTTTGTAATTTGATATATTTGTATAAAAAAGTACAGTTACCAGTTATTTAATACTGTTATATGTTCCCAGTTTAAAAGATACTTAAAAAATTCTTGATAATTTTTATGAGTCACCTTTTTTTTATAACAACTCGAAAACATTAAAAATAATCAATACTACTCTTTTTCAATTCTTTTCAAATTCCATGTTTTGCACTGATAATCACAAAAAACTACATTTCAATGACACAGCTCACATCAACTGATATATTTTTAAATACACTTGCACAAAACGAACTAGTTTCACTTTTTAAATTTCTCAAATTTTTGGAGACGCGTATGTAGATGTTCAGTCATTTGGAAAATTCCAACAAAAAATGTGTCCCTTAGTTTTTTTATGAGTCAGTGAGCCAATAGAAACCACGTAAGACCCCTATAAACCATGTATAGTCCGTAATATTCGCCGGGCCAAGCCTTTGAGGCAAATCAATACCAGTACGTCTTAAAAAAATTGTCGTATAAAAGTCTTCATAATCTAGATTTTTCTAAATTCCTGTACGTAAACTTGTTGAGATCACCATAGACCACAGATCGATTTAAACGGATGAATTAAACACTTTTTAAGGCTAAGTTAACGGCATCACGGTAAAGAAACTCAAAGCCAAAAGGGGGTCAAAATTTATACTGACTGTACATTAATTAGGCCTTTCATATTTATTTTTATAAACTTCAGTCTTTTCAAAGCCTGGGAAAAGAAAGAGAAAATGCATGAACTCGTCGGCAAGTTCAATGATCGCTCTTGTTCAATTGTAAATACATTTACAATTAAATATACAAACAAAATAGGAATGATTGATACCCGTATCTAGTTTATCCGCACATTTTACTTATAGGAAGTTTGTTTACTAATAATAATTTAAATATTAGAATACAAAGCGCATATATAAAGTCGGTGTTTGTGTAGATTTCATAGATTTTGAAAAACGTTAAATAAAGATACACAACACACGTGCAGTCAAAACTATTTCAAACGACTACCAAAACAAAATATCTAAAAAGTAGCAGTAACTTTAAAGTGAAAATAGTGGTAAAATATCTTAGAATTGCTGTCAAACGTCAAATCTTCGAAAATAAACGTTAGCCTTGTTGTGTATAGGTTATGTTTTTTGTTGTGATTTTTAAACATATTCGAAGATATATAGTGCTTGCAAACTTAAACTGTTGACATAGGTTTTTAAATTAATTTTAGTAAACATGTCGGACGACGAGGAAGTGCAATACGTGAAAAAACCGAGAAACATTCATTACGGATCATTAGAAGAAGCCGAAAAAGTTCGAATTGCTACAGTTCAGGAGTCTTCAACAAATGAAAATAGTGGCGATGCTGATGTGCCCACTCCCCAAAGTACCCAAATACATATATCTAATGGTAATGATAATTGAAAGACTAACTCTATTATAATTCTATATTTGCAAATAAATTTACATTATACACATAACTACAGTGTTCCGAAGTACAAATAATATTGCCTTAATGCCTAGAAATTGTATTTCTCGATTAAAATACAATTGCACTGAACTACCTACCTATTAATATAAAGATTTCATAGCAATGAGTAAATATGGTTTTGCATTTTTCTCTTGCTCAGAAAAGCATTAATCAATATGAAATTGTCTAAATATAAATTTTCTGAAGAAATGGTCATGTCATGATACTGAATAAACACACACCATGTGTACAGCAAAAATAATGTTTGATATGTTCAAAATATTAATGTTACTGATGCTGTATATGCATTTATCTATGATTTGGCGTAGTAAAATGTAGAATGTAATTTTCTTTATATTTACCTGTTTTGTAGAGTATATGGAACTTGAAGATGCTATGTCAAAGGACAAGCAAGCTTTACTGGAGGAATTTGAACGAAGGAAAAAAGCTAGATCAATAAATGTGTCAACTGATGATGCAGAAGTCAAAAGAAATTTAAGACAATTGGGAGAGCCAATCTGCTTATTTGGAGAAGGCCCTGCAGAAAGAAGAAATAGATTGAGAGATATTTTATCTTGGTAATTTTTCATATTTGGATACTTATTACATATTTATGTATTTATGTGTATTTTATAGTATAGGAGAAGATGCCATAATTAGAAAAGAAGTTGAGGAAGAGAAAAAGCAATTAGAAAAAGATCAAGAGTCAACATGGTATCATGAAGGACCTGAGTCTTTAAAAATAGCTCGGACTTGGATTGCAGAGTATTCCTTACCTAGGGCAAAAGCTAGATTAGAAGAAGCTAAGAATGTTGCAAGTTTACCAGGAGCCACAAAGACTGCTAAAATGCAAGAAATACAAAAGAAACTACAGATGTTAGCAATACATAGTAGTCAAGTTGGAGATACAAGACCTATCTCTTATTGTCAATTCAGCCCAAATTCACAGTTAATAGCAACTGCATCATGGTGAATAACTATTTGTTTGACTTGACTTTCTAAATTGTCAACATAACAACATAGATTGTAGACTCTTATACTTATTTAAATATTTACTGTAATTTTAATATGTTTACATATTATCATTCTAGGAGTGGACTATGCAAAGTCTGGACTGTTCCAGATTGTCAACTGAAACAAATACTCAAAGGTCACACATGTCATGTTGGAGCAATTGTCTTCCACCCCAAAGCTACCATTTCACAAGAAGAAACGATATGTAATATGGCATCATGTGCCGCTGATGGTTCTGTGAAACTGTGGGACTTTAAAAGGTAAATTTGTGTAATGTCATTGAAAGCATATTTACAGTACCCTAAAAACAAGCAATAACTCAGTCGAGTCTACTATTGGAGAACATTTGTAAGAAGGTTCTATCGTTTATTAGTAGAAGCTATTTGACTGGGACATAATAGCTTTATGTTTTTATTTTAATTATCGAGAAATTTCGCTGGAGAATACAGACATTGTCAAAAACATAAGAAATACATACACACACAATATAATCTTTGACACATAGTCAGTATTATTTGTGTGATGAGATTAAATGTCATCTAAGATAAATCTAGACCTTCTGAGCAATCTACATGAATAGTATGCAACTACTTTACTCTTAATTTTTTTACAATCACTGTTAATTAGACAATTCGCGTCGATATTATTTTTGTAGTGGAATTAAATGCTGTCTATGATAAATCTAGATCTTTTAATGAAAATCCATAGGTAAGAGCGGCACACAATTCGTGTTTGTATCCTTCTATGTCTGTCATTTAACACATAGGTCGACGTTATTGCTTTATAATGTTGTTGGATGTCGTTTTTGATAAACCAAAGATTTTCCAATGATTGTACTTAATTAACTTACTTTTCTAATGGCCATTTTTTGTTATTAATTAATCAATATAACCACATTTCTTGTATATTTGGCTGCTTATTTTAATATATTTATACCCTAAAAGTGAACGTAAACATGAACATTAAACGTAATAATTCTTGTAATATAATGTCTAACATCAATAATATAAGTGTGTATTAATAAACAAATTCCAATAAACTTTAATAACAAATCGTCTATTGTATCTAAATTTTTGATAAATAATATTCAACAATAGAAAATAAATTAATTACATAATTATTTTAAATATAAATAAATTGGAATGGATCCCGATCAATATTCAATTTCGCAGCGAAGCGCTGATAAAAGATATTTGAAGGAAATTAAATCACTTAATAATAAAAAAATATTTTGTTTAATTATATAATTAGATATCAAACGATAATGAAAGAGAAATTTTTTCCAATAAATGTCCTTGTTGATAAACATAGTTTTATTCCATATAATAATTAGAAACATTAAATTAATTAATTACGAAAATACTGCATTCAAAACAAACTACCATATAAAAGTTTGGGAAAGCATGAATTATATTAGAATCGCCGAAGAGATTCAGTAATAAAAGTGCGTGATCACAACCTTGTCACGACGTCATCAAGGCATCCTTTGCATAAAAACGGTCGGCGGCAAAGATCATTTACATTAGGCGATTAGGTAAACTGTAATAGCATCACAGATCGCAGGTGTTTATTTTCTTTTACGTTTCTGTTTCCGTTAAATCTGTTTTGACTGCATCTATTCTGTTTTCATTTGAATATGCTCAATTTCTTATGTCAAATACTACGGCGATAACTATTTTACAGACATTGATCCTTGAATGATTTTATGTGCCTGTGTGCATACGACTTTCGTGTGATCATGTGATCCCAACGTGTTCACTGAATCTATTCAGCGATTTGAGTACAGAGGAAGTTATTAATGATTACTTGTTCAAACAAAAGTTTTTTGACGAATTTAATTTTGATGATGATGTGATTCAGAAACCAAGACAAAGAAAAAAGAGAATGCATATTATAAGATTTAGATGAATTACCAAAAATAACCGAAAGTGATGAAGATGATAATTTTAAATACAGCTATTTATATGGGGTTCAAATTTTGGCGGTCCACAACCGGCGTAATACTCGCTACTATACTACCCTGCTAAGCAAAAGTGGAGTATGTGCAAAAATGTCCAAAATGAGATATTGGGATAATTATTATAATACGAGCATTCTGCGCCCTCTTTACCATGCAAAAACACCTAATATGACATATAAACACCTTATATATGACATATTCGGTGTTTATGCTAGGTAAAAAGGGCGCAGAATGCTCGTAGTATAACATCCCAATATCGCATTTTGGCCATATTTTCACATACTGCACTTTTTCTTAGCAGGGCAGTATAGTAGTAAGACCTAATAAACCTTTAACTACCAACAGGTGCAACTGCAGATATGTTACGCCTTGATTCATTCGGTTTTGGTACTAGCGCTACGCGCCAATCCTGTATTATCGGATAGTTTCAATTTGATATACTTATTTCAACAGCCTAAATCGAGCTGGAGTTAGAAAATGACGCTATAATTAATGACGTGATTAAGATTCCGCGTATGTCAGTACCTTAGTCGCAACCACATCCTATAACGAACGTTTCTATAACGTTCAAAAATAATTTTAAATATATACATTTTATTTTAGTCAAGAACCCATAGCTGACATTGAAGGCCATATGCCTCATAGAGTATCAAGATTAGGATTTCATCCATCGGGCAGATTTCTTGGAACATGTTGTCATGATTGCTCGTGGAGACTTTGGGATTTACAACAATGCGCAGAAGTTTTGCATCAAGAAGGTCATGGTAAACCAGTATACTGTATAAGTTTTCAAATAGATGGCTCCGTCTGTGCGACTGGGTAAGTATTTCAGTACAGAGATATTCAGCATTGCTTTTGCCGTTCGAGTAATACACTGTAGGCACGATACACTTATACCGGTATGCTCACTTTACCTGTCAATGACGTCACTGCGGAGCAAGTCAGATTGACAGTTCTCATATGGGCAACATTTCGACGCAGTTTGAAGTTGTTTTGTCATTTTTTTAAAATAATACTCTATTTAATATGCCAGGTTGTGCTGTATACGGGTGCCGTAATTACAATCGAAAAAGTAGAGATAGCCACATTAAATATTACAGGTTTCCCAAAGAAGACAGGGTACGAAATTTGTGGTTAATTGCGTGTAAAAGGCAGGATTTAATAAATTTGGAAAATGGTAATTCCAGAAGTCTGATTTTATCATTGTTCATAATTAAAAAACTAAAACGTGTCAGCATGTATCTGTTCCATTCATTTTGAGCCATCATGTTTTCATTCATACATCGTTCCAACAAGAATTACTACAATTCTCCCAAAAATCATACAAAGATTTAAATTCAGATGCAGTTCCCACATTTCTTCCAGATTCAAAGAAAAGACAACTTGAAGCAACAAACATGAGTTAAAAATTCTTAAAAGTCAAAAAATAGATGGCATTTACAATACATATACAGATGCTCTGAGTACTTTACGATTCAGCAGTAATTTGTGTGGAACATCGACATAGACTGACTTTGAAACTTTAAAGTGTCCGATGCTTACTGATCACCTATGAAAGTGAATGATTTGATTCAATACTTTTTCCAAGACTGTCACATTAAGAGCAACACATTTGTACATCTGCAAACATTCATAAAGTATTATGAGGCATTCCATACATCGATGACACCATAGGTAGTTTTCTTGCTTATTAAGAATTTCTAAATTATTGTAACTATTTCAGGATGCTTTTCATTAATATATAGCAAGGGTATAATGATAATAGTATTTGGATTTCAATCTGATACAAAATTGTATAGCTTTTTCTTTAATAGTGTTAAAAACATTTACTCAAACTGAATTGAAATAAACTTCTTAAACTATCAAGGTTGTTCTTCTATATTTGCAAGCATAATTAGAATTCCTATCTTTCTTAAGAAACATATAATACAATTTTTTTTATAAACACTTGTATTCTGTTCAAATACACAGTGTTTTTATCAAACACAGAAACAACCTAATAATATCTTTTCGAATTAAAAATTTTGCAAGGCAGGATTAAGATGAAATAAACGTTTAGTTTGGTAATTTTATTTTAACTTGATATTATTAGGTATAATACAAAGCCCCTTAAAATTCTGAAATACTTGACCACTGTTATTGTTTAATCTAGAATCAAGATTAATTTATGGCTTAAAGACGGTGGAGTCAGTTTTATTTCAGTGGGTAATTTATAATTATTAAAAACATACTTGTAAAATATGTATATTAAATATAACAAATTCCAGCCAAGTTGTATTTGCTCCATTCAAATGTTGGTTTATCTTCTCTTCAATTGCTCGAGACCCTTCTATTAAAAGCGATGTAGCTGTACCTTACCAATATCAAATACTTCAGATCTATACAATTCACTAAATAAGATTTAATTGTGTGCTAAAGAAAATATAAGCTTCAAAATATATGTTAAATAAATATCCGTATTTACATTTTGGCAATGATTTTATTCATTAAATGAAACACTTATCAATACCTCAATTACAATTTCCAGTTTATATTTACACAGATCATTAATGCATAATTCTAGCATCTCGATAGCACAGTATTAAAATGAAGTCACAGAATAAATTGTTTTGCATTGTGTATATACCATTTTTCAAATTTATAAAATCCTGCCTGTTACACGCAATTAACCACACATTTCGTACCGTCTCTTCCGTGGGAAGTCTGTAATATTTAATCTGACTGTCTCTACTTTTCGATTGTGCTTACAACAACCGTATACAGCACAACCAGGCATATTAAATAAATGTTATTTAAAAGAAAACCGATAAAATAACTTAAAACAGTGTCAAAATGCAGCAGATATGAGAACTGTCAATCTGACTTGCTCCGCAATGACGTCATTGACAGCTAAAGTGAGCATACCGGTATAAGTGTATCGTGACTGTAGGTATATGCTGCATTTTTCAAAAAATAATTAGCGGAATCAGTGGCGGCTCGTGAGGTCGATAACAGGAGAAGCTATGTCGGCAAAATCCATCTCCCCTCCTTCCTTCTTAGAAAAATGTATGTGTAAGTAGTCAATATTAAAAAAGAAATAAATAGTGGTTACGGTTAAATCTTACTTCTATTCTTTAAGGCGGCAAACTTCTCAATGATGTCATCATAAAAAGAGCCAACAATTGAAGACTATGCAGCAACAAGGAGGTACCTAATTATTAAAATTTTTCTAGAGACGAAAAAATGTAAATAATATTTTTATTATGAAAGAGCAGTGTCTACAGTCGAAAGCAAAAAAAAGTAGACAAGAAATCTTGTACTTTGTAAACCTGGCTTTATTTACTTGTCATTAGTGTCAAGTCATTATTCTATGGCAAATCAAATAATTATCAAAACGTCTACTATCTGATTAATACAAATCAAATTAATAATTAAAAAACATCATGAAGAAATATATGCTTTAATATCTGGTTATAGACCAGTTTTTGTTTAAAACTTCTTGCAATCTATTTGGAATACAGTTATAAAGGTTGGTACAAATATTTTGATTTACATTCTTCCATGCTGTGTGAACTATTTCTACCATTTCTTGTCTATTTTAACGTCTTCGATTTAATTTCTTTATTTCTTTGATCATCAGACACATTTTCGATAATATTTAAATCAGGACTTCTTGCGGAAAATCCAACACGTTGATGTTATTTTCTCTGAACCATGTTTTCACTCTGTTCGATGGATGGAGCGTTATCCTGTTGAATTATAAAATTGCGATTTGGAAAAAATAGCTCCACTGAAGGCAACATCACATTACATACTTAGAATGATGATATAAGTCTCTGGATTTAAGTTTTCTTCTATTTCCCATAACATATTATTTCCTTTCCACAATTTCACGTATTTTGAAACCGTTACTCAAATCTGCAATAACACTGACTTTATTATCTTCATTTATGGAAGGCATTTTGATAATAGCTTAATATCAACTGTAAGGTTGTCAATTTTGATAGATAACCAAATTTTGACAAGTAACTTTGATGTCGCTATCACACTAATCATTTTGAGAATGTCTATAACAGAAACCTGTATTTTTGTCTACTTTTTTTGCTTTCGACTGTACTTCTTTGTGAAATTGTTCAAGACATGCAGTGATTGATTAACGGACAGTGGAAATTCAATTTAGGTTTATATACTAATGTCTATATTATAAAAAAAATTTCAGTTACCGCCATTTTCCCCAATGATTTGAACAACACACAACAATTTTTTTCACATTTATTTTTATCAAAACTAAATATATTCACCAAATTTGTTACAAAATAAACATAAAATCACTCAGAATCGGAAAATTCTCCATCATTACTAACGTCAGAATCCTAACCACCTGTTTTCTGACAATCCTGATCTGATACTATACTCCATTCAGTCTAAGAATAAAGTAGATGGCGCTACAATATGAGCACAGTTTACACACGATGAACTTTGTATTTTGAAAACAAGTAAAACATATGTTTACTGTCAGATGGATAGCAGGGATATACATATCTGATATCATTATATTTTGACATTTACGTACATTTTTATACAAGTTGGTAACTCATTCCTCAAGAAAAAGGAATGCACATGTCGTCTAATTGTACTTTTTTGTGCTTCATCCAATTTATTGTAAGTATGACGATAATTTCTTTTTCTTGGAGGAGAAATTGGAACTCCATATAATTCCATTTCTTTAATAATGCAGTACATTGTATTCCTATTAATACCCACTTCCTCTGCTGTTTGATTGACTGCAGCTGTTTTAGACATATTGTTTTTATCCTTAATGTACACATTATAAGCCATTTGCCTTTGTCCAGATCTTATGTGTTTCCCTTTACGATTTTTTGAAAGACCTGGTAAAACTGCTTCCGCCATACTATAGAATATTAGCGATTACGAAAAGAAAGTTAACGAAATTGATAAAATACCTTAACAAATGAATATTTCACTTGCGAGTTCTAAGAAGAACTATTTTTTAAGAATATTAACAACAAATAACTATGTAAAATACGTAAATCGACAAAATCTTTGAACAAAACTGTCAGTAAACAAATTTTTGACAGAACGAGCTAAATGCGATTATTTTGCCGGTGTAAATGCACACTCGATTTCAACCAATCACAAACGTTTATTTTAAGCCCTATCTTTCCCAATGCTTTATTCTTAGACTGAATGGAGTATAGTGAAATGTAGTAGATAATATCTGCTTTGGGCACGTATTTATCGGCAGTGTGCATCACATCATATTTTGCTTTTTTAAATGCTAGAGGACGATCATATAATCCTGCCTTCTTAATATCGGGGCAGAATTTTTTTGCACCCAACACACACAACTCGTGGGAAAAAACACAGATATATACCTCCTTGTTGCTGCAAACTCTTCAATTCATTCAGCAGTTCTTATTCAAATGAATTTTTTTATATAATGACTACCACACAACCAATCATACTGATTATACCACGATATTTTATATTTTTGCACACATGCTTTGTTTTTCCATTTTGCTACTTTACAAACATCCAAATATGGCACAGATTTTTCACTTTTTAAATAGTCTTTTTTTATCTTCTTCGTGCCATAACGAAAAAGGTTTTTCCAATAAAACACGCACGGAATCGTAATGACATTTTATATAACAACTGGGATGACGTAATGTGACCTTGTCATGGCAACCGCATAACAAGTGAATCAAGTTGCGTCGAATTGTGAATTGATTCACTTTGTCGAGTTTGTCGTTTTGCTTAAGCGAGGAGCATTCCACTCTCGTTTAGAATATGAAAATAAGAATATATTAATAATAGTTTTTTTACTGTAATATTATTAGTATAGTAATACTATTTTTCGTATACGAAAGATATTAGTTTTAACTTATTTTCCGAGAGAATAAAATATTCACTAATTGAATAGAAATTTAAGGTGAATCAGTGCTTCACTTGATTCATCAAGAAAGCCGCCACTGGAAAGAATATCGATGAGTAAGATTCTCAATATTAGCAACTTATCTTAAATAATTTGTAGATATCTTACTTATCGATAAATTTAGAATTGCATGACTAAATAATCTTATTTATGATTTCCTCTGTGTGTTATTTTTCATGTTGTTTCCATTAATAGACATGAATAATTTTACAGGGGCTTGGATGCTTTTGGAAGAGTATGGGATTTACGAACAGGCAGGTGTATTATGTTTATGGAAGGTCATCTAAAACCTATATATGGTATTGATTTTTCTCCAAATGGCTTTCATCTAGCTACTTCTAGTGATGATAACAGCGTTAAAATATGGGATCTGCGCAAAAGATCAGTTCTCTATACAATTCCCGCACATACAAGTTTAGTTTCTGATGTTAAGTATCAAAAAGAAAATGGTGATTATTTGGTAACAAGTTCTTATGATGGTACGGCTAAAGTATGGACTAACCGTACTTGGCAACCATTGAAGACTTTATCAGGACATGACAGCAGAGTGATGTGTGTAGATGTTTCAGTAGATAACCAATATGTTGTAACTAGTTCATACGATCGTACGTTTAAATTATGGGCACCGGAATCACCATGATTAGTTTAAAATAGTGTTTTTTATTTTTTTGGTATATTTGTATAATTCTCAAAGAAAACAAAAACAAATAATAATTTAACATATAATTTTTAATGCAAACAAACAGATGTAACCTTACATAAACGTTACATAACAAAATGTTATTTTAATTGTACAAAATATTTGTTATCGTCAGCCTGATGACTGAATGTTTCTCATTTGTCGAACGGCAGCAACATATCTTGCTGAACAACCTCCACTTTGTGATTGGTATTTATCTACAGGTAGCCTTAATAATGTTGATAGTTGCTTCAAATTATCCGTTAAATTTAAACCAAGGTCTTCTAAAATATTTCCTAGGTAACCTAAAACGTAAACGTAGGTTTATTATTGATCAAGTTGAAATGATTCGATTTGTAGTGGTATAAAGACAAACAAATTACACTACTACTTATTTGGAAATACTGTATATTTCTTTTAATAAATTATATGTTTATGCACATCAGTATTAAAATACCAGGGTGTATACTAACTCACAATTTTGAAATTCCGACTTTTCCAGGTTTTCCAGGGTTTTTCAATCAAAATTCCAGAAGAATTTTCTGTTGCTTTTCTAAGTATAAACATAATTTCAAATTAACAGAAACAGTATTATTTATTAAGAAAATATATAATTAAAAAGAAAACAATAAATTCTTTACCAGCTTACGTAACAATTAACAACTAAAAACAAAATTCTAGTCTTTGTACTTGTAGTATTTTGAGTAGAATCAGGGTACTACTTGTTATTATGAACAATTAGTAAGTTTTTGAATAAATAATGACTACATTTCATTAAAAAAAACTATAATAATAATAATACAGAATATACATTTTTAAAATTGATTTTCATATAACATAACGTTTGTATACATGTTGGCTCTGACCGCTGCAATTTCTTCATCAATTAAAGATTCTCTTTGCCCTGTTCTGCATCACCTCTCCTCTTCTTTGCCTCTGGCTCTTTCAATTTTAAGCTTTGTCTTTTCCTACTCTTTTCTTTTTCCACTGCTGCAGCTTGCAGCAAATTCTTTTTTTGCAGCTCTTCATTACATTTAGCGTTCGCGTTTCTGAAATAATATATCATTTTTGATCAATGTCTACACCTTCTACTCCTTTCTCCACCATTGCATCATATACAAGCCTTTGTCCAATTAAAGACTGTTCAAATAAATTTTCAGTTAAACACTCTGTTCACAGAGAATCCCCCCTCAACAGCAGCGTTCCCGTGTGACGATGTCATAACAAGCTTGACAAATTGAATGAACTCCTCTGGGGCACTTTCTTGTTGGCATAAGCTAAAATATAATTTGTCCAGTCTGCCAGTATTTTTCTTCAACAGTATCATTACTTCGGTAAATTTTATTAAACGCTTTAATGTCGTCGTTAACTAGCTTCAGTCTGACAAATTTATCGAAATATTTTGATATTGTATCAGCTGCCACTGTTGATAGTCTTTTAGAATAAACTAAACACATTTTTTTCTAATATAACCACGGGATCTAAACAAGATATTCCCCTTACGATTTTATAACGTAGTGGTGACTTGCCCAACATTTTTTTTTGCAAATTGTACCAAGGAATTTACGGCTTTTTTAAATACCAGAATATCAGCTTCCTTGTCAATTTTATCTCAGTCCGAATTTTGTTGCAAATCTCTTAAAACTTTATAATTTGATAGATCATCCACTTTCATTTTCAACAAATCGTTCACACTATGATTTTTGTCCATAACTTCTGTTTTAATAAATCTTCCTAAAATTGTGTTCATTAGGTCATGTAATTGCTCGTACAATAAAGGTGCCAAGGGTTTATCTGCTTGAAATTTTCTTAAAAATGGTTGCAAATCCTCTGCTATGCTTTTAAAAAAGGCCAACTTACATGCTATCATTTTATCATCTAAACATTGTTTCACAATGTCATAGCTTCCACATTTCGGTTCCTTCTTTTCGAGTTTAGCGTGTTCTATGATTTTTTTTAAATGAGGTAACAAGTCTAAAGCTCTCTCTGCAACTTGAGCATTTTCCAGCCATCGCACAGCGCAAACTTTAATGAGAAATTGACATGAGCCAGTATAGCGAATGAAATCAGCTCGTCTGGCTGGTACATTTTTAACCTTTCAGCGGGCGCGCTCTTAAATTTTACGTGAGCGGGCGCGTGTCGTAAAATTTACGACATACTGTTTTTAAGGAAATTGTAAGTGATAGAAAGCATTGTAAAAACAATAGGATAAATTTTATTAAGAAACAATATTACATATAATATAAATTTTTATTCTAAGTACATAATTGTAATAAAAAGCATTATAAAAACGTTTCTAATAAATTTCTTCGTCTGTTTGTTCTTCATTTCTACAAGTGTAACTTCGACGTTTGAATGACTTTTGCAAGTAAAGGAGTTACAACGACTACACTTTGTTGATGCCGAAGATCTTTTCCTCTCTGCGACGCATAATGGACATACACCTCGTTTTGGAGGGTTTTTTATTTGTTCTTCCTGTTCAATGGCCGGAACAAAATTTTTCAAAAAAGCCGACACATCAAATGGTAACCCTCTTAGCTTTGCTGTGGAACTGAGATGCGTCCTCATTAGACTCAAAGATAAATTTTTCAAGAACACACGCCGATATTGGGATGCATTTGAAGGACATGCATACTTGAATAATATTTGTGCATTTATGCCAC
This sequence comes from Amphimallon solstitiale, assembly GCA_963170755.1. NCBI lineage: Eukaryota > Metazoa > Arthropoda > Insecta > Coleoptera > Scarabaeidae > Amphimallon > Amphimallon solstitiale. The sequence goes on along the minus strand of OY720682.1, from coordinate 74,960,240 downwards.
CGATGTTCATTAGGGCGTAAAAAATAACAAGAGGCCATCGCTTTGTTATGCGGGAAACGGAGTAAGCGGCGCACATTTTATCAACACCTCCTTTTGTTGCATTATAGTCCAAAATAATTTGGGGTTTGCGACTATCGGGATCAATTTCGTCATCGTCGTGTAAAGTAGAGAGAAGTATTACGGCTTTATTTTTACGAGGCACATATGAAACAAGTGTTTTGTCTTGTTGAAAACCGAAAATGGTAGACCCGACTTCTCTGTTCTTTTGTGGCTGAAATTCTATTGGAATCTCGGTTTTATTCTTCTTTAGTGTACCGATTAGTGTAATATTTCTTTTTAGCAAGTTCTCAGCTAGTGGTACACTAGTATACCAATTATCAACTGTTAAGTTTCGGCTTGAATTTTCTATTGGATCTATAAGACGATCAACAATATCCGATGAAGTGTTTGAAAGTGCAAAAGGACCATTTGGCTGCTTCCCGCAGTATATTTCAATATTAGACGTATAAAAAGTCTTAGCGTCGCATAAAGCGAACATTTTGATGGCATATTTGGCGGGTTTACTTGGAATATTCTGAACGAAACTGCAGCGGCCTCTGAAAGGATGCAGCATTTCGTCAATGGTAGTATACTCACTCAAATTGAAGGACGATTTGCAGTTGAGTACAAAATTATCAAAAAATTCGCGAATCGCCGCAAGTCTGTCATATTGTCGCCTGTCAGGACGGGTGGTTTTATCATCAAACCTCAAGCACCTAGTGATAAATAGAAACCTTTTATAGCTCATTGTAGCCCTAGCAATTTGTATTCCAGTCCCATCAGATGCAAAAATTTCTTTTACATTTGTGTGATGCGATTTCTTTATTCCTATCAAGAATAATAGTCCCAGGTATGCAAAAAACTCATCTTTTTCAATATTTTTACAATCACGTTCTCTGGAATATTCGTGATTTGTTTTCAAAACATCGATGTACATATTGGTATATTGCAAAATACTTTCTATCATGTAGATATCAATGATTTTGAGAAAAGAATCCATTTCAGTCTCGATATCGCAAGCACGGTGAGTAATACCGGTAGGTGTTTTGATAATATTTATCGCTTTTGTTCTCACAGCAGGTGGATATGCGGTTCTACTCCACTTTATGGCCTTATTTTTTCCATTATAAAACTCACCAAGAAAGTTATTTTCCTCCTCATTATCTGATTGATCTGTATTGTATTGCTCCGAGTCACTGCTGAAGTTTTCTTGTACAATTTGTTCTTCTGACAAGTCACTATCGCTAGACAGATTGTTTTCGTCGTCATCGTGTTCATTCAAAAAATTTTCTGCAATAGCTTCCAATTCTGCTTGAGTCAACGGTTTACTTGCCATGATGCTGAAATTCTAGAATAAAACTGTTAATCAGTAACCACTCGGAATCAACTAAATTTGACTCAAATCAAAAACGCATATAATCATATACTTACATGACAAGGCACGTGTTACAAAATTTATGAAACCGGATTTAAAGTATCAACAAACAATTCAAATGCATCACAACACGTACAGACCTGCAGAACATACTGATGTTAGATGACAAGATGGCTTGCGGCGATTGCGCACGATTTAAGAGAGGGGGAGGTAATTTTCTAATATTGTCGTAAATTTTACGACAGCGCGCCCGCTCAAAGCTTAAATAAGTTTTAAAGAGCTCGCAGAAATTTTATTACAACAGTTTGAGACTGATTACTTCTCATGGCACATTTAAATGAATTGTGGACTGTATACAATCCCCAACTTCCCAATTCTAGAATGGATGGATCATCAGGCGTTTCTAGCTCCATTTTAAGGTCATTGAGGAGTTTGAAGTTCACATTTAGGCCATCCATAGAGAATTGAAGTAAATTTAGCATATTGAAGTCTTTTAAGGCGTTTTCCAAAGCTTCTAGAAAATCTGCAGCAGTCGTATGGCCCAGAAAGGATGATGAAAAATATTTCGTCGATGTTTTGATCAAGTTCTTTGTCGTCTGTTTTAATTAATTTTTCCTGACTTATTTTATAAATCAAGCAAATTCCCTGACTTTTCCCTGTTTCCAGAATAAGAATGTAATTCCCTGAGTTTTCCAGGTTTTCCCTGTTTTCCAGAAAGTATACACCCTGAATACTGAATAATTATTTGAGTATAGTCCAAATTTATATTTAAACGTTAAGACACTGCAAAATGTGATTAGTTTGAATCAAAGGTTTTTTCCTGGCTTATAACGAGCACACAAAGAGACTTCTTTGTTTTTCACCGACATTTTTAAATATGCTAAAAATGTCGGTGTAGAGAAAAGGAAAAAACTAACTCGATAAATTAATTAAAATTATTATGTACTTACCAATATCATGGGCTAATTGGCGACTAGCAGCAGGGCTTAATTCGTATATTGACAGAATTTGATCGCAGTATGTATGGCAAGTGCCACGTGATATAATACTCAAAAATACATCGGCTAAAGCACCCTCAACATCTGCAGCGCTCGTATATTCAGAATCGGCTGCTTTTAAAGCACAATTCAACGACGGATTTTCACGAAATAGGAATGGTTCCAAATGTTGAGGTAAAGTCATTAAATATTGACCAATCTATAAAGGAAACAATAAAAATAAATGAGTATAAAAGATATGATCAATACATAATATGTGATATTAAGGGTCCTCGATAGTGGATCTGTGAATAGTTGAAAAATAGCAGAAAACTAGACAACCCACATTACAATGAATGTTATTCTGTTAAAAATCTTTTCCGCGGTTACAAATGTGTAAATATTTGATCATAAATGAATTTCTAATCAGTTAGATGTTGAGTTATTATTTCAAATATTTATTATATATTCCCTATGTGTAATAGGTACTCGGACACCCTTCGGTTTAAAGTATCTGCTATGCAACAAATATTGCGACTGCCGCTTCAGTATCGTGGAACCTTAATACAAATAATTATATATTATTAGTCGCATTCAGTTGCGCAACTGTTCAGGATCGTTTATCGATGACGTTCGCTCACTCTGAATATGTGGAGCGGTCTCCATTTTAGTGAACGGAAAAATTCTATTCTCACTATACTCCATTCAGTCTAAGAATAAAGCATTGGGAAAGATAGGGCTTAAAATAAACGTTTGTGATTGGTTGAAATCGAGTGTGCATTTACACCGGCAAAATAATCGCATTTAGCTCGTTCTGTCAAAAATTTGTTTACTGACAGTTTTGTTCAAAGATTTTGTCGATTTCCGTATTTTACATAGTTATTTGTTGTTAATATTCTTAAAAAATAGTTCTTCTTAGAACTCGCAAGTGAAATGTTCATTTGTTAAGGTATTTTATCAATTTCGTTAACTTTCTTTTCGTAATCGCTAATATTCTATAGTATGGCGGAAGCAGTTTTACCAGGTCCTTCAAAAAATCGTAAAGGGAAACATATAAGATCTGGACAAAGGCAAATGGCTTATAATGTGTACATTAAGCATAAAAACAATATGTCTAAAACAGCTGCAGTCAATCAAACAGCAGAGGAAGTGGGTATTAATAGGAATATAATGTACTGCATTATTAAAGAAATGGAATTATATGGAGTTCCAATTTCTCCTCCAAGAAAAAGAAATTATCGTCATACTTACAATAAATTGGATGAAGCACAAAAAAGTACAATTAGACGACATGTGCATTCCTTTTTCTTGAGGAATGAGTTATCAACTTGTACAAAAATTTACGTAAATGTCAAAATATAATGATATCAGATATGTATATCCCTGCTATCCATCTGACAGTAAACATATGTTTTACTTGTTTTCAAAATACAAAGTTCATCGTGTGTAAACTGTGCTCATATTGTAGCGCCATCTACTCCATTCTTAGACTGAATGGAGTATAGTGTACGTATTATGTATAAGGATCACGATGAATAGCATTCTATTCCTGTGACGTCATCGAAAATAATCGCTTTCTATAATGGTTTGATATCACTAAGGGTAGAATTCTACTATCGACTATATGTTTCGTTAAAGATCGGTAAAGGACTAAACGTTTGAAAAAGATTGTGCTAATTTGCTCTTTTACGTGCCAAACTTCTAATCGTTATATGGTTAGTTAGTTATTTCATTAGATTTTTGAATAAAGCAAGTTTTAAGTAGAATATTGTATGGATAAAATGATGCCTGTCCAATTGTTCGCAATCGTAGACAGGTGTAGAAAGACAGCATCGTATGCTCGCACGAAAAATTGAAAGACAATGCGAATTGATAACGATTCTCTTGTACTGTCTGATAATGCATTTCAAAATTTATTCAAAAATGTAAAAACGTAATTGCCAGCAAGTGAGTAAAAAGTATCAAATTTTCGTTTTAAAAAACACCATTTTCAGGTTAAAAGCCACCAATTTTACGCGCTATTTCCGTTGGTATCAAGACGAACTATGAAAATCGAATGGCGCGCCGATCACATTCAATCGCCGAATGGCGGCAATTTGAAATAGATAAATAAATTTGTTATATTTTACTCACTTGCTTGCAATGAAAGCTACATTTTTAGATTCTGTATTATTTGATTTTTTTCTTGTATTTTAATATTGTTTGTGCGGGCGTCGTTTTAAACTTTAGCCAAAACATAAATTTTGAAATCAAGAGTTTTTTTATTATAATTTCTATCATATAAAGTTACATGTTAAATTATTAAATATATACAAACAAAAAATGTTGTTTTCTTTCTTATGCTTACACTCTACTGTTACTAAATATACACATTTTATTTTATAATTTTGGCGGTAAATGTGCTTTCTCCGTCTTGTTCATAACATAAATTGAGATGGAACAAGTAAACGATACCTTTGGATCGCTTGCCTGTAAACGATCTCAAGTCGATTTTGAGGTGGTGTTAAGACGAGAGGGGTTGGAAGCGAGCCTACATCATGATTCCAAATTGTCGACCGAAGCAAGCATCTATGGTTGCTAGGCAACGTGACGTCATTAAAATAGAACTCTATCCATCGTGACCCCTCGATACTGATCAACATGCACATTAATGCATTCCAACACTAACGTAACACAAACTTATGAGAAAGTTACTAAAAAAGTAAAATAAAAGCTAAAGCGTTGATTGAAGGAATATACAAAGATGCGCACCGCTATAGTAAAATAGCGTGTCTTTCCGTTAAGTCGTCCCGCAAACTCCTTGCCGAGAAACATCATCGCTGTCTCGGGCTGTTTCGAATTTCGGAACCAAACGACTGATGCAGTCGCTATAGATCAGTGTTGCCAACCGTAGCAGAATTATACTTTTGTAGCATAATTTTAAGTGGTGTAGCACAGTAGCATTATTATCTATTTGGTAGCATATTTTTTATATTATTGTTTTTACAATAATCCCTGACTGCACTGGAGTTTTTTTTTTTAATTTTGTTTTGGTTGACGACGCCTTGACGCTGACGGTAATACCGATTGTGTCAGTTGACACTCTTGGCAGTTGAGAATTCGAATTCACATTTGACAGTTGTTAAATTTTATGTCGCGGAAAAGCAAGGAAGCAAGGATATTTAATATTTAATGGCTGGGGCGCTCAAAGGGACTCTCGGACATACTTCTTTCTCCAGTAAATACTTTAATAAGTAGGTAATCACTAATCAATCATATTAATTACATTACCATATTTTTTTTTATTTAAGTTACTTGTTGAGCACGGTGCAATTAGAATTAATAACAGTTTCAAATCAGTATGTCGTCTGAGTCTGAATCTAGTCATGTAAGCAATGAGAATGATGGTGAACCGGAAAGAAAACGTGGGAAATTAAAAACTACACGAATCCAAAGTTTTTCTTCTGAGAAATGGCTGCGTGATGGACAATTAAAACATTGGATTTCTCGAGTACCTCATCGTAATGATCAAGCTAGATGTTTACTCTGCAATAAAATCATGTGCAGCAAATACAGTGTTCTGATCTCTCATCAACGATCAGTAAGTCACCAGAAAAAAGCGTCGTCAGTGTGCAAGACAAATTGTAAAGTGTTTGAGACTTTGCCAAAAAAAGCTGATGAGTGTTACGAAGCTGTCTCTTAATTGTAGAACACGACGTCAGTTTTAGAACAATTAATCACATAGTAGAAGTACAAAAACAAAATTTCAAGGATTCAAATATTGCCCCGAATGTAATACTAAAGCGAACTAAATGTACAGCGATCGTCAAAAACGTTCTTGCCGAGGTAGTGAAGACTGAATTAGCAGAAGCGGTAAAAAATAAAAAAAAATCGATTTTGCTTGATGAGAGCACAGATATAAGCTGTAAGAAGTTGTTAGCTATATTGGTAAAGTATGTAGAGTCAACTGGCCTTAAACCTGTCCTTCTTGATTTAGTGGAAGTGAATGATGCCACTGCAAAAGGATTATTTATGTTGCAGAATTGTTTGAATCAGTTTCATATTGATGTACAAAATATTATTGGTTATTGTGCTGACAATGCAAGTGTCATGATGGGTTCGAAAGAGAGTGTGAAACAATATCTTCTACGCGGTAATAAGTCACTGATATCAAATGGTTGCATATGCCATACAATCCATTTAGCGGTTCTATCAGCAGCAAAACACATACCTAATCATGTAGAAAATCTCTTACAAAATGTTAGCACATATTTTACCAGAAGCCCAAAACGACAACAAGTATTAAAAGAGTTCCAAAATTTTACGAATCGTGAAAAGCTCAAAATTTTAAAACCATCAGCCACAAGATGGTTAGCTTTATCAAACTGCGTTGAAAGCATTTTAAGTATGTGGGATGTTCTCTTAGAGCTGTTTCGCGTTGCCGATTTTGAAAAAGAAAGCGAAGTTGCCACAGTAATATTTAATTGCATGTCAAATCCAATAATTAAAGCATACTTACTTTTCTTGAAGTATATCCTACCCATGTTTAATAAATTTAACGGATTCTTTCAGTCCGAAAAAATTTTGATCCATTTACTATATAAGGAATGCTTATCATTTTTAAAATCGCTTGCAATAAATTTTGTCAAATCAGAGAATCTTACAGAACAAAAAATTTTAAAAATGAATATTCTGCATCCTGATAATCTCAAACCGATTGACGAAATAGTATTAGGGGATGAGACACTAAATTTAATTTCTAATTTCCAGACTGAACTCAGACTACGATTTGTTCTGAATTGTTTAAAGTTTCACCAAACGGCATTTCAAAAATGTATTGAGAGATTTCCTTTAAACGAATTTTATAAAAATTTAGAATTTGTGTGTCCTGATAAGGCTTTAGATATAGGTAGCACGTGCAAGTTAAAGCCAGTTTTTCAACAGTTTGACATAAAAAATAATGAAGTATGTCTAAGAGAATATTTAAATATAAAAGTAACGTTTAATAACCAGGAAATTGACAATTTAAAAAAAATGGATATACTTGAATTTTGGGAAAATTTAAAATCCATGAAAAATTGGAATGAAGAAGGTATATTTGAAAATATTTCGGAGCTGGCATTAAAAGTCTTTAGCTTACCGCACGGTAACGCGGACGTAGAAAGAACTTTTTCTATTATTAACGAAATTAAAACAAAAAAAAAGAAATAAATTAAAAACTGACACTCTAACAGCATTAGTACGGATACGTTTAGATTTGTTGAGTAAAAAAATGTCATGCTTTAATTTCAAATTTAATAAAGCACATTACATGAGATTAACAAAAGATATGTATCATTTGCAAACAAAAAAAGAGAAAGATACAGATGAAATAGAAGTTCCCAATAATGATAGTGATGACGATTGGTTGCTAGGCATTAACTAATACTATTGTTTAATTTTTTGTTTATTTATTTTGAATTTTGTGTTTAGTTTTCATAAATGATTTATTATGTTATATTTTTCTTTTTGTCATTAATTTTCTGTCGGGTAGCATAAAAATTCTAGAAGTAGCATAAATATGGGACATGCGTAGCAGAATCTTAAATTAGATGGTTGGCAACACTGCTATAGATCTCGGAACCAGTTTGGGTACGCTTAGTGCTATGTAGTGGCGCATCTTTATGTATTCCTTCAATCAACGGCTAAAGGTTTTGTGTAGAAACAAATTTATTATAATGTTGGACTTAAAAACTACGGTAACACATGACATGACAGCAGTGGAAAGTATCTGATGATCACAAAAAAAAAAAAAACAATGCTGTCAGCCAACATCTCGACTGTTGTCAAGTGAACAGTTGCAGCGAGAACGGTCCCCGAACAGTCTGCTGAATACGACCACTGTCACTTGCAGTGATATTTACAAAAATTAATAACCTACGTATCTTAAATAAACATTGCTTTTCCAAATAACAAACTCTTCGATGGTTTTGATGAAGTGCCTTACTTCAATATAATTAGAAAATTTTTCATATAAAATATGAATCGAAATAAAATAACTATCATTGAAGATTACAACATCAATTAAATAAAAAACGAACAACAAATTAGTAAAATATACATTTCAATAATAGAGAACTAGCTGGATTTAAATAGAATAAATCTGAAAATAATCAAAGTATCGAAATGATATAATAATTTTTGGAGTAATGATATGAAAACTTTTATATTAAATATGGAGTTATATACAAAGGAAATATGTATAGCAAATATTCAGTTCTTGCAAAATTAAATTCCTTTAGTAATTACATATAAAATGGAAACAAACCAAAAATCTTTTAAACAAACCAAAAGAACACACACACATCAAACTTTGAAGCTATTTTTACTATAGCAAATCAGTGAAATTGTAATAGCAATTTTTACTCAAAATACTTACATATTATCAAGAATGTTTCAGTGATTAAATTTCGGTAGAAACATTTATACTATACAAGATACAAAACACAGGAACTTGTTTTGTTTGGAAATGTTGACCTTGTTGCCAAATGTTTTATTGTTCGTGAAGCGGAGTTCATTGCTTGTATGTAAATTATCATCTATCATCAACTATAGTAAAATAATACATAATTTAATTTAACATTTCTTATTTAATTTTAAATTCCGATTTGTGTTAAAATTGAGCAAAAAGCCTGAATAAATTGTTAGTAATAATTTTAATATCGGAAATTACTGAATTTTTAACTCATCTATAAAATTACGCCCCCTTGCGGTTAATTTGGAAACTTAAAAAGACTTTATGGCTTGAACTGCATATTCTCTATATGTATATCATTAAACATTTGAAGGAATAGGAACATGAATCGCCAACAAAGTTAATACTATAATGAAAATACGATGTTTTAATTACATCATACGAGGTATGATCAAAAACTACGGTGAATAATTTTATTATAAGTAAAATAATAGGTTTACATGAAAATGGAATTAATCTCCTTCAAAGTACTCTCCTTGGCTAAAAATGCACTTGTCCCAACGTTGAATCCATGACTGGAAACATTTCTGGAAGGCTTCTTTCGGAAGGGCTTTCAGCTGCTCTTTCGTGGCTATCTCAATGTCGGGAATGGTATCGAAACGTTTTCCTTTTAGCACAGTTTTAATTTTTGGGAAGAGCCAGAAATCGCATGGTGCCAAATCTGGTGAGTAAGGCGGATGTGGACACACAGGAAGATTTTTCTTGGTCAAAAACTCGCGAACCAGAAGCGACGTGTGACAGGGCGCGTTATCGTGGTGCAGAAGGAAGCCATTGGCCCATTTTTCTGGTCTCTTTCTTCGAATATCGTTTCTCAAACGTTGTAGTAGGCCTTTGTAAAATTCAGAGTTTACGGTTGTTCCCCTTGGAACGAACTCTGACCGCACTATGCCCTCACTATCGAAAAAAACAATGAGCATTGTCTTGATTTGCGATTTTAATTGACGTGCCTTTTTAGGACGAGGGGGGTTAGGGGTTTTCCATTGGGAGCTCTGCATTTTCGTCTCAGGGTCATAGCCATAGACCCAACTTTCATCCCCAGTTACAATTTTGACTATAAAGTCCGGATCTGCATGAAGACGATCCTTCAATTCCGTGCAAACTGAAACACGATTTGCCTTCTGTTCGTCAGTCAAAAGTCGGGGAACAAATTTGGCACTCACTCGTCTCATGTGCAAATTAGCGGTTAAAATACTTTGCACAGACCCGTAAGAGATGTTAAGTTCTTCAGCAAGCTCTCGAATAGTGATTCTTCTGTTTGCACGAACAATTTGTGCTACATTTTGCACGTTTTCGTGTGTTTTTGTGGTCGATGGACGTCCCGATCGTTGCTCGTCTTCAACCGACTCATGTCCGTTTTTAAATCGCTCATACCATTTGTAAACAGTCTTCAGAGTCACCAAATTATCTCCATACACCGACTTTAACATTTCATGAGCCCCTTTGGCAGGTTTTTTCAACTTAAAGCAAAATTTAATGTTAACGCGTTGTTCGAAATCCATGATACGCGACAAGACGATAAACACGGCCTCACTCTATCGACTCTGGATACTGACTAACAAGTTAGATCGTATTCACACTCGACACGGTCTGTCACAACGGATCAGGCTATCGCACAATTGACATGAAATGGATATAACATCAGCAGTTTCGGCTCTCAAAATTCATTCACCGTAGTTTTTGATCTTACCTCGTACTTTAGGTCATATTTAATCATATGTATTGCATGTTAAAAATACACAGAATAAATCAAGCATGTTAATCTTACCTGTGTGATATATTCTTGTGGAGAAAAGCTATACTCAGGAAGGTCGACCATGTGATTAGATTCTGCAAATTGTATCCAAGTTTTTGGTTGCGAAACAGTACTTAATTGCAATGAAATTGGACCGGAAATAACTTGGTAAGTAATATTGTGTATGTCAAGGCATAGTTTACTAAATTCGGTCATAGCATGATCTAGCAGAGACAATTTAGTGCCTTCAGTAACGCATCGTATCAAGGATTCATATTCTTTGCGTTCAGCGGCATTTAACAATAAATACTTGAATTCCACAGTGGTCTCGTTGCTTTTGTTAAAATCCAAGACTGCCAGTGTTAAATTCTTTTCCAATTCCTGTAAATTAAGTAATACCTCTCCCGTATTCTGCAATAAGGACAAGCACAATTGAAATGTGCTCCAAACATCGTTATGCTTCCTACTGCGATCTATTTGTCTCAGTGCAACTTTATACTGATCGGCATAACTTTGGAAGAACGAACGTAATGCTTTAAGAAATCCACAATAGCCACAATTTTCTGTAATCTCTTCGCATCGCTTTTTAGCTTCCCGAGCTAGATCCATTACAGAAGGAATCGTTAAACCCAAAGCCTGAATAGTGTCTGTTAACTCTTCTTTGATACATTTAATATCTGTCAATTTTTGACACAGATTTATTTGTTCGTATGCCCCATAATTAGAAACATATGAAACTAAGGGATTATAGACTATTTGCAAAAATGGAATAAGTTTAGTCTTTTGTAATTGACCTAAAACACATGTAATTAATAGAAAAAGTTGATAATTCACAACGTAAAAAAAAAAAAATTAGTGCGATGTCGGTCGATATCTCGATACCAGCCTTTAAAGGTACAAAAAAACTTTTGAAGCAAATGTTGTTTAATTCTTAAAGGGGGCACTGCCTAAAATTAGTTTATACAGGTTGTCTCAGAATAGCAGTACTGATCCTAATATAATTTTTCAAACGAAACAACAATTATTTTATTCCATTTTTAAATTCTGCTATAAAATCGACAATTATATAAGAGAAGCACCATATACCATTGTCTATACCTAACCGTAATAGTTTTTGAAATATTTAACATTGCTTTCATTCAGCAGACGAATCGGAAACCGTTCCCGCTCCAACTGTTCACTTCACCACAGTTGAGCGTTCGCTGGACAGAATCGCTCAACTTTATGTGATCGTTTGTCATCCAGTACTTCTCATTGATGCCATATGTTAAAATTATTCAAATTAAACCGAATAAATAATAATAATAAATTGTTTTTCTGCATTAGGTTTTGGCGTAGTTTTTAGTGTAAGGTCTGGTTTTTCCAACCCCGAATAAAATACTGTGTGAACTCCAATATTATAATACACTTATTTCTGCACCATACCTTTAATTTGCTGTATCTTACTTTTCCAGTAACTTTCTTCAAAATTATGTATTACGTTGGTCTTGGAATGCATCAATGACGCATGCGTACAGAATACGCTCACTAAGTGAGCGTAGAATTTTTCCGCTCACTACAATCATTTTTTTACTTTATAGTTATTTTGCTACTACGGTTGTGCCTATATTTTTGGAACAGTATCCTTAGTAGCAAAATCACTATATGTACACTTGTCCTACATTAGCAAATATATATTTTCATCTTTCTCTAAAATTGTGATTTTGCCCCTTGGGATACATACAACTAATACCTACATCAAGAAAAATATGTAATGGCTGTTTAGATTTTGGACAGAATATGGTTGCCGTATTGCGGTTTTTTTACTCTTCAGGGGCTTTATATAGCCTTGCAAGGCCAACTGTATCTGATATCGCTGCGGGATATAAGGCCGTCACGTAACTTCAATTTACATTGTTGATTTTGATTCTAATAACCTCAAAATATTAATTCTTATGTGGTGCCATCTAGTAGTAACCAAAATAAATAATTTCTGAATTTTTATGGAAATAAACTTTAAAATAACACTTTTAAACATTAATTTTACAATAATTAATATTAATAATTTAAAAATAAAGTAATAGAACAATATAAAATTAAAAAAGTTGTTGGGTAGTGTCAAAAATAACAATTTTACTTACATTTCGAAGAAAATACAAAACAAAACACTAATTAGGGTTCAATTACGTTGTAAAGTGTTTGTTTGGATTTTGTATATGAATTTTTGGATCTTAAAAAATGTTGCGTTACTAACGTAATTAACGCTTTCAACTGTGTCGGGAGATTATGAAGCTTTATTATTCCACATTGCAATATTTGCCTCATAAAATATTCAGCCAGTCTGGCGATGATAACAAAGTGAATTATTGATAATAATTAGAGCATTTTAAAAATCACTATAGCATCTTTATTTATCCAACAGGTAAAAATCTAATTTCAGGAAAAAATTGACAATGTAGAAATATTCATAATAAACCCACTTGTATCCTTTTTAAAATTAGAGTTCACATATTTTGACATATTGTTAAGTGACCCAATAACGTCTAGAAAAGCTGCTTCACTTCAGCCCAGCAATTTTCCATTAGAATTTTACACATCTACAAATATTAGGATATATATTAACCTAAAAATGCAAAAAATTATAGCTGTTTACCAAGAATTTATCTGGTACTACATTTCGAATAATCAATTCTCATTTTCCGAAGTACCTTGCGAATTACTTGCCTTTTAGCGCAAGAACTAAATGACCCAGAACAGCCACGCTTTTTCCGTGAGGCAACTAGATATAGAGTTTTCTATTGGTACTCGACGTAACTTCCAAAATATAGTAAATATGTAGCACACATAAAATGAAACGACTGACTGTGTAGTACTAGAATAATTTAAGTAGAAAAGAATATGGAATAGACGAAATAAATGTCAAATCAGTCAAATGTCAGTAATAGTAGGATTGATATAATCCAATCATATTGCATATTTTCAGCACGTTATTTTAAAAATGCTCAGCAGTTACCAAGCAGTTTATTATGCTTTGGATAGATGGCGCCACATAGGGATCAATATTTTGAGGTTATTAGAACCAGAAAAATCGCATTATGTGACGGACTTATATCGGGCAGCGATATCAGATACAGTTGGCCTTGAGTCTTGAAAATAGCTGAGTCGTCTATTACGAGACAAGATAAGTCTATTACGCTTTTGCGCGGAAAACTATTACAAACTGTCATGTCGCTGGGACAACACTGACTACAATGGTGGCCGCTCTTCAACATGTTCAGAGTGAGCGGACGTCTACTGGACATGATCACTGAACAGTTGCGCAACTGTTGTGTCTGCTGAATGCAAGCATTTTCTCTAATAAAGTCATGTATGTGCAGGTACTATTTTGCTAAGTCATGTCTTACATATGTTTGATCCCAGAAACGAAATGTTTGGTGTGTGAAGAGTTTATACTTGCGATAACTTGTTAAAATATACTTCAACCACAGTGGAAGATATGAAGTTTAGAATAAAGCGTGTATTTGAATCTATTGATGACTACGAGGAAAGAAGGGAGAGATAATAAACTGGTGGGAGAATAGGTATTATTTAGACGGAAGTTACCACTTTAAGGCAGGTCAGTTATGGCAATATTAACCAATCATAATTTATAAAATGAGTATTTTGAATAACTTGTCATATATCCGGTATGTTTGATTATGTGTTCAGTGGCGTAACATACATATTCAAGGCATGTTTTTTAAAAATGTTTTCTTTAATACAGTCAGAATAAATGTTACTATATTAAAAAGAATAAACCCACTAAGCAAGAAACATTGTTATAACTTTTGCTAGCGTTGAAAAAATGCAACATAGCAAACGTAAGATTTTGAATATTACATTTGAAATTATAGTAACAAAATTCTGTTACCATAACATTTGCAAATGTAATAATTACGTTATAATTATAACATTTATTTAAGGAAGAATATGTAACGTAATTTCACCCTCAATTTTAAACGTAAATGCAACAACATTATTTTCATGTTGAATTTTACGTGAGGCAAGATTGGCACACGCGTAGTGGCGCAGTCTCATTCTGCAAGTTGAGTGGATGGTGGTTAATTTTGTTTTTATTTCTGCAATATAAATTGAACTAATTCTTGCAATTGTTATTAGTATCTACTTATGTGTTCGATACTGTTAATTGTTATAATAAGGGAAACGCTATCGAATGGAAATACGCACGTAAGTGAAATCTGCGTTTCTAAGGTTAGTCTAATTCAAATCTTCCTGCTTGTAATTATTATTACAGAACTATTCTAAATATCCACCATAAGGCCGTAATATTAAATAAATGTAAGCCCGCAGTAATAAATGTTTTATTAAGTTGTTTTTTATGGACACACGAACGTTTACGTACAACTATGCACAAAATGCACAAAAATTCTTTAAAACAAAGTATTGAGCGTACTACACTTTAACTTATGTTGGGCCGTCCACAATTCCTTCCAATAGTTCTGAAAACATAATACATTGCAATGAAATGCAAATTATTAACACTTTTGTAAGCTGAGGTTTGTACTTTTACTTTCTTATACGTAGTATAAGGAAGTATTGTGATGATGAAAATTTTCGACCTCGAGATTTTTGCAGATGTCCACGTTTTGAAGTCCCCTGATACCGAAAAAGTGGTTTTTAAAAAATGTCTGTGTGTCTGTCTGTGTGTGTGTGTGTGTGTGACCACGATAGCGGCCAAACCGCTGTAGATATCAATTCCAAATTTTGTATTTACGTGTATAATCTCCCTCTTGAGATCTGATTAGTTTTTCAGTAAAATCGGTAGACCGGAAGTATCAGTTTACTTCAGCGAAAAAATCGAATTTTGCGAATATTTCGTCAACTACTAAGTTTAAACAAATTTATAAAGAATTCATATATACTGAAAATTAAAATTGAGAATAATTTTATTTAAAAAGTTTTTCGAAATTCCTACCGGAAGTACGTCTTTTACTCTTATCGAAAATCAGTTTTTTGCGAATATTTCGCAAGTCATGCTTTTTAGACAAGTACGTTACGGGTATAAAAGTATTTAAAACATAATTTTCAATATCTTTTGTATAAAAAAAAAAATTCAAAATTCGGACCGGAAGTATCACTTTTACTCTTACCGAATAACGATTTTTTGCAAAGATGTCGTAAATTATGCATTCTATATATATTTATGAAGAGTACAAAAGTATTTAGAGTTAGATTTGGAATATTTTTTGTATAAATGAAATTTCAAAATTCGGACCGGAAGTAACACTTTCATACGTATAAGAAAGTCGTGTGGTGGCCACACCTCATTTTTTTTTTATGGAATAAGTCATGTTACCAATGAATCTTTTTATTGTAGACGATATTCCAATTATTCGAATTCCATCACATTCACATAAGTAGGTATATATAATTGTAATAGCTTCATTTATTTACCCTTCAATGTCAACAGCTGAGGGTCAAATTACGTATGATACTGCCAAAAACAAATGTAAGTATGGAAGTATATTAATAAAAGTAAGTTAAAATAGGTACTACATTTCATGTTGCAGGTAACTCTAAGTGAGATTCTTTGAAACAACTGATTTTAGAAGTAAAGGCAACAGCGAACCTAATACTTGACAAATTAAATCAGAATTGCTTTGGTACATATTCAGCCACTAACACTAATGATAATAAACTGCCATCATAGCCTTGTAAGTCAGTCGAAGAATTAATTTCACTGGAAAACCTTATTGTGAATGATACAAAGGCGTCGCGTAGTTGGAAAGTTACGAATATATACAAAATTGTATACTAATAATTGTTAGATTATTTGATAAATTGTTGTTTTAGGAAAGCGAATTGTACCTGGTCGGTGGGCATAAAAACAAAAATACCGTAAATCGTTGTCTACTTGATAACACTACAATCTTTTTCTTGGAAAGGACAAAGACATAATGACAAAGACATAAATTGAAACTGGAGGTCTTAACAGTTTCTCTGACATTACAAAGTAAGTTCTATAAAATCGTCTGTTTCTGTTTCATTAATAATATACGTATTTTTAAGATGATGTGAGGAAGCATTATCCCGACATGACCGAAAGACAGTTTAGATTTAGTAAACAAAGGAAAAGAATTGATAATGTGTTATATAACTTTAAGGGTAGATATTGTTATTATTAGACGTGTTTATTTATTTTTATTGTTGAAGGAGAATTTCAATTTATTTTGCTTTTGTCCATATTTATTTTATCGTTTTTCAAATGTGAATTATATTTGTTTTCTAAATATATTATTATTATTATTAGTGCTATTATTATTAACGAGGTCTAGGTAACGTTCTTGGTTAGAGTGCAACATCGTAGTAATGTCTCAATCGTAACGTTATAATAACCTTAATTAAAATACGTTGAAGTCATGTCTTTTGGACAACGTTATTTTAACGTTACTAAAACAACGTTATAAATAATGAAGTTGGTTAGGCGGACATAATGCGGTTGCATTAACATTAAGTCGGTTGCATTAATATTAAGTGGACGCGTTTGATGCTATAGAAAGCAACGTTACCAGCGTACTTGTGCTATAAAAGTAATGTTATTGTAAACTTTTGCTTAGTGGGAAAGGATTGAAAAAATTATGCACTCACGATATTACTTTAATTATTATTGGACTAAGAACCTATTTTTAATGATTTTCGAGAACATACGAAGTGTATATACTGTACTAGGTAATATCTCATACATATCAGTTCAACTCTCGACATGATCATAAATTCCTATTACAGTTTAAATGTCATAAATTGAACCGTATATGAAATGAGATAACACTCTAGACATGTTTAGTAAAATTACCAATATTTAATGAACAACCCTCGTATTTGCTAGTTTTATAATCTCTTTATTTATTTCCTAATATTCCATTTATTATACGAAGGTGTTTTATTTTTATGCCCAACTAGCTTTACATTTTATCTCTACATAAATTATTTTACTCTATCCTAACTCTTTATTTAATTTACAGTATTTAACTCTGCCTACAATCATATACTTTAATAAATCTCAATAATCTTTTTTGAATTACTTGTTTTTCTTTTAAAACTAACATTTTATATATTACTGATTTCTGTAATATCTAAATACTTTCTATATTTTAAATATTCTAGTCTACTAACGAGTGTTCAATAAAACACCTAGATGTCACCACTACTCATTCCATTTTAGATGTAAAAAACAATTAATGCCAGTTTACTTATTACAAATTTCTAAATGTTTAATTGTTGGATGTGAAATGCTATTTTTCTTTATTAAGTGGATTTTTGATTCCTCAGATTATACTTCCTATAACATTTACTTAATTCCTTCGGTAAGAAAACAATGATAAACAGATTCCAATTCAATATGTCAAATAACATTTATTTCTTTCAGGTTATAAATTTACCACAATATTTCCTTTAGTTGATAATTTGATTATGATAAAATAAAACGATACTCAACTAATAAATAATATGTTTATATTCAAACTTCGTGCTTTTTTAAATACTGGACATTTGCTAACAATATTTTTAATACGGAAACCTGATATTTGACGCTTAGAAAATATTTAATCCAAGGTGTATAGTTCCCAAATCCAACTAAATAGTTCAGGTACGTGCTCTGATATTATTTATTATTGATAATCAAAATTAAGTAATATTTTCTATTACTTTCTTTCTCAAATTACTTTATAATATTATTATAATGTGTTCAAAATTATTTAATTGCTTGATAACTCCAATAATTTTTATATAAATGACAATTATTCATATCTTGACATATTACTGGATAGTAGAGAATTAAAAATAACTTGTGTTGTTTATAACATATGTAATAGTTGTAATAACTACTAGTTCAGTTTATTTCAATACTGAATTATATTGTAAATAATTAAATCTTTTCCAATATTTATAAAATTGTATCTTTCTTTAATACTGACACAAATAATATACTAAAATGGTAATACTTAATTGCTTTCTTCTTTCAGATGAGTAACTATCCACTTCCTGATGACGTTTTTGGACGGATACTACTTCCTTGATGTTGTTCAACTTAAATCTTGTTCAAACCCTTAAAGAAAGAACTCCACTTGTCTTGTATGGGATCTTGTTCGACGTTGGAATAAATTGTCCTTTTATTATGATGCCAATTCTCTTAGTCCCTTTATGGATCTCTTGTGATAAACTGCCTCTTAGTACCACCAGTACTTCTGGAATTAGCGGATCTTGAAAATTGTAACAATCTTTATGGAATTTCAAAAATTCTGGTAATTCAACAGCTTCCTGCAAACTCCTATAATCCCAGAATCAGCAACCCTATTTCGGATGGATCTGGATCTTGTATAATTGTAAGTATTATCACCTTTTCTTTTATGTTAATTTATTCGTAATTAACGTACTTCACTCGAAACACACTTTACTCTTCTATAATTAACGGTATTCGTGTTTTATATCAGTAATTAACTTCGTTCTGAAAAAACACGTCTCTCGTATTTTTGAATTTTAAAAATTCTCTCCGTTTATTTTTTCATTTCCCTAGTAATCCTTTCTCATTTTGTATTCTCCAATCAAAGTTTTACAACAGCAATAACAATCAACAACATAGCTTTTAAATTCTCTAATATACCTAGAATACTTCTTAAAATTGTATTATCTGATTATCTAAATTCTTTTCATAATTTTATCAACCCTTCTTTACATATTCATATCCCAATACCTCTCTACATCTATATTTCTGAACAAAATGTCAAATAATGACAGTTCCTGTATTTCAAATTATTCCCGGGAACTGTTCTACATTACAATCTATACACCTTTCAAAATAAGATTCTAAATATTTTTATCACCTCATAAACGTCAATTACCCAAGTTTTTACAAATTTCTAATACATTTTACAAAATAACAACTAATATTCAACTCTCTTCTTTCCAGAATATTTTGAACTTCTAAGAAAAATGAACATGGTCAACCTTTCCATATACAGGTGGTTTATAATGAAATTCGAATACTTGTTAAATACGATAAACCTCTATTATGATAAACCTAATAAATTTTATTTTAAACACATCATAATAAATTTTTCTACGTTTATTTAATTAAATTTGGTAACTTTCATAACTTTTCATATTATATGGTTAACGTATGCCTTTATACTATAACATATGCCCCTTTTAATAAATGTAAATTTCAACCTCAAATAAACAAATTTTCATTTATTAAACTAATATAACTTCAATTATTACATTCTCAGTAATTCCTATTTTGTAACCAATGTCATTAAAATAAACTATTAATATTCAAATCCAATGTACAAACATTTCACAATTCTCAACAATTAACATATATGTTTAAGCAAATTTTTTTTTTTTTTTATATATAATTTATCCAAAGTAATATAAGTACCAATTATTTTAATTCATCATATGAAAATTATTAATTTCATTTTACATACATAATAACTATGCCCTGTATATTCTATTAATATTTAGCAAGTATTCTCTACATATAAATATTTAGCCTCTATACAATTTTTATAATATCATAGTATCTGTATTACTCTTAACATTTTTTTTAGGTGATAGTTTCAATTTTTTTATTCAACTCTTTCTCGTAAAGATTATTGCCTCTATAAAATATTTTACTTATGCTCACTTATACATTTATATTATATTTATTATTTCTATTCCCTTTGCGCATGTATCCCATAATATTCCTATAGACATATCCGTCTTCCCCATACTTTTTACTTATGAAAGTTTATAATTATATTTACGTTTTATTGGCGTACGTTACCTTAATCTCTCATTAGACATTTTAGTCCTATATAAATCATCATATTAGGTTACTTTAAACCCATTCTCTATCATTTATATCATAATTCTATATTTTAATGGTACATTTTATATTTATTTATAATTGCAAGCATTTTTCCTTCAATTAAAATATTATATCATAAAGGCTTTTACTATCTTTTTATAATTAGCTTTATAACATCACCTACTTTATTATTCTGCAAATCTCTTTTACTGCTTCAATTATTCTAAAATCTTAAGGCTTTGAATAATTCTTTCTTTTCCTCAACTACTAAATATATTCCTTCTATGTTTTATATTTGGGCATATAATTACACATTTAATTCCAAATATATTTTCTTATAGTACTTTGGTATATTTTTTTTTTATATATAAAATATGTAGGGATGAGAGTAACATTTGATACAAATCTTAAAATAACATTCTTCAAATATTTCTAATATTCTAAACTCTATATTCTATATTTCGATTCTGAACCTCTTTCTATTTATCCATTTTTATACTAGGCTTTATTAAACCCTACTTATGAACTTTAACATGCCCCTCTCTCAACAAATCAAATAAGTTAACATTTTTTTTTTATATCCGATTATGTTCTTGTTATAAAGAATACTCCTACTATGCCCCTAACTTCTATACAATATAAAAATTTGAACTCTTGAATATAAAAACATTTCTTATATGGTTTGATGATTCTTCAAAAACAAACATGTGAATGATTTAACAATATTTGGATACGGAAGTGACGTTACCCACCTATATAACACAATCAATCCTAATATAATGTCCTGCCTATAACTTAAGATCTAATCAATACTGGGATGAGCAGGTGTCGTAAATACCTTCAGAAGTTGACCTCTTTTCTTCTGTCCTGACTATAACTTGAGATCTAATCAATACTGGGATGAGCAGGTGTCGTAAATACCTTCAGAAGTTGACCTCTTTTCTTCTGTCCTGACTATAATTTTCTGTTCATATTTCTATTTTTAATTTAACTCTATTCTTCCATGTACCCAATTTTTCTACTGGTACCAAATTTTCTAAATACCATGTATCCTCTAGTTCCATTACATAAGTAATCTTATTAATCATTTTCCTAATCTTATTAAATACTCTTCCAAAATTAATATGATTTAATGTGAATGTGTTTGAAACTTTCTGACATTCAATATCACATTCTAATAACACTTTACTATTTATATCCAAGATCAATGTCTCCTGATAAACATTACGTGACACATATTTTTTTAAATAAACTCTTCTCTTCTCAATAAAATTATGACCATTTACAATTCCTTCAAATTTACTGTCCATATTAATTTTTTCACTTCTTAAGCTATTTCTCATATATGTTAGTAACATATTACGTCCAACATTAAATATATTTCCAGTAAACTTTCCGTCTCCTATAAATATCCCTTTTATCTGCCTTGAGGTGAATACGTATAACTTTTTGTCATCTTCTTCTTCTAATAAAATTGAATCTAATTGAGTTCTTAAAATACTTCTGCCTGAATCCATGTATTTTCTTTTCTTCTGTAATAGCACAATTGTATTCATTTTCGTAATTACATCTGTGTTTTGTTCAAGGTCGATACAGTTAATAACTTCCTTCTCAAAATTTTCTATTATCTTTCCTTCAGTCGTATATACTTTGTCGTTTACACTTATTTGTTTTTCTAATCCATCTTCCTCTCTTTGTCGTCTACTTTCTTCAATCATCTTGTCTAATTTATCCATTAACATCTTATGATCCTCCTCTCTAATTTTCTCGCTTCTCTTAATATCCTCATCCCTATTTTTCTTAGCTTCTTCGTTCATTTGTCTTAACATATTATATATTATCACCATATACTCTGATGTAGACGTCTCTCCTTGTACTTGCGACTTGTCTCCTCTATCTTGTATCTCTCCTGCCTGTTGATTTTCTTCCTGGACCTGTAATGTAACATCTCCTCCCTCTTGTGAAATACCTTCCTGTCTAACCTCCACCTCATCATCACTAGATGATTCTACTCTATTCATTCTTGAACTACTTTTAGACCTAGTATTCATTTTTAATAACTATTATGTGACAACAATACAAATATACTTTCCAAAATTATCAATATAAGTTTTACTATGGTAATCCACTTCGTAAAATGTTTATTTATGTTCACACATATAATAATGTAAATAAAATATTGAAAATACTATATTGCGAGTCTTATTTTACGTGGCCCCACGTTGATCGCCATAAAATGTACTAGGTAATATCTCATACATATCAGTTCAACCCTCGACATGATCATAAATTCCTATTACAGTTTAAATGTCATAAATTGAACCGTATATGAAATGAGATAACACTCTAGACATGTTTAGTAAAATTACCAATATTTAATGAACAACCCTCGTATTTGCTAGTTTTATAATCTCTTTATTTATTTCCTAATATTCCATTTATTATACGAAGGTGTTTTATTTTTATGCCCAACTAGCTTTACATTTTATCTCTACATAAATTATTTTACTCTATCCTAACTCTTTATTTAATTTACAGTATTTAACTCTGCCTACAATCATATACTTTAATAAATCTCAATAATCTTTTTTGAATTACTTGTTTTTCTTTTAAAACTAACATTTTATATATTACTGATTTCTGTAATATCTAAATACTTTCTATATTTTAAATATTCTAGTCTACTAACGAGTGTTCAATAAAACACCTAGATGTCACCACTACTCATTCCATTTTAGATGTATAAAACAATTAATGCCAGTTTACTTATTACAAATTTCTAAATGTTTAATTGTTGGATGTGAAATGCTATTTTTCTTTATTAAGTGGATTTTTGATTCCTCAGATTATACTTCCTATAACATTTACTTAATTCCTTCGGTAAGAAAACAATGATAAACAGATTCCAATTCAATATGTCAAATAACATTTATTTCTTTCAGGTTATAAATTTACCACAATATTTCCTTTAGTTGATAATTTGATTATGATAAAATAAAACGATACTCAACTAATAAATAATATGTTTATATTCAAACTTCGTGCTTTTTTAAATACTGGACATTTGCTAACAATATTTTTAATACGGAAACCTGATATTTGACGCTTAGAAAATATTTAATCCAAGGTGTATAGTTCCCAAATCCAACTAAATAGTTCAGGTACGTGCTCTGATATTATTTATTATTGATAATCAAAATTAAGTAATATTTTCTATTACTTTCTTTCTCAAATTACTTTATAATATTATTATAATGTGTTCAAAATTATTTAATTGCTTGATAACTCCAATAATTTTTATATAAATGACAATTATTCATATCTTGACATATTACTGGATAGTAGAGAATTAAAAATAACTTGTGTTGTTTATAACATATGTAATAGTTGTAATAACTACTAGTTCAGTTTATTTCAATACTGAATTATATTGTAAATAATTAAATCTTTTCCAATATTTATAAAATTGTATCTTTCTTTAATACTGACACAAATAATATACTAAAATGGTAATACTTAATTGCTTTCTTCTTTCAGATGAGTAACTATCCACTTCCTGATGACGTTTTTGGACGGATACTACTTCCTTGATGTTGTTCAACTTAAATCTTGTTCAAACCCTTAAAGAAAGAACTCCACTTGTCTTGTATGGGATCTTGTTCGACGTTGGAATAAATTGTCCTTTTATTATGATGCCAATTCTCTTAGTGCCTTTATGGATCTCTTGTGATAAACTGCCTCTTAGTACCACCAGTACTTCTGGAATTAGCGGATCTTGAAAATTGTAACAATCTTTATGGAATTTCAAAAATTCTGGTAATTCAACAGCTTCCTGCAAACTCCTATAATCCCAGAATCAGCAACCCTATTTCGGATGGATCTGGATCTTGTATAATTGTAAGTATTATCACCTTTTCTTTTATGTTAATTTATTCGTAATTAACGTACTTCACTCGAAACACACTTTACTCTTCTATAATTAACGGTATTCGTGTTTTATATCAGTAATTAACTTCGTTCTGAAAAAACACGTCTCTCGTATTTTTGAATTTTAAAAATTCTCTCCGTTTATTTTTTCATTTCCCTAGTAATCCTTTCTCATTTTGTATTCTCCAATCAAAGTTTTACAACAGCAATAACAATCAACAACATAGCTTTTAAATTCTCTAATATACCTAGAATACTTCTTAAAATTGTATTATCTGATTATCTAAATTCTTTTCATAATTTTATCAACCCTTCTTTACATATTCATATCCCAATACCTCTCTACATCTATATTTCTGAACAAAATGTCAAATAATGACAGTTCCTGTATTTCAAATTATTCCCGGGAACTGTTCTATATTACAATCTATACACCTTTCAAAATAAGATTCTAAATATTTTTATCACCTCATAAACGTCAATTACCCAAGTTTTTACAAATTTATAATACATTTTACAAAATAACAACTAATATTCAACTCTCTTCTTTCCAGAATATTTTGAACTTCTAAGAAAAATGAACATGGTCAACCTTTCCATATACAGGTGGTTTAAAATGAAATTCGAATACTTGTTAAATACGATAAACCTCTATTATGATAAACCTAATAAATTTTATTTTAAACACATCATAATAAATTTTTCTACGTTTATTTAATTAAATTTGGTAACTTTCATAACTTTTCATATTATATGGTTAACGTATGCCTTTATACTATAACAATACATATAGGTACCCTATACAAAATATTTATGCAAGCCTATGAACTCATTATACAGTCTCCGGTTTATATGCCCATTGCTCAGTACTATTTTTTGTTTAATTTTCTTACTATTTCTTGATTTAAGGAAAAAGTCTTTGTTTCGCTTCATTAGTTTTCCAGCAATATATGTTATAACTTAATATGTTATGTTTCACTAAATAAGATAACATGTTTGGTGTGTGTTATTTATTATCCATGGCCGTCTTAGTTTTAACAATTTATTGCCATGTGACAGCTTTTTGTGAAGCGATTTTGAAAATAAAAAAATCTCGAAATCTGTTGCAGATAGATATACCGCATGTGTCAAATTTC
This sequence comes from Amphimallon solstitiale, assembly GCA_963170755.1. Classification (NCBI taxonomy): domain Eukaryota; kingdom Metazoa; phylum Arthropoda; class Insecta; order Coleoptera; family Scarabaeidae; genus Amphimallon; species Amphimallon solstitiale. The sequence continues at coordinate 74,934,732 of OY720682.1, read as the reverse complement.
TTTAGCTATAGGGATTCAATGTTTGCGTGCGATCTATACGTATACATATACCATAAGACCGCGTGCGTCTGCATTATAGCGATACCTGTAGAGTAAGCGAAACAGATAGAGATGTCTGTGTATTAGAACGGTAAACAAGTAGACGCAGTGTTATACTGGATTACAACAGTGCTAGTATTTCGCATATGCCTATCATGCACTCGTATTTGTCCAAAAAATCCACATTTATACGGTGTAGTCGGGCAGTCGCATTCGCCGTGTCGCTTCCACATATGGGCGTCAGTTCGAGTTTTATTATTGCTTAAGAATAACATTTTTTTAGCTAATTACAGGTTAATTGCAATGTTGAATTACAATTCTGTTTTAACAAGTAAATATTTTATGTTTCAGTATTTTATTATACTTGAGTTTTTAGATTATAATATTTGTTGAAAAATATTATTTTAGTTAAGAAGTTTTTTTTTTTGTTTTAAAGTCTAGGAGTTATTTATTATTTATTTTTGCTCTTTTATGTTGTTTATGAAGCTGTGATGAGTTACTTCACTGACATATTATCAGTGATTATCTGATGCTTCAAACAACTACAAATAATTACTAACAACGGAAACGCAATACCTATTACACTGCTTTTCACTTGATTTGCCTACGAATACATTTATACGTATAACTTATACGCCTGCTGTCGGTGTGGCAATTCAAGTTGGCACGCCCATTTATAGTCGACCAGTAGTTACTAATACATGCATCGCGCTATGAACGGCGGCCACACGGTATGTGGCAACATGGTGCCCCTACTGTCCGTCACCAGTGCCGACAACAACCGACATCACAACGATTTTCTCCGATCTTTCCACTTCTCCCGAGTCGGGAGAAGTCGAAAGATCGGGAGTCCCGACCAGATTTTACATTCAGTGTTTAGCTGCGAACACGTTGCGATCTAGTCTGCAATAAAAGCCGTCTTATTACTGGAACGGGAAACATCAAATGGCCGCGGCGATCTCCTGATCTAGTAGTTTATTATTATTTTCAGAATCCTTTTTTATTTACCTTATTTTTAATTTTATTAGAATTACGCTTTTGTTTGTGTCATGCAGCGTGAACGCAGCTTAATAATTCTCAGCATTTACTGAAAAGAAAAAGAAAAACAAATCCTTGCAAGTCGTAAATATTATTTCTGAACGCATTACAAACACCCAAGCCGGCGGTCGAATAGGTACTGCCTAACCACGCTAACTTCTATTTACGTGCATGCATCGGTCGTGCTGACATTGAAAAGGAAAGAAGGGGTACCTGCTATGTTGCCACTTACTGTATGGATTAATCGCCTATGGCTAATGAAAATTGACACATGCGGTATGATATGCTTAGTTAAAAATAAAGTGCTTTACTTTACGAGTAAAATAACGCAAAAAACACTATGGATTCCATTAAAAAAAAATAGTTTTCCATCTGAAATTAGTGATATTGCTTTCCCTTTCCTGAACACTCTGTATCAAAAAAAAAATAATTTTAACAAATCTTAAAAGTTATCGCAAGTATAAACTACCCACATACCGATCACTTCGTTTCTGGGATCAAACATAAGTAAGACATGACCTAGCAAAATAGTACCTGCACATAAAATTTATTAGAGAAAATGTTAGATATTTCGAAAACTGTTACGGTTAGGTATAGAGTATAGACATTGGTATATGAGAAGCGTGTTGAAAAATAATATTAGGATCAGTACTGCTACTCGGAGACAACCTGTATAAACTAAAGTAATTTTAGGCGATGCTCCATTAAGAATTAAACAACATTTATTTGAAAAGTTTTTTTGTACCTTCAAACGGTATAGAGATATCGACCGACACCGCACTATTGGGACAGCCGGTATAAAGGCAAATAAGTTACAAACAATTAAAATTTAAGAGAAATTGACATTTAATGTATCAGATATTAATTATATCCTTTAACAATTCTATTCTTACTGTCTGAACTAAACTAGTTCCTATTAAAACTTACCTGCTGATGATGCATTAATAATGTTTCGTAAATTACTGCTGAACTGCTTAATGATAGTTTTAACTTCGTGTACAAAAGAGAGTTTATCTGGCTGTTGCTTCATAGCAGCATCTATACATTCTTTTAAGCTTGGATCAAAGCTCGCTATAGCATCAGTGTATATATCAATTAGGGATTCATTAGCTGAATTATTAGGAAATACTTGATTTAACCATTTACATTGCGTGTGCCAATTAGATAGCAAGACATCAAAGTAATTATGAATGACTTGTGTTATTGTCTCCTCGTGTTCAATTTCCAATTGATCCCTCCATTTCTTGACTAGCACATCTTTTTGACACTTATGGTAATATTTTGACAATTGAGGTAAGCGATCAATTGCAGTAAATATTTTCGCATAAAATACTGACTGTTCTGGAAAGTAAAAGAAAAGAGATACTTGCAAATAAAAATTCCATTTCAATTTGGAAGCTTGATAATTGTGATATGTTAAATAAATACCTATATTATTAGTTGTAAATGCTTGTACTATTGAAGGGCTTGCAATTGCTTCTAATCGATTTTTTAAACCTTCCAGTTGCAATTTTCTATCTTCATAATCATGGACATTAACTAACAGTTTTAAGGATTGTTGCATACTCACTAGTTTTGCCGATATACTTTCAATATTTTTTGAATCAAACATTTCTTCCAATTCATTTACTAAAAAAACAAAATCGATACCTAAAATATTGATAAATTTTTTGACTTACCTAATACAGTCCAATTATCACTTTCATGTAAACCCTGTTTAGCAAGTTCAAGCTTAGTTTTAATACAATCTAAATTTTCAATAACTTTCATTGAATCGCCCGTATCTTTTTCTATATTAGTTATTTGATCTTTGACCCATCCCATTTTCTCTTGCAATATCACACCTTCCTCTCGGAGAGATTGAGTATCTCGAATAATTTTTGGTAACGACATGAAAACTTGTTGACTAGCTTCTTCTAATGCAGTATTTACTTGTTGCACATATAATTGCATTTTCATAACTAATGACATTGTAAATGCCTGAAATTATAAAATATTTTGTATTTTTGGTATTTTAATATATATATATATAGTAAATAACCTCCTTCTTCTCTTGAGCTTCTGGAGATTTTAAAATTTCATTTATCCAAGCTTTGGTATCAAAATTATCATCAGAAAATGCACTGATATCCTAAAATATATCTATTAAAAATTTATTATATTAAATGAAGATTATTACCATTTTTAAAATTAAAAGTAAATATTAATTTTTAAATTGATGTAACAAAATCTAATCTGACCTAACCTAAAAGTATTCGACATTTAAAACTACCAACATTAGAGGTGGGCAGTTCGGGTCCGAACCGGTTCAGTGAACCGAATCCCAGCAGGGAACCAAGGGAGCCAGTTCACTAAATTTCAATGAACCGGATCTCGGCTCACTTGGGTCGACTGAATAATTTGGAAATTATACTTGGAATGCGGTCGCAGGTTGAATTGAAAAATAAAAATTGATATTATATAACAGGGAGGGTACGCACCAAAATATTTATTTTTGTACAACATAACAGCATATTGTATAAATATATAAAATGTATACCGTAAGCGTCAAATTTTAATTTCGGTTTGCACTTCTATCATATGCAAAAGATGATCTTATCCTATGCAGCGATGCCTGTTTGCTAACAGTGGAGGGAGAACAACGGAGTGGCGGGGGACCCCCACGCCTTACAAATGTCCAGTGTGGCAGCCTCGCTTATGTCTATCTTTAGTTTAATTCGTCGCGCTCTTTTCCACTTACTACTTTCCTATCAGAAATTAAAATATGACGACCTCGGTATACTGAACTGAATATCAAAATGTAAAAATAACTAAACAGCTTACGTATAAATCTAAATTCTACATTGATAATTTACAAATTATAATTTAAAGAAATGATTTGTGAAGTATTCGCGGTTGTTAATCGACTTCTCCTGTCAGTAATAATGTTCCCAGATTTACTAAAAATGCGCTCGCAAGGAACAGATGTAGCCATGTCGGTCAAAGACCCATAACAGTACTTTGCTATTTATATAGTTCTCAAAAATATTCCTTTGGATAATAAAATAAACTATTTAATTTATTAGTTGTCTGTGAGTTACAAAATTCTTACAAATATTTTTATTACACCTGCATCATAATCATAATTGCCATTTAATAATACTATGAAAATTATGAAATGCTCTAGTTCTAATTACTTTTTGTTCGAATGGCGTTCTCTTTAATAATTATAAATACCAAATGAATGTATAATTTAGTTTTACATAGGTATATTTTACTTAATTTGTGTACAACAATCTGATAATTTGTCAAATTTGTGTGAATTGTACCTTCAAATAAATTTGTATAATTGGTGTGCGCGCAGCTTAAATTATCATCCCGGTTCGTTTGCGCCGACGACGGCGCCGAGTATTACATACGGTATGCTATTACGGATCCACACGGTTCAAATGAGCCGGTTCCGGGATCCAGCTCACTATGAGGAGCTGGACCGAGTGAGCCGGGTCAATGAAAAGAACCATTTTGCCCACCTCTACAACATTGCAAAAATGTTTTAGAAAACAAATAATATTTTTTCATTACGTGCGGCAAAAGCGGTTGCAAACATCTAATTTGAATTCCTGGAAACAAGTTTCCACAGTAATAACACTCCAGTCCGAGGTATCCTTTCGAAGACGATACGTATTTTAACTCAAAATTTACTAAATAGCAACAAAATTTGCAGTGTCCAAAACAATGCTCCTTCAAAAGTTTTAATATAATAGATAACGGTATTCCCTTGAGGGTTAACTTGCAAAGAGCATTCAATAAGTTTTGTTCATTTCGTGCATCGTCTTCGTTAAACACGCAGGTATACTTATCTCGAATAGTTTTTCCATTATTTTCAAAATCTTCACATATTATCTCTAGTTCTAAAAATAACGAATTACATTTTGAGCAGGTACCGGTACTTCACAGTAATCACTAACCTATAATACGATCTAACTCGTACTTCTTAAAGTTTAAAACTTTACTGGCTACCTCAATAAATAAGTACTTATTCTCTTTGCTACTTAAAATCTTATACATCTTGTAGCAGTATTGTATCCAATAATGTTTCAGTATATGTTCTTCAGCCATCTTTATAATCTAGAGTAACTTCGTTAAAGATTTGATCTAAACAATTGAAATAAAATATCTTCCTGGAAAAATAAGTGCTTAAAAACTTGAAAAACAGCAACTTGCGCAAAACCTTGCGCAGTGCATAAAAACATGGCGGTTCAGTTTCCATTACATGGAACTGTAGTTTATTTAAAGAATAATTACTGCTTCCACACGGTGCTGCAGGTAATTTTATAACGCACAACACTAATTGTCTACACATTAAGAAAATATTTCTTAGGAATGTAAAATATGACACAATATACAGGTTGATTCAAATTAATAGCAGATAATTCATGATTATAAGTAACAAACAATAGACTATTGCATTTTCGAGGAAATTTGAAATTTAGTAGATTTCTGTCTTCTCTGCAACCAGAGAATCATACTGCTGATAGCATTAGCTAATGTTTATTGGAAGAACTTAGGAAAATTAAATTGGACCAAACGCCTGCAAAATTAATCTCGGAAAGCTACAATGGCGCCTAAGTAATGAGTTGTAAAAACAACGGTGTTCAGGCAAAAATTAAAGACATTTACAAAAATGCAAATTATATTCCCTGTTAGGCATACCAATTAAATCTGATAGTTGAAATGACTGCCTCACAGAACAAACAAGTGAATGTTTTCATTTGCAATCCAGACGGTTTTTCTACTTTTTTTTACAAGGTCCCCAAAGCCTACTGCTATACTCGATAAAGTTGTGAAAAATCGACTTCCGCGATCTGCACCAACCAGATGGAATTTTAAATCAAGATGTGTTGTGAGTTTTCACAGATATAAAACAGATCTTATCACATGTCTGACGCGGTTCATAGATGATGAATCTAGTGACTAGTCGACAATAAGGCTTGAAAAACATTTTAGGTTATATTTTTTTAATAGAATTGTGGGGGCATTGTGAAATTCTCTACAACCAATTATAACATCGTCAAAGTGACAGTATTAAAATGCAGTCTTGTGTGTCATTATTTAAATCGTCAATTCAGCATTTGAGGAATTCAACTCATTACGATTATCACAATGAAAATAGTGATAACGATGAAGAAGAATAGGAACATTCCCGACAACGGAACAAAAGACTCCGTTATGAAGACAAACACAAAGTGGTTGCTAAAGAAGTGTGCGACATTATTAATAACAATATTGATGACCGTTTTTACTTTCTTATACGTAGTATAAGGAAGTATTGTGATGATGAAAATTTTCGACCTCGAGATTTTTGCAGATGTCCCCTGATACCGAAAAAGTGGTTTTTAAAAAATGAGGTGTGGCCACCACACGACTTTCTTATACGTATGAAAGTGTTACTTCCGGTCCGAATTTTGAAATTTCATTTATACAAAAAATATTCCAAATCCAACTCTAAATACTTTTGTACTCTTCATAAATATATATAGAATGCATAATTTACGACATATTTGCAAAAAATCGCTATTCGATAAGAGTAAAAGTGGTACTTCCGGTCTGAATTTTGAAATTTTTTTTATACAAAAGATATTTAAAAGTATGTTCTAAATACTTTTATACTCTTAATGTACTTGCCTAGAAAGCATGACTTGCGAGATATTCGCAAAAAACTGATTTTCGATAAGAGTAAAAGACCTACTTCCGGTAGGAATTTCGAAAAACTTTATTAAAACAATTTTTCTCAAATTTAATTTTGAGTACATTTGAATTCTTTATAAATTTGTTTAAACTTAGTAATTGACGAAACATTTGCAAAATTCGATTTTTTCACTGAAGTAAACTACTACTTCCGGTCTGCCGATTTTGCTCAAAATCTAATCAGTTCTCAAGAGGGAGATTATATTCATAAATACAAAATTTGGAATTGATATCTGCAGCGGTTTGACCGCTATCGTGGTCACACACAGACACACACACACACACACACAGACACACAGACACACAGACATTTTTTAAAAACCACTTTTTTGGTATCAGGGGACCTCAAAACGTGGACATCTGCAAAAATCTCGAGGTCGAAAATTTTCATCATCACAATACTTCCTTATACTACGTATAAGAAAGTAAAAATGTCTCTCTCTCTCTGTGTGTGTGTATGTCTCTCTCTCTCTCTCTCTCTCTCTCTCTCTCTCTCTGTGTGTGTGTGACCACGATAGCGCTCAAACCGCTATAGGTATCAATTCCAAATTTTATATTTACAAATATAATCTCCCTCTTGAGATCTGATTAGATTTTCAGTAAAATCGGCAGACCGGAAGTAGTAGTTTACTTCAGTGAAAAAATCGAATTTCGCCAATTATTCGTCAACTACTAAGTTTAAACAAATTTATAAAGAATTCATATGTACTTAAAATTAAGTTTGAGACAAATTGTCTTAAAAAAGTTTTTCGAAATTCCAACCGGAAGTAGGTCTTTTACTCTTATCGAAAATCAGTTTTTTGCGAATATCTCGCAAGTCATGCTTTTTAGAGAAGTATGTTCCGAGTATAAAAGTATTTAGAACATAATTTTCAATATCCTTTGTATAAAAAAAATTTCAAAATTCAGACCGGAAGTACCACTTTTACTCTTATCGAATAGCGATTTTTTGCAAATATGTCGTAAATTATGCATTCTATATATATTTATCAAGAGTACAAAAGTATTTAGAACTGGATTTTCAATATTTTTTGTATATGTGAAATTTCAAAATTCGGACCGGAAGTAGCACTTTTACTCTAAGCGAGTAGCACTTTCTTGATAATATCTTGCAAAGTATGCATTCTATAGCGATTTATTAAGAGAATGAAAGTACTTAGAATAGGATTTTGAATAAGTTTTGTATAAAAAAATCTTAAAATTGTATAGTTTCAAACGCTCATACGTATAAGAAAATCGTGTGGTGGCCACACCTCATTTTTTGTTTAGTGATCACCTATCTATTCCTTTTCTTTTTCAACCACATTTATTTTCAACATATCAACATTCTTTCCCCGAAACTGAATTCCATATGGCCGTGAAGACTTATAATTTGGATTCAATTGCTTTTAAGCATGAATTGATAGTTTTGTATAATGGACCAGATTTTGGAACTGTTTCATCTGCTCTAACATTACTGCAATGTTTCTATGAAAATAATTTAGTAACTATACATTTGTCGAATCTGTGAAGGTTTGAAAATAATTTGCACCATACCGATGACAACAGCTGAAAGTGAATGGTGTTTTTCCACCATGAAGAGAATAAAAACATTTTCTACAATACCATGCAGGAAAGCAGACTGTGTTGCCTTGTCAATGTGTTCTACTGAAAAACAATTACTGACGTCGACACCAAACTTCAATGAATCATTTTGCTTAGCAATAAAGAATTTCATTGTATCTCTTCAATGTATAGCGCTCGCTTGTGCTTACCGTGAGTTGATTTTTACAAAATTATGGAAGATTTTTAACTTCAGAGCAGAAGATGGGCTACGCGTTAAAGTAGGATATTTTCGAACTTACAGAAATTGTAATTATAACATAGGTTTTGGGTCTCCGAAGACATATATGTTCAAGTTTTTAAGCGCTACAGGGAAGCTTGAAGACAAAGATATGCACAGCTTCGAAAAGCAAAACAGTAGGTATAACCCATCAACGACTGCATAACTCAAAAGCAAAAACATTTTTTCCATTAATAAAACAGCCGTCGGAAAATATCGCAGTATTTTCTTTAGATTGGCGTTACCAAAACAATTCTGGAAGCAGTTGGTAGTGAGCAAATTCAAGGGAATGAAAACACTTTTTCGATTTCTTTTAGCAATCTTAATACTAAAAAAGTATTTTGCGATTTTCTCAGTATGATGTTTAACGCAATAAGCAAGTTTTGCATCTAGGGCACACATTTTCAAAATGGACGTAACTCTGATTGACGTCAGTGCTACTTAAACATTATACAATCTACCCCATCCAGTCTTTTATATATGAAGTGTTGATTCACCTCATCAAAGAAACTTCTTCTGTCCACTTGATCTTCCACCACTACAATATTCAGAAAAGTGTTCCTAATATTACACGAGATTGCGTAATGGTTAGATAATTTGATTTTTTCAACATGACAATTGTACATATCATACGGGAGACTTATACACATACTCATTACGGATTCAATTCTTTTACCACAAAAGAAGAGTTTTTCTCAATGTTTATTGTAATATGTATATTTTTTATTACACCAATCTAATATAGTTCAATTACCTTTTCTATGCAGACTCTGTTTAGCAAGTTGAACTCAGTTTTGATATACTTAATGTAAATTGCTATTAGTCAAAATTAGCTAAAAATGCTTCGGCCACTGTAGAATGATTAAAAAATAATCTAAAATTAATTTAATGGGGAAAAAGGAAAATATGTATAGGAAATATTTGAACATATGATAAAATGATGGAAATAAGAGTTTTGAAATTATTACTTGGAGGTAGATAAGATATATTATACAGTAGAAAATGCACGCAACTCTAACGGCTACCTTATCTGAGTAGTTAGCTTATTCTATTTATTATGTCGTAATTTAATTATTAAAGAAAACAACAATATATTTAAAGTTATTTTTACTAATTACAAAGTTTTTTTTTAAAATTTATTAGTAAGTTATATGACAAATGTAAAACTACACTTGAATTGCATTACTTAAGACTCCATATATCCTTCCAACCATAAATCCTTCGAATTGGTCATTTCAATTTTTATGCTGGAATTAATTTAGTGCTTACGTCCATTAAAAGTGATAGTCTGATGGGCTGTTTGGTCAGGATGAATCATTGCACCTTACTTCTTTCAAAATGAAAACAGCTTAACGGTAACTATGACTGGCGAACGATATCATGACATGATTGAAAATTTTTTGACGCCAGAACTTCATACTTTGGGCGTAATTAAGATCTGGTTCCAGCAAAACGGTGCCACGTGGCATACAGCCAGAATTACTATCGAATTACTGTGAGACCACTTTCCACAGCAAGTTATCTCAAAAATGGTGATGTTGATTGGCCTCCACAGTCGCCGGATTTGACTTTTTTTGTGGGGATATCAGCAGTGGGGATTATGCAAACATACCAGAAATCCCTGAGCAACTCAAACAAAATATTCGAGATGATATTTATGAAATACCGGGTGAAATGTGTCGAAATATAATTAAAAATGTGCTGAAAAGAGGCTAACAGAGGCGGAAATTTATCTGACATTATATTCCATACATAATTGTTAACATTAAATGAACCATTTATCAACATTAGATCCATTCATTTTCATTTAATCAAAAGTGATTATCAAACAAAGTATTGTTACTACGTTTCCCGGGGACATCTGTATATAATTGTTGATGCGTCTGTTAGTGATTGTGTAACTTCTGAACGACTTAACCGACTGAGGTCAAATTCACACAATATATTTGTTTTGTCGAGATGATGGTTTATATGTATGATAGGATCCGATAGGTGGCGCTGTAGTCAAGTTATTAACGAATTCTATATGTATGGACCAAAAGGAGTCATATTCACAATAATTATATGTTGCTTTAGCGCCAAAAAAAAAAAGAAAATTACAACATAGACTTAAACCAAATTAAATTCATCGCGCCAGTAGAACAACATAATATGCCGTGCCAGCAAGTTATCGATAATTATTATAATTCATTTTTGAATATTTTTAGGAGTTATTTTATTTTATTTTCAATTATTAAATGTGTATATGTACCTTAGATGGAGGAATACTATTTTATAGAAATTGTAAGGATAGTACAGCGTAGGGGGAGGGGGGTACATGTGGACAGGGGCACAAGTGGACAGTTGTTTTTTTCCATCTAGTTTTCTTTCCGAATCGTTCTGCCTCCCTCTCATAGATGCCACTAGTGGTATAGTTTTTTGACAATAAGTTGAACGTATGTCCGTTACAATTTGTTTGTGTAACGAGGTTATGTACTTTTTGGGGTGTAAAAGTAAATATTCAGTTTTTTAGAGATTTTAATATTATTCGGTCACATTTTGTGTTCCTTTGTGAAGTTTATCTTGTTTGGAATACTGTCGTATTTGATATTGGGTAAGTAACTACAGTTTTGTTTCATTGATAACCTAAAATAAAATAACCGCCAATTTTAAAAAACTATGCACGTGGGGCAGATGTGAACAACGAGTTTGGGGTACAAGTGGACAGTGTCCACTTGTACCCCATATGCTCTAATAAAACAATGTAAATAGTTTTTTTTTATCTTACAGTTCGAACATGGTGAGAACATATATTAGAAAAACTGATAGATCTGATATTTCTGAAGAAGTGGTAGTTCAAGCGCTTCAGGATATAAAAAATTGTAACGGGTCAATAAGAAACGTAGCACAAAGATATGGATTGAAGAAGTCAATGTTACATAAACGGTTAAAGAAGCATAATCAACAAAATATAACTGATATAGAAATACCGGACATAAAGTTTACATCAAAATATACAACACAACAGATTTTTTTAAATGAAGAAGAGGAGATTTTAGTAAATTATAATCTTCAATCTTCGAAGTTACAATATGGATTAACCTACTTTCAAATTCGAACATTTGCCTATGAATATGCTTTAAAGCTCGGAAAAAATGTTCGAAAGTCATGGTTAGAAAATCATGCAGCTGGAGTTGATTGGATGAAACGTTTTATGAAGCGTCACAATAATTTAGCTTTACGAAAACCGGAGTCCACAAGTCTAGCCAGAAACATCAGTTTTAATAAAGTTAATGTAGATATGTTTTTCGATAACCTAGAGAGTGTTTACAAAAAATACAAATTTACGAGTGATAGAATTGTGAACGTAGATGAAAGCGGAGTGAACACTGTTCTACAAATGCCAAAAGTGGTCGCAAATAAAGGCTGTAAGCAGGTGGGACAAGCAGTTGGGACAGAAAGAGGCGAGCAAGTGACGTTCGTTGGAATAATCATTGCAAGTGGAAATGCTATTCCCCCTGCTTATAACTTTCCACGAGTGAGATTTAAAGAATCATTCTTGACTGGTGCTCCAGAAGGCAGCATTGGTATTGCTTCTCCAAGCGGTTGGATGACCAACGAGGGATTCCTAGAAGTTGTAAAGCACATTAAAAAAAATATGCATGCTTCTAAGGAAAATCCTGCCTTAATACTTTTAGATAACCACAATACGCATGCAACATTAGATGTTATATTGTACTGCAGAGAAAATGGTTTAGTACTCTTAACGTTTCCTCCCCACACAACGCATCGTTTACAGCCTCTAGACGTGTGTGTATTTGCGCCTTTTAAAGCTCGTTGTCGTGTAGCATTCAACTTATGGATGTCTAAACATCCGGGAAAAGCTGTTACAATTTATGACATTGCACATCTAACGGCTCGAGCCTTTGATGAAGCTTTTAACAGAAAAAACATTATTTCTGGGTTTTTAAAAACTGGTTTTATCCCTTTAATAAAAATATATTTTCCTCTGAAGATTTCGTTGGAGCTGAAGTTACGGAAGTCAGCGATGTATCGCAGCAAGATAACACAAATGGTGCTTCTCAAGACTTTACCATGACTAATTGCGAAATGCCTTATAGGTACTTCATCAGCACCTGTTTTAGCTACCCAAAAACAAAGTTCCAAAATTGTAATTATTTCCGATGTAAAGCTTACTCCGGAACAGGTCCGTCCATATCCAAAAGCTGTGCGAATAAGTTCTAAGAAAGGAAGAAAGAAGAAAATTTCGACCATCTTGACCGCTACACCAGAAAAAAATAGATTAGAGAACGAAATGAAAGAAAAGAAGGAAAAACAGAAACTGGCTGAGGAAAGAAAGGCAAGAAATATAGAAAAGCAAAAAGCCAAATCTCATATTCGAAAAATTATTGACGAGGAAACCTCAGAAAGCGAAATTGAAAATTGTTGCGAAGAAACAGATGACAGTTCTATGGAAATTGACGCCGAAGATAATAAAAATTTTGGATGGGATCTTACGAATATCCAGAAAGGAGATTTTGTTCTCGTTAAATTTGCGACAAAGAAAACAAAAATTCTTTGTCGGTGAGATCGAAGATAAACTGGTAGAATCAGAATTTTTAGTGAATTTTTTTAAAATGACTGCCCGAGAAGAATTTGTATTTCCAGCTCAGAAAGACGATAGCCATATTTCTGCAGACGATATTGTGCGAAAATTGCCAGCCCCTGAAGCGAAAATTGGAACAGCAAGATCTAGCTCTTTTTTTAAGTTTCCTGTTAATTTTCATGGTTACAATATGGGTTATGTAAAATAAACAATAAAAATTGCAGTTGTGAGAAAGTTTTATTAATTATAATCAACAATGTATGTGTCCATATGTGCCCCGCCGAAAATACTGCCTTGTCCACATGTGCCCCCTATAGGGGCACATTTGGACAAATTGTATCCACTAGGAACATAATGCATTTGCCCTAAATAATTGCATTATTGCAAAAGTTAAATGTACACAGAGGCCGACAGATGTATGAGTCTTACACTGAACAACTCAACACTTTGCTACGAATCTCATTTTACGATACAAAAAAAAAATTGCTGAAATTTGTCCACATGTGCCCCCCTCTCCCCTATTAAACAATCAAATTTTTGTTTACTTTATCTTACAATCTGCTAAATTAGAAATAGAAGTAGTAGAACCAAATGACGGTGTTAACATGGATATTATTAAATCATTTAAGCTCTTAAATCTACAATGATTTATTTCATATAAGATTGCCTAAATATCACTTGTAAAAATGAAATCTAGTGAAGAAATATTGCAGTTTAAAACTGACGCTTGGAGACATATATGGAGCCTTAAAATAAGTAACATTGCTTCACATAGTTATTATTCATTTTAGGTTAGGCTTTTTCTAACAAGAATTATTACATCAGAACGATAATCCTGTCCCTGAAGTATTTTTCACTGTCCATTTATCCATAATTTCTATCATTTCCTCTGTCATTTGAGTTTTATAACTACCGGTCTTTCCTGATCTCATAAAAATGCCGTCAGCCGTATATTTATCCGCAAGGCATTCCCTAAGTATTGCCACTAAAGGTTCAAAATTCACGGCTTTGTTTTTCTTCATTTCTTCAAAGCTCAAATGCTTTACCAACTTGTCCATTTCATTATCTGGAATGTCTTTATTAAGAAAGTTAGCGACCTTCTTGATAACCGATGGCAAGTCACTGATCATATCTTCATACCTAATGACTAATAGATTTGGTAAGTGTCTTCTTTCCCAAAAGCTCAGTATATTTTCCCAAAACGGACCATAAACAGCTAAACATAGAAGATATAATTTTGAAGTTCAATTAATTAATATTTATATAAATTGAAGATGTATTACCAATTTGATGCAGAAACGATTGTGCTTTAAGTTGAAAATATTATAGATTGATATAGAAACGTATGCAATCTACATAGGTATATTTTGTAACCGAAAATTCATTTGCATATTTCACAAGCGCAGAATTCCTCAATTTTATATTTTATGCCATAAAATAATATCTGAATTTTCAATTTATGGTTTCATATGTTTTAAGTTGTTTTGGTGGTCACTGTTTGTCATTCAAGTATATCTTTATTTCATAATGAATAATTCCTTTGCTACCTTTTTTTTATTTGCTCAATCTGCCCAGAGAAAAAGAAGGCAACAAAATCGTAAAAACATATTACGGATTGAAATTTATTTTAATGAATTTATTTCTTGTAGCAATTAGAAGAAAATCGATGTTTTTGTTATTATTTACTTATAGTTCTGACAATAAAACACTAGCATTAAAATTATAAAAAAACTTATGTTTTCTAAAGTTTTTAATTTTTTGATATTTCTCTAGAAATTTAAAGTATCAAATGTTAGATAACAGCTAATTGAGAAGAACTATACAAAACTATAGTGAGCTATAAATATAGAGGCTGTTGAATTTAAAGGAATACAGTTTTGGATTATTTCTGAGAAATTGTACCACATTTTTGTTTGTCTGCCACTGAATTTTTTACGTACATAACAATATCTACCAGAGTTTCAAACCTTTTTGATTCGCTAATGACCGCAGGAATATACGAGGCACTCATAAAACGAAGAATTCGATATTCACACTGTATGTTTTAAGTTAAAGGGAGTCTCAAAATTTTGTCTGTGACACTTTAAGTTTACCAAAACAGCAAATGTCTGTTTACGAAGACCATCATGTTGTGTCTTTCATATCGAACGTCTGAAAACATACAACTGTATTGAAAAATTAATTTTCGTTGAGGCTGTGGATTTTTGGTTTGTTGTTACCTATGGAAGAATAGGTAAATTTTCTGAAAGTTGTCTGAATTTATTGCTCTTATCAAAATATTTGAGAATATACTTAATTGATAGGAAAGAGGAAAGAAATTTGTATGTTGGGAGATATTTTCTTTTCAATTGTACAAAGAAATAATCTCTTATTTGTCCCTTTTACTTTTTTATACTTAGTAGTCTTAGTACGTATAAGGAAGTATTGTGATGATGAAAATTTTCGACCTCGAGATTTTTGCAGATGTCCACGTTTTGAAGTCCCTTCATACCGAAAAAGTGGTTTTTAAAAAATTTCTCTCTCTCTCTCTCTCTTTCACTCTCTCTCTCTCTCTCTCTCTCTCTCTCTTCTCTCTCTCTTCTCTCTCTCTCTCTGTGTGTGTGTGTGTATGACCACGATAACGATCAAACCGCTATAGATATCAATTCCAAATTTTATATTTACAAATATAATCTTCTTTGCAAATATTTCGTAAATTATGCATTCTGTATATATTTGTCAAGAGTATAAAAGTATTTACAGTTGGATTTGAAATATTTTTTGTATAAATGAAATTTCAAAATTCGGACTGGAAGTAACACTTTTACTCTTATCGAATAGTGATTTTTGCAAATATTTCGTAAATTATGCATTCTATATATATTTGTCAAGAGTACAAAAGTATTTAGAGTTTGATTTGAAATATTTTTTGTATAAATGAAAATTCAAAATTCGGACCGGAAGTAATACTTTTACTCTTAGCGAGTAGCATTTTTTTGCAAATATCTCACAAAGTAGGTATGTATCCTGTAGAGATTTATTAAGAGACTGTAAGTACTTAGAATAGGATTTTGAATAATATTTGTATAAAATAATTTTTAAAATTGTATGATTTGAAACGGTCATATGTATAAGAAAGTCGTGTGGTGGCCACACCTCATTTTTGTGTGTTAATTTTATAGGGAATACATTCTATCAATTTCTAAGCAGTCCGTCTTACTTTTAATATGTGTAGCAGAATTGAATCATCATTAATAGTTTTAATTGCTTTACGTTCTAAACTTATATAATAACAGCATTTTGAATTTTCTGCATTAGGTAAGTGTAATACAAAACAATTATCAAAGGTAGCAACAAAAGTATTGGCATAAATTAGTACCTGAAGCTTACATAAAATTACACATTAAGAAGATATTTACGTAAATATAACCAAAAAAGCTTTAATTTCAAATGAATAATAAATTCAATTGTTTCTACACCAAATTGATATTTAACCCTAAAACTTGATTTTAGTATCTATACAATGTTGTACATACATACATTTTCCTTCTATAAATAGTTTGAAGAACTCGTCTAAAGTTGTTGAACCTCCTTCTATTGCTTTCGAATGGTGGTAGTACGAAATGCACGTGTCCTTAGGATTTCGAAGAACATGAATTATCTTAAATAAATAAAACATTAAATGAGTGACCAGATAAATATGTTACTACTGGGGATTGTAGGTCAGAGAGTACAATTTCCAAGTTACCAGGTTGAAACCCAGACAGACACCTACAGCTATTGTGATACATCTAATGTAGTAATAAAAGAGGTAGACATTTTATTTATTGTTTTCTGGTATATTTAATTACTATAATTGGTAAAATTAAATTTTAATATCTATGAATTACAAATTATACAATTTAGTAACTCTTTATTAATACTAAATATAGGATTCTTATTATACTATAACAGTGTTAAGATTATCATTCATTAATTATTTATTCTCTCTTTATTGAAGAAGCGTACTTTTTATTCTGCCTTTCTATGCCAAAACTCATTTGTCCTCATCAGAAAGAATAATGTATGTATTTATATGTATCAATGTATCAATTAATATACTTCTAAAGTACTACAATTAACTAGCCAACAGTCATTGAGATTATGTTTTGCGTACATTATGAGTTGCAAAAAATAACGGAAAAAAATGAAAGGATTTAGTATGTATTATTTACTATGTGAAATTACACAATTTTATTCTTATTTATAATAATTTATATTCGAAATACTAATTACGATATTACTTAGATAAACAGGTTTGTAATACACTTTATCTATCATAGAATACACACAAAAAACGATTATCATTTTGTAAATGAATACAATAAATACAATTTTCGTAAAATATAAAAACAAGACGCACGTTATGTAAAATTTCATGTATGTATGTACATACGAAAGACAACAAACAGTATGTTGAAAGTTTTGACAAAATTACATATACAGGAGTGATTTGATGGAAAAATCGCATTTTATAGTGCGATCCAATACTTGTTTTTTAAGAAAATGAGCAAATATGCTCAGTATTGAAAAACAAACGCTAATGAACATACTAGCTCAGCAGAATTCAACACAAAAAGAGGCGCAGTTAATTTCAAAAAACAGTTTAAAAGAACTTCAAAGTATGTACCTACTAGTAAAACGATCACTATGAGGGGGCATCATTGCCCAATGTCAGTAAATATGCATACGTTGGGTAATGATACCCCTTTCCAAGATACGTTTTAAGGCTAGAAAGCTGGTAAAAAATCGGAAAATACAAATGATGTATGGAAATAAAGGCCTATAATTAAATCTCCCCTAAATACAGCAGGATAGTTGTATTTCTTAATGAACTGACATTTTTGTACTTCCGTATATAAAATGGATAGTGATCATTTTACACATAAGTACGTACTTTGAAATTGGTTTAAAGTGATTTGCGAAATTTTGTAATGGATTCTGCTAAGCTAGCATGTACAATGAAATTTCTTTTGCAATACTGTAAAAAATTAGCTAGAAACACTGTTAATTTAAATACTGAAGAAAAATTATAACAATCTCATCTATTGAGAGTTCAAAAAAAGTGACTTTTTTATACTTCAGGGTGTTTCCGGATTATTTTTTTTACTTTATTTATTAAATTATTATTATTATGATTATGCTATTTTTAATGAATGTTGAAATTAGCTGCTAAGATGTGCCTATGTACTTGTAATGTTTTGTTTTTTGAGAAAGCAGTTCTGAAAAATAATGTTTCTGTTTCATACGGTTACTTACCCAGAGAAATCACAATAATTTATTTTTTATTTCATATTTCATATTTATTTGTCATCAAAAGCTTACATGACATGTCAGTAAAAAAGTAAGATAGTAAATAACAAATCAAAACAACAGTGCAAAGCCACTGATACATTAAGACAAACAACATAGAACAAAATACTTAAGGATAGACATCCAATACAATATTAAATGTCAGAATTTACCGTACAAAGTTTATAAAAATAGGTAGAATCTATTATGAAAAATTTCTAAATTATATATGTAATAATCGCTGGCAGATGCTAGAGTTTTTTTGCTAGAAATTCCTGTACACTGTAAATAGTTTCTTCCATCAACATTTCCTTCACAGCCCTCTTGAATTTTTGATGACTCATCCGCTTGTAAGTGTCTGTGAGGCAATTATAGAGTGTAGCACCCCAGTAATTTATACTCTGTTGTGTCATCCTCAGCCTATGGTGGGGAATAACAAATTCTTCTTTGTGTCTTGTTTCATATTTATGGAGATCCATGTTCTTGGTGAAACGTAATGAATTTCCATGCATAAACTTTAATATTGTTAAAATATATACACTCGTGATTGTAAGAATCTTCTCCCGCTTGAAAGCACTTCGACAAGTGTCCTGAAACCCGAGTCCACACAATACTCTTACAGCTTTTTTTTGCATGATCAGCACCCTCTCGGCATCGGCAGACATCCCCCACAAAGCGATTCCGTAGGTAGCTGCACTGTGAAAGTTGGCATAGTAAGCACATTTAGCTGCTTGATGAGTAGATATATCCTTTGTTCTTCGAATAGAATATATGGATCTGCCAAGCTTATTACAGAGGGAGTTTATGTTCTCAGTCCAACTCAAAGCACCGTCAACCATTAAACCCAACAAGGTAATAGTGTCTCGACCGCATCTAGCAGTAAACACCATTGACTGTGTTTTCTCGGTGTTCAATTTGAGTTTATTTACCTCGAACCACTTTTCTGCTGTTCTCATAGCAGCTATTTTATTTGATGAAACCTCTTCCTGTGCACCTCTTATAAGTATGGATGTATCATCCGCGTATATACACACCTTACTCTTTGCGATGCTACTTGCGATATTTTGCGGCAAGTCATTTATATATATAATAAAAAGTAGAGGTCCTAAAATGGATCCCTGGGGTACCCCTGTATCAATTTCTCTTTGTGCAGAGAACCTCTCCTGCCACAGCACTGTTTGTCTACGATTCCTTAAATAAGAGTGCAACAAACTATGTGGAATTCCCCTGATACCATAGAACCACAACTTCTGAAGAAGTATCTCATGCGAGACGCAGTCGAAAGCCTTGCTAAGGTCGCACGCCAACAATTCAGCAGAATCCCCATCATCCACTGCACCCAATACACCATCAACAATCGATGTTAGGGCCGTTACCGTGGATCTCCCGCTTCTAAATCCATGCTGTGAGTCCGAGAATAAGTTGTTCTTTTCGAAGAAGTTCATGATTCTATTTTTTATTATAGTCTCAAAGATTTTTGAGAACACTGGTAAGATGGAAATAGGACGATAGTTATTCACGTCCTCTTTGCAATTTTTTTGGTGTATTGGGATAACTTTAGCCAGTTTTAGTTCGTCAGGAAAGACTCCCCCATTCAGACACGCATTTATAATATAAGTTTATTTTATTTAATTTAAGATTTTTGTTCAATAATATTAAATATGGAGAACCTTTTCATAAAGAAACATATGTAGTATACAAAATTCCATGTGGAAGCCATGCATTTATCAGATAAACTAAATGGTCACAGATATGCAAAAAACCGTTACTGCTTTAAAAAAGCATATCAGCAGTACAAAACATAACTTTAAATTTGATGAAACCCAAATTAAAGAACAAAATAAGAAAACCAGGAATATTCTAGAACTTCTACAAATAAAAAAACATGATAATGCAGTAAATAACCGAACCGAAATTCAAAATTTGGCAATAGTTTACTATTTGATAATTTAAAAAGATGTACAGGTTTTCTAGGATATACTAATATTATTTTTTGTACCATATATTTACCTCCAATATGTTTGTCATATATATATATATATATACAGTGTGGTTCACCGAGAAGTGAATCGATCGATTGCGGAAAAACTGTAGCTAGGAATGAAATTTTGACATTATACTAAAGTCGATGGGGGCCTTTCGCCTAAAATATTTTCAAGATGGCGGCACTCCGGGCTATACCGGAAGTAGGCACCAACTTCCTAATTTTAAATAGAATATACTGTATATTGTCCGGTTATTAGATTCTACGTGAAATTCTAAATATATTTCATGTATAATATCATATACTGGGGTGTCTCTAAAAGGTGCGGAAAAAACGCTACCACACATTTCTGAGGGCAAAATATGACGATCTAACCCAACTTACCTCAGTCCAAAAGTGGATGCTTTCGGAGATACAGAGTGTCAAAAGTCCAATTTGGTTTTAGTTTTTTATAAATAATTTCTGTAATAATTGGTATATTGTCACAATATTTGGGTAGGGGGGGTTTCGTGGGGTAAAAAATTTAAATCTGCTCCCATTTTCATTGCAAAATGTAGAGGACGCCACCTGCGGCATATTGTATCCATTTAAAACGTAATACCTTTTTTGAGACACACTGTATTTAACTTTTAAATAAAAATTCTTATTCTCCAATGTTTTTTTACCTAGAAAAGGTATACCTGGTAGGAGTTGATTGGAGCAGTCGTTTATGAGTAACCTGGATATAAAAAATTCATTCCGTATATGGACACATATGCTTCTGTAATTTGGGTGTTATTCTTGTGGCAAATCAATGCAATGGTGCATCCACTTTTGGACTGAGGTAAGTTGGGTTAAATCGCCCTCAGAAATGTGTGGTAACGTTTTTTCCGCACCTTTTAGAGACACACTGTATATATAATTTATAATTTTGTAAACACTGTCATGGCTAACTATTGAAAAAAGAACTAATGCAAACAGTATGTATTGTAGAAGATAAAAACACTAACTTGCCAACACTTCGAAAACTGCCAATTTTATAATAGACATATTTATACAAAGTGATCCTTATTTTTAACGCAGAATAAGATAAAATTATAAAAGTTGCCGCTTCCCATTTAAAAAAATTGTCTTTTTGCAATTTTTTCAAATTCTTTTTCAGGCGTATAATTCGCACACTCTGTATTAATAATTGTAACAATTTTATACAAATAGTATTTAATTAGAACATCTATTTGAGAGAATTTACTTCAAATTAAATAATAAATTCATCTTTAACTGAATAAATAAACTACGTATTGCCAAATTTTGAATTTCGTAGTTTATTTATTCAGTTAAATATGGAGTTTCAACATGTATCAGCCTCATCAATTAACTATTAAATTCATCTTTATATGGAAAAAGTGCTATTGATTTTCTGCCTGCAAATGTCAAATTTAATATAAGAATTTCAATAAGTCAAAAAGGGTTACACTTAGATATATGACATTATACATGAAATATATTTAGAATTTCACGTAGAATCTAAAAACCTGACAATATACAGGGTATTCTATTTAAAATTAGGAAGTTGGTGCCTACTTCCGGCATAGCCCGACGTGCCGTCATCTTGAAAATATTTTAGGCGAATGGCCCCCATCGACTTTAGTATACGTCAAAATTTCAGATCATTCCTAGGTATAGTTTTTCCACAATCGATCGATTCAGTTCCCGGTGAACCACCCTGTATATATTACAGTTTTATTAACAGTTGTTAATATTTTAATATTTTAAGTAGTTCATGTTGATTAATTGACGAAGATAACAATTATATTATCGAAATTTGTTAATATTTTAATTTAATTGTGTTTATTTTATAGCCACTAAACCACGAAAAGAAATTGCTTTACCAAACGACTGAGAAAGTAACGTATTTATAAGTCCACTGTGGAAATAAAGTAACGGATAAAGGTATGTACTAACTTCATCATATTTATTTTTTGAGAAAAATCTGGAAGGGGTACAGCGATTTTAACTAAATGGAATATTTTCAATGTTTTACTTCATTTGTTTTTTTATGTTATAACGTCACCCACTTTTTTTTTTAATGACAACTTATAATTTTCTTAATTGATTTCGATAGTACTTTCAATATACAACGCTATAATTTTTTTTAATATGTTACATTTGAAAAAAATTGAGAAAAAGAGTCTTAAAAGTTCAAATTTTAAAAGTTTTTTATATTGGCAAAATGAATTTAGTTGGTGGTGCATAAAATAAAAAACATTAGTTACGTCTGAATAAAATAAGTGTTATTTCCTTACTAAATTAGAATAATTTACCTTTTGTAAAATATTTTATTAATAAAAATGGTGCTATTGAGCGTTAATAATGTTTGGTTATGGCGACAGAGCTAGAACACATCAAGAAGTGTGTCAACTTTTTAGAGAAAAGTACCCAGATCAGCCCATAAGTCAATCAACAATTAATGGGATTAATAAGAAATTTCAAGGATATGGCATTGTAAAGAATATTCAAAAAACTGGACGTCTAGGGGCATTAAATGAAATTGCACAACTTGATGTGCTACTAGTAATTGAAAACAATCCATTGCTTTGAACCACAATCTAAGCCATACTTCAGTTCTGAAACTTTTCAAAGTTCAAAAGTTTCACTCTTATAAGCTGCAATTGGTTCATAAGTTGGCAGAAGATCGCAATCCATTGTGTTCCCAGCGTATTTTATTTTGGGATGAGGCAACATTTTATTTAAATGGAACGGTTAATAGACAGAACTGTAAATATTGGGCTAGGGAAAATCTCCATTGGATGCTGGAAATTAGTAAACATATTCTCAGAAAGCTAACGTATGGGCAAGAATTATCGGTGACAAAATTCTAAGTCCATTCTTTTTTGGTAGCAATTTGACTAGAGAGAGATACTTGTAATTTCTACAGTTCGAAATGATGTCTGCATTAGCTGCATTGTTTTCTAATGCATACAGCCCTGACCTACCAAATAATAGGATATGGTTAGAACATGATGGTGATGTGCCTCATAACGTAATTAATGCGCAACGCTACTTGGACCAAGTTCTCCGAGGAACATGGATAGGAAGAAGAGGTCTGATGGAATGGCCAGATCTAACGCCATTAGACTTCTTTCTATGGGGGTACTTAAAAAGTAAACTGTATAAAAATCGACCTAATAATTTAGAAGATCTCAAGCACAGAATTCGACATTAAATTGGATTAAAATCAGCTCAAACTATTCAGAATGTGAGAAATGAGTTTTATAATCGTCTTGCATATTATCAGATGATACAGGGTCGTCATTTTAAACACATAGTGTAAATGTATTTGAAAAGTGTTATTTCTGTGTTTAATTTTGTGTTTGGTGTTATTGTTTTTTTTATTCTGGTTAATCAATTTAGTTTTAATGCAAGTATTAAATTTGAATGGAGTAGATAGTAAATTTATAGTTCGATTTTTCAAAATTTTTATAATAATTTTATAATAAAAACGAATTAATCTTTTCATCAAATTTATATGACTATATTCGTTTAACAAATTTTTAATATTTGAATTTTAAAACTCTTTTTCTCAATATTTTCAAATGCAATTAGAAGTTTCATATCGTTGGAGAGGGAATTGAAAGTACTATCGAAATCAATTAAAAAAAAATAGGTGACGTCATAACATGAAAAAAAAGACCTAAGAAACTGAAAATGCTATAAAAATAATCCCCTCAGTTAAAATCCCTATATCCCTTCGAGGTTTTTTTCAAAAAATGAATATTAACGAAGTTAATGCTTTTGCTTTATTTCCAAACTGTATTATATTTAAATAATTAAATTTAACCTGTAAATTAACTATTGAGTTATTACAAATTACAAACACTTACCTTAGCCTTCGTACTTTGATTTTGGATTTGCAAAGGAAGAAACTTCCACGGCAAATGAGTTTTTATGAAACGTCTGCCTTGTATTTTATTAATGCACGAGACAGGATCAAGAATACTTTGGTCACAATCAAATTCTGGATGTACTTTTTTATAATTCCTGAAGTCGAGGGCACAATTCATGCTAAAATATAGGAGTTTTATTCAGAGTAATATTACTATTTACGCGAGTATACTCTAAAAATGGAAACCGAGCCGGTAGCATCCTTTTAGCACCTTCATAGTCTAAATTGTTTGCAATTAACCATACCATTTCTTGCGTCCAAGTAGTACCTGGAATTTATGCAAATGTTTAAATTAATAATTATTTTTGAACTTAAAACAACGTTTTTACCAGTTTTTGGAAAAGAAGATACCCAAACATCATCATCTCTTACTTTAAAATTTTCTATTTCCTTCTTATATTCTGGAAAAGTGTTCAACATAAAAATGCCATCGAACCTTTCGTAACCAGGTCGAAGTGCATGGGTGAACTTTTCTTTCAAAATTTGATCAAGATCTTGGACCATTATGTTAAATTTTAAAACCGACAGTAATAAATATAATTCGCGGTACCGGAATGGAGTGATTTATCAAAAGTGAATGGACTGACTCTATCACCTTTAAGTATACTCATGATATTAAAGATAAATCTGGACACGTTTTGAAGTTGATTACAAAATTTATAGCAAGATTATGCCTAGACCGTCGGTATTCAAATATGTGCTTATATTGTTATAGATAAAAAGGTATAAATATATTCAAATTTAAAGTTTTTGTACATATACACCGTGTCTAAAGTTAAGAGTTCACCATTACTAACTTCGTTATTCTTAAAGCTACGAAGTCGGTGAAATTAGCAAATGAGTATAATAGGACTTTTTTTTGCTGATTAAGTTAGTCAAAACAATTGAAGAGCTATTTTCTGATATTATCACAAAAGCAACAAATTTTTAAATAGAAAATCGTGTATATTTCGACACTTTTTGAAAGAGAGTTAAATTCTAAACAAAAAGTAAGTAATACGCTATCGTCCTAAATTAAAAAAAAAAGCGAATAAAAAGCACTCTTTGATTATTCTTCCTTTAATATGTAAGTAGACGATGAATATAAAATGAAATAAAAGATTACTTGAAACGTCAACGAGTTTGTAAACTTAATCTCTTTTGTACTTCATTGGTTGTGTACGGGTGCGGTTACCTATTGTTAACAATTTATTACTAGGGCGCGGACACGAGCGAGTCATGGGCGTATTATTGAAATGTTGTATATTTAAAGGGGTTTTAATTTTATTTATATAATTGGATAACAAGTGGCTGGTGATCTATAAAATACAAATTATTATTTGTTCATTTTCTCTTCTGTAAGACTTGTTCTCTTTGAATTAAGTACATCATTGTAGATAGAAAACGTCCTTTCTACATCGCAACTGGTTATAGGTGCGTACTGGAAATATTCTTTTATTTCAGCGTATTTAGCATACACAATTGCCGCAATGTTATTAAATCTGGATTTCGATTTTCAAAATATGTGATTAATTTAGGTAAATTTCCAAAGTGTTCCTGAAGAAATAACAACTGATTTTTTAAATTTTGGATTTGTGTTAGTTCCTTGCACTCAGATATACTTCGAGAATCGTCAGTTAAACATGTAACGAAGGTTTGTAAACTATCGAAATTCTCTGCATAAAAACTAGTAGCTTCCAGCCAAGTTCCCCATCTAGTTATTACTGGTGAGGGTGGCAGTGACAAAGATGGAAGTTTTTCCCTGTAAAGGGCCACTCTCGATGGTGCTTTTCTGAAGACTTTTTTAAAAGCGGATACAAGTCTATCAACTTCCGGATAGGTGTTTCTGATATATTCACAGATTCTGTGGAGAGCATGTGCTCCACAAGTAATATGCAGCATATAAGGATATGTTTCCTTTAATAGTCTGCTTGTTTTTAACATATATGCGGCACTGTCACTAACAAATAAAAGTATTTTTGCCTGTACATGTCGTCCGAATGAAGCATTTTGTGCAAATTCTCGTGAATGGTTTTAGCAATTATTTCCCATCAACTGTATTTATAACTTTAGATGCTATTACATATGCGTTATATGGAATAATTGGATGTAGTACACCAACTACAACATTTACCACACAGCGTCCTAATATATCGACAGTTTCGTGTCTGAGAAAATAACATAGACAATGGTCTAGATCTAAATAAATGATAACTAAAAATATATGCGTATGTTCTTGAAACATAACGAAATCCAATGCACACTTACGTCAAGATAATTGGAAGAAGTAGATTCAATGAAACGGTATTAAACAGGAACTATTACAAAAATTAAGAAGTATGTAATTAACAGTCAAAACATTGAAAAAACGAAACTAACACTCCGTACTTCACTTTGCACTTCTACCTACGCCCATGAAGAAAGTACAGTAAAATCGTCATTTTTGCTGCCCGTTTTCTGGACGGCAACAGATGTTGCTGTTCACTATATGAATAGTACCATTCAGTATGGTGTTATGCATTACTTCTTTTGTCTGTCGTAATTTCGGCCGCATACGTCCGGTCTATAATTATTACGTTTTATTTTGATCATTTTATGAACGTTTCTAGATTTTGTATTTTTTCTGTTTTAAGGACTTTAGCATTACTGAAATTGAAATTATGTTTCATTTTGTCTTTATGTTTTTTGAGTGCCGTTGGTTTTTTTGCGTGTACTTATGTTCACTTAGTCTTTCATCGCCACTCTTTGGTTTGGCCATGTTTAATAGAATATTAGTACTATACAAGGTGTGTATAAATTGGCGGACCCACTACACGTGGCGACATTCTTGGTCAAATTTTGAATTAAAAGTCCTAATCCTAAAACGATGTATCAGACTTCCTTTGTCTTCAGAATGAATTTGAAAGAAACATACATTTGGCAACATTGAACACGCATGTGCTAGTTATAATCTTCGGAACATTTTTACACGTCGTCATGTAAACCTTACATTTTAAATTTAAAAAAGAAACAAACGAAATAAAATTGGTTTCTTAGATTACATATTTATTACAAACATATTACAAAGTTTAAAAAAATTTTGATAATATTGACTAATTTTTGTACATCTTCTTGATAGAAATCACTGTAATTATTACCTACATAATTGTTCGAATTGAAATCCATCAGTTTGTAGACATAGCTGCAATGTTTGTGGCATCGTTTGTACTATTCGCTCAAGTCTTTCTGGTGTGATTTCTAATACTGCGGCTTCAATTCGGGCTCTAACTTCGTCAGCGTCCTGTGGACGTGTAGCGTAAACTTTACCTTTAATGAAACCCCAAACAAAAAAATCTAATGGATTGAGATCGGGGGATCTCCCAGGCCACAAAAGGGGACCGGCACCAACAATCCATCTGTCTGGGAAGTGTTCAGTCAACCAGTCTCTTATATTACGAGCAAAGTGCGCAGGAGCTCCATCATGCATGTAAATCATATTACGGCGTACGTTCAGCGGTATCTCATCAATAACTTGTTCTAAAACATTTAAATATTCACCGGCATCTAGGCGATTTGGTAAGTAAATTGGTCCAACTACCCTGTGGTTTATTATACCCAGTCAAACGTTAACAGAAAACCTTCTTTGGTGACCGTATTCGCGAAATTCATGTGGATTTTCATCTGTCCAATGATGAAAATTATGAGTATTAAACACACCATCTCTGGTAAACATGCACTCATCACTCCAAAGAATACGTCTTAAAAAGTCATCTTCTTCCTGAATTCTATTTAAGATCGTATTGCAATAATTGATTCGAAATAAGTTATCATTTCCGTAAAGAGGCTGAACTTTAGAAACATGGTATGGATGAAGTAAGTTTTCTCGTAGAACCAAATGAACAGTCTTATTACCGGGAATATTTAGTGTAGAAGCTAATTGACGGGTACTCGCAGAGGGATCTTCCTGTATTGTGGCTAGAACTTGCTCTTCTAGTTGCACGGTACGCCTTTGCCTTGGTCGACCTGCGTTCGAATTTCTTGGAATAAACGAACCTGTTTCACGAAGTCGTTGGTCCAGCCATCGAAATACATTTTTACTTGGATGCCTCCGATTTGGAAAACGCACTCGATATTCCTGCCCTGCCATGCTAGCATTTCCACGACAGAAACCGTATATCATGTACATATCGGCATATTCGTTGAACGTAAAATTCATAATAAACAAACAGAACAACTAGTAAACACGAAAACCCGAAAACTGATTAAAACTATACAAATAAACACGAAAAATAAGCAAGTCGAATGAAATAGGTAGATTACAAAGTGTCAAAATTTGACAGTAGTAATGTATTTGACTAGAACAACATTAGGCTGACTTAGGCTAGGCATTAGGCTAGACTTATTGTTCTACAACGTTGTCAGATGTGTTTTTCGTCAAAATAAGTTAATAAACAAAATATTAAAAACAAACTTTAAAATCAAAAAGAAAACTTTAACGAAAGGATAATAACAACAATTCTTCTTTCTTCTAAATTGTAGCTCTTTCTGTCAACAAATATCAAGTAATAATGCTTATTTCAAGACTGAAAGTCCGAACTTTAGGAACCTCGTGCAAAGATATGGAGCATGGTACAACATTTTCGTATTAGGATTTTGGACTCCGAATTTAACGAAGAACATCGCCGCGTGTAGTGGGTCCGCCAATTTATACACACCTTGTATAGTATATAATGATTCAACATTCAGAGATATTAATTTGTGCTTATCATTCATATTTATTGTAACTAAAACTGAATTAAAAAGAATGTTTGATGTAAAAATCATTTTTGCCTGATATTCGACAATTATCAGTTAACATTTTGAATTATTGTGGAAAGGGCTCTGAATACATGATACAATAGGGTTTACGCAAATTCAGGTAACTTATAAATTCAGGGTGTATATGCATTATTTATTTTGAATCTATTAGCCTTTGTGGGAGATTTTAAATGTTTATTTTTCTATTATTTACATTTTGATATTTACTACATAGTTGGATTACTCTATTTCTGAATATGTGCTTTGTCATTAAGTAATTATATTTACCATTTTTTGTTCATAATCCTTTCGTTTAATTATAACAGTTTTATAACTTTTGTTAGATTTATTTACCATTAAATGATTATTATCTTTTTAAAACTTCTTAATTTCTTTAACAACTTGCATACGACACTACACTCATTAAATGAATGTTATATAGTAGACGAGTTTTGTGGGGTACTTGAGTGTTTGTAATTTAAAATATTATTACAAATTTTTGAGTTTTCATGGTTTTTTTCATTTTCACTCGTATTTTCTATACATGATTGTATATTTGCTATATTTAAAATGTTTGCAATATTATCAGAGATATTATCCGGATAATTTCTCCAATTATTCTTTTTTAGTATAAGCTGTGGCTGCCGGCTGACGAAATCTGTACGTTTGTAGTAACGTGCCCGCAGATAAAGGCATTGTTTTGTGTAGACACGGCGGAATACGCGTATTTATTTTGTCGATTTCCGCCGGTCGATGGCATGTCACTATAGTACATGAAAATTCTGCCGTTATCGTAATGGTCATGATCGTAATCGAGTTTTATTTATTAATGTGCATGTGAAGCTACATCACAGATTGCATGCAGACTAAGAAATTTGTTAACGGGGCGAAGAATTTAAAGGGAAAAATAGAATATTATGTTGGGTTACTTTGGGCATAAGTATTACTTGTAAACAGCAGAGAGTTTGAATTGGTACACGATACGGTGCAGTGCTTACATGTGTGCTCTGTCTTTTTTGGCGATTTTTGTAAGTTCTACCTAATCAATCTTTTATTTACATTATATGTATCAAATCCACATTTTGTTCTTGTTCTTCTAATGTAATTGCTAGGTATTTATACTTACTAGTTACGGTAATATCTGTCTATTTTACATATATATTAATCCTATTCTGTGTAGATTATAATCTTTTTTATCGCTCCAACAGTTTTTGCCTGCCTAACCTTTTTCTTGCTTTCTTGTTTAGTCTGTTGAACTCACATTTTGTTATTGATATACAGGTGGCCTGCGTTTAGTACACCTTGTCTATATATTCTAACATACCTGTTCCTTGCACTCCGCGGCTTTCTGTTTGTACTGTGTTAGTCACCAGGACGGGCCCCCTCGGTGTGAAGCGTGTGTCCCCGTTGCGTCCTGCTTCCTGTGTAACCTTACCTTCTGTTAATTATGTCTTCCAGCTGTTTATCTTGCCAGGAACTAGTTCCTACAGATAATTCAATAACATGTGATTTATGCCACAGAGTCTTGCATACTGCTTGCAGCGGCTTATCGCGGACTGAGGCACAACTTATGAAGTCGAAAACGCGTAAGCTAACATTCTTTTGCACTGAGTGCAGTGATATGAAGGCCCAACTACATAAAATTATTGAACTCACTGAGCTAGTTAACACCCTTCAAACTGAGGTACAGACCTTGAAGGATAGGTTCGATGCTGGGCCGGGTGCGTGTTCCGGGCATAAACTTGATACCTCTGACTATGAGGAAATTATTAAGGAGGTTTCTGAACGTGATAGAAGGAAGAACAACATTATTCTATTTAATCTGCCTGAGTTGGAACTGGGAACTAAAGCTGATCAGATTGCATCTGATAGAACAGCGATCATAGACATCTTTAGCCATCTTAATATCCCTACTGATTTTGGTGGTCCAGTGCGCCTGGGCAAGTTTGATCCCACTAACCGTCAACATGCTAGGCCCATTGAAATAACTTTACCACAGAGCAGCACCGTGCACGACGTTTTGCGCGGTTCAAAGAACTTGCGTACCATTGAGAAATTTAAGACTTTGCATATTGTTAAGGATAGAACACCACTACAGGCTAGCATATTAAAATTGCTGAAGGAAGAATTGAACATTAGAAGGGCTAAGGGTGAATTGAATCTTACTATAAGGTTTGTTAACGATGTCCCAGGATAACAAAGGGTTTCAGGACTAGGCAGGAAAACTAAATTCACCCGACAGATGTACATCTTTACACTTATATTACCAAAACGTCCGTGGTCTTCGAACAAAGCTTGATGATGTGTACTCCGCTAGTTACAACATGGATGCTGATATTGTATGTATCACAGAAACATGGCTGAACTCGAATATATCTGATGCTGAGGTGCTTGACCCATCTTTTGAAGTTTTTCGAGAGGATAGAAACTTTGGGGCTGTTGGGCGTTCCTTGGGTGGTGGTGTATTGATTGCTGTTAGAGATAAGTTTAATGGTAAACGTCATGATTTCATTCAGATACAGAATTTAATTCCTTTAATAGATATTATTACTGTCAAATGTAAGTGGGGCGCAGTATACGCTTATTTTATAAACATATATGTCCCGCCCGATATTTCATGTGATGACTATGAGCTGTTCTTTGAAACATTAAGTCTCGCGCTTCTCGATAAACAACTTTTCATATGTGGGGATTTCAACTGCCCCAGCTTTGGTGCTTCGCCACTTGATGATCGCAAGCAGTTCGCTCTTCGTCATTTTATGGATACGTTAAATCTGGTACAGTATAATGGTATAACCAACTCCAATGGAAAGTTACTGGACCTTATCTTTTCCAATATTTCTGGTCAAGTTACGGTTGAGCGCGATGTTGTTACTCTTGTTCGGGAGGATGTACATCATCCTGCCTTAGATACTACTCTGAATGCATCCTTTGTAAACTGCATCAAAAGTTTTCCCTCAAATAATAATCTGCGTTATAACTTCAACAGAGCAGATTTTCCATCCCTATACAATGCCATTGCCTCGATTGACTGGTCATGTCTTGATGCTCTCTCCAATATCAACGACGCTCTTGACAGGTTTTATGATGTGATGCATACGACAATTGCTTCCTATGTCCCAAAGTTTGGATCCTCACAGCGTGCGTTTCCGCCTTGGTTCACTTCAGACATTAGGAGGCACTTGAAACTCAAGGAATACTACTTCACTAAATGGAAATGCACGGGGTCTATTTATTTCCGAAATGAATTTTCTAGACTTCGGTGCTTGATTAAAACAGAGGTTGGAGCGGCATATAGAGTGTACCAGACTAGACTTGAGACTAACATTGCCCGTGACCCGAAGCTTTCCTGGGGTTTTGTGAACAGCAAACGAACTACTTCTAGAATACCTGGATCTTTAACACTTGATGACGATATACTTGAACAACCGCAGGATATTGTTCAGGCTTTCTCTGACATTTTTTCTGAAGTCTTCAATTCTCCTAAGCCCGACCTCACGGTTCAGTCTGACTTTGATGTGAATACTGTCTCCTTTGATATTGGCTACTTCACTGCTGAGGAGGTGCTTTGTGGTTTTGGGAAACTGAAATCAACTATGACCTCCGGCAATGATGGTCTTCCCAGTTTTCTCCTTCGGGACTGTGCTTCAGTGCTATGTTCTCCACTCACCATATTATTTAACTTATCGCTTCGAACCGCTACTTTCCCTGATCGCTGGAAGGTCAGCAAAATTACACCGGTGTTTAAAAAGGGTGACCGTAGTAACATTCGTAATTATAGACCTATTAGCATTATATCAAACTGTGCTAAGGTATTCGAGTACGTCATATATGGGAAGTTGAATAGCGCATTAAACCACTTATTTCAGTCAACCAACATGGTTTTATTGCTGGAAGGTCAACTACGACAAATTTAGTTGAAATCACTCAATTTATAAGTGAGGCTTTAGATGTTCGTCAGCAAGTGGACGTCATTTATATCGACTTTACTAAAGCGTTCGACACAATCGATCACACTCTGCTATCTGCTAAACTACAATCCTTAGGTGCTTCCACAAGAACTCTTGCTTTCTTAAACTCATATCTGCGGAATCGCTTGTTCTATGTAGCTTACAATGGATATATATCCAATACTTTTACAGCCTTCAACGGTGTTCCGCAGGGATCTAATTTGGGCCCGCTATTGTTTAATGTATACATCCTGATGTTGCTTGATTGTAAGGTTCTTGCATATGCGGATGACTTAAAATTTTTTAATGTGATATCTACTCCTTCGGATTGTTTAGTGCTGCAAAGAAATCTTACATTAATTAATGAATGGTGCAACAATAATAGAGTTTGTTTAAATGTGGACAAGTGTGCAACTCTCTCCTACTCTAAATGTTCTAACGTTCTGTCGTACCCTTATGAAGTCTCTCAGAACTGTGTTTCTCGAGTTTTGCAGTTCAGAGATCTTGGTGTGCTATTCGACAACCAACTGTCCTTTGGTCCGCATATCAGCGACATATGTGCTTCTGCCTCCAAGTCCCTGGGGTTCCTTATTCGCTCATGCAGAGCGTTTAACAACTTGGAAACGTTATCTATTTTATTTTACTCCTTTGTGCGTTCCAAATTGGAGTATGCATCCCTGGTCTGGTTTCCGCATTATGTATACCACCGTGTCATGCTTGAACGTGTACAGAAACGTTTTCTGAAGTATATGTCGTTCAAAATCGATGGTGCTTACCCACAACGCGGCATTGATTATGGTTATCTCCTGAACAGACACGGTTTTAGTTCTTTGAGTGAAAGACGGGACAGGGCGAGCTGCAGCTTCATTGTGAAACTGGTCAACAATCGCATTGACTCACCTGCACTTCTGTCTCAGGTGAACTTCTTAGTGCCCAGGTACGCTGCTAGGTCGACGGGTACTTTCTATGTCCCGACAGCTCGGAAAATGTATTTCTCAAATCCCCGCTCTATCATATGTGCACAAATGCCAACCTTTTGTGCGCTGACCCATTCTTGGGGAGGTGATGATACATTGATATATTTATGCTTTTTTTTTTGTTTTTTCTTAATGTATTCTGTATTTTTGTATGCCGTATTGTGTTCTGTTCTTAATTATTATCTGTGCATCGTATTGTGAACTATTATTTTAAGTCACTGTTAATTTTTGTATATATTACCATGTAAATAGATGTATCTGTTGGGTATTAAATGATTAAATAAATAAATAAATAAATAAATAAAGCAGTAGAGGCAGTGCTACTATAGAATGTGAATTATGTTCTCATTTATGATATATATATTTTTACTATAGAGTCGATAGCTATTTTTTAAAAAGTATTATTCATTACATTAATTTGAAAGTTACAAGGATCGTATAGCAAGTAAGGTAAAAGATGATTCAATTTGCCCTAATTTGCATATATTAGTGTACTTACATATACTTCTTTTCTTTAAGTTAATATTATAACACTTTACTTACAGATTTATAAAAGAGATAATTAAATAAATGTTGTATTAAGAAATACTCGTTTTATTACTTCACAAACAATAAGTACTACTTAAAACTTACTAAATATTGATTGTTTTCTTTCTACAAACTACTTAAAAATCATTATACAAATAGATTCTAATAAATATATTTCCTATTAATTAGAGTAACACGTAATTTGATAATGAAACTTAAGTATTATTTTTGTAATGTGGCCTAATAAATCCATTTTCTACTAATTACAATACTTATTTTGCGCTCCGCCAATTGTGAATGATTTGTTCCACACGTTGCACTGTGGCTTCAGTTGACACCTCTCCAGGACGTCTAGGACGCTCTTTATCTCTGTGTTTCTGACTTTCATTTATCGTGCCCCTAAAAAATCTCGAATCGTTTGGATGGGCGTCATTTGGAAACTGATGATGCAGTAATCCAAGCGGTTACCCGTTGGCTGCAACAGCAACCAAAAGACTTCTTTGCAGCCGGCTGTCTAGGACTTGTAAAGAGATGGGATAAGTGTCAGAATGTACAGGCTGATTATGTAGAAAAGTGAAATAAATTTCAGGAAGTTACTTTGATTATTATTGCCTTCATCCCGTTTTGGTACTTATTTATTGACTCTCCTAATATTAGCAGCTGTTATTAAAATTCTGTTGATTCCGTATTTGTTTATTCTGTAAAGTTTTGTTGAAAAAATCGTATTTACTATTCAACCATACTGTTAAGGAAACTTCCTATTTTGAAAGCACCGTGAAATAAAACACAAATTTCAGTTCAAATGCACATTTATTTAAGTTCAGTGTGCGCCGATATGTCGGTGGTCGCTCTGCTGGCTCTGCATCAAATATTCGATAACATATAGCATATATACACATGAACCATTGACGGAGCTGTCGACCACTATATACGCAGATGCCCAACACTGCAGTCCGTACGCAAGGAGGTCTCGCATCGCCTTCAATGCACAGTCGTGTAGCAGGGCCAGCAGACAATAAATTCGGCCACTGAGGCACTATATGGTTCGAAGCGAGCTCCGCATAAGTATTCTCACAATATATTAAAATTTGCACGTGAGAAATACATTAAATATGATAATATAAATAAAAGCGAAAAAATAAAACATACATTACACAAATATATAATAATACATAAAAATAAAGAAAATCATTCATATTAAACGAATAAAACACTTGGTTATATTGTTTCACTTAAGGACAGATTTATTGTACTCTGACACGTGTTTCGACCTCTCGGTCATTAACGAAGAGTTTACAGGCTTAAACTAAACTAAGAAAGTTACCAATACCTATTTATATGTGTGGGCTAGTGTCTTAAGTACAGTGTCAATAATGGGGGTGTTTATGAAGTCCAGTTGTGTGTTTGTGACATGTTTATTTGCTGTTGTAGCTTTTTTAATTTCTAGAATTTCTAATAAATCTAATTTCCTTCCTTTATAACTATTATGTAATAATGTATAATTATTGGTATCAAATACATGTACAAGGTCTATGCAATGTTCAGCAAAGCCTGTATTTTTATTATTGTTTAAAATTGATTTTTTGTGTTCATTAATGCGATCTTGTACTGGTCTGCCTGTTTGGCCAATGTAGATTGCGTCACAATCACTGCAACCTACCTCATAAACACCTGATTTGTCACACAATTTTGCTTTTTCTTTGTTATTGACTAAGATTTTTCCTAAATTTACTTTGTTCACTTGGATAATATTTAAACCTAACTTTTTTAATTCGTTAGAAACTCTGCTGCTAAGACCTGGAATATAGTTAAGAGAATGATACCGCTTGTTGTTTGTATGTTGAGTTTGTTCAATGTACAAATTTTTTATAAGGGTCTTTTTTTGTTTCTTTTCAATTATTCTGTCAATGAGTTGTGTGCTATAACCATTATTTAATGCTATAGTTTTTAAAATATCTTTTTCTTTTTTGTAGTTGTCAGTATTTAAAGGAAAGTTGAGTAATCTATGGATTAAACTGTGGAAAGCTGCCATTTTTATATTCCAAGATTGGTTTGAATTAGCGGGAATGATAGTATCTGTGGTAGTTGTTTTCCTAAATATATCAAATTCTAATCTTTGTTCAATTCTAGTGATTTTTATGTCTAAAAAGTTTAGAGTTTTTTCCACCTCTTTTTCTATTGTAAATTGAATATTATTGTTGACTGAATTTAAATGACAGAAAAATTGATCTAATTGTCTGTCTGTGCCTGACCAGATACATAATATGTCATCTACATATCTAGCTCAAAAGGAAATAAGTTTTAAGAAAGGGTTGTTACTATTTTTTATGTATCTATCTTCAAAATCTGTCATATATATTTCGGCAAGTAATGGGCTTAACGGACTACCCATGGGTAGACCACTAGTTTGTTTATAAAATTTATTGCAAAATTTGAAATAATTTTGGTTGAAGCAAGTGTTAATAGATTTTTGTAATATGTTTTGTTGTTCTGGGATCAGCTGAGACTTCTGTATCTGTTTAAATAAAATTGCTTTTAATTCATCGGTAGGTACAGAAGTAAAAAGGCTATTAATATCGAAGGAGACTAATTTCATGTTACTGGTTATTACAACATTTTTTAATTTATCTAATAGTTCGAAAGAATTTTTGATTGCGTTGGGGGCTGTGTAAAACAAAAAAAGACCCTTATAAAAAATTTGTACATTGAACAAACTCAACATACAAACAACAAGCGGTATCATTCTCTTAACTATATTCCAGGTCTTAGCAGCAGAGTTTCTAACGAATTAAAAAAGTTAGGTTTAAATATTATCCAAGTGAACAAAGTAAATTTAGGAAAAATCTTAGTCAATAACAAAGAAAAAGCAAAATTGTGTGACAAATCAGGTGTTTATGAGGTAGGTTGCAGTGATTGGGACGCAATCTACATTGGCCAAACAGGCAGACCAGTACAAGATCGCATTAATAATTATACATTATTACATAATAGTTATAAAGGAAGGAAATTAGATTTATTAGAAATTCTAGAAATTAAAAAAGCTACAACAGCAAATAAACATGTCACAAACACACAACTGGACTTCATAAACACCCCCATTATTGACACTGTACTTAAGACACTAGCCCACACATATAAATAGGTATTGGTAACTTTCTTAGTTTAGTTTAAGCCTGTAAACTCTTCGTTAATGACCGAGAGGTCGAAACACGTGTCAGAGTACAATAAATCTACAATATAACCAAGTGTTTTATTCGTTTAATATTCATAATGTTTCACCAAGAACCAACCGTAGATTCTATTAATTTTATTAATAATGCAAGTAAAGAAAATCATTCATATATAAAAGCAAGAAACAAAAAAAAAGAAGTTAAGTTCTTTACACATACCGTAACACTATCACGTGAATCAAAATCAATTAGCTGCCTAAGATCTATGCTAAATATGCATTCCATATTCTTTATACTGCAATCAGTTTGCACGCAAAAAGCATTTTACATTGAAACAAATATTGTCGATATTTCGTAAATGAAAGTCACTTTTTCCAATCACAACACTACAAATAAGCTTATCTCAAGATAAGATTTATAATGAAAAAGTTATCACACCTGTTTTGAAAATGATGTTTTCTTTCAAATTATATGTATAAAATGCGTCGAGGATGGCTATGGATAGATCAAAACGAAAATCAATTCAATGTAGCAAAAACAAAAGAATTTATTATTTTTCGAAGCAATAACAAGCAACAGATGGCATAAAAAATAAAAAGGAGTAACAAAACTGGAAAGAATTCGAGCGATAGCAAAAAACTAGAGGCCCAACGATATTTACAAAATAATTAAAGCAACGAAACACGCAAATAAACACTTAAGGAATAGGAAGCTAAAAAACGGACAGAGCATATGTGCAAGGCACGTACGAAGAAGGGGCCTTAGAAAAATTAGCAGATATAATGACAAAGCGTGGATTGGACGTCTCGGCCTTGCAAGAAACAATAAAACTGGATATTGACATAGCTTAAATAGGAAAAACGTTTCAAAAGAGTTGGAAAAATAGATATCTTTGATCCGAAATCATGGTGAATGAGAGAAGCAAAAAAGTGGAGATAAATTTCAAGACAGTATCTGATAGGAAATCTTATTTAAGATTACGAGAGAAATATAGAAAAACCAGTATTATAAATGGACAACGGAAGAAAAAGGTATATGACATAAAATTTGTAACAGGAGATTTTAACGCGAAAGTAGGCAGAGAGGAACTATTTAAGAATATAACAGGAGGGACAAGTTTACATGGTGACAGCAATGAAAACTACGTAAAACTAATTTAGTTCACAGCAAAAAATCAACTGAAAATAGTCAGCACCCCCTTTTGACCACAAAGACATCCACAAAATAACTTATGTCTCCCCTAACTGGCGATCAAAAATTCAAATAGATCATGTTCTCATAGAAAGCATTTAAAGCTCTTAGAAAGGAGTAAAACTTTCTGAGGATCGGATTCGGATGACCAAGAAATGGTCACTTCCTTGGTCATTTCTAATTTAAAGGAAGCAGCACCTACAGAAAGAAAAGTTAGAAAAGAGAGATATGATTTAAAGAAACTTGGGGAGGCTGTAGTGGCAAGGCAGTTAGAAGACGAAATAAATCCAGCAACATCCTCCTAAAGAAACATTTTGCTTAAGTGTGATTTGAGCACTAGAGCTTGCTGGACCCATGCACTGCCATCTGCGCAATCAAGCGATTTATTCGTCGTTAAAAAAAGGCTTCTCTAAAATCAACATAAGTAGATAATAAAAAAACGATATATATTTTTATTTAATACTAGTCTTTATTACAAATGCAATAATTAACAATATTGAACATTACATATTTAACATGAAATTAACATAAACATTTATTTAATACATATAGGTGCCCTTTTTGATAAATCAAAACGTTAATCCTGTTCCTGCAGTATTTTCTTCAGTCCATTTGTCCATTATATCTATCATTTCCTTTGTCATTTGCGATTTATAAGTGCCCGTCTTTCCTGATCTCATAAAAATTCCATCAGACGTATAGGTATCTCCAAGACATTCTTTAAGTACTCCAACCAATCCCTCATAATTAACTGCTTTGTTCTTCTTCATTTCTTCAAAACTCAGATGGTTAACCAATTTGTCCATTTCATTATCCGGCACCTCTTTATCGAGAAATTCAGCCACTTTTCTGATAACAGATGGTAAATCGCTAATCATATCTTCATATCTAATAATCAAAAGATTTGCTAAATTTCTTCTCTCCCAGAAGCTCATTATATTCTTCCAATATGGACCATAAACAACTATAATATATGGAAGAAGTTATAGTTTGAAAGACTCATTTGATAATACACAAATTAAAGCTGAAATTGTTAGTGTAATGCAGAAACGCGTCAGATAGTAGTCTAAAATTTTATTAGAATTATTACAAGAAATTGCAATTACATAAGATTCTACTTTTGCTAGCAGCAAACAGGCCTATATGTTTCAATCATTTAGAATGTTTGAGAATTGTTTTTTATTTAAATTATTTTTTGTAGAGCTGGTTTATTTTCAAGAATTTGAACTGCTCTAGAAACCGACTTGGTTAAAGTACGAACTACAGACATCGATTCAATGCCACAACAAATTGACATTGATCACAACATTTTCAGAAAAAGGAAATTTTACTAATGAATTAATATTTAGAGATATATAACTTTTACTACTAAAATGCTGCAACATGCAAGCAAAGAATTACTGTTTATCTTTGTCACAAGTAGAGATATTAATTATCAAAAACTGCAAAATTAACAATATTTTTATGGGGTATATTTTAATACCCGAAACATAAGTTGTGTCGGCTGCCTATAATCCTATAACAGCTATGTATAATTGAATTTTTAATAAGGGTTAACGTTTATTGCTTAAACTTGCTAGTCCTTGAATTTTTCATGAAATTAAAGATTATAGTGTAGATAATTCACCGATAGGCAATAGAACTTACTTCATAATTGCAGCACCATGAATAACAATTGTATGTACAGTAGGCAGGCCCGGATTAACACTGATGCTTACGAAGCCCGGGCTTCAGGCGCCACATTTTTGGGGGCGCCAAAATTTATGAGACACTCATAAATATTCAATAATAATTTAAGAAACTATTCTATAATAATAATAAGAATATATGTTTATCTTTGCCTAAATCACCCTCAACATCGGCTTTGTCAGTTGCTTGTGATTATAGTGATCCTGCAAAGTGGGAAATAAACGATGACACTATAGAATATTTAATGGTGAGAATAAAATACGAATGTGGTTGATGTATTCTCAAAGTACCGGAAACGTGTTTTGTGATCCTTGTAAATTATTTGAATCAACAGCTAATGCATTCAGCAAAGACGGTCACTCTGATAAGAGAAATATTAATCGCGATGTTGAAGCCCGTGAGAATTCGTTTGATCATCGGACAGCTTGCAGTACGTTGTATACAAGATCAAATTCAAAAAAACGAATTGATAATGCCCTATGTGTTCAAATCCAACAAGAAATTAAATACTGGCGTAATGTGTTGCGAAGAGTTGTTGAAACTGTTCTGATGTTGGCTGTTCGGGTAGTCAATCACACAATTTTAGAATATTGTGGTAAGGTATAGCGTATAGTTGTTCAAAAATCAATTTTTTTTGAATGTATGATATTCATGTATGTTAGTGGTTTTTCGGATTTCTTATTTTTTAATTCAAAAATACTAATCGATAACAGCACTTGTGGGCTGCCACGTTTTGACACTATAACTTCAGCAGTTGAATTTGATTTAGGAAAACATCATTCCAGCCACCTTGAGAATTATCGCCATTTGTTTTATGAAATATATTTTTTCCCATCAATATTATGCATTAGTATTTTTTTATCATGACCTTAATTATTGAAACAAGTTACTTAATGATCAATATTAATTTTTGTTGTTGTTGCAATTTCTTGAAATTTTACATTGAATTATATTTTCATTAATACTCAAGTAGGCGAAATAACAATAAAAACTAGTAAAGCTATTTAACAGGTGGTTACAAATTAGACTCTATACTTGAACAATTTCAGAAATGTATTTCGATATAAGCAATAATCTGGAATATTTTTGCACTAACCTAATACAAAGTGTTGAAGCATGTCTTTTAAATTCTTTGTAAACATACCTTTTCCTGCTACGAATAATTTAAAAAACTCATCTAAGCTAGCTCTAATTCCTTCCATTACCTTTGCGTGGTGGTAATACGAAATGCATGTATCCTTCGGGTTTCGAAGAACATGGATTATCTAAAATGATAATTAAAATAAAAAGTCAGTTAATTATCTAGATGTAGTGATGTTATGTATTAAAATTATATAATACGCTTAATTATAAAAAAAAACTACTGGAATAAATGTTCAAAGTGTGCTCTTTATTTTCGATACATAAGGCAATTTTCCCCGATTTTTTTAAAATTTAACTCACAGACATTACGCATAACTACGGTTCTTGTATAGTATGAGGACGATTTGTACTATAAGAAAGAATTGGGACGATGTAAACTATCGATCTCGAGTTTTTGCAGGTACTCAAGTGTAGATGCTCCCTAAAAACGGTGGTTTTTGCAAATGTCTCTCCCTCTCTCTCACTGTGTGTGTGCGTGTGCATGCGCGTGCTTGTGTCTATGTATGACAACGCTAGCGGCCAAACGATAAAAGTTATCAATAGTAAACTTTATATTTTAGAATGTAATCTCTTTCGAAAGATGTGAATAAATTTTTAGTTAACTCTGTACACAGAAAAAAAAAGAAATTCTGACCATTATCTCGTCAACTACTAAGTTTAGAGATTAAACAAAATTAAATAGAATTCAAAAGTACGCAAAAGTTAATACAATATACTATAAAAAAAGTTTTTTGAAATTCCGACCTAAATGTAGGTCTTTTATCGAAAAATCCTTTTGCAAAGGTCTCACAAATTATACAATTAGCACAGATTTACTATGACTATGAAAATATTTAGAACTTTTGGAAGAACTTCTGTAGAAACATATTTTCAACATTCCCACCGGCAAATATATCTTTACAATTACCGAAAAGCAGGTTTTTCTTGCAATATCTTGCAAATTATACATGCTATACAGATTCTTTAAGAAAATAAAACTATTTAGAGCATGATTTGGGACAATTTTTGTTATTAAATAAAATCTATACTTTTAAGTGGAACACAAAAATGAGTGATCAGTTAAAATCCGAGCAAACCGTTAGTTTTACCACCTAAACAGCGTCAACAATTGGTACGCTCAAGACACGACGAAAAGCATACAGTTTTAAAGGTGTATCAAAGTTTAACACTTGAAGCTCCAAAATGAGAACATCGGCAATGTAATGAACATCTATAAATGACTTAGTAAGATATAGGTGTTACTTCTATGACAATACAGGGTTATGATAAAGTAACGCACAAAATTCATAAAACGTACAATGTTCATTTTTGAAAAAAATGCAAAAACACGTCAAACAGTTTATTTTATTCCGCGTCTTTTAACATAAGTCAAAAAATAAAACGTCAAATTTGTCAAAGTTATGACGTCATCAATATTTTTTTTAAATATGAAGCTTGGTTTTTTTTTGCTTTATTTGATAAAGCTTGTTTTTCTGCATTATAAAGAAATAATTGAAGTAGGGGTCACATAAGAAAAAACTGAGAGAATTAATAAAAAACAAAATAAACTAGTTTTTGAATTTATGAAAAGAAACTAAATACTAAAAGAATTAAAACTTAAAGTTACCTAGAATTAAAACAACTCTTTGTCAGTGTCAGTCTTACAATTAGTGTCATACCAATTTTATTATGATGGCTCCTTTAACGGAAAGAGAAAGGATAGAAATTCTAATGATGGTAGATTACGGCGATAGACTTCGAAGTCATGAAGAAGCATGTGTTTTATTTAACGAAACACATTTTGAAAGACCTCCAATTGCTAGAACCACAGTAAGCAGAATTGTTGCAAAATTTAATGAAACAGGAAGCGTAAGTGATGCTCCAAAATCTGGAAGACCAGGAATAAGCGACGATGCAAAGTTAGATATTTTGCTGTCATTAGAAGACAACCCTGACGCAGCTACAGCAGAAATTGCCTTACAACAAGATGTTAGTCAGTCGTTTGTAGTACAGTTTTTAAGAAAAGGAAAAACTGCACCCATACAAAGTTCAACTTGTTCACGAACTCTCAGAAGATGATCCGGACAGACGTTTGGAATTTTGTGAAATCTTCATGAGGCATTGTGACGAAAATCCAAATTTGCTAAATAGTGTAGTATTTTCAGACGAGGCAACGTTTTATTTAAGTGGTACAGTAAATCGACACAATTGTCGCTACTGGGCTCGGGAAAATCCCAACTGGATTCAGACAAAACACACCCAGCGCCCCCAAAAAATTAATGTATGGGTAGGAATCGTCAGGGGAAAATTTATTGCTCCTTCTTTCTTTCGTGGGAATTTAACAGCTGAGCGATATTTGGAACATCTTCGTATGGCAGTGCTTCCGGATCTAATTGCGGCATTTCCGGATCCAAATAATAGGGAAAACTTGGATCCCAGTATTTGGTTCCAACAAGATGGTGCACCACCACATTATGGTCTTAATGTTCGAAGGTTTCTGGATAACCAGTTTGAAGGAAGGTGGATTGGAAGACGTGGACCAATGGAGTGGCCACCTAGGTCACCTGATCTCACCCTCCTTGATTTCTTTCTGTGGGGACATTTAAAAAGTTGGGTCTATGTTAACCGACCAGACAATTTAGAAGACTTAATGGAACGAATTAGACATGAAATGACTCGTATAACCCGCAGATGATCGAAGACTTTGTAAATCAGGTCTACCATCGTGTTGGCCTATGTCAGATAGTGAACGGGACACAGTTTGAACAATTCCTGTAAGAAATCGTTTTGGTTTAATGGACTGTTTAGTTAATTTAAA
This sequence comes from Amphimallon solstitiale, assembly GCA_963170755.1. Classification (NCBI taxonomy): domain Eukaryota; kingdom Metazoa; phylum Arthropoda; class Insecta; order Coleoptera; family Scarabaeidae; genus Amphimallon; species Amphimallon solstitiale. Next base: position 74,890,105 of record OY720682.1, on the reverse strand, counting down.
TGTTATTACTATAATAAAGTTTATTTTGTTTTTTATTAATTCTCTCAGTTTTTTCTTATGTGACCCCTACTTCAATTATTTCTTTATAATGTAGAAACACAAGCTTTTTCAAATAAAGTAAAAAAAAAACAAGCTTCATATTTAAAAAAAATATTGATGACGTCATAACTTTGACAAATTTGACGTTTTAGTTTTTTGATTTATGTTAAAAGACGCGGAATAAAATAAACTGTTTGACGTGTTTTTGCATTTTTTTCAAAAATGAACATTGTACGTTTTATGAATTTTGTGCGTTACTTTATCATAACCCTGTATATTATAATGGAGGACTGGCAAAAACTGCTTCATGATATTCAAGAATATAAAGAAAGCGAGGCGCGGGCACCATACAACTATTTTATACCACTGTGCCTTCCGAATTTTTTATACAAATACATACAAGTATTGTTTAACATATATTTTATACTCATGTTCTTTCTTGTATCCTATTTTTCCAATCATTTCTATTTTGCGCCAATTGCCTAGTCTCACTCCACAGAATCCCTCGCTTTTCAGCCCCTTGCCGTAGTTGTTCCTACCACTTTAGTGTTAGCCGTCCTAGATTGTTCTTTCCTTGTACTCTGGTTTCGTACACTTTTTTGCTAATCTATTTTTATTCATCCTATGTATGTGACCCATCCAACCCAATTGCCTTTCCCCAATCACCAAATCTATGGGTTTTGTCTTTAATTTGGTCAATACTGACTCATTCCTTACTCGACCTCTTCATGTGATTCCTTTTATTCTTCTCAGGAAACTCATCTCTGTGGCTATCACTTTACTTTTATTCGGTTTTGTTAAGGTCCAGGATTCACTGCCATATATTATTGATGGCCTGACCACTTTCTGGTATACCTGCGTTTGTATTACAAGTGGTATCTCTGTCTTGCCAAAAAATGTTGTTTTCAGGGTGTTATTGAGTCTTTCCGTGTTACACCCTGTTTTTTTGTGTATCTTATACCTTATCAGCATTCTATCATTATGTTGCATTTCCAGCGAATGACGCTGTATACTTGCCTTGTATAATTCCGTTCATATTAGATTACGCCTTGAATAATCTTTTGTTACTATTAAACTACGTATAACTATTTTTGTGGAATGTAGAATTTTCTTTTAATGTTCGAATGAGTTGTACATTTCCTTTCGAATTATTTTAAAATGTTATTGGGAATAATTAGATTGTTTTCTTTTGTTAATTACCTCGTCCAATTGAGTGGCTTTCCTTCATTTTTCATTATTATGGTTTTATTTTCTTTAATTTGCAGCGCTGGCGTCATCTCGTGTGGACGAGGGTAATGTCAGTAGATGTTGTTATGAATGTCTTTTCGTTTAATGTTGTTTATTACTTACGTCAATACCTAATTATCTGCTCCTAATTAATTATTTCTTGTTTTGTTCTTACTAATCTGCCCCTTATTTTAAATACTTTATGAACAATTCTCTTCCAACTTGCTAGATGTCGCTCCACCTTGAGCGGGTGGCTTCTTCAACCGACCTCGTGTCATTGTCATTCGATCAATATCAATCGAACCCTTGAGATGATTTAAGAAGCGATCTGTCCACTTCAATCAGTGTCACTGTATTTAATGGTTTGTTTTGCCATTTGCCGTATAATTCTCACGATAAATCGTGGATGATTAAACAGTGACAAATTAAGCTTTTAGTAGTTAATTAGTTTCCTACTGCATGGCGCAGGATTTTTCATATTGTTTGAAGTAGACTTCTGATCTTTTTTCTTTTATCCTGATATCGTACTGTCGATTGCGTTGTGTGAGAGCACGTGTTGGAATGCCGGAAGTAATGCCGCCATCTTGTTAGCCTATCTTCCGCAACCACGTTTAATTATATCTGCAAATATTTGACCCATCCGCCGTTCTTGTAGATAACATTTACCCCATTTGGACCCGGAATTAATTGTTTTCCATGGTGGAGGCCTTATAGAAAACGGATGCCCCATGTGGATCAAATACATTGTTAAGTTAGGTATCTTTAATTATTTTTATGTGTACACCTTTTGATCCGTTTTGCTTAATTAAATTTCATTAGAATATGTTGTGCTTACATCTGTAAATTCACTTTCATTTTCATTTATGTTTTGCGTAGCTATCCAATTTAATTGTTAGCGATTCTGTCAGGACCGTAACCTAAATTTTGTAGTTTCAAATTAATTTTTTTTGGTACTCAAAAGTGTTATAGCTGACTAATTATTCGTTCTATTTTCAAAATTATACATCTACAGCATGTAATGACTGTAGGGGCTTAAATGTGATGCGAGATCTCGTTCTGCCATAATTTCTGTTGTACGTTAATTAATCACTCATTATACATTATAATTTCTCAGCTTAATTAAATTTTAGTCAGTTGATTAATTTCAAATCTAAATTAATTTTCAAATTCTAAGTACTTTAGTGCATCTTTTGAGGGATTAAACTTTCTTTTAATAGTTGAATATTTTTAAATTTAATTTAATTTAATTGTTAAGCGCATTTATGCTCTATTGGCGTGGCATAAATGTTTAAAATTTAAATAATTTAAATAGTTTTTTTTTATGTTTAACTTATATTATATATACAGGATGATCTACCCATTTGTGGAACTTTATTTTTCTCATGTTACATCTTGGCATTCGATAATTCCAAAACTGTTATAATAAACTTGTTATTTTTGTTTATATGGTGTATGAATGTCTTACTTTACCTAGTGTACTCAATACTATTTTCGCTGTTGGAATAAGTGACTTATTGGAGTGGGCCTGAAATAGAATGACAGCTGGCGCCTAAGAGTCATCCACCTTCAGTAATCTGAGTGACCCATCCCCTAAAACCGAGAGTTAGAGGTACAGGATCCACCTCATATTTTCCAACGCACACTAGGGAATAAAGGTCAGACAGGTTGAAGGTGACACACAATAAATTTCCGAAACGTTCATAAACTTAATTGGACGAGCCTGCAGGTGTGAAACTCCGACAATCGAGCACATCTCTAATTTTCGACGGATGACATTTTGCTAATTGCCGCTAGCGCCATTTGTGCCTCCATTTCTGCCAGGACAATCCTGAGAAACGGGGGTAGCATCCGCTTTTGCAATTCTCTGTTTTATTTCTTCATCAATTTTTCCCGTCTCTTCTATAACTGTACCTAAGTATTTAAAATTTGTGACCTGTTCTAGCTCTTGTCCTTGGATAATTTCATGCCGTTTTTTGTTTGAGGACATTAACATGGTTTCACTTTTTTCGATGTTTATTTCCATGCTTATTTTCCTGACTTCTTTTTGATAAAAATCTAGGTTTTGTTGTGACCTATAACAATGTTCAGACCCTTTTTTCAAACAAATTTTTTGGTGTTAACAGTAACACCCGATTTTCATTTATTTACAAGTTCCTAGCACTATCTTTTGTATTTCTTATGGCGGCCATATTGGATTCTTCATTAGTTAGGTAGTCCTTAAAAATAGTTTATCAATAATCTACAACATGCCTAATAACTCTTTATTTATACGAGAGACATGAACATGTAAAATAAATTTCACTCTAATACGAAATTAATAGATTTACTGTTCAATATGGCAACCATTCTGCTCCACACACTTTTCAGTAGACCAATGATGATATTTATGCCTATTGAACACTCCACAATTGGTAAACCGTGTTTCATCTGTCCAAAGTATTTTCTTAGGAATGTCAGCATCATCTTCACATTTTTATAGATACCACCTGCTAAATTGTAATCTTCGCTGATAGTCATTATCTCTTAAACCTTGTACAATTGTTGGTTTGTATGGGTGGTATTTGTTTTCTTCAACGTTTTATAAACATAGATTTCGGAATTTCAGTTTCTCGAGCCACTCAACGTACTGATGTGCTTGGGTTGTTCATAACATTTTGCAAGATATTATTTTGGCGTATATCAGCATTGTTAACTTGGTAGTTAGCTCTTTTTTATTCACTAAATATTTGTTTATTCTGTTAAACATTTTCTGGTGTTGTTGTGGTCTATTTGCTTTGACGCGCTTTGGCACGCGGGCTGACATTGTCTTCCTCGTGGCGACGTTAGTTGTTGTCCTCGAAACCAAGGATCTTCTAGCTGAAGCTACAAATGGTGGTCTGTCACCTGATGGTCTTCCGTTTAGCTTACATCTCCAAGGTTATCCCACCCTATTCCTTGGCTACACCGTACTGATGACGACCAATTAGTCAGAAACACGTGTCTACGGTTGCTCTGCACTCTTGCTGCGCTGGTTATTCTCTCATTTACTTCCTGTTCCATGTCACTATGTCTTTCTATTTGGACTCCCAAGAAATATACTTCCAACATATCAACCTTTCTTCATTTGAAAATGTGCTATTATCAGTTCTTATTACTCTATGCTTAACGGTAATTACTTATCAATAACTAGTACTGTACATTATTGAAGGGCTATTTTTAAAGACTGTCTAACTAATTAGGAATCCAATATGGCCGCCATAAGAAAAACAAAAGATAGCGCTAGGAACTTGGAAACAAATGAAAACTGGGGTTACTGTAACACCCAAAAAATTGTCTTAAAAGATGTCTCAACAATGTTAAAGTTTAAAAGCGAATAATAATGGGTGTCTCAGAGTAAATTTCAGTTTTCAAAGTATTAAAACAAAATGAAGTAAAGTGATGGATCGATTTTATTTATATATTAACAAAGTGCACAAATGCGGATTTTATTTTTTAAATAAAATGTTTTCCAAATGTCGACCTTCTTGCTCATAGCACTCCTGCAATCTGGCACGTAGATTTTGGAATACTCGGCGACACATCTCAGGTGGAATGTTATTAATGGTATCCCGAATGTGGTCCTTTAACTGCTCTGTATTGGCCGGCGGATCGGTGTACACAACACTCTTTAAATATCCCCACAAAAAAAAATCTAGGGGCGTAAGGTCTGGGGATCTTGGGGGGTAGGAGATATCACCAAATCGCGAAATGGTAGTGCCTGGAAACAATTCACGTATAGTGTCCATTGATGCTGCTGCCGTGTGTGCCGTCGCACCATCCTGTTGAAACCAGGTCCAGTTTGGATCGTACCCAGGGAGGTTCTGAAGAGCCGGAATAAAAAAATTTCGTAACATTGCCGTATACCGTTGGGAAGTTACAGTAACAGCGCGCCCGCGGGCATCTTCGAAAAAGTAGGGTCCGATTATTCCACGTGATGATACGGCGCACCAAACCGTTACCTTCTTGGAATGTAATTGTTTTTGGTGCTTCTGTTTAGGATTGTCTGGGGCCCAATACCGACAGTTATGTTTGTTGACGTACCCTTCCACATGAAAGTTAGCCTCGTCACTGAATACAATGTTTTCCAAACCCCCTTCATCCCAAAACGTATTCATCATTGTCTCACAATATGTTTTTCGCATTTCATAGTCTGAATTCTTTAGAAACTGTACCAATTGAATTTTGTACGGGTGGAAATGTAAATCGGCCCGTAAAATTCGTTGTACACTTGCACGTGAAATGTTCAATGCCAGGGCATGTTTACGTACCGAGCGCTTCGGGTGTCTCCTCACCGCCTGTCGCACTACCTCAATGTTTTCCGGTGTCCTGATGGACCTCCGCTGACCCGTGTGCTTGCAATTTATCACTGAACCCGTTTCGCGAAATCGTTGAATCCACGACTTCACTAGATTTGCGGACGGTGCGTCACTTACGCGGCGAATATTGTAGTGGTTACAAAAACGTCGCCTTGCCACTGTGTAAGAATCGTTCGCTTTAAAAAAACACTCGACCATGAACGCACGCTGTCTACCCGACCAGTTCTCCATGTTTACTGCTAATCCGCAAGGGTTGGCTACCTGGCGACGGCCCAACCTCCCCTCCCATTATTATGGTTTTCACACAAAGCACACTTTAAAACTGAAATTTACTCTGAGACACCCTGTATAATATAATAATAAAATATTTCAAAATCGAAAAAAGGCCAAATAAATTTGAAATGAGGTTTGTTGCGAGCATTGAATTATGCAAAACATTCCCCCATTTAAGCGTTGCGCTATCTCTTCTAATTTTGCAAACTAATATGAGGAACTATGTTGATTTTACTTCTGGCAATACTGGAAATCACTACCAGCTTTTTTATATTAAACGAAAGTACGATACTTTTTTCACAATATTCTGATTCTATTTGTGTGGAAAACTTTAGCTTAAAACCTGCTGCGTATCCCAATATACCGTTTGACTGAAATAAAAGTAGATATAGGGAAACACAGACACGCACACATGTGCATGCAAACATGAAATGGAGGGGTACGATAATAGGGGAGTACAGATGAGTTCATATCGGGACACCGGGTACCGAGGCTTCAGTGCAAAACGTTGAAAGCTAGTATGCAGACGTTTGCTTTAAGGAATTGCTCCGCTATGTACGGCTTTTGTATAATATTTTGGTAACTGATGCATAATGTATTAACATTGAACTGAAACAAAACTCTATAAAATTTGTAACTAAAATAAAATTCTTATAAAAAATTAAATAAAATTCTCACATTTAAAACGAAACAAAATATTATACTTAATGAACTATACAAAATTTACGTGTCCCCACAAAAAAAAGTCACAGGGTGTTAATACCGGGGAACGTGGAGGCCAACAAATGTCTGCATCCCGACCACCAATACGTCTTCCCGGAGAAATGCCGTTGAGATATTCCCCGGCAAGCCGACAGTTGTGAGTGGGGCAGCCATCTTGTTGGAACCAAACATCATCGAATCTAACACCTGGTATTGCTCGAATTGCAGGAATTACCTGATTTTGCAAGAGATCGAGATACCTTTCTCCATTTAGCGTGCCATTAATAAAGAATGGTCCTACAATATTATCCCCCAAAATAGCAGCCCAAACATTCAGTTTTTGCGGGTATTGTGTGTGAGCGTTGTAGGTTAGGTGGATTTTCCTTAGCCCAACAACGGGCTACAGATGGGTTATGTCGACCGTGTAATGGAAATGTCGATTCATCAGTAAATATAATGTTACTAATAAACCGATCATTCCTGTTAGAGATTTCCATTACACGTTCACAAAACTCCATCCGACGCCAGTAATCATCGGGAAATAGTGTATTTCACCTATGAAGTTTATATGACCTGTAGCCATACTTCTTCAAAGTTTTTAAAACCATTTCTTTACTAATATCAAACTTAGCGGCAATTAGCCGACAGCTTAATGAAGAATCTTCTTCGACACTTGCACAAATAAGAAATTCCTGCGCCTCTTGTTCTTCTGTGACGTTACGGTGTCTTTTAGTATGCAGTGAATTAACACAACCTTCTGTACGAAATTGTTTCACAATCTTATGGATAGCTGGCACAGAGGGAGGTGGACGATTTTCATACGCCGCAACAAATAAATTTTGCGAGTTTGCTCAGACACAATGTAAGTTCACGCTCTAAAGATACGGAACGAATGCCATGCGCGCATGGTGTCCGCGCTCTCGGTCTCCCCACACCACCGGTCTTATGGTGGTGTGGGTAAACCGAGAGCCACATTCTTGAACTGTTGTATACATACATACATAGGTACATGTTTATGTGTGTGTATTTGAAGATGCATATGAACTTTTAAATACGACAATCTGTATTTCTAATACATGGGCAGAGTAAGACACGTGGTATATGCATTGAAAAATCTAAAGTCTTTTCAAAAATACTCACTAATAATACTATAAACACTTACTTTTGCATTCTTGCTTTGGTTTTGAATTTGCAGAGGAAGATATTCCCACGGCAAATGAGTTTTTATGAAACGTCTGCCTTTTAAATTATTAATGCAGGCTACAGGATTAAGTAAACTCTCGCTGCAATTGAATTCTGGATGCATTTTCTTATAATATCTGAAGTCGAGGACACAATTCATACTTAAAATTATTATTTATTGTTTTAAAGTAGGTTTGCATATGAGATCATAATAGTTACTCTATATATGGAAATCGCGCTGGTAGCATCGTTTTGGCACCTTCATAGTCTAAGTCGTTAGCAATCAACCAAACCATTTCTTGGGCCCAGGTAGTACCTGAAGTTTCAACAAGCATATCTGTTAAGTGATTGTTTCCTTACCTACCTGCAGCAATGTACTTCACCTGCTTTTGGAAAGGTTGATACCCAAACATCGGCATCTCTGACTTCGAAATTTTTTATCTCCTCCGCATGCTGTGGGAATGTTTTTAGCATGAAAATATCACCAAAGCTTTCGTATCCAGGGCGGAGAAGGGTGGTACACTTTTCTTGTATTATCTCATCCAGATTGTCATTCATGATGTTATACTTTAAAAATGGCTGTAATATAATATAATAATAGGTCTTCTATCAATACATTTAACATGTATAATAGATAAAGATAGGATCGGTTAAATTAGCAAAGTTACTCAGAAATTTGAGGAGTATTTGATAGCATTTTCAAATTTGTTATTTATCGTCAACGTTTGAAGATATTTTAAAAAAAATTAAGATTGCCCAAATATTTCGTTATACATATCTACCGAACCATTGCAGGTAGAACAAATATAAAAATGGCACCTGATCGAATTTTTTACGTACAAATTAATAATCTTAATTAAAAATTCCTGACGCACTTAATTATCAAGATACAACATAAACTTATCTTTTTTTAAATGACGATCACAATTGACCATGATTTCATTAAAATGTTTATTTTTGTAGATTCCATGGTAGGGTTTTAGTTTTCAGTAGTAGTTTAATATTTAAAGAGTGAGGACGTATTTTTATCGGATCTGCATATAGTGCAATGTCGAAAAGAAAAATATTGACATGAAATTGCGCTGATGAAAACTATTAGTGAAATGCATTTTTGAATCAAATGGATGATTAATCATTTGTCAAGTGGGACAACATATATAAAACAAGAAAAATATGTGATACAATAACTGCTATGCTTGCCGAATCGAATTTAGGAGAACAGAAAGAACGGTAAAGTGTTTTGTATGTGAGGAAGAGAGACATGGTAAATGCGCTGTAGTCAGTGACGAAACAGCTAAAAAGTTGAGTAACAGGGATATAATTACATATTGCTGTGGTGGCTGTTACATTAATACAAAATGGTAAATTGCTTATTTGAGATAAAATGTAACATTTGCCACACGTTGGGTACGGCCATTAAATATATGCTGTAGCCTCAATAATTTGAATATTTTAAATAAATGATAATTTTATGATAAAATTATTTTAGTCTTAATCATAAACTAATTCCTTGTCAGCATCATATATTAAATTTCTAATGAGTTCTTGCAGTGATTTTGACTTCTTCGTTTCTGGTATATCTCTTATTCAGTTTTATTTGGGATAAGGTTACAAATTAAAAGAAAAGTCTAAATTTTATATATAAATCATATATATTTTTTATTAAAACATCAACCATAAATAGCATTATTATATTGCATCCAAATCAATTTTTATTTTAACAAATAATGAAAAGAAAACATTTCTACCCATCTTTAGGTTATAATGTTTGTGTAAAGTATATATATCTAAAACTATGTATTATTGAGTTATTTATATCTATAATTATAGTAATAAAATAATTATCCTGTTCTTCTAAAAAATAAGAAAAAACCTTGATTCTTGATAAGTAATTTGTTAATATGGAGATGATTCTATTTTACCAAAAACATACATTTTCACATAGTGCCTTGGTAATTTAGAACTTTGCAATCGTGAATGCTCGGAAATTGGCCTATACTAATCACAAGCTGCAAACATTCGCACGTGCTACCGCTAGTGTCTTAACATCTGCCCACCAAAAACATTCCCTTTTTTATTCGTATTTATTTGGTTTGAAATTATAAATCCAAATGATAAAGTATAATAATTAATGATGCCTAATGATTTACTGAAAGCAAATATTCGCGCATCCAACACCATTAACTATCCCTTCATGATTATTATTAGATACAAATAAATTATAATTACTAAACAGGATAATATTATTCCAATTAATAATGCTCAACGTCTTACTAAAAGCATATATTTTCACATAGTACCTTTAGAAACGTACACCTCCATTAATTATTTCCAAAATTGACTCATTGATTTATTAACTTACTTTATCTCATCATACATCTTTTCAAATTCTACCTTATTCATGTCCTCCATTTTAAAAATGATCAGTAATACAAAGAAAAATTAATTGAAGAGAAATTATTTATAAATGAAAACTAAATTAAAAATTGAATTCTAAACTTAATACAAATAAACTAGACGTGAGTCGAAAAGTAGTGTATCAACCCTACACTCACTTTTGCTATTCTCAGAAATTTGCGTCTTTCTAACTCGAAGTGCAAATTTTATCTTCGACAAGTCGATTCTTGTTTTCCAATTATATATCAAGACAATTGACAATCGACAATTCACAGCGCTTCTCTTCTTAAATTAAATTTAAACCCCTTGTCTTTGACAGTTCATACACAAAAATGTCAGCACTAAAAGTCTTCCACGAACTTGTTATGTTTCATCCACGGTAGGTATATACTTTTTTTTTCTTTTTCTTCTTAATATAGTCCATCATTGTCCTTGTATATAGGTAAACGTATTGACTTTTTCATCATTTGTTATGTATTTTCTTTTCCCATTTGCTAACATTATCCTTAATTTTCTTTTAGCAATACCCCTATTAGGTAGAATTGGGAACACATTATATACAACTAGAACTTTTCTTATGGATCCCGCATCACAAAGACCAGTCATGCCTCTGGTAGTACGTTAATCTGCAGAACGCTGTAACCAATATTGACACTGCATTTTTCTTTTGTAGGTTTTTTTTCTAAACTATACTGACTATACATGACCATTTCCATAGTCTATTGAAGCCCTTGCGTTATGCGTATAAAACATATAGAAGTATTATTGTATTCGTACAGTTATTATTAATACAGAACATTGCTATCGAATATATCGCATTATAAATGTTTTGACTCATATCCTTTTACTATTCATGGATATAAGTTTATTAGTATATAGGTATTTGCTGTATTTTAAGTATGATTATTAAAATCTTTCTTATAAATTGTCACCATTATGCATGCCTGAATTTACATTTACTTATTCAATATTGTATTCTCGTCTCGAGCATACCTAATCGGATCTTGCTCATATAATTTAATGGCATTTAAATGATTTATTCTCTTTACCGTTCCATCTTTCAACATAACTCTCTATCTGTTGTTAACTTTAAGTATCTTTTTGTTTTTAAATAATGGTCCATTATTCAAGATATTCAAAGCTATCCTAACGCCTTGTGAAAAATTAGGTTGTGTTTCTGTGTATTCAAACCATATCTCACGCTTGTCTTTTCTACAAAGATATTGATTGCATAGATTTATTTGGTGTTTGTTTTATACTTAATTTTTAGTACTTATTCAACATAAAAAATATACTTATTATATTTGTTTTTATTTATTTGTATTTACCTTTAAATATAGGCAACCCATTATACCCTTATGTTACCTGTCTTGTCTAATGCTTAAAACTTAAAATAACGTTTTAAAATGAAAATTAATATTCTTTTTTAACAACTAAGCTAATTCGTATCATCCTTATTTTTATTTAATTTGAAGGTCACAGCAATATGTATGCGATATTTGTCGTAAAATGAAAGCGTGTCAAACAATGAAGGACATGGATCAAAAACTCTAACCATATCAGAACAAAAGGTATTGATTCACAAAATTTTAGAGTTTATATCGAACACCGAAAATAAGACAAAAAAGAATGCATTATATAGTGATTTCTTGAAAAAAAATGATGTGTTAATTGTTAAACCTAAAAAGGATGATCAAAAATCACCCGAAACAAAAAAGGATATTAAAAAGAAAGTGGATCCAAGTAAACTAGCACTTGGAATTCAAACAATAAAAAATGTTGGAAAAGATGGTAATTAACTGTAGTGATAGCAATTCTAAAGAACAATTAAGAGAAAAAATCATAAATGAGTAGAATTACCGAACAGATGCAGTAGCAACAGCGCATTTCCCCGTTTAAGCTATTACAAAAATCCAATGTTGCTACTGCATCTGTTCGGTAATTCTACAATAAGTAGAAACTACATATTTTTTTATAAAAACAACAAGAACAGAATCTATATTTACCTATATATAGACATAGTTTAATCATATTTAATTTAGTAGCTTATTAAACTTTAATGAATTGTCCTTCGTGAAGTTGTTTTGTACAGATATATTGTCTTCTCAACAAACTCTTCTTAACATTATTCTTCTTATTATACGTAGCAATTGTTGTATAAAATATTTATATAATAAAAATTACAATTTCATTCGGTCAATAGCAAAAACGCATTAAAACAAGGATGTACGTATATACATTATACAAATATTAAAATGAAAAAACTCACGAAATCACGAATAAAGAAAAATTGCATACATGTCTATTGCGCGAGCCTTATATACTACATATACATATATACTTTTTGATTGATATTTTTTTGTACTTACGAATAGTATGAATAAAAAAGTGTTTAATAATTGTATTTCCTTATTAGGTATGATTAGTATTTTGATCACTTTACAGCAGTAACCTACTACACTACGCTGTTCAGCGTACGAATTTTTAACTGTTACTTTATACCTAAGTAGTAAAAATAATATGTAATAACTATTAAAAAGTAACTACGAAGTTATCTCGGAATAAATTACAACACAAACTCGTTACTATTTACTACCGACACTGAATAATAATACATAGCCCAAGGCCGCCTGGTTGTAGTGTACCTACTGCCTACATTGAACTAATTGTCAGGAATCAGGAGATAAAAAGTATTTGCTAATCAGTTTGATAGTGAAAAAGTGCATGAAGCAGGTGCACGGTCGCCCATAACAAGGGTCAAAATGTAAATGACGGAATATTAAAGAAGTATGTGTCACGACTTTTTTTTTTACATATACAGGATGTTTCCAAATAAGTGCGAAAGTTTTCAGATGGCGATTCCTTGTCAAAAATTAAAGCGGGTCTTTCATGTAAATAAAAGCTTTTAGGCTTGTCCTTGAAATGTTACACACTTCCAAAAATAAGATAAAAAAATTGTTTTTTCTCTCTTAAAACTGCTGAAGATTTAAAGAAATGGCATTTTGTGGCGTGTTCTACCAATAAAAAGGCTACCTATGAATATGTTTTTAATTTTGTTGTGATCTTTTAGAGGGGTGGAACATGCAACCTTTATTCCTTTTTTTACCAGGCCTTTTTAACAAAATAAAATTTCTTGATTTAGAAATATCCGTTGAAAAGAATGATTTAGTTCTAAACTTTTTTAACCCTTGTGCAAGGACGTATCTTCTGTGAATGAAATCTAAAAAAAGATACGAACATTATTGTAAGCTCCGAAAACTTGCCAAATTTGATCGGGAGGTTTCTCAATTTACACAGTATTTTCTGTGCTTATGAAAGACAGTGTAAACTGTACTATTATATTGATATAGTTTCTATATTTCACATATTTTTTTAGCTAATATGTATAACTCACCTTCCTGCAAGAGGATGACCTACTTTTTTTACATGTATGTCGTCATTAAAAAATATATTTTATTTATAATAACTTACAATCAAAATATTCTGAAGAGGCCTATGTACATAGCCGAAACGTAAACACGTTTACTTCACTTCACACGTTTAATCCACTAATTATTAAAAGATATATGTATTTTAAAATATGTTTCCCTAGGATTTAACAATTTTGAAATATTTCTTGAAGAAATGTATGTGTTTGTTTGAATGTTCATGACGTGTGATTCTTAAGGATGACGAATAATTTTATATATTGTTTGTACTATTTCCAGCGTTTGGATTTTGAACAACCGACGATTCGGAAAATATTAGATCTGCCTTCTTCAGGGCAGCCCTATAAAGGACTGTTTCTTGCCAAAAATAAAAATTCGTGTAAAACACTTATGGACATAAGTGTTTCACAAGAATTTCATTTTAAAAACAAAATTTAATTTTATTTTTGACAAGAAACAGTTGCTGTTGGTTGTTGAGAATCCAAACGATGGAAATAGCACAAATAATATATATGTTGTCATTAAAAAATATATCTAAGTACCTATAATTGTTCAAATTACTTATTTTAGTTTTCATTACATTTGGCTTGAAATAAATATAGTTAATAAAAGAAAAACTAACACTATACTAGTGAGTTTTAGAAATAATTCTGAAATGTAACAGGGTTTCCACTTGAAATTTATGTTTTTCTAAATTAAATTCCTTTCAATCTTGCCATCAGTTAAATTTAATTTAATTTATTATATATATATTATATTGCTTTTCAATAATATCACAAAAAAAGCAAATTATGTTTTTATTTTAGATAATTTGAGTTCTATATTTTGGTTCATATACTTATACAGGGTGTCCAGAAACTCTCCTGACAAACGAAGACCGGAGATTCCTCAGATAATTTTAAGACAATTTAACCCAATTCACCCTAGTCCGAAAATGCTTCCTAAGGGAGCTAGAGCTCTTTGAAGATGGCGCCTTGTAATTATTTTTTTTTAATATCTCCCGAAAAAAAAAAATAATAAATTGAATTTTAATGACGAAAAAACGAAAAATTTTCAAATCGATTTTTCTAGAAAACGGTGTACCCTACCTTTTAGTACTAGAATACCTGAAAATTTAATAATCTAGTGTCACAAATGCTTAAAAGTTAAAGACAAAAAAGTTATGCGTTAAAATAACCGTTAACCTACCCAAAACGGACGCCTATGACCAGTACTAGAAATTCGCAATTGATGGAATCGATTCATCTCTGGAGGATAAATAAGCATCCAGTTTTTGTTTTTCTAAATAGAAGCGTTCGGGAGATATTAAAAAAAAAACTAATTACAAGGCGCCATCTTCAAAGAGCTCTAGCTCGCTTAGGAAGCAATTTCGGACTAGGATGAATTGGGTTAAATTGTCTTAAAATTATCTGAGGAATTTCCGGTCTTCGTTTGTCAGGAGAGTTTCTGGACACCTGTATACATATATAATGTGTGCGAGTTTTAGGTACATCTTCTGGTCTATTTTCAGTACCTGTATAATATTTAATTGCCTTACAAAAACATGTAAATTATTATCACTTCTAATATCTCATTATAAAAGTACTAAAAGTTATTTCTCCTATATCTAGTTGAATTCTTATGTGTATGTTATATTTTACCCCACAGCCACTGTAATTTACAGCAAAAGCATTTTGTATTGACTTGTTTCATCTGGCTTCCATATAAATTTACCTAGAATTGGAGCGCACGTGCAACTCAAAAAGTATTTGTTTTAGGAGAATTCTTTTGAAAATTATCCGACTGAAGATTTACACAGCAAAGAAATTAATTTTTTAAGCAGATTATATTTTTATGTATTTACTGAGAAGTGTGCTGAAGAGAACATGTGTCTAAAACGTATGTAGAAATAGGGGAGGTAATATCCATATTCTTTACATGAAAAATTAAATACTGGGTTAAAACTTAAGCCGCGCAAAAAAGAATTGCCAGAATCCTTAAAATTTTTTAGTGTTTATTCCTTCTCTTCCGTACTTTTATTCATTATATATTACAAACAAAATTCAAAATTTGTTTCACACTAATCTAAGAAAAATAATACTAAAATGTTATACTTTAAACTTTATTTTTGTTTAAGAAATGAAAATTCATATAGGAAAATATGTCTCATTTTAATATTCAAAATCCGAAAAAGTAATTTTATAGATATTATTTTATTGTTTTATAATGTGAAATGTTCCTGTTATACAATACACACCGTGTTTGTAACTTCTAATATAATAACATTGACTTATTATTAAGCGCCTTACTTTATTTATAAGTAACAAAATTATGTGTTTATTTGCCATGAATGCGTATATTATTATACATTTTCTATCTAAACTAATGAAATAAAAGCCCTCAAATATAATTTAACAAAGTAACTTTTTACTTTCTTATACGTAGTACCTATAAGGAAGTATTGTGATGACGAAAATTTTCGACCTCGAGATTTTTGCAGATGTCCACGTTTTGAAGTCCCCTGATACCAAAAAAGTGGTTTTTAAAAAATGTCTCTCTCTCTCTCTCTCTCTCTCTCCCCCACCCCCTCCCTCTCACAACGATAGCGGTCAAACCGCTGTAGATATCAATTCCAAATTTTGTATTTGCGAGTATAATATACCTCTTGAGACTTGATTAGATTTTCAGTAAAATCGGCAGACCGGAAGTAGAAGTTTATTTCAGTGAAAAAATCGAATTTTGCCAATACTTCGTCAACTATTAAGTTTAGACAAACTTATAAAGAATCCATATATATTCAAAATTAAACTTGAGAAAAATTTTATTATGAAAGTGTTTTGAAATTCCTACCGAAAGCGGGTCTTTTACTCTTATCGAAGATCAGTTTTTTGCAAATATTTCGCAAGTCATGCGTTTTAGACGGATACATTAAGAGTATAAAAGTATTTAGAACTTAATTTTCAATATCTTTTGTATAGAAAAAATTTCAAAATTCGGACCGGAAGTAACACTTTTACTCTTATGGAAGAGCAATTTTTGCAAATATCTCGTGAATTATGCATTCTATATATATTTATCAAGAGCAGAAGTATATTTAGAACTACATTCGAAATATTTTTTGTATAAAAGAAATTTTAAAATTCGAACCGGAAGTAACACTTTTACTCTTAGCGGTAGCACTTTCTTTCGAATATTTCGCCAAGTATGCATTCTATAGAGATTTATTAAGAGAATAGAAGTAGTACAGTAGGGTTTTGTTTATTTTTTCAGAAGATAAATGTATTTAAATCTTAATTTAGAACAACTTTTGTATAATTTGACACGCACAGACGTATAAGAAAGTCGTGTGGTGGCCACACCTCATTTTTTTCTTTCTGTCTTGTATTTGGATCCGACTTAGCTGGGTAATGACAAATGGAGAACATTATTATAATTAGCAATGATCTACAATTCGTAAAATATAATTTCTTCCTACGAACTTACAAATATCACTTATATAATAATGACGCTTCAAAATTTAACTATAGATTGGCTTATTTAGTTCAATTTAAGTATAATAAAGAAATAGTTGTATACACACCTCTTAAATTGAAAATGTATTGGCTCTTTTTCTTGATATAGAAGATTTGGAACGTTTGCTTGTTCTGTATAATTAATGTCGGATAAATAGTACATATTATACTACCTATTTATTAACAATTTCTAATAGTATCTCATGTTTCGATAGAAACAAATAAATATTTATCTAATGTAGATAAGTACATCTTATTGGAATCATAAAATATGATTTCAAGATAATTATTATAATTTCGTATATAATATATTATTACATATATACAATTGTATAATAGCTTATAGATAAAAAAAAGTTCATGGGTCATTGAAATTAATTGTTATGGCCACTTCCGTAATTTTTGCGATAAGTTTTAGCGTGTGCCACAGAATATGAATGGAGGAGATTTAAATTAGAACCCTAGCAATGGCATTCTTTCAAAACCTTTTATTTAGGTTAACGCATATATGGAACATTACTTTCTGTGGTTTCGATGTATCTGACTTACTGACCTTTGATGTGATGTATACAACAAGATTTTGTGAGAACAATATAGAAAACTAATAAAAGTTGAGTTTTGAGATTTCGCAAATATTAGTTTCGCGTTACGCTCTTTCGATTTAAAATAGTTTCAAATTTTCGCTTTTTCCGGTTACACCAGAAATGGATATCGACTTTCCTATGTTAAATGGAATGCCCCATTTTTTACTTTCTTATACGTAGTATAAGGAAGTATTGTGATGATGAAAATTTTCGACCTCGTGATTTTTGCAGATTTCCACGTTTTGAAGTCCCCTGATTCCGAAAAAGTGGTTTTTAAACAAAAATGTGTGTGTGTGTGTGTATGCCAGTGTGTGTGACCACGATAGCGGTCAAACCGCTATAGATATCAATTCCAAATTTTGTATTTACGAATACAATCTCCCTCTTGAGATATAATTAGTTTGTTAGTAAGATCGGTAGACCGGAAGTAGCAGTTTACTTCAGTCAAAAAATCGCCAATATTTTGTCAACTACTAAGTTTAAACAAATTTATTAAGAATTCATATGTACCTACTTAAAATGAAAATTGAGAGCAATTTTATTTAAAAAGTTTTTGGAAATTCCTACCGGACGTAGTCTTTTAATCCTATCGAAAATCAGTTTTTTGCGAATATTTCTCAAGTCATGCTTTTTAGACAGGTCCGTTACCAATATAAAAGTATTTAAAACATAATTTTCAATATCTTTTGTATAAAAAAAAATTCAAAATTCAGACCGGAAGTACCACTTTTACTCTTAACGAATATCGACTTTTTGTAAATATGTCGTAAATTATGCATTCTATATATATTTATCAAGAGTACAAAAGTATTTATTGCTAGATTTGCAATATTTTTTGTATAAATGAAATTTCAAAATTCGGACCGGAAGTAACACTTTTACTCTTAGGGAGTAGCACTTTTTTTGTCGAATATCTTGCAAAGTATGCATTCTATAACGATTTATTAAGTGAATAAAAGTACTTAGAATAGGATTTTGAATAATTTTTGTGAAAAAAATTCTTAAAATTGTATAGTTTGAAACGCTCATTCGTATAAGAAAGTCGTGTGGTGGCCACACCTCATCTTTTATGATTGATTCGTATTTCCGACATAATTTTAAGGCTAGTTTGTCTAATAAATCAATCCACAAGTTAACCCCCACTTAAACTTTTAAAAATCTCTGAAAACAGAAGAGCACAAATGAAACTAATAAGGGAACAATTGAGCACAAACGAAGCACAATTGACACAAAATTATGTAAATATGTAAACTATAACAAAGGCGACTGTAGACTTTCGTCAATTTCGGAATTTTCTTTTTAGGTATAATTTTGAATGTGAGTGGTTGGGGGAAAATGCCATACGGCTCAATTGAGCACAATTGAGGTACTTTGCGAAGGTACCGAGTTTTTAAAAGAATTAAAAATTTTTGGCCCCCCAATCGTCAAGTTAGCCCCCCTTAGATTTTTTTTTATAAATCTCTGAAAATAGAAGAGCACAAATGAAACTAATAGCGGCACAATTGAGCACAAATATTTTATATTTTCATTAATGATATTGTAGTCAACACTGAGTCCAATATACTTCTGTTTGTTGACGATTTGAAACTGTTTCGGTGTATTACCAACGTTGGCGATGGCCATCAGCTTCACTTTGATACTTGACTTTGATAGAGTACATAATTGGTGCTCAATAGACAACTTACCTCTTAATCCTAGCAAATGTAAAGTTATTACTTTCTCCAGAAGGCAGGAGTCTGCTCACTATTGCTATTTATTGGGTCAAGTAGAGCTGGAAAGAGTTCAGATGGTCAAAGACTTGGGGATTACTTTCGATGCTAAATTTTCCTTTAACGCACATGTTCATCGCATAACTAGGCTGGACAAGTACTGGGATTTGTCATTCGGAACAACAGGGGATGAGGCCGAAGTTGGAGTATGTCAGCCTTATCTGGTATCCATATTATACTGCTCAGAAGCGCCCCGTGGAGCTTGTGCAATGACGATTTGTAAAATTCCTATGGTATAAAGTTGATGGTGCTTATCCTCCTCGAGGCTCGGACTATTCCCTATTCCTCTCTCGTTTTGACATCCCATCTCTCTCTTTTAGACGTATCTATAATAGCCTTACCTTCTTCTACAAGCTGCTGCATGCTGTCGACTCACTTGCGCTATTATCATTCCTAGACTTTCTGGTTCCGCAATTCTTCACCCGTTCCTCCTCTGCCTTTTATGTTCCATCTCTCAGGACTAACGCCAGTTTCAAATCCCCGTTTATATTATGTCGTCCAATTACAATCTTATTTTCCCTAGTGCAGACATCCACTTCGATTCGCTTCCCTCTTTCCAGAGCATTATCTATGACTCTATAGATAGATTCTCATTTTTATGTTAACAATCTTTCAAGTGTTTGCTACCATTGCCTATTCTTGCTGGTATTGTTAGTCGGTGTATCGATTCTAATTTTGAATTATTATTAATTTTTCATAGGTGATAGGTTTATTTTTACATTTTAAGTAGAACACCTGTATACTTTTATATTTTTATTATTGAATTGGTGCTTTACATATTGTTTTATGTATGTTTGTTGTATGGTAAATGCTATTCAACTGTAATTTCTTCATCCTGTAATTGACATTATTTGCTGTTGGATAATAAAGACTATTATTATTATTATTAAATGAGGCACAATAATTTGTAACTGAAGGGGAGCAACTTGATAGAGCTTAACATGGGAAAAAGGAGAAACTCCGAAAGGTAGACTTAGGTGGTAGGCTCATAAATCTTTCAAAACCTATCTAAAAATATTAATAATAAGAACAAAAGTCTATGCCTTTCAAGTTAAAAATTGAACGTATTAATATTTTTAAATTTCTCTATTCAGGTAGAACCCAAAATGAATAATTACTCGTAGCGTTTATCTTTGCACAAAATTAGATTAAAATCGAATAATTAAGCACCTGAATTTTACATCAAATTTGACATCTATGTATTGTCTGTATATTAATGTTTAATATTTATGAAATTTTTCCATAAAATTTAGCACCCTCATAAGAGCCTGAAACATTCCTGCAATGCACTAAATTTATTTCAATACATTTTATAAACGATATGTCTTCTGTACTAAGAATCAAAAAAACAAAAAAGTACGCAGCTGGATGGATATACATTTTCCTCTCTCATATGTATACGTATTACTTCTGTCACACTTCTGCCGTGCTTCTGCGTTAATCCGTTATTCCAGGAAATTCTTTATTGGCGGCCGACAATGCACTCGAATTGCAGCTCTTGTTTTTCTCGCTCGCCGATAGAGGGCCATCTGTGTCGTCTCATTTCAGGAGAATCTTTTCTCAATAATTTTATTTTAAAATATGAAAACTTCCCCTCACAAGGGGTTGTTTATTTCCCTTCCACATGATTTAAGTGTTATAAAAGGCATTAGTTTCAAATTAGAAATTAGTTTATCTACATCTTTTATATAAATAACATCTACAGTAAATACACTTAATATTCAAAAAATGGCATACGCCAAAAAAATAGTTTTCGATGAGTACAATTCAGGTAAGAACCCTAATAATACTTAAAATTAATAGATATCTTGATATAGAGTCCCAAAGTTAATTATTAGGTTTTATTTGAGGTCAATTTCTAATTTTTTTTGTATTTAATTCAATGAACGAGTACATAAAAAAGTGCTCCAGAAAATAAATCATAACATTCTAACAGATTTTAAAAATAGTAATTCGTTAGGGAAACAACATTTAGAAGATTATACAATAGATAAAAGTTATCGGCGTTTATCCATGCGAAGAAATACACCGGTTATTTAAGCAGTGCTTTATTGCTAGTGCATTTGATCTATGTTATTAGTATATTTTGATTTAATAATATTGCCGCCGTTTTCTACATTTAAATTTGTCTATGTTATTTTTTTAAAGATTATATTTTACGTGAATAGAAATTTAGAAAGATTTTATATCAGCTGTTTGAAAGGTTGATTGAGAACAAGAAATGTCATGTTCTGGAGGAATCTGAGTGCGTTTAACAGTGCCAGTAATAATTATTATTGTAGAATTTAACTGCTCATAAACTTTGCAATCATGTACATTATTCTTCCTAACCTAGTTCAGACAAAAGTACTTGAAGTATCTCCATAACCTCTCAACGTAAACCCGCCAGCTTCTGTAGAATTTCTTCCATGCTCTTGTCTGTGCATGGAACACAGATTAGGCTTCCATGTAATCAATTTCATTTGTAATTTTTCAATATATATTTGAATATGATAATGACATATCTAAAGGCTGTCTTAAATATGCCCAACTAAGATGATGTTTTAATAAGATGCTGCTAATTTAGTTACCAAAAGAAGAAAAACAAACGCAAACATACCTAAATTGCCACAGAATATTTAGGAATATTTAGGATATTTAAGAATTAAATTAAAGTCCTAGAATTGTAGTCGAATTAAAAAAGTTCCATATCTGAATTTTCCTCATCAGAAAAGATAATGTATCGTGGTTATCAATTAATTTCATATTTCCGTAATACACTCAAAGTTACACGTATTCGATATTATGCTATTTTTAATTATACTGTTCATTCCATTTATAGAATATAATTACGTACTAAATCACTAATGAAAATAACTATTATTAATGCCAAAAAAATTCCTTCATACAGTAAAACAAATGGATATGAAAACATAACCTTGTCAATAATAACAAAAATTCAAATCTCCTAGGTTATGCGCATGTGCAAGAAATCCTATTCACGTTTAATAAAGGTTTATTTTTGTTTCGCTAAGAACGATTCCAGAACAGTTCACGTCATGCGCAGAATTATGTTAAGTGTTCGGGTTTCCGGAATGTTCTGGAACAAAAAACGCCGTGTTTTGGTTTGTGATTGGCAGTTCTGGAACCATTCTAGAACTGTAGAACTAATTCGGGCTGAAGGCATCGAATCGTTACAGAATCGTTCGAACCGTTCCGAACGGTGTACTATGACGCATCAGTTCTGCGCAGTAACAGAACTGTGTTAAAACCGTTCATAATATTAAACACAAACAAACCTTATTTTACCAGATACTACAAACGCCAGTTAAAATTTCTTCGATTAACGACGTGCTTAATCAATGATTAGCGCTAACCCTTGTTCAAAAAAAAAAACAATTTAAAAACAAAAAACAACCTATTAAAAAGCCTAGAAATCAATAAACACAAGTATAGGCATATTGTTAATGATGAGATAGGGGTAAGTAACTTTCCCTTGTTAAATCGTGCTTTGTAAAATGACTTATTGTTTCACCTTTTTCTCATTTGTCACATAGGTAAATTATATTATTTGATGTTTTCACTGCATTTGTGTATATTTTTCTACCTGAAGAAGTCACAGTGTGGTGAAACAATTGTAGTAGTTTAGATAAATCAAGTGGAACCTAACAATTTATTTTGTAATTATGTAGTTCCACCATGTATACCGGGTGTTTTGGAATTGCACGGCACTATTGTAGGTACTAGTTCTCCAGCACAAAATAAACAAAAAAGTCCATATAAACATATGCCTCAAATTAATTTATTACTAAGATATTGGAGCATAAATATATGTATTTAACAATGCAACATCCAAAAGAACTGTTTAAAGTGGCCACCGCTTTGTTGAATGCAGCATTCAGCACGACAAATTCATACTTCTTTGACACTTCGTATAGCGTCAGGATGATTCTTGATAGTTGCTGAAGCTTCCACGATGCGATGTTCTATTGTTAACTAAATATCTTTATGCTCCAATATCTTAGTAACAAATTAATTTGAGATATACGTTTATATGGACTTTTCTGTTTATTTTATGCTGGAGAACAAGTACCTACAATTGTGCCGTGCAATTCCGAAGCACCCTATATATCTGCCGAATTAATTTTTTTTGATACGGGGAGGATAGGCTGGACCTTGTGCCCATCGTATTTATATTGGTTTGAAAACTCATTAACAATGAATGACAATTTCTTTACTTCAAGATTAGTACTTTATAAATATTAGTATTCATATCAAATTTAAAAATATTTTATTTTAATTTTATGTATTTTGTTTGTTTCAGAAGAAGAAAATACCTTTGACAACACTCCCAAAAAAGGAAATTTTCAGAGTTACATTGATAACAGTAAGTTTACCTGTAATAAATGCAATGTTATACAATTAATTGTTTTTTTTTAAATTTCCAGTTAATAATCTATCTCTGAATTCTTCCGGTAATAGTTCATCAGATGCCAGTCTACTCGATGAAAAAAATGGTAAATATCACTTTTTTTTTATTTTGCAATGTTACTACCCTAACATTTTTCGAATTTCGCGGGTGTTTTAAGTTTACACTGGACGCAATAGAATAAATACAAAGGTGTACTCGATGATATTTCACTGCAAAAGTAGTGAATAGAAATGTAATTTTATCAATAGATGTTTCTACATCTATTTATTAATCAATCTTCTGCTTAGGTACTTCGTTTATTTCGTAATAAAATGTGAATTGGCCTATCTGTTTTCTATCCGACTGTCTTCGTAGCCAACTTAAAACACGCGCGAAATTCGAAAAATGTTGTTAGGTAGATACTTGCATTTTTAATATTTTGGTTTATTAAATTTGTTTATTAAAAGTAGTAATTTGATTTATCTTTCGAATAGGTTTTTTGGTTACCTAATTGCTTCATGTAAATCTAACAATATTTTTAATTTTTATAAGCATTTTTAAAAATATTATGCTATAATGTTACATATTGTTAAAGGGAAAGTTTAATATTAAAAAGAACATTCCTTTAATTAATGTAATAATTATTGCGTTTTTCAATGTAAATTGCAAAATAATATAGAATAATAGAATACAAATATACTCTTTCTTTTGTCGAATGAAATATATCATATGTTTTTTAATTACATGCTAATATTTAAAGGGGTTAGTCTTGAGTCCATTTTGTGAAAAAAACTTCTTATGAACATATGTCCTAAATGTCTTAACTTTTGAACTATAGGGTGTTAAAGTTTAAAAAAATATTTTTTTTAATTAAAACTTTGGTATCACCCTAGATATTTTTGTGAAATTTTGTACACGCCTTTTATGCATCAAGATGCATTTTCTGATGTACAATCAATTTTATCATTTTTTACTTGTAGTGTCTGTGCGGGTTTTTTAATTTTTTTTTTTTAAAAACATGTTACGCCATTGCTTTTTCTCAAAGTACCTTTTTTAAAATCCCCATTCGTTTCTGAGCAAATATGGTTTCTTGTTTTTTTTGTTTGACGTACGGTTTTCGCTTAAAAAAATAAAATTCATTCATGTGCATCGTGTGATGAAATTAGGTATTAACAAGGATTAAAAATGATCTAGTAGGTAAGAGGCAGATTTTATTTTGTAATCACAAACTGTTTTGACAATTATCTACCTAGTATACTTGTCACGTATTTAAGTCGTTAAACATTAACTATTATTGTGGTCTAGCGAGATGCACATGATTGAATTTTTTTAAACTTTAGCATCCTACAGTTCAAAAGTTAATACAGTTAGGACATATGTTCATATGAAGTTTTTTTCATAAAATCGACCCAAGAATAACCCCCTTAAATATTAGCATGTTATTAAGAAACACTCTGTATAATAAAATATTGTTCGCAGATGTTTTATGGAACGTGAATGTAATAGCAGCTAAAGGATTTGGTCCGATAACTTCAAGTCAAAAATATAAAGAATGTGAACAGAAAAATCTGGAAGGAAAAAATAATAACGCCTCAGTCCATCCCGAGAAGAATTATTGTCCTGCAACTGTTCATTTATTAATTGAAAACTTAAACAATCAAATATATTCATGCAGTGTCTGTCATCGGGCCACCTCGGATTATTATACTAATCAAAATAATTTGTATCCTGGCCGAAATACACGTGTACCTATGCACTACTGGGATCATTCGACGGACTCAGAGATGCATCCTTTAACATCGATGCCAGATAACACATCATTAAACAGAACTAGAAGGAAAAATAGCACATGCAAATTTTGCAAGAAAAATGGTGAAATTGCGTCGGTCTACGAGAGTCACGATTTAAAGGGTACAGACGGAAAAATTTTATGTCCTATTTTAAGAAAATATAAATGCGAATTGTGTAATGCAACTGGAGATGAGGCACATACACGAAAATACTGTCCAAAATATATTGACTTGGTAGAAAAATTGCCTCCCTTTAGACGACTGGCTAATGGAACAATATCTTCCACTCAAAACCACAAGTAATACTTAATTGTTTATGTTTTGTGTTGAAATTACCTTTGTTATTTCTTTATTTTATATTTTTAATATTTTACGAGAATCTTTTTATTTACGTTTTTATATTCTTGATTTATTTTGATTAGTTTTTCGTGCTTAAATAGGCACATGATTATCTATATTTGTTATGTAAAAAGATATTTTACAATTTTTTAAGCAGAAATGTATTTAGTACTTAATGTAGTTTTATCATGAAATGTTTAATTACATAAATTATCCGATTATGTATCAATTTGTATTTATATGAATGTATTTTCTAATACAAACATTATGACTTAAATTTTACAATTTTTTAAGTAGAAATGTATTTAGTACTTGATGTAGTTTTATCATGAAAGGTTTAATTACATAAATTATCCGATTATGTATCAATTTGTATTTATATGAATGTATTTTCTAATACAAACATTATGACTTAAATTCTGAATTTATATAATTAAATTGTCTTAAAATAAATACTAATTGATTTTAAAAAACTTTGCTGTCTTATTTTACATTTTAAGTTAATAGACTGAGTACAGATTTTAACATATCTCTGCACATATATTTCTAATAAAAATTGGTATTAAAATTTTTGTTAAATACAGTAATGTCTGGCTATAAGGAACTTAAACGGACCGATAAAATCATTTCAAAAAAGGTATCATACATCTATTAAAATTTATTGGAGCTCTATATTTGTCGAAATAATTTCCTAAAGAAAATACATATACCGTTCAACAAGAACCACATGAAGGTCTAGAGCGATACCGGGTGTCCCGTAAAAAACGCCAACAATAATAACTCTGTTATTTATTGTCCGATTTTATTCAAACAAAAGTTAATTTGCATCAAAAATGCTACAAAAAAGCAGTGTTTTGTTTGTTTTCAGTTGTTTTTATTAATGTCAAACGATAGTCAACTATTTTAAATGGAAACAGATATATTTTTGGCTAAATTCGGATTGGATTTTCTTTTCTGAATTCAACAATGTATAAAATGTCTATTTTTGATAAACAAGTATTGAAAAAAAATATAAAACACTTAATAAATTTCATCTTTGTATTCCATTATTTATAAATTTTGGAATGTGCCATGAAAAAACAAAATGCGATTAAAGTCAATAAACGTCAGTGTGAGTGTCTGTTAAGTCTTATTTATTGTTCTGCTTGAAAGTTTTGCCACAAAAAAAAGTATATTCGTAAAAATGAATAACAATGAGTTAACAGACATGTTGCAAGTGTTTTTTGAATGTAATAAAAATCGTCTTCAAGCAGTTCGGTGTTACAGCGTTCGTTTTCCGGACAGAGAAGTTCCAGATTCGAAAATATTTCAGGGAATTGAAACGAATTTGAGGAATTATGGATCATTTAAAAAACCTAAAACACAGCGACGTAGATTCGCCGAAGATACGGAATATGATGTTCTTCTTGCACTACAAGAAAATTCACGAACTTCGACTCGCGAAATTGCACATAATATTGGGGTATCAAAAACTACAGTCCATAGTATTTTAAGAAAACACAAATTTAAACCGTACATAGCTCGAAAAGTTAATGCATTAGAACAAAATGATCAACGCCGAAGAATACAGTTTTGTCGACTTTTTTTAAATGCATTAGAACAAGACCGGAGTTTTTACAGAATGATAATTTGGTCTGATGAATGCACTTTTAGCAACAATGGTATTTTTAATAGAAACATACATCGACAATGGAGCCAAGACAATCCGAGATTTGTCATTAAAAATAATTTTCAAAGACGTTTCAGCGTAAATGTTTGGTGTGGTATTTTAGGCGATCAATTAATTGGGCCGTTTTTCATAGATTGTTGCTTAAATCAAGAAAAGTATCACACTTTATTAAACGAAAATCTCCAAAACCTTTTAGATGAATAAAAATTGGCAAATTTAAATAGAATATTTTATCAACAAGATGGGGCCCCCGCTCACAAGGCCAGAGTAAATACTAATTGGTTGAACACCCAATTTGGAAATAGGTGGATAGGAACATCCGGTCCTATCGAGTGGCCTGTGCGTTCACCCGATCTTTCGCCCCTAGATTTTTGGTTGTGGGCTTATCTACAAGATCGAGTTTATTTGACACCTCCAGAAAATGTTGACATTTTAAGACGAAGAATTATTAACACTTGTCAAGAAATACCTGCCGTTTGTCTTTTAAATGCGACTCGTGGAGTAATTAGGAGATGTGCGTTATGTATTGAACAAGGTGGCGGGCAATTTAAACAATTATTGTGAAGTGTTTTGTTTTGTTTTTTAGAATAATACTTATAAATACTTACGTTTTCAATGTTTCATAGCACATTCGAAATGTTATACATAATTTATTAAAAACATGGTCAATTTTAGTAAATGGTTTTCTTTCAATAATAGTTTATATAAAAATAGACATGTTATACATCGATGAATTCAGAAAAGAAAACCCAATCCGAATATTGCCAAAATATATCTGCTTCCATTTAAAATAAAAAAGTTGACTATCGTTTGACATTAATGAAAACAACTGAAAACAACTAAAACACTACTTTCTTGTAGTATTTTTGATGCTAATTCACTGACTTTTTGTTTCAATAAAATCGGACAATAAATAACGGAGTTATTATTGTTGGCGTTTTTTACGGGACACCCGGTATATTGCCAGGAGAAAAAGAAGGGAGGTCATTGTTTTGTTATTACAAGGACAACAATTTTTTTCTATGGACGCCGATGTAGGAAGCAGACACAAAGCAATACATAACAATTTATGTATTTCCGAAAATTGGTTTTGTGGATTATTTGAAAAAATAAAATTCAAAATATCACAATCTGACGAATGTCCTATGAGTATGAGACACGTAGCTGGCTTTGCAATTTTAGTTTATCAAACAAATTCTTGTAACTTTTTAATAGCAAATCAACTGTTGAGGAAATGCATTTTGAAAGTTATAAATTTGTTTTTATCTAATAAATCTAAAAAATCTAAAGAGACTATATCCTTGAACCCGACTTCTATATGATTAATTATTGTGTCAATAATTTCATTGAAATACATTTTTTGATCGTCCATTCCATCATGATCGGATTTACGTTTTCTTGAAATGGTGGATGATATATTTTGCCAAAATAATTCTGATCATTTCTAAAGTTCTTTAAACTTTGTTGCAAATTTTCAATTCTGTTCTGACTGTATGATATGCTTGAAGATTTAGATTGGACAATATCGAAAATTAACTCCGTTTGCTCAAAAACAAGACTGAAAGTGTAAAGTAAAATTAAAAGACTAAAATTCTTAATTTTTTTTAAAAAATACAACCGATTATTTAATTGCGTCATAGTCTCTAGTAAAATCTTCAGAAGCAATGCTTCTTTAAAAACATTCAACAATTTCGTTTGGATGACAATAAAATTTCAATAAATATCAGAAAACATATCCTCAAATTTACAACTTTCTATATATTTTGTGTGCATAACCAAATTGATGAAACACCGATCACCAGTTCTGTTCCCAAATCAAAAGCTAAAAATACCTTAATAATTGTAATTGAGAATATGCGAAATTAACTAAATTAAATAATAATAAATTATTATTTTTACACATGACTAAACTGTGAGAAATTTATTTATATAGGTACATCAATACATTGATATTTTTTTTAGAAATTTTCAAATGGAAAATATCATTTATTTGATTCTAGTAATGAAATACTACTTACGTGGTTTTGAACGATAAGAAATACACGAACAACTGCTAACAACTAAGTAAAACTTATACGTGTAAAAAAATAATTTTTTTCCTTGATAATTTATAAAGTCAACTTTCCTGTCTGGGAATTCTATTGGTGATAAATAAACATTTCAATATGCTAGTAGTTTATTCTATTATGTTAACTTATACAACAAATAAATAGCAAAAATAATTCTGAATTACATCTGAAACAAGCTCGATATTCTTATCTAAAATCGCTAAAATGATCTTTCAATTGGAAGGAATTAATATTCATGAATATCTCGTCAGCTCTTTTACAAAAAAATTCATAATTTATGCCGAAAATTTTTCTTTTTAAATTTTTTTTAAAATGTTTATTGAAAATGTCTCTTAGGGACAGTCTTTTCTGTCTCAACTTCGAAGAATATTTTACACAAATGTTCTAAATTTAATTCTAAAAAAAAAAAAAAAAGTTGGGACTAAAATTCTAGAACAGCTGAAATTTAGCATAGTTACATTACAACACGTCCTACAAATTACAGTGTCTCCGGTTTTAAAAAATCCTCATTAGAAGCGATTTTAATCAAATTTTTCGGAACGTCAGTAGTGTAAGTGCCTTCGATGCAATAACGCATCGTTAATTTTTGAAATAGAAGGTTGAAGTCATGAATCTAAATTATTCTACGACTCAAGCTCTATCAGAAAAAAATTTACGTTTTTAAAAATCTTGTCTAAATCAGTTTTATTTAAACTTTACGGTTCAGAAAGTTTTTCAAAAATTCGAGATTTTTCAAACCTCATGCACTTTATGGCAGGTGGTTCAAATCTGATTGGTGTAATTTATTTTGATTTTAATTTAAAAAGTTCGCGAATTTATGGGACGTGCTGATATTGAATAACTCTTCAACATTTTTGCTGCTATAATAATATCATTCATTATATGTACGTACGAAAAAAGACGAGTATGAAAAAGAAGAGGACAAGCATAAAATATAAGAGGACAAGTATATGGAAAAGAAGTGTACAACCATGAAAAGAAGTATGCAAGCACGAAAAGGTGTGTACAAGTGTTATTTTCATCAGCACATTAAGAAGTGGATTTAACTACTGAATTATGCTATAGTCTCATAACTTGGAAAAAATATTTTCACCAAACAATGTATATTCCGCAGCCGAGCTAAAGTCAAACCAACAAGCCGTGACCCTTCGAGCAACACCGTCGATTTGTAGTGTACATTCCCAGACAAAAACTGAGTGCGACAGTATTTAAATCAGTCGTATCACGTCAAATGTTATGCAACGATTGTATATATGCATATACGTGATATTTGAAAAACGTAAAGAAAACAACAAATATATATGTCATTTATTCAAAGATAGTAAAGTAAAACAAGAATTAATTGATGGCATGATACACATTGCATTATATAAAACTGCATAATTTTTAAAATTATATTTCATTATCTGATTGTAACCAATGGGTTTCTGAATCTGATTCACCTAATCTAAAAATAAATTCTTCATGAACATCCATTAATTTGTCCCTTTTGATGTATTCTTTTTCTATTTTCTGTACGTGTTTGCATTCTGCTTGCCACAACTTCGGAGTAATTTCAGCAAACGCCTGCAAAATTAAATCCTCAACATTGCAACTCCCATCAACATTTTTTGAGGCCACCTTTCTTTCACTATGCTCCAAATCATTTCTATCGGGTTAAGGTCACAGTGATATGGCGGTAACCTTAACACCGAATGACCTAATCTTGCTGCATAATTGTCTATGGCATATTCAGGTTCTGGTTTATTGCATCTCATTAATTCGAGCAATTACACTTTAACATTTCGGGGTGATATGGTATATTTTTCAAAAATAGCCAGGATATAATATTTGCTTTTTTGATGAAGATGTAGGTGCTTTATTGATTTGGACACTGTGATATGGTGCAATATCCATAACTATAATTGAATTTTGTGATAAACTTGGTAATAATTGTGTTTTGAACCACTTTAAGAAATTTTCATAGTTCATTTCATCGTGATAATCTCCACTTTTTGTTTTCGATTTGCATAGAAGCAATGCTCCGTCAATGAATCCCATCTCACCACCAGCATGACACAAAATCCATCTTTGTCCTGCGCCATCTTTCTTTAGCACTCCTTTTTCATCTGAACTTTGCCAGCACTTTGACACAGTATAGTTTTTGTGTACGTAACTCTTATCCTGATATACCGTGGGTCTCTTGTTTTCACCAAGACTATCGTTACAGATTTTAAATCGCAAATACCGTGCTCGCCAGGCCACTATATCTTGTCGTTCCATCAATACTTTTCTGTTCGACTCACATTTCTTGTACTTGTATCCCATCTCAATAATACTTTTTCGTAATTTTTCTTTGCAACCAGAGAATTCAGTTTCTGATTTCATATAAGTATTGTAAACTGTGTAAAGTAGGTACAATCTTACTGACAGTGTACATGGATGTGATTCTGTTCCGCAGTACATATCTAAAATTTAGATTAGAATAAATGTAAAGTATGTTAAACATCTTAATATATTACTTGTCTGCGTCATCTAATATAATTTTGGACTTCTTTTCCTTTTTCGGCTCTATAAGGGTAGTAGAAGATGAGTGAAGGTTGATCTTCCAACTCTTAAACAGTTTGTTTTTGACACTCTTTATAGTTTTTTCTGATTTCCCTGTCACTCTTCTAATGACTTGATCTACAGGAAAAGCGTAGCGGCCTATTCGTTTATCTTCCTTACAAAGGAATTGTCTCCAATATAGTCAAGACGTCATCTTTTGCAAATTTTCGTTTATCCATAATGAAGATAATAGACAATCTACAAAATATTTGTAACATAAATAGACGCGTACCTACTGCAAATTTAGGTTATATTATTACTTACCTTCAACTCACAATGCAAAATGAAGTACTTTTAAGAAAAACTGCTTGGATATTCGAAAGGAGAGAGTAAATAATAGAAACCAAGAGAAAACGCAGGAAGAAATTAAAACAACCATTTGATAGGCAAGTAAACAATCAGTATATAAAACGGGACTGTACACAGCTGTCAAGCATGAAAAGTGTTGGCTAGGGGCCGGGGGGGGGGCGAAGCAAGACGCTGTTATATTATTTCCCATATTCTCTTGGTCGCACTATAGTTAAGGGAAAAATGTTGAAGCTGGATTTACTTTACTCATGCTTTAGTTGTTTATCAATTCAGCTATCGGAGGCCTTAAATGCAAAATATAGCTCTCCCAACATGGAACTACACTAAGAGCCAACGAAATATCTATTGCCTTATTGAAGCAGATTTGAAGGCCATTAAAACCATTTATTAAAACTATTGTGTTACCACACGGAGAACAATTGCCTAGGAGGATTTACTGCAAATTTACAAGCACATTTTTGTAGGAGTTGTTCTTATAAAAGTGAATATTGTAGCTAAAATTGTATAATAAAAGCACTAAAATATTTGTAATAAACAAACCACAAAAATATTACTTACATTGCATAAGTAAAATATTAACAGCAGTAGTTTAAAGATATCTGTCAAGAAAACGAACACATTTGTTGCAGAATTTGTATTTCTTTTGTACAAAAATCACTAAATATTTGATATATTGTCATAATCACTTACGCAAAGAAATGTAAGGATATTCATTGAATTCTGTAGTTAAAAGTCTCAAAGTTCTGTTATAATAGTAGGCAATCTTTAGTCTTTATTCTTTTATTTAGAATTGTATGAAAATTATCCACCAATGATTGACACTTTGCATGTCACGTGATTAAGGAACATGTAGTTCGGACAATTCCGATAAAAATTCGGCTGTTCGGCCTTAAAAATTACATCTAGTCTGCGCCATTATTGTTTTAGTGTGGTTCCATTATGAATGATTTTGTAAAGGAAACGTTAACAAGGTGGAACGTAACCTCCGTGATATAGAGGCCTCGAACAAAGCTTGTGTCACGTGATCTGACGTCACGAATGCCGTCTGAGGAGCATTACAGTTTAGATTTGCCGTGGTCGCACATGTCAGTCGCGTGAACTAGATTTCGCAAGTTTTTCTTTCAAAAACCCTCATAAAGAACTTCAAATAAGTTAAAGTGATAAGTTAAAGGTGTAGAATTTCAGATTTACCTGATTTATGTGCAGATAATTTGTAAAATCAGTGAAAAGAGAGTGTTTCTCAATTGTGGAGTGCCGAGTTTGTGGGTTAGCAAATATGGCCGCTAGTAAATTTTGTATGTGAACGTTGTTTTATTACTTATAAATAACTTTCGGGTGATGTCGTTTATAATATGGTTGTGTCGTTTATATAAAATAATTAGTTAATCAAGAACGCCAACAGTTTGACTAGATACCTGAGTGAATCTTGTTCATTTAATTAAAAATGCCTGATAAATGCTGCGTGCCTAATTGCACAAGCAATTACGATAGTACCAATACGTATGTGTCCGTCTTTTCTTTTCCAAAAGATGAAGAGTTGAAAAAAACGTGGATTAAATGCATTCATAGAGAGTCATTTAATCCAACAAAACATTCAGTAGTATGTATTAAACATTTCTCAGAGTCATCGGTTATAACAATTGATAAAATAACCAGAAACGATGGATTATCTGAAAACGTCTCTTCTTTTTCAGATATATTAAATAATTCATTTGACATTGCACTGAATGCTTCTGTATTATCATCTTTGTTCTATATTGCCGGATACTGTGCACATTCACTAATTAAGTTTGTTAATGGTTGTGACAATTGTTTAACATCCATTACTACCAATTCAGATTTTGTTATAAATTTTACCAATTGTGGTGAAAATGACTCTGCAGATATTAGCAAATATTTGAAAAATTTAACAAGAGGAGCTCTAAAACAACCATCTGAATTATTCTTTGAAGTCTCTATTCAGGCGTATCAGATATTTAGTGAGCTTATTTCAGATAAATATGAAACTGAATTTCTAAAAACAGGTAAACAAAGGATTATTTTACGGGAATTGACAATGTTAAAATTGGAAAAATATGTAGAAGAAATCAATGAGAAATGTATTTTATGCAGCAAAACGTTGAAGTCGATATTGTTAAAAAATAGTCATGTTCTTGCCAATATATTTCTTAATAACTATTCAAAAATAATCAACGACAAAATTAACACCCAAAACATGGATCTATCCAAGAGAAAACTGATTAAATTTAATAGTTAAGTAGTTATAAAACACATTAACGCATGGAGATAGGGCCGGCTTTCATGACGTCACGATTGCTTGTTCGCGGCCTGTACTTTCTCGTAGGTTACGGGTGGAATTTGTTTGATGATGTGTCTGTGTATTTCGATCGTAAGTATAATGTTTATTTTTGCTTGAAAGATAAATTTTGCGTAATTTTATATTATTATTTATATAATATAAACTAATTTTGTAGTAAATAATTTGATACACACTGCAAAATTTAGTATATACTAACTCAAGAATAGGTAATATATGGATGCATCAATATTCTAATGTTAAAATATAATGCAGAAAAGACTTGATTTGTTTTGGCATCCTTTTACGTTCGTTCATACAATTTTATATTATTATATTTCTTTCCAAAATTCTAAATTATTTTTAGAAGTTTTTTATATTATTTATACATTTTTCATTCGATTCCGAAGTAGAAATATTTAAAAATAATATTGTATTGTATTGTAATGAAAATTAAATCAATGAATGTCATGTAACTTATGCGTCTTGCAAACAGTAAATATTAAGAATATTCCAGAAAATATAGGTCATAAGTGAACAATCAACCTACTGAAATAAACAACGGACAATAGGGCTACCGTGGATTTTACTTTAGGCTTCTGGCATTTCTTCAGACTACAATGCAATTACAGATAAATAAATATTAGGATTAAGTGTACTGTTAGTTTTTAAATAGTTTTATATATATATATATAATAGTTTTATATTTCCCTTCGTTTAGACTTTTTATTAATTAATAACTTATTATTTAGTTTTAAGTGTTTCAATTATAGATTTTTGTAAATAAACTGTGTGACTCTATTATTTCCGAACCGTTTTAAATAAAATTACAGTATGTTTCAGAACACAAAATTGATATTGACATATTAACAAAAGAAGATATAAAAGATATAATCCCTCCACATGGACTACGAAAAAAATTTGATATATGAAATTTGAAATTAAATACGTCGGATACAAAATGTCGAATGTAATTCTTTGGAAGAAATTAGAGAGGATAAAGGCTAAAATTAACTTTAATTTATAGATACCTACTGAAGATATATTAACTATATTATGTATCTTGTACAATAATCTACACGATTTTAGTCCCCTTCTTGTTATAAAGTCTCTTGAAATTGAAAAAATACTATCACAGGAAATGGAAATCTACAGGCTACTCTGCTCTAAAATCTGAATTTCAACGAATACGTAGACTTGCTAAAACTGAGATTTCATCAGCATATACTGATTATATTGAATGTGTGCAGCACAGAATTACCTCCGATCCTCGTTCTTTCTGGAAGTTTGTCCGATCCAAATCTAATACCTCCAGGATTCCTGGCCAACTTCATAATAATAACTCCACTTTCTCTGAGCCTCAAGGTATTGTGGATGCTTTCGCTGACGGCTTTGCTGATGTTTACTTGCCTAGGCCAAATATTCTTACATTACCTGATTCTATTTCCGATGTTCCGCCCTTCCTGATGCCCGTTATAACTGCTCAGGATGTGCTGAAGGCTGTTTCACGAATGAGCTCTAAAGCTACATGTGGTAATGACAATATACCTTCGTATTTAATTAAAGACTGCGCTAATATTTTTGCGGTCCCTCTTACTAAAATATTTAATTTGTCCTTGCGTACTTCAACATTTCCTGACGTCTGGAAAATTGCTAGAATTTGTCCAGTTTTCAAGAAAGGTGATAAATCTGATACGAGCAACTATAGGCCTATTGCTATTATCTCTAACTTTGCTAAAATATTTGAATCAGTTATTTATTTTTTCATCTCTTATCACTGTAGGCCTTTTCTTTCACCGCATCAGCATGGATTCATCTCGAATCGATCAACTGTTTCTAATTTAAATACTATTACTCAGGATATAGCTGAGGCGTTGGACGAGGGATGTCAATTGGATGTCATTTATACAGATTTCAGTCGTGCCTTTGATTCCATAGACCACTCGATCTTGCTCAATAAACTTTCTTATTTTGGATTTGGACCTTCTGTAATTAAATTTTTTAATTCTTACCTGCTTAATAGGATTAATTTTGTCTTTTATAATGGCTACTCATCAAGAGTCTATATTTCTACTTCAGGTGTCCCACAAGGCTCGAATTTAGGTCCCCTTTTATTTGTCCTTTTTATTAATGACTTAATAACTTCCATTGGCTCCTCCGTCTTAGCCTATGCTGATGATTTAAAGATTTACCGTCGGATATGCACCTCTTATGACGTTGGTTGCCTACAGGCTGATCTCAACACTGTCTATAGTTGGTGCTTAAATAACAAGCTCGCTTTAAATTTTAATTTTAAATGTGTTCATGTATCATATACAAGAAGAATTAATAAGATACACTCGACTTACCAAATTGACAGTCACACACTTGAAAGTAAAAGCACTGTTACTGACCTTGGTGTCTTGTTTGATAGCAAGTTAAGTTTTAATGAACATATAACTCGTATTACCCATTCTGCGTCGAGATCTCTGGGATTCATTTTTAGATCTTGTAAAGGGTTTAGCAATATACCCGCTATTGATTCTTTGTTTTATGCATACGTGATTAGCAAGTTAGAGTATGCTTCGACTGTGTGGTACCCTATTTATGGAGCTCAGC
The DNA here is from genome assembly GCA_963170755.1 of Amphimallon solstitiale. Classification (NCBI taxonomy): domain Eukaryota; kingdom Metazoa; phylum Arthropoda; class Insecta; order Coleoptera; family Scarabaeidae; genus Amphimallon; species Amphimallon solstitiale. Next base: position 74,852,633 of record OY720682.1, on the reverse strand, counting down.
GGAATGCAATTGAGCGTATTCAGCGTAGATACTTGAGATATCTGTCTTACAAGCTAGATGGCCACTACCCAGATTTAGGTACGGATTATGACACCTTACTTCGCAGGCATAACTTCGAAACTTTACACGAACGAAGAAACAGATGCAGTGCAAGGTTCCTGGTAAACATTTTAAGTAACAAAATTGACTCTCCATACTTACTGTCCAAAGTGAACTTCAGGGTTCCAAGGATTGAGGCGAGATCTTCCCGGACATTTACCGTACCAACTGCAAGGACTAATGTACTTGGTAGAGCACCGTTGATGCATGCATCTGTGAATGCTAACATTTTTTTTGTGGATGTTTTTAATTTGTAGTATTTATGTATATCTTTATATCTAGTTTAGTTTCATTTGTTATCTTTTTGTTGATTATATGTAGAGCGTGTATTACTCTTTAATTATTATTATTGTCCTGTCTTGGATTATATCTGTTGGGCAAATAAATCAATATTATTATTATTATTATTATTATTATAAATAAAAATGCAAAGCTCTATGTAACCCTTAAACATGTTATATGAATATAGTGTTGTTTTATAGCATTTAACAATAAATTTTTAAATGTGTTTTATATTAGCGTTTTATTTGTGACCTAACACACGCATAAACCAAATTGAAGATGCACATTCTTCCACTCCAAAATGTAAAATGTTCTCGCATTCTTGTATGCATGTTTCATGCAATTAACAATAACAATACGTGAACTATTCGGTAAAATTGTACTACTTTTAACAATCAAAAGGATTACAATTATTATTTTTTTTTTAAATATTGATAAATCGAAAAATTTTACACTAAAAATAAAATAATGTATAGGTACAAACATTATTTTATTGTTAATGTACAATTTTTGGATTTGTCAATAATATTTAAAGAAATTAACGTCCTGTTGTAATCGTTTTAATTGTTCAAAGTAGTAAAATTTTACCGAATAGTTCACGTATTGTTATTGTTAATTGCATGAAACATACATACAAGAAAGAATACGAGAACATTTTACATGTTTAATAGGGAAATAGAAAATTTACTTGTTAAAAATATAAAATGTTCTCGCATTCTTGTATGTATGTTTCATGCAATTAACAATAACAATACGTGAACTATTCGGTAAATTTTACTACTTTAAACAATCAAAGGGATCACAGCAGGGTGTTAATTTTTATTAAATATTGTTACTAAAATTGCTGTATAACTACGCAACATTTTACTATGCTAAATATTTATACGTATCACAGCGTTACATAATTTTTTTTAAACAAGTGTCACTATAGCTATTACAGTATTGCGTGAATAAAAAAACTGCTGCTGTAGAAATTATCTCTACCACGTTGCGTTACTAATAAATGCAAGTCGTATGGTACAGGTTAGTATACTCTAGTACTCCTTATTACAAGCCTTACTTACAAATTCATAGAAATTTTGTTTGCAACTTGCAATAATTCACTATTTTATTACAATTTGTGATAAGATTTTTCACATTTGTAGAAAAATTAACTACACTTTTTTCTCCGTGCAGTTTGCCAAGAGATCATTGAGTTGGCATGCCCACTGTTCAGAATGTAAACAACAACAAGCACATCTAGCGACACTCACCCACTTTAGCAATGCATGCATACTTTGCTTCTGTTCTTCCTGGTTAAGATACTGATAATTGGTAATTATAAATTAATATCCAACACTCTTGCCTTTTGGGTACATTTTTATTTATCTGTTGAACATCACTAGCTGTGTTGGTTGTTTGGGATTAAATTTCCTACAATTTTGGTCCTCCATTAATTTTTCCCTAGAATCGATATTTTTCGATTAAGATCCGAAATAGGGGTGAAATTTATTTATTGAATAATTTGTTTATTTTTAATTTCACACGAAAAATGGTGATAATCAAAGTTGTCTGAAACTGAATTTGCGACAACTTTTGGTCCCTATTGTTGTATTCCCTAGGATCGATATTTTTTTAAATTTAAACCCGAAACAAGGTGGGCGTGTATCCAAATATTCTATTACCCCGTTTATTATTAACTTTATCGTATTAACGATAACATACGTACAAAGTTGCTGGGAATTAAATTTTCTGCATCTCTGATGTCGACCTTTTTTTTTTTGTGGGATTGATATCTCTGGGGCACTCTTACGGCAAAGAAAAATAGGGGTATAAACAAAAATGTTCTCGAACTATATGACTTTTACAATGAAGAAACATTTATCTTTTTGAAAACCCTGCGAAAATCAAATTATGCCATTTCTGAACGTTTAGCCGATGGTGAAGTTTGGGCGGGCTGATTCTCTCTCATAAACATCGATTTTAATTCCCAACAACTTTGTATATTATCGTTAATGCAGTAAAGTCAATAATAAACGAGATAATGCAATATTTAGGTACATCCCCGCCTCTTTTAAATAAAAAAATATCGATCCCAAATTCAATTTCAAATAAGTTTGGTTATCACCTTTATCGTGTGAAATTGAAAATTTCACCCCCTATTTCGGGTATTATATGAAAAATATCGATCCTAGGGAAAAAATTATGATAAGGACCAACATTGTAGGAAATTTAATTCCAAACAACTCAATCATCACCATTTTTCGTGTGAAATTGAAAATAAACGAGATAGTCAATAAATAAAAATTCACCCTTAAATTGAAGATGGCGGCTGAAGCAATGGGATGCGATTCCTAAAAACCGAAATTTACTCTGCCAGTGACCCCTCCCAACGATTAGCGAAAGAAAATCGCTGCTTTCAATTTTTCAGTGTTAAAAATTCTAATTCGATGCTATAATACAAATACCAACCAAAACAATACATTTAAAATATTAAAAGTTGTTATTGAATAAAACGTATTTTGAAAATCATAATAGACTAACATATCAAGTAGACACCAGTGGTGACAGGCCTACCGATGTTTTGGTAGATCTACCAATTTTACTTTTCAGTTACTTATATGTAGTACTGCGAGGTCTTAAATTATATTGATAAAGGTTTGCCATGGAATGTAAAACGTCCGTCTTAGGTAATATTCTTTTGAGATAATTCTGATTAAATTATCAGGTTAACTGTCATACTGACATTTGACTGACATAAAATTTGTAAATATATATTTATTTAAAATGATTTAGATGTGTGAATAACATTTTATTAAAAATTAATAAAAAAAATATCAGAAATGTTCAAAATGACCCTCGCCTTATTGGATACGTTTACACACCTTTTCATGCTATCAAAAGCATCTTGCAACATTTGTGGCGTTATGGTGGCACATACTTCAATAATCTTTTGTTGCAGTTTTTGCAAATCATGTACAGGAGATCTGAAAATTCTATTTTTGCAGTAAGGGAACACAAAATAGTCCATTAAAACCAAGTGACCTCGGAGGAAACTCAACATGCATATGCAAAATTTTAAGTCGATCATGAAAAAACTCACGGAGAAAGGCTATAGTTTCTCGTGTCGTGTGCTGTTGCCCCGTCATGTTGGAAATAACCATTATGAAGTTCATCGTCGTGTAGTTGTTGAACAAGTTCATTCAAAATGTTATTTCTGTACCTTTCTGCATTGATGGTGAAATTGGGAATGTAGTGGAGATTCAACAAAAAATGCGGTTTATTAGTGCTCCACATTGGCATATTTTGAGAATTTTCGTACCCCGAAAGATGAAACCATGCCTCATCGGAAAAAGATGTTAAGTTTAACACGTCGTTATTCATTAAATTGTTGACGAACCACTGGCAGTACGCAAGACTGGTCTGTTGGAAAAAGCCAGTAGACCTGGCACAACTGATAAGGACATACATTTCCCTCACGCTTAGCAGTTCTAATTACCTATATATACAATACATGTTCTTGCGAGGCCCCACCATTTTATTAGTGTTTCTGAAAAAGATCAGGGGTATAATTTAACCTCAACTTCAATCAGTATCACAGATGTATAGAAGAAGTATATTAGCTGACCAATCATATTAAACTTGTTGTCAAACATTGACGAATTTTCTGCAAAATTAGTAAGCACTAGATTTTAATAAGTATTAATTAATTGATTGTAAGTAACCGGTACGTAAATTAAACGAGGTAAAAAATATTTTCATTTCCATTGATATTTGTTATTATGTATATACAACCAATTAAGGTCTTGACAAGTTCATTTCTTAAACAAAGATTTAAAAATTCCACCGTTGATTTTATTCCAGTTTGTGAACGACAGAAGACGCTAATGTTAATTTTTTGAACATCATCCAGTTCTTTGCCAAGGTAAACTACATAATTAACTAGAGATATGTCTGGAAATTCATATGTATTTATCATGGTTTTGGTATGTATGGTTCATATAAGTTCATGAAGCAAGTTCTTCTGTTTTAAATATTAACATTAATTTTATTGTTGTTACGCAACAACGGCTTATAATTTGTTTGTTTGTTAATATGACAATACCGCACGAATTGGCAGATTGAGAGTATTTAAAAATAAAGGTAGTTAATTACAGAAAGTGTCCATTTCATGTTTTTAAACTAGTAATGTAATAGATAAAGATTGTATAATCGAAAGAAAACTTTTAATGAATTATTTGATGGATAATATTACAATATTATCTCTAAAATAATTTAAATTTACACTATAATAATCTTTTTTTTACATCCATTATAACTGCCAAATAGTCATTCCACAATGAAAATACTTGCTTTTGCCTAGTCATTGTAGACGAAATTTCAACAACTTGCATTAACTTCTCAAAAGGTTTGAGTAAAATTACGGTAATTAGGGACCAAAAACACCAAACACCTTTACCACACTAACGCACAAAATACCTGTGTGGTGAAGGTGTTCCTTACATTTCTGCCATTTTCCATTTTGTTTGTATCGGATGACCCAAGTTTCATCTCCCAAAGGTCTTGACTATTTGGTCGAGATGTTTGTTAATAAACGGCAATAAATAACGAAACTTAACTGTGTCGATTAGTGCAGGCAGGTTGTAAATTATAAATGGAATTAAATAAAATGCTTACCACTAAACTTCAAATTTAAGGAAAACTGATCTAAGTGTTGAATTTTCATTTAGATGAATATGTTTCAAAAAATATATGCATCATAATATTGGAAAAAAGTTGATTCCAAAAACAAAATTTTTTGTTAATGTTTTGTTTTTTTGGCTGCCACTGACACATTTTAAACATTTTGCAGAATTTTAGTTATTAAATATGTAGTATACACTTCAATATATCTTTAGACAAAATTCGATTCTTTTTACTATATAAATAGGCTCTATTTTGGCGGTGGCGGTAAAACTGGGTCACCCGGTATTTGTATTTTATTTATGTTTAGCTTACGGACTAATAAATTATTATCTTCTATTCGCTTAAATTAAATAAAGGTCTCTTTGTAATCTTTTCTCAAAAATCAATAGTTTATGATATAAAGAATTTAGGAGTTGATAACTTATATATATCTTTATCACAGCCGACATTTTCAGTTTTTGCCTATAAAGTATACAAAGACCGCAACAACACACAGTGCGTTCGTAAATGCTTAAGATGAAATTCAAATTAACCGCCCAATATTTAAAATTTAAGTTGGTAAAAAAATAAATTGCCCTATATGTCATTTGGCTTATGTCTATTGTGTTCATTTTCTGATAAACTTTATATTTTGATTTCTTATTCGTTGTTCCCGTCTCGTCTTGTTATATTGCGTAATTTGAGAATCTGTAGAGCTATAAATTTAGGAATTTTTGGAGAATATAGGTGCAACCGATTTTAGACAAAAAAACTAGTGTACCTTATAGAGGACTTTTAATTGAACAACTTTTACTTATAAATTAATCGGCGCCAACATACAGGAACGGAGATAATTAATTATTAAGGTGCTCACCGAGTGAATTTTCCCATGTCAAGCGTGGTTTCACTTATCAGGTTACATCAATTCACAGAACATGCGAATTTGGGCTACTGAGAATCCCCATAATTTTATTCAAACCCCGTTATACCCACAGAAAGTAGGAGTTTGGGTTGCTATTTCTCGCAGACAAAAATAAGACCTGTATTTTTTCATGAAACTGTTACAGCAGAAAGATACAGGCGCAATATTTTACAAGAATTTTTAACCCAAGTTCATGATGATGAATTAAATAATGGTTACTTCCAACAAGATAATGCACCAGCACTTACAGCAAGAGAAACAATAACATTTCTTCAGGAATTTTATAATAATAGGCTCATTAGTCAAGGCATATGGCCTCCGAGATCCCCTGATCTTCCACCGCTTAATTTTTATTTGTTTGGTCGACTAAAAAATAATGTTTTTAAGACTGGCTCCATAATTTGGAAGAACTTCAAGAAGCAATTAGACATGAAATCCAACAAATTACGATAGAAGAACTACAAAGAGTGTTCTAAAATATAGAAAGAAGGATTAACATATGCATAGAAAAAGTGGAGCATCACTTTCAACATTTAATGTGAATGTTCTAATTGTTATACTTGTGTTACTATCTCATTTTGAATAAACTTTTTATATAGTTTACCCGCTTTTTAATCCAAACAAATATTTTGCAGAGTATAATCATATTTGGTTTTTTTTTTTTTTGGAAGGTGCCAATCTGTATATTTGGTTGCCTATGGTTCTCATCTCAATCATTTACGAACAGAGTGTATATGTTTCTGTTATGAATAAATTATTACTCAAATAAAGTTATTATGTATAAGGAGCAGATGAAATATAAATATATGTATATAAAAGTGGAAATAGTGCTAATAAATAAATTAATCATAGAAAATAGTGAGTAATTCCGCAGTAGAGCAACCGTAGACACGTGTTTCTGACTCGTTGGTCGTCATCAGTATGGTGTAGCCAAGGAATAAGGTGTGATAACCTTGGAGATGTAAGCATAAACGGAAGACCATCAGGTGACAGACCGCCATTTGCAGCTTCAGTTGGAACAAGGTGAGATAACCTTGGAGATGTAAGCATAAACGGAAGACCATTAGGTGACAGACCGCCATTTGCAGCTTCAGTTGGAACAAGGTGAGATAACCTTGGAGATGTAAGCATAAACGGAAGACCATCAGGTGACAGACCGCCATTTGCAGCTTCAGTTGGAAGATCCTCGGAGCAATCGTAGACACGAGTCAGAAACACCTGTCTACGGTTGCTCTACTGCGGGATTACCCACTATTTTCTATGACTAATTTATTTATCCGCACTATTTCCACTTTTCTTTAACTTTCTAGGGTCGGTTGGCACGCAGGGTGACAATATCTTCCTCGTGGCGATGTTGGTTGTTGTCCTCAAAACCGAGGATCTGCCAACTGAAGCTGCAAATGGCGGTCTGTCACCTGATGGTCTTCCGTTTATGCTTACATCTCCAAGGTTATCCCACCTTATTTCTTGGGTACACCGTACTGATGACGACCAACTAGTCAGAAACACGTGTCTACGGTTGCTCTACTGCGGGATTACCCACTATTTTCTATGACTATATATATAGAAATAACACATGGATTAATGTTACTATTAAAAACTATCATGTTTATTACAGAAATGAAGACGATTATATTTGCAGCAGTCTTAGTCTATTTCTTGTATGGAGTTAATGGACAAAATAATGTTCAAGATAAAAATGACGCACTATTTAGCACAGGGAAGAATATAACTAAAAGTCCCATAGTAACGAAACCTAAAGGAACACCCTGCGAATGCGTTCTTTATTATCTCTGCAACACCACTACCACAAATACAGATGGATTTGGAATAACTGACATTGCTGTGTAAGTAATTTTTTTTAATAATATCTCTTACAGTAGTTATGTTAGACACTGTGACCTTGAAAAAATGCATTAGTGTATACGAGATATGCATGTATTGGACGTTGACTACTGCATCGACATCTATTGTCATATATTTTCCAGTGCCTTTCAGTATTAACATAAACACAAACAACATAGGCTTACATTAGAAAATAAATTATGCTCAGATTTAAACTTACAATGCATATAATATTTCTAGAATATCATCTACAAGTAATTTACAAATATCGAGATATTACCGTATCTAAGACAAACCACTAAAAATGTTTGACTTTGAAGTATTGTGATGATGAAAATTTTCGACTCCGAGATTTTTGCAGATATCCACGTTTTGAAGTCTCCTGATTCCGAAGAGGTGGTTTTTAAAAAATCTCTCATTCTCTCTCTCTCTCTGTGTGTGTATGTCAGTGTGTGTGTGACCACGATAGCGGTCACACCGCTATAGATATCAATTCCATATTTTGTATTTACATATATAATCTCCCTCTTTAGAACTGATTAGATTTTCAATAAAATCAGCAGACCGGAAGTAGTAATTTACTTCAGTGAAAAAATTCAATTTTGCCAATTATTCGTAAACTACTAAGTTAAAACAAATTTATAAAAAATTAAATTTGAGAAGAATTTTACTAAAACAGTTTTTCGAATTTCTACCGGAAGTAGGTCTTTTACTCTTATCGAAAATCAGTTTTTTGCGAATATTTCGCAAGTCATGTTTTTCAGACGGGTACATTAAGAGTATAAAAGTATTTAGAACTTAATTTTCAAAATTCGGACCAGAAGTAACACTTTTACTCTTATCTATACCATAGAAATTTATTAAGATAACAGATGTACAGTAGGGTTTTGCTTATTTTTTCTGAAGTTAATAGCATTTAAATCTGAATTTGGAGCAACTATTGTATAATTGGAAACGTACACATGTATAAGAAATCGTGTGGTGGCCACACCCCACTTTTAACCTTAGATTATAATATTACTTGATTAGGTCTCTAAATTAAGACAAATTCTAACATTCTAGTTTATTTAACACTCGTACAATAACAACTTGTAAATACATTTTTTACTTTTCGTCTTCTTCTTTTTTTTTCACAGAAGAGAAGATCTTGTCGTCGTCGGTTTACTTTGTGAGAGTCCTCTACCGACGGTAGAGATACCCGGAGCTTCTTTAAATGATGGAAGCCCTTTTTCAGTCACCTGTTTCTTTTTGTATGGGTGACCTTGCGCTTATTCAACTTCTTATACGAACATATATCAAATTTTACGTATTTCACACTTATTAGTCGGTCAACCTTTTTATACAAATAAAGAACATTTTATATTATTTATGAGGTTGAAAACGACAATCTAATACGTTGTTGACCGATAAGTTTGAGTCGACTTAGTTATACCTATACAGGGTGTCCAGAAACTCTCCTGACAAACGAAGACCGGAGATTCCCCAGATAATTTTAAGACAATTTAACCCAATTCACTCTAGTCCGAAAATGCTTCCTAAGGGAGCTAGAGCTCTTTGAAGATGGCGCCTTGTAATTATTATTTTTTAATATCTCCCGAACGCTTCTATTTAGAAAAACAAAAACTGGTATGCTTATTTATCCTCCAGAGATGAATCGATTCCATCAATTGCAAATTTCTAGTACCGGTCACAGGCGTCCGTTTTGGGTAGCTTAACGGTTATTTTAACGCATAACTTTTTTGTCTTTAACTTTTAAGCATTTGTGACACTAGATTATTAAATTTTCAGGTATTCTAGTACTAAAAGGTACTCTTACTTTAAGTCGGTAGGATACACCGTTTTCTAGAAAAATCGATTTGATAATTTTTCGTTTTTTCGTCATTAAAATTGAATTTATTATTTTTTGCACGCTCTGAACTGCCAACAGAAATAAAACCTACGTTTTTAATTGTCAAATTGTTGTCAGTTGGCGAAGTTTATCTTTTAATTTTTTACTTTGTAGCATTCAAACACAACGATTTCAATTTAAAAAAAAAATGGTTTTTACTAATGAAGAATACGCCGATATGCATTTATTTTATGGCGAAATGAGGTGTAACGCTCGAGCAGCGCAACGTAGATACGCTGAGAAATTTCCCAATCGTCAGCATCCCACTCACTCAACATTTACAGCTCTTCATCAACGATTAAGAGATACAGGTTCAGTGGTCCCAAAAAAAAATGAAACAGGGAGACATAATGATGTAACAGCAGAACATGAAGATGTTATTTTAATGGAAGTTGAGGAAAATCCAGGAATTAGCGTTCGAAGACTCTCTTCCATGTACCCCACAATTTCAAAATCTTCCGTAGGAAATATCTTACACAAAGAAAATTTATATCCTTTTCATTTTACAAAGGTGCAAGCACTGCTAGAAGGAGATTTTCCTGCTCGTGTAGAATTCGCTAGATGGTTACAAAATCAGATAAATCAAGATGAAGATTTTTTCAGGTACATTTTGTTTGGTGACGAAGCTTCATTCTCAAAAAATGGAATTTTTAATGTACATAATGCACACTATTATTCGTACGTTGGTGACAATCCCCACGTTGTTCAAGAATTTAAGCATCAGCATAGGTTTAGCATAAACGTCTGGATTGGAGTAGTTGACGATTATCTACTTGGACCTGTGGAATTACCTGCTCGTTTAAATGGTGTTGATTACTTACATTTCCTGCAAAATATTTTACCTGATTTATTAGATGAGGCGCGTTTAAATATTCGGCTAAACTTATGGTTTCTACAGGACGGCTGTCCGGCCCACTTTAGCAGGAATGTACGAGACTTTCTAGATAATAACTACGAAGACCATTGGATTGGAAGAGGCGGTCCAGTTGCTTGGCCAGCAAGGTCGCCGGATTTGAATCCTTGCGATTATTGTGTTTGGGGATACATAAAAGCATTTGTTTATTCCGTTCCGATACAAAATCGTGCACAACTCTGGCTAAGGATACAAGATGCTTGCAACGAATTTAGAAATAACTTTGGAATTTTTGCAAGAATTCGGCGTTCTCTAAGCAAAAGGGTAAATTTATGCATAGAGACTAATGGTCATCACATCGAGCATCTTTTGTAACTATCTACCCTTGATACTTGTTCTTTTTTTGTTAGTTTCGTTCCATTGTAATAAATACTTTGTTTTTAAAAACCTTCAGCTAAAATTTCGTTTTAAATTGATTTTTGCTTCTTTTCCCAAACTTTTTTTTTCGAATTGTGTGCTGTGTGCTGCATTTATTGAAACAAAAGATGATTTATTAAATTAATTTTCATCCATGCCTTGATAATCCTAGCCAACTTCGTCGCTAAAAATAAGTAGGTACATAATAAATTGAATTTTAATGACGAAAAAACGAAAAATTTTCAAATCGATTTTTCTAGAAAACGGTGTATCCTACCGACCTAAATTAAGAGTATCTTTTAGTACTAGAATACCTGAAAATTTAATAATCTAGTGTCACAAATGCTTAAAAGTTAAAGACAAAAAAGTTATGCGTTAAAATAACCGTTTACCTACCGAAAACGGACGCCTATTACCGGTACTAGAAATTCGCAATTGATGGAATCGATTCATCTCTGGAGGATAAATAAGCATACCAGTTTTTGTTTTCCTAAATAGAAGCGTTCGGGAGATATAAAAAAAAATAATTACAAGGCGCCATCTTCTAAGAGCTCTAGCTCCCTTAGGAAACAATTGAAAAGTGACATTTTCCGGTTAAACTTTTTTCCTGTAGGTTAAATGTGAAAACTGTCCGTACAAAAGTTGTTCGCCCCATCATTCTCTAAAAAACAAGCCATTGCACGATCCATTATCATTATTTGTTTAGCTGCAAAATGCATAAAACCATGGTAATTTTTATTTTTTATTTTTTGCATTCAATCGATGAATAATCAACGTATGGCTTTGAACCTCATGGTGCAGGCAATATGAAATGTCCCCCAGAGAACAGTGCAAAGTTCACTCACCTGTGTTGTATAGTTGAGCTACAATAAGCGACAAGCCAAAATTCCTAAATTAGCTGTCCCTTCCTTGCATATTGTCGCACATGGTTCAAAAAAATCATGGTTTTAATTCATTGAGAGTACTTTCCGAAAATAGAAAAAAAATATTTTTTTTTCTCAAAAATTGCCATTTTTTTGGAGGTTCGAAATTATTTGCTTATAAACAAATGAAATATCTCCGACAGTTGACATATTATCGTAAATATTATGGTAGATTCTACTTCCTTTCTCTTCAACGAGTAATTTGAGACTAACTTTATACGAATATCTTGATTAGAACTGGAGATAACAACGTTCTAGTTTTATTACGTTTATTATCGTTCTGGTGAATATTTAAGAAAAAAAAAATATTAAATTTCTCTCAATACCTCAAGGAATCGCCGTGATTTTTTTCAGATTTGTAGGAGCGTTCTATGTAAGTCAAAGAAATTAATGAAGTTCGGCGCGCGCTGGCGGTGGGAAAAATTGCGACGCGGGGGGCGTGGTGGGGTAAGCCAGAGGCTCCGCGCCGACCCCTACTCGCCGGTTATTTAACAAATATATAACTCCGGGGGGCGCGCGGAGCCTCTGGCTTACCCCACCACGCCCTCCGGTCGCAATTTTTCCCACCGCCAGCGCGCGCCGAACTTCATTAATTTCTTTGACTTACATAGAATGCTCCTACAGATCTGAAAAAATTCACGGCGATTCCTTGAGGTATTGAGAGAAATTTGATATTTTTTTTCCTTAAATATCCACCAGAAGGATAATAAACCTAATAAAACTAGAACGTTGTTATCTCCAGTTCTAATCAAGATATTCGTATAAAGTAAGTCTCAAATTACTCGTTGAAGAGAAAGGAAGCAGAATCTACCATAATATTTACGATAATATGTCAATTGTCGGAGATTTTCATTTGTTTATAAGCAAATAATTTCGAACCTCCAAAAAAATGGCAATTTTTGAGAAAAAAATATATTTTTTTTCCATTTTCGGAAAGTACTCTTAATGAATTAAAACCATGATTTTTTTGAACCATGTGCGACAATATGCAAGGAAGGGACAGCCAATTTAGGAATTTTGGCTTGTCGCTTATTGTAGCTCAACTATACCGGGTGTTTCATCGGTTGGGGTATCGCGAATTAAAGTGCCTAAATATAAAAATATCGACTTCAAATTTTAACCACTTATAGAGCTTTTAAACCGCTACCAGCAGGTTAGGTTGTTTTTGATAATATTATTTTAATTAATGCGTAAATTTAAAAAAAACGTATTATCAAAAATTAAAAGTGCTCAAAAAATGTTCAAATTTGAATGGTGATACGTGGAAATATCACCCATATTAACTTCACAATCAGAATTTTTATAAACGAAACCGTTTGTCAAATAAAGTCAATATTAAATAATGTCGTTTTTCTTACGACAGATTTATGGTAATTAACTTTCTAATTGTGCTGTCCGCAAACAGGTAGTCCTTTTAAATTTATGACGGATAATAAATAAAAATTTATGACGGATAATATTCAACCCTGAAGCCTTCAGTTGTTGTTGTAGTTCTACTAATCGGGAAGCGTTTCCAAGGGCATTCTGAACTTACATTTAGGTACTTTGTGATGTTAGTTGTGATTCTATTTTCACGGAGTCAACTTCATTTGTTTAAGCTGTGTTTTGCTAGTGTTTTCTGTTTTCAAAATGCCGTTCACTTTCTCTGCCGACGAAAAAGTTGACATGATACTTGTTTATGGGGAAGCTCTACAAAATGCCGCGGTTGCTGAGCAGATTTATGCGGAACGTTTTCCGGATAGGATCCACCCAGAAAGTCGAACTTTCAAAAGGTTAGTGGATAACTTGAGGCAAACGGGATCACTTGCGTCAAAAAATCGAAGTGTGAATAATCCACCTGTCACCAATGAACTGAATCAGGCAATTGTTTTAAATATGGTGGACAATAACCCTCAGATAAGCACTAAAGAAATCAGTGTTGCGACTGGAATCAGCAAGACATCGGTGTGGCGGATAATCAACAAACACACTTACCACCCATATCATATCGAGCTTCACCAAGAACTTCACGGGGATGATTTTGCAAATCGAGTTGCATTTTGTGAATGGGCACAAAGACAATTAGAAGAAAATGAGCACTTTTTTAGACATGTTTTGTTTACTGACGAATGCTCTTTTAGAAGCAGTGGACATGTCAACAGACATAACATACACTATTGGGCACCAGTGAACCCTCATTGGATGCGTGAAGAACGCATTCAGAATAGGTGGACGGTCAATGTTTGGGGGGGAATCATTGATAACCATTTAATCGGCCCCTTCTTTTTTGACCAGCATTTAAACGGCGAGCTTTACGCAAATTTTCTGGAAAATGATCTTTACAATTTATTAGAAAATGTGCCGTTAAATGTTCGCCAACACTTGTGGCTGCAGCAAGATGGGGCTCCTCCGCACTACGCACTAAGGGCTCGTCAGGTTATGGATAATCAGTTCCCTGCACGCTGGATCGGACGTGGTGGGCCATTTCCATGGCCAGCCAGATCACCCGACTTAACACCGATGGATTTTTTCACATGGGGTGCTGTGAAGGAGATGGTGTACCAACAACCGCCAACTACCGCCGAGGATATGAGGGCAAGAATAACAAATGCGTTTGAACGCCTTAACGAGCTAAACAGAGGCGCTACAGTTCTTAATTCCTTCACGCGTCGGTTAGAACTGTGTGTGCAGCAAGAAGGTCACCATTTTGAACATTTGTTATAAATATTTACTTTCTACTACCTGGTATTACCCATTCACTTGACATCCGCACAGTGACAGTGTCATGTTGATCTGAATTAGTGGAATTTACAGCTAGCGCCAAAAAAAGCTGGGTAATACCTAATTTTTCCTAATTTATATTAACTTTCTTACCTTGAATCGCTTATAAACTCAACACACAACACTGTAATAAAAAACCCATAAATTCTTCAACGTCTTGCCTTTAATTTTGAAATTATTGTAAAATATTCAATAATTGATTAAGTTTTAATTTTTTTTTCAATTGCATAGTTGATTTTATAGACATATCTTTTTAACACCTGAATTTCAATAAAATCTGAGTACTTTTGATTTTTTGAACGAAGGTTTTTTTTTATTTACGCATTAAATAAAATAATATTATCAAAAACAACCTAACCTACTGGTAGCGGTTTAAAAGTTCTATAAGTGGTTAAAATTTGAAGTCGACATTTTTATATTTAGGCACTTTAATTCGCGATACCCCAACCGATGAAACACCCTGTACAACACAGGTGAGTGAACTTTGCAGTGTTCTCTGGGGGACATTTTATATTGCCTGCACCATGAGGTTCAAAGCCATACGTTGATTATTCATCGATTGAATGCAAAAAATAAAAAATAAAAATTACCATGGTTTTATGCATTTTGCAGCTAAACAAATAATGATAATGGATCGTGCAATGGCTTGTTTTTTAGAGAATGATGGGGCGAACAACTTTTGTACGGACAGTTTTCACATTTAACCTACAGAAAAAAAGTTTAACCGGAAAATGTCACTTTTAAATTGTTTAACAATTTCTCATGGCCAAACCCGGACCTTAAACTTTTGGCATTTTTCAGGGTATGTTCGTGGGGGTCAAATGTACCTATAAAAAAATCGGCGACAAAACCATATTCCAGAATAGAACTTACTTGATTTCATGTCTAATTCGACTGGACTATTATATAAATAGTGCTTAACTCATACATAGATATACATTTAGAATAAACAGTTTAAAGAAATTTATCGTCGCTTTGAAAAATAATTAATATTCATATTTAAAATTATAAAATATTTTAATTTGGCTGTAACATTACCCAGCCGTGCTACATACGTACATTATTAATGATAAAAAAACCTTTTGTCGTTACAGGGAAGAAGAAGGCTGTGAAAGTTTTTTGGATGTATGCTGTAATCCGCATGATCGGATCACCACACCAATCCCACCAACACCAACACCAAGTAAAGGATGCGGTTACAGGAATCCAGATGGTATTGGTTTTCGTGTAATAGAAGGTGAAGATGGCAAAGCGCAATATGGCGAATTCCCATGGATGGTAGCGATATTGACCGAAAAATTTAACGCTGATACAAACAGCGTTCTAAACGTGTATAAATGCGGCGGTTCCCTAATACATCCTCAGGCCGTCCTCACAGCTGCTCATTGCGTATCTGATCGCGAGAAGAAATATAAAATTCGTGCCGGTGAATGGGATACTCAAACAACGAAAGAATTGTACCCTCATCAAGACCGCCGTGTGAAAAGTATCGTCATCCACAATAAATATTATGCTGGTGCATTATTCAATGATGTGGCGATTTTGTTCCTCGAAGAACCTGTAACTATAGGCGAAAGCGTGAACACCATTTGCCTTCCGGATCAAGATATAGTGATTCCAAGTGGCACCAGGTGTTTTATCAGTGGTTGGGGCAAAGAAGGCAAATACGAAGTCATTTTGCAGAAGGTAGACTTACCTATAGTTGAACGAAATACTTGCCAAAAACAATTGAGAAAGACCAGATTGGGCAACAACTTCGTATTAGATAAGAGTTTTCTTTGTGCTGGTGGTGAGAAAGGAAAGGACGATTGTAAAGGTGACGGAGGAAGTCCATTAGCGTGTCCAATACCAGGTCAAAATAATAGATATCAACATATTGGAATCGTGGCGTGGGATATAGGTTGCAGTGTGAACGTACCGAGTGTATATGTGAATGTATCGATATTTAGGCACTGGATATATGAGCAAATAACTAATCATAAATTAGATCCCGTTAGCCATCACCCTTAATTCTGAAATTGTGAATAAACCTTACTTATATACATATAATATATACATATTAAATAAATGTTCTAATATATCAGGCTTTTATTTATTATCGTATCACATCTGTACCTAAATTATGATGAGAATATGTATTTGTTATTCTTTGGTTATATAGTAACTTCTCTAATACTAGAGATGTTAAGTACTTTTGCATAGTGTTTACATTAATTTTGTATGAGTAAAAAAAATACTAAAAACACTAAGAAGACCTGTAGTCAATTCACTGGATCAAAATTTAGAAAAAAATAACTATTGAATATGCAACGTGAGGGTAATTAGCAGAATATCTTTCAAAATAGGATAATAATAATAATAACTTTATTTGTCCCAGGCTATATATTTAAAGGAGAGCGGTATTCTGTGTACGTACATACATACATATACTTATAAAAATGAGGGGTGGACACCACACGACTTTCTTATACAAATAAATTAAATTAAATTATACAAAATTGATCCTAAATTAAGTTTTAAATACATCATTTTCTTTAAAAAAAAATGAGGGGTGGCCACCACACGACTTTCTTATACGTATGAGCGTTTCAAATTATAGAATTTTAAGAATTATTTTATACAAAAATTATTCAAAACCCTATTCTAAGTACTGCTATTCTCTTAATAAATCTCTATAGAATGCATACTTTGCAAGATATTATCAAAAAAGTGCTACTCGCTAAGAGTAAAAGTGCTACTTCCGGTCCGAATTTTGAAATTTCATATATATAAAAAATATTGCAAATGCAGCTCTAAATACTTTTGTACTCTTGATAAATATATATAGAATGCATAACATACGACATATTTGCAAAAAATCGTTATTCCATAAGAGTAAAAGTGGTACTTCCGGTCTGAATTTTGAAATTTCTTTTATACAAAAGATATTGAAAATTATGTTTTAAATACTTTTATACCCGTAACATACTTGTCTAAATAGCATGACTTGCGAAATATTCCCAAAAAACTGATTTTCGATAAGAGTAAAAGACCTACTTCCGGTAGGAATTTCGAAAAACTTTTTAAATAAAATTATTTTCAATTTCAATTTTAAGTATATATGAATTCTTTATAAATTTGTTTAAACTTAGTAGTTGACGAAATATTGTCAAAATTCGATTTTTTCGCTGAAGTAAACTGCTACTTCCGGTCTACCGATTTTACTGAAAAACTAATCAGATCTCAAGAGGGAGATTATACACATAAATACAAAATTTGGAATTGATATCTACAGCGGTTTGACCGCTATCGTGGTCACACACACACACACACACACACACACACACACACACAGACAGACACACACACACAGAGACACACAGACATTTTTTAAAAACCACTTTTTTGGTATCAGGGGACTTCAAAACGTGGACATCTGCAAAAATCTCGTGGTCGAAAATTTTCATCATCACAATACTTCCTTATACTACGTATAAGAAAGTAATAAATCTGTGAGTAAATGTGTTACGTCAGATTCGAATTATGAAGACTGGTTTTATATAAAAAATATTCAAAATCCTATCAAACAATTGCTATTCGATAAGAGTAAAAATGTCCCAATCCAAATTTTGAACATTTTTTGATACAAAAGGTATTGAAATTCAAGCTTTAAATACTTTTATACCCATAATGTATGTACCTGCCTAGAAAGCATGACTAGTAAAATATTCGAAAGAAACTGGTTTTCCTTAAGACAAGAAGACCCACTACAGATAAGATTTTCAAATGAATTTTTGAAGTGTAAACTTCTATGGGCGCGTTGATTGTGGGCACTGAACGAGCCGTCACGCTCGGCTATGTAACGCTCGAGTCGCCATGGTTACCAAACGAACCGTAAATTCGACCAAAATCGGCGAAACTGTGCAAAGAACTCCTCTCTGGATACGCGAAATTGAAAGCTACCCTTTGGCATTGGTGTACGGGCGACATTGAATTTCCGGTAGACGGAGAGATTTTCTTCCTAAGTGGAGCGGTTGTGAAGATATGGACTTTTAAAGAAGAGCGTGCACTCGATTCACGTGACAATCAGAAAATCCTGAGAAACGTCAAACTGACAGGCGAACTGAGTTGTACCACAGATTCACTTTTAAGCGTGAAATACGAAATTTTGAAGGTTGCGAGGGCTCATCAAGACTCGGGGTCTTAAGGAACCGGCTTTTTGGAACCTTTTGTATGCTTATTTCGAATCGGCAGTCGCACGCAATCGAAAGTACCGGCAATTTAAAGGTCGTTTGCAGAAGGATTTGGTAAGAAAAATGGCCGTTTAAATGTACACTGATATCAATGTATTCCGGACGGGCGAAAAATAAATATCAGATTTTCATGTGCATTGGCGATCAATGTATTACGGTCCGGCGAATTGCATCTTCACACAATACATAACGGTTTCCCACATGACTTGATATTTTTATCTATACAGGGGTCGATTAATATTTTAATAATGATTTGAATTAAAATACGATATTTCCAGAACGTGTGTATTTCCTTAAAGGGGAAAAGGATGCTTTCGACATTTATGTGCCCCTACTATAAAATAATTTTATTTAAACGATTACGCAAGCGTGCACAGTGGAGGGAGCCGACTGAAATCAATTTCTCTCTCTTCTGATTAAAATTAGGCACTTGGGAGTTTTTACGGTCGCCCGTAAAAACTAATTCAAATGTCGAAATAGAACAAAATGGCCGAAGGATTTTTTGAAAATTGACGTATGAAAGTGAAATTTTAGATACGGGGGTGTCTTAGGTCGCCGATCACCAATCCATAGTCAAAATGTCAAAGAAAAACGAAATAGCGGAAGATTTTTTTTTAAATTGACGTATGAATGTGAAATTTTATATACGGGGGTGTCTTAGGTAGCCGATCACGAATCTAAAGTCAAAATGTAAAAAAGAACAAAATGGCGGACGAGTTTTTTTTTAAATTGACTTATGAATGTGAAATTTTAGATACGGGGGTGTCCTAGATCGCCGATCACGAATCCAAAGTCCAAATGTCAAAAGAAAACGAAATGGCAGAAGATTTTTTTGAAAATTGACGTATGAATGTGAAATTTTAGATACGGGGGTGTCTTAGGTCGCCGATCACGAATGTAAAGTCAAAATGTCAAAAAAACAAAATGGCGCACGAGTTTTTTTTTTAAATTGACGTATGAATGTGAAATTTTAGATTCGGGGGTGGTTGAGGTCGCCGATCACAAATCCAAAGTTAAAATGACAAAAAAAAAAAAAAATGGCGGAAGAGTTTTTTGAAAATTGATGAATGTTTGTGAAATTTTGGATACGGGGGTGTTTGTGGTCGCTTATTACGTCTTCAATTTGGCGATTCTTTCGGCGACCGTTACATGGGAGAGCCTTGATGAAGTTTTCACTTCTGCCGTGTGGTTTTAAGCACACTCATTTTTCTTGTTTATTTATAAAATTCACTTATTAGTACTTCTGTATTCTTTAGAAATATGTCTAAATTTAGTAGCAGACGAGATATTACTAAATTTTCATTCTGTTAGTGAAGTAAACTACTACTTCCGGTCTACTGATTTTTCTGAAAATCTAACCAGAACTCAAGAGAAAGATTATCATCTTTGTAAATAATAAGTTTGGTCTTCATAGCTGTTGCCGTTTAGCCGCTATCGTGCTCACACACAGAAACAGACAGTGTAACGATTCTGCATCGTTAAATTAATAATTACATAATATTAATAATGACATACCTTCTACCCCACTCGTCTTGGCAGTAGTGGGGTAGAAGGTTCTTTCCCGCAACAGAGCACCAAGTTTAGACACTTTGGGGCCCTGTCTGTCCGAATTTTCGTCCACTCGTCTTGGCACGAGTGGTGAATTTCCTGTATTTGACAAAACCACTAATGTTGGCATTGAAGTATGTTAAATATTATACCCTTTATTCGAAATTACAAGGCAAGAGTGAACTAAGACCATTGTGTTACCAGTTTGCCAAGAAACCATTAAATTTGCATGCCATTGTTCTGAATTTAAACAACAAGCACATCTAATTAAGCGACGCTTACCCATCATCCATTTTGGCAATGCATGAATACCAATTTCGGGTCTTAATCGAAAGGTATCGATCCTAGGGAAAAAATGATTTTTATTGAAATAAACTTAAACTAACACTTTAAACATGAACTTTACAATAATTGACATTGATAATTTTAAATATAATGAAATAGAATGAAACAAAATTAAAAAAGTGTTGCTAAAAATTAAGTTGTTGGGTAGTTTCAGGTATAACAATTACATTTCTAATACAGTATGGCTATTAACAGAAACAGTACAGAAACTTTTTCAAACTTTACTCAATTAAAATAATATGTAATAATAAATTAACACGTAAGTATTGGCGTTACGAATAACATGTTCAAAGTGCCCTCCAGTTCGTATCGTTCATGCATGTTTGTGACCATATCTGAAAATAGAGGCTGTTGAATCTCTCGTATCGTATTGCCCTATTTGTTGCATCTCTTCTGGTCGTTGAAAACCTAAGAATGTATTGCATGGCCTATTTACATGACCCAACATTTATCACTGTACCAGATATTACTGATGTAACTGGGATTATCATACTGCAGAGCAAGGATTCTGACACAGTATTCAAGTCTTGCAGCATATATAATCATCCATTAACAATTGGATCGTCCGAAGAACGTATAAATGGGCATAAAACAACTTATGCCCAATCATACGTTCAATATCTTCTGGAGAGTCGTCCTGTTCATATTCAATTTTGCAGCAGATCTCCGTTGACTATGACGTGGTGAGTCCATAATTTGATTAAATACTCGTTCGTGATTTTCGTTGGTGTCCATTTTCTTCTTCTCCAGCTCTACCTTTTCCTTGGTGTAGTACACTTCCAGTTCTTCTAAATTTGGTTATAATGTTCAGTACAATAGCATTACTTGGTGCCTATTTATTGCAATTTTCCGAAAATTGATCGCGGACGAATTTAATGCTCGGACCATTTTGTCTACCTAAACCGTATGAGCGAAGCCATACGACAATACAAGCCGGCAGCGTTGTTCCGAGCAGTAAAAATATTGTAACGACATCTTTAGTTAAATTGTAATGTTTTCCCTGGTTTTGTAATGACAATAGCGCCAAATTCAAATAAAAATCTTTTTATTAACTGATGTATTTATTGTTGTTTGTACCAAATCTTGCAATAAAAACTTATGTATTAAACATTTTAACTATCATAAACTACAAATATTTTTTAAAATAATTTTAATTATCACAATTTACTTATTCTTGTTTAACAATGTAAATAAACTGTAGAACATTTAAAATAAGTAATCCCACATTTTTTTAAACTTAAACTTAACAATTCTATTAAAAAATTATTTCAGTATCACTACTATGGTTAGAGGTACCTTCATCCCTATCAGGTATTAGATTGCTACACATAAGTGCCTCAGAAGGTTTAGAATCATAACATTTGGTCTTATTCAATAAGCATTTTGTATGTAAGGGAGTATCACATGTCGAAATATGAAGTTTATTGGGATTTTTAGTTTTTATTAAGGCCATCTGAGAAAAAAATCGTTTCGCAGTTGCAGAAGAATGGGGTAAAGATAGTAAACCTTTTACAAATTTGATGCATTGGGAATCATATAATGATCTAATCCAGTTTTTAAATTAAAGATTACTGACCAAAATTCCACCAAAGGCTTTGTAGCAATTAGCTATCAATATTTCGCATGAATTTCAAAATAAGATCATTAAAATTAAATTTCCACATTAACAATAATTTTACAATTTGCTCCACAATAAATATCATTCAAACATTTGTACATAGTCGTCTTTCCAGTTACGGGATCTCCTGTAAGACACTTTCCATTGTCTTTATTTGACCAACTATTAAAAATCTAGTACTAAACGTATTCTTAACAATACTTCGGCGTATAAAATATAAAAACAAAAGCAACAATTTTTCTTTCAGGGTGTGTTCATAATTTCTATTTGGTTTTATGAACGTATCCTAAAATATTTTTTAAAAAGGCGCCCGAAATGGTCTTCGCAGTAAACATATCGCGTGTTAAATCAGCTCCCGAAGCAAAATACAAATTTGAGCTATGGAACTGAAAATTGTAATGAAATTAACGATTTAAAAAATTGTAGTAATGGTGTAATGATGGCATTCTAAATGTAATGGAATCATTACGATTGTAATGACAGGAACAACGCTGCAAGCCGGAATGCAGGAGCTCGAACGGCGTATGACGTCATGATTGTGGTCGGGCACTCGTCGTTTCACTTAGAGTGCAGGTGAATGTCTCTCGCACTAAACTGCCTCTTCATTTTCCTAGTGTCTGTAAGCTTACGGTCTGTACTAGTTTGTACACTTCATTTGATAATTTTAACAAACAATTTTTATAGTTATCATAAAATGCCAAACTGCTGTGTGCCCGGATGCCGAGGTAACTATTATAAAGGTCAACGTGTTACAGTGTTTAGGTTTCCTAAGAACGACAAAATAAAAGAAAAATGGATACGAAGTATTCACAGAGAA
Source organism: Amphimallon solstitiale (assembly GCA_963170755.1). Taxonomy (NCBI): domain Eukaryota; kingdom Metazoa; phylum Arthropoda; class Insecta; order Coleoptera; family Scarabaeidae; genus Amphimallon; species Amphimallon solstitiale. The sequence goes on along the minus strand of OY720682.1, from coordinate 74,829,440 downwards.
AATTATATTGTCACTGATAATTCAGGAGTCTGCATTAAACACTTCTCAGAAAATTTTATTTTACGGGAAGATCGAATGACGAGGTCAGATGGCACAGTTTTGGTCATGCCACGAAAAATTTTAAAATTAGCAGACGATGCGTATGCAACAATTTTTAAAAACCAGCCTAGTTATATGTCAACATGTTTGCCAGTAAAGCGGAAATACCCTGAGGAAAGGCAAAACGAAATTGGGAAACGATTGAAAAAGGCTCAAATTGCTCTAACTCATACATGTACTTCTTTAATTGAACTATCGAAATACTTAATATGTGATTTAAGTTTCGAATATGTATTGTTAAGTCGTTTCAAACAGATGATTTAGAAGCTAGGTTTGGACAGTATCGACAAATGAGTGGAGAAAACTATCACATATCTATAGCTTAAGTTTTAGAATCAGAAAAAAAAATTAAAAATGATAATTTTATTAAAATTAGAATCTTTTAAAAGTGGAGAATTTTGTCTAAAAGACTTTTAAAATATTTGTGAAAATGGGATAGCAAATGAAGCTATCGTGAGTATAGAGCAATTTGAGAAGCTGTAATTATAATGGAAGACGAGATTATATCATCTGATCAAATTGAAATTTTGATATACATAGCTGGTTACATTGTTCACGTTATTGGTAGAAATTTGCAGTGAAAACAATGTAAAGAAATGATTTCATACAACAGGGACCTTGAAATTGAAACTAATAATTGTAATACCGAGATTTTTCATTATTTAAAACATTTAGATCGCGGCGGATTAAAATATCCCAAGCAAATCTTTATAGATATTACTTCTCAGATGTTTTTACTTTTTAAAGTATTAATAAATGATAAATTTGAAAGTCAGTTCCTAAATTGTCAGAGTCAAAGAATTGTTTTAAAAAAATTATGTTATCGGCTGCTTGATATATAAAGATATTCAAATATATGAGGCCTGTGAAGAATGTGGTTGTTCCAATTTTAATTTAATTGAGAAGTGTAGAGTTAAATTCAGTAACATTATACTCAATAATTATTCTAAAGTTCGACAAGATAAGATTATTCATAACGGTATAAAAGAAAGTAAAGTTAAGAAGCTATCTAGTCGATAACATGTCGCTGTTGTCGTAAGTTTCGTCATTAGATTTTTCTGTATCATCTGTGTGTTATTGTAACTCTTTGTATCTATTGATTTAATTTTTCTTTAAGATGTCTGAATATTTATTGTTTAAGTAGAAAATCTATAGTTCACCATGTTTTATTTTAAGAAAATATCAAAGATATCCTTGTTAAATGTTTCATAATTCCATAGCTATTAAAAATAATATTTAATATTTAGCACTAATAAAGTCATTGTTATAAACTGTATTTAGTTCTTCTCAAGAAATGTATGTCAAATTTGCTTTTCTTAACACACAAAACTATATTTTTTGGAAGAAACTTGATATAACATAGTAACGTCGCTTGTCGCTGAGGAACAATCCCGTCCACGATCGTGACGTCACGATTCCCGCATTCCGGCTTGTATTGTCGTATGGCTTCGGTATGAGCTAAAATAGTGCTCAACTAAAAAGTCTTTTTCTTCAGTAGATAACACTATTTTCGAGCTTGGAAACATATCAGTACATCTAACCAAAACCAAACGTCCATGTTTATGTCAAATAACAATGTCAATTGTTAGAAGGCCTAGCGTTTCAGTAGTGTAAATTAATAGCGATATTTTATTTTCTAACAATTCAAAAGGTAAGACTAATTGGGGTTCCATTAGGAAGAAATCATAAGGACTAAAATTGTTGGAAATTTAATTCCTAACAACTGTGCAGCAATTAGGTGCGATTCCCGAAACTCGAAATGTAGGCTGTCACTGACGATTGCGAAGGGAAGTCGCAATCTTCAGTTTTTTCCGGGTCAAATACTAATTCGATGATATAATACAAATACCAACCAAAACAATTCATTTAAAATATCAAAAGTTGTTATTGAATAAAATGTATTCTGACCATCATAATAGACTAACACATCCAGTAGGGACCAGTGGCGACAGTTCTACCGATTTTTCCTTTGTATTACCGGTCTGCCGATTGCAGTTCTTAATCTACCTAAAAGTTGACTAGTCTTGTGTTCCTGCGAGCCCCCACCATATTATTAGTGTTTGTGAAATGGATCACGGGTACAATTGAATCACAACTTTAATCAGTATCACAGATGTATAGAAGAAGTAGGTACACAAGCTGACCAATCATAAAAAAACTTTGTTGTTAAACATCGATGACATTTCTGCAAAATTAGTAAGTACTAGATTTTCATAAATATTAATTAATTGATTATAAGTAACCGGTATGTACATTAAACGAGGTAAAACACATATTCATTTCCATTGATATTTGTTATTGTACATGTACAACTTATAAAGATCTTGACAAGTTCATTTTTTCAAACAAAGATTTAAAAATTCCCCCGTTGATGTTATTCTAGTTTGTGGACGACAGAAGGCGCTAATGTTAATTTTTTGAACATCATCCAGTTCTTTGCCAAGGTAAACTACATAATTAACAAGAGATATGTCTGGAAATTCATATGTATTTATCATGGTTGTGGTATGTGTGGTTCACGTAAGTTCATGAAGCAAGTTCTTCTGTTTTAAATATTAACATTAATTTGTTGTTACGCAACAACGGCTTATATTTTTGTTTGTTTGTTAATATGACAATACCGCACGAATTGACAGACTGAGAATATTTAAAAAAAAATTAATAGATTATACAGAATTTGCCCATTTCATGTTTTTAAACTAGTAATGTAATAGATAAAGATTGTATAATTAGAAAGAAAACTTTTAATAAATTATTTGATGGATAATATTACAAAAACATGTAAGACGTTAATACTTTAAAAGTGACTATTACTGAGCTATTAACCTTTTTTGATATAATTTTGACAACTTTATATTTTTTTATTTGACTGCGGTATAACGAGCCATGATATTTGTTGCAACATTGACAACTGAATTAATAAGTTGTTACTCAGTTGACAAGCATGATTTTATAATGCATTTTTCTAAAAATTAACTTAGAGATATGATTTTTATACGTATTGGAGGAATAAAGAAAAAAGGTCACTAGATTTTGAGTTGTTTATAAAACTGTATTCCAAAAATATATATCATCACTCTTCTTTTTCCTTTTACTTCTAAATCTTGACAAGTGTCTCTTTTCTATATCTACATATTTAAAAAAAACTGGATATATTGTTTGTATTTATTGTATTTTAAAAAAATACAAATTAATACCTTAGTTATAAAAATGCATAAACAGGAATTATGAGGTATCAACGGATCTGTAATTAGTCAAAAAGAAACTGCAAAATAACAATAAATATATATATACTAAAAGAAGCAAAAATTATTTTAACGAGTATTGAAATGAGTTTCCATTCACTTCTAAACATTTTTCAATACGCTTCTGAAATGATATATTGATATTAAGAAGAACTTGAGGATTTATATTTCTAAATATTTCTCGAATATGTTCCCGCATTGCTTCTTTTGTTGTTAAAGGTATTCTGTACACTTGCTCTTTTACGTGTCCCAATAAAAAAAAACTAATTTTGTAATATCCGGAGATCTAGCAGGTCGCTGAATAGGGCCTCCACGCCCTGGGAACATTTCATTTAAAATAGTCCGTGCCTGTAGTGAAGAATGTGACGGTGCGCCGTCTTGTTGCATCAACATGTCTCTTCTAATATTCAGTGGAACATCTACCAATAATTACCAGTAGTAATGAAAGTGTCCATTACTAAGGCACATATTCTGGGACATCTTCTTCCAAGGTAGCACTGCCGGCAAACTCTCTGAGCTAATAAATAATTTCCTTGATTTTCCCCCAGTACGAAAATCATATCTGTAAGCTCTTCTATAGAAAACTTCATTATAAAATCACTTTAGTTATTTTAAGATTAATAGCATCAACAAATTACACTTGTCAACAAATATAAAACCATAAAACTGACAAAATCATATCAAAAAGCGACAATAGCTCCAGTAATAGTCACTTTTAAACTATTAACGTCCTGCATGTTTTTGATGTGCAATTTAATAAGCAATTCAAAAAAGAACTGATATATAGGGTGTTCCATTTGAAAAAAATTGACTTTTATACAAAAAATAACAAAATTATATCAAAAAACGACAATAGCTCAGTTATAGTCACTTTTAAAGTATTTACGTCCTACATGTTTTTGATGCGAAATTTAATAAAAAATTCAAAAATTAACTGATATGGAAGGTCTTCTATTTGAAAAAATTGACTTTGGACTCAATTCAAAAATGAATTAATATATAGGATGTTCCATTTGAAAAAATTGATTTTTATACAAAAACGTGTCATGTGTTTTCTGCACATGCAGTAAGTAACTGAAAAAAACAAAATATGCTTTTATTAGGAGCTCTTATTATGAACAATACTGCAAAAAATTGTGTACGTTTAACACGTGGTTTTGGAGAAATATAATTTTATACAAACATTGAGTTTTTCAGAAAAATGGAAATAAATCGAAAACTTTAGACTATAGGCTTATACTATCTTATTATTTTTTGACTAAAAATTATACAGGGAAAACAAAAATGTAATAATATATCGGATGTTCCATTTAAAAAAACTGTAACTATGGTCAGCCACCAATTTATGGAACACTCTGTATAATACAAAATATTTTTGAAATGTGCTCCTAATAAGCAGCTATCAAAAGAACAAAACCGGTTCGAAATATCTTTACTCGTAAAGGTATAATCGGCCTTACCCGCGGAGATGAGACCCTGTATATAGAAATAACACATGGATTAATGTTAGTATTGAAAACTATCTTGTTTATTACAGAAATGAAGACGATTATATTTACAACAGTCTTAGTCTTTTTCTGGAACGGAGTGAATGGACAAGAGAATGTTCAAGATGAGATTGACGCAGTATTTAACACAGACAAGAACAGAGCTAAGAGTCCCACAGTAACGAAACCTGAGGGAACACAGTGCGAATGCGTTCCTTATTATCTCTGCAAGAACAGTAACATAAATACAGATGGATTTGGAATAATTGACATTGCTGGGTAAGTAACTTTTTTCTAATAGTTTCTTTTATAGTAGTTATGTTGTAACCTTGGAATAATACGTCAATTTAGTGTATACGAGATATGCATGTATGGGACGTTGACTGCCCAGAGAAATAGAGTAGGGGAGAACGCGCTTCGACGAGTGCGCATCCAGTTTTAAGCAAACGCTATTGTGGTCGCCATTTTGCAGGAAGGCATTTCTTTTCACACGTAAGTTTGTTTACATTTTTCTAAGTCAATGAACTTTACATGCGAATTGTTGAGCTAGGTATATGTGAGCAACCTTCAAAATGGGGGAATTCAATTTAACTTAGTTGGCGCATCTTTAAGCGCGTTCTCCCCTACTCTATTTCTCTGTGACTGCCGCGTCGAAATTTATTGTCATCCTTCTCTCTGAAGTAGCTTGCCTCTGTCTAGTGTGGTTATTTGCATGTAAAACTTTAAATTTTTATCATCCATAAAAAACCATAAAGATAAGACTAATCTTCGACTTACCGTCAGACATACAAGTTTCTAGAATGAAGATGACATTGAAATAGAAAGCATGAGAAGGCGTATAAATTTGGGTATTGGAATTAATGGACAACAATTTCAACACTTGCTTAAATTTCGCCTTTTTTATTAATAAAATCTTGAATACCAGTGATTGTATTGTATCTTTAAATCAAGTGACATATTTATTATATGAAAATGAATAGTGGAAGCCGTTACTTTGTGATATTTCCTATTACAAATAAATAAAACAACAAAATTGTATATCGCAAATTTTTTTTACACATTTCATACTTGGTACTGGGGCACAGAGATTGTTTGTTCCTTATGTATTTGATAGTAGTTTAGTTATTGTGTGCGTTTGTAACGTGCCTTACATGTGTCTTTGATTTATCAATTTATGAATGAATATGATGCCTATGCGTTCAAGTTAAAGTCCGTCCTACATGCGCTCGGCTCGTGTAGATTGGCAACCTTGTTGTTGAGATCACTGCACATTATTAATGATAAAAAGCATTTTGTCGTTACAGGGAAGGAGGCGACTGTGAAAGTTATTTGGATGTATGCTGTAATCCGCATGATCGGACAACCGCACCAATCCCACCAACACCAACACCAAGTAGCGGATGTGGTTACAGGAATCCAGAAGGTGTTGGTTTTCGTATTACAGGAGATGAAGATGGCGAGGCGCAATATGGCGAATTCCCATGGGTGGTAGCGATATTGACCGAAGAATTTAATGCCGATACGAACAGCGTTCTGAACGTGTATAAATGCGGCGGTTCCCTAATACATCCTCAGGCTGTCCTCACAGCCTCTCATTGCGTATCTGACAGCGAGAAGAAATATAAAATTCGTGCTGGTGAATGGGATGCTCAAACAACGGAAGAACTGTACCCTCATCAAGACCGCTTTGTGAAAAGTATCAACATCCACAATAAATATGATTCTCGTGCATTACTCAATGATATAGCAATTTTGTTCCTCGAAGAATCTGTAACTATAAGCGAAACCGTGAACACCCTTTGCCTTCCGGAGCAAGATATTGTGATTCCAAGTGGCACCAGGTGTTTTGCCAGTGGATGGGGCAAGGATGTTTACGGCAAAGAAGGCAAATACGAAGTCATTTTGCAGAAGGTAGACTTACCTATAGTTGAACAAAATACTTGCCAAAAACAATTGAGAAACACCAGATTGGGCAACAACTTCGTATTAGATAAGAGTTTCCTTTGTGCTGGTGGTGAGAAAGGAAAGAACGCTTGCAAAGGTGACAGCGGAAGTGCATTAGCGTGTCCAATACCAGGTGAAAATAATAGATATCAACATATTGGAATCATGGCGTGGGGTGTTAGTTGCGGTGAAAACGTACCGAGTGCATATGTGAATGTACCGATATTTAGGCACTGGATAGATGAGCAAATAACTAATCATAAATTAGATCCTGTTAGCTATCATCCTTAATTGTCAAACTGTGCAATAAACCTTACTTATATATAGATTTTTAAATAAATGTCTCATATATCAGGTCTTTTATTTCTTATCGTATCACATCTGTACCTACATTATCATCAGAAAATAAATTGAAAACTATATTTGTTATTCCCTGGTTATACAGGCTGATTCATGGGGATCTCGCTTACTATTGGATATATACTATAGGTTTAAATTTGGTGAAGTTGTTAATATTTTGTGTTTGTTATGAATCCGTAAATAAAATGGACCTGTGACAAAAGACGTTAGTGTTTTTTAAAAAAACGCGGAAACCCCGTTTTGCTCTTGTACCCGTAGCACTTACTTTTGGCCTTGTAGAGAAAAAATAAAATCACATTATTATAGCCACTTTTAAACCTCTATCTAACGTAGTATTCGAAATTTTTGTACGACGTTTCGTTTCTCTCTGTCCATCATCAACTATCTAATCTTTTATTGGCGCCATGGATCACTTACTAAGCCGTGTAATGTTCACGTTAATAGGAATTTAAATGAAAATCGACAGGACATTTTACAAATGCGTGTTTTTGCAAAGTTCATTTAATTTAGATAAATAATAATCCATCAATTTTTACACGAAGTGTCGTCAGAATAAAATATTGTTGAAATTAGACAACCAAACTCTTTCTGGTGTAAATCCAATATGGCGCTTATAAAAAATTAGATAGTTGATGATGGCTAGAAAGAAACGAAACTTCATTAAAAAATTTTGAGTACACCATTGGATAGAGGTTTAAAAGTGGCCATTAGAAGGTGTTTTTATTTTTGGTCTACAAGGCCTAATCAAGGTGCTACAGGTAAAAGAACAAAATAGGGTTTTTGTGTTTTTTTTAAAGCACGAACGTCATTTGTTACAGGTCCATTTTCTTTACAGATTCATAACACACACAAAATTTAACAGCTTTGTCAAATTTAAACCTCTATATTCAATAATAAGCGAGATCCTCGTGGTAGGGCAAAAAAGAATCAGCCTGTATAGTAACTTCTCTGATAATATAGATGTTCGGTACTTTTGCATAATATTTACATTAATTTTATATAAGTAAAAAAATTACTAGAAAAACTA